>JANRMT010062814.1:121739569-121791972 GCA_026402145.1 Polypterus bichir lapradei | reverse complement strand
TTGTAAAGATAAGAGGTTTCATTTATCGATTCGTTTCTTACTGCATCAATAAACAGCTCGTCTTCCTCTTTATCTGAGATGTGACACACTGCATGCACTGGTTTTTTTTTTTTACACTGTCTTCCTTTAGCGGGACATTCACATTTTCCACCGTGTGCTTTGTTTCTGCAGTAGCTGCACTTATGAATATGCTTGTATGTATCAGACACTTCATATTTTTTTGCTGCCTTCTCAATTGTGTAATTCGGTTTTTGTTCAGCGCTCCTTGGAACTGTTGCTTTTTGTCTGTGCACTGCGTCAGTTCACGTGAGCCGCTTGGTGTTCTTGCATCGAAGGTTCCTAGCTGTGCTGGTGCCATCTCGTGTTATGTCCATGGCTTTGTTTAATGTTACCTAAGTCCCGGCACTTAAAAGTTTCTCTCGCAGTTTCGCTGAGTTTGTGCCAAACACCACCCTGACCATCTCATCTTCCTCTGCATAAGCATAGTCCTTCACCCGTGAATATTTAGTGGCAGTGTTTCTATGTGATTGCCGCTGACGGACGGCCTTATATGGGCAGGCACTAAATTACAAACGCCAGCGGCAGCCTGTCTATGAACTTAATTTAAAGTTTAGGTTTACACCGTGCTTTGTTTCCGTAGTAGCAGCACTCATGAATGTGGTTGTATATGTCACTCGCTCGCTTCTTGTTGTTTCGCTGCCTTCTCAATTATATAATGCATGTTTTCTTCAGTGCTTTTTGGAGCGCTTCCTGGTTTTTTACGTACTGCGTGATTACGTGGGAGGTGTGATGATGTCACACGAAACTCCGCCCCCACGGGTTTCGAGCTCAGCTCCATTACAGTAAATGGAGAAAAACAGCTTCCAGTTATGACCATTACGCGTAGAATTTCGAAATGAAACCTGCCCAACTTTTGTAAGGAAGCTGTAAGGAATGAGCCTGCCAAATTTCAGGCTTCTACCAATACGGGAAGTTGGAGAATTAGTGATGAGTGAGTGAGTGAGTGATGGCTTTGCCTTTTATTAGTATAGATTAAAGTAGAATGTCGTAAACTTAATCTTTAAAGTTTCTCAGATCCTGTTGTAACTAAAGTAGCATGTTAAATGCTTCATGTTGTATGTGTTTTTCTATGTGGTCTACACCGACAGGACACAGAATACATTCCATTCATGATATAACAATACTAAAATGTATGCTTGATATCAAGTTCATGTGAAATGAAATAAAGTATGTATTAAACAAGGGGTAGTAGTGGTAGTGATTAGCTGGATCCCCGTCCAGTGATTGTTCCTGGCTCCCGCAAGATGCTTGCTTAGACGTGCACAGCCCTCAATTAAATAATTTATTGCAGCAGTACTGTCTCTTTCATACATACTAACACCCAGTTCCTGTCCTTCCATTTCTTTCTCCAAGTAACCAAGTGCCATACAAGAAGTTCAGTAATAAATGTCAAGCCATCTGTAAGCTTAGAACGCCAGTTCTTTTAAAACATTTAACACTAGAATTCCTGAAGCCTACTAAAAAAACTCATAATTCCAGCCCACATTAAATCCTTTCACACCTCTACCATCAGCGTCTTTTGTAAATGCGTCAATCAGCGCAAGCAGCCTACTGTCCCTTCCTCCGCCCAGTTCGTGGGCAAAAAGGTCTCCCAGCTCAGGCCAAGGCTCCCTATCTGCATGTGGGGGATGCCTGGAGTGGAGGGTAAATAATACAGTATATCATTATTTGGAATACAGTAGACCACGCGAAGTTGCGGTTCAGAGTTAGCGGCCTCAGTCATTCACAGGTTTTTCCTTAGAACCTAACTAATAATTGTTAGTGGAAACCAAAAATATCCTCCGCAATTTTTATGGCTTTTTTTGTGGCAATACTGTACTGTAGAGAGAACAGGAAGCAGCTATAGAGAAAACCGTGACTGGGAATGGTGAAAGTAGCCAATAGAATTTGAAACTGCAACTCCCAGCAGTTCCTGCAGTGGCTTTGATTGGTCTTCTGCTGAGGGTGCTGGGTCTATTGAAGTCAAAGGATGTTAGCGCAGCTTTTAAAAAAGGGGCCGGTGAACAAAAGCAAAAAAAAAAAAAAGAAAGTTTTTGTAATTTGTGTGTCTGCCTTCTGTTGGGTTACCTGTACTTATTCATTTTGTCCTGGATCATTTCGTGCATCTGGATTGTCTGCCATCTGCCCGTCCATGAGGACTGTAAGTGGATTCATGGCCATCCTGCAAAGAAAGGAACGCTCCTGAACCTGTCCACCTGTCTTCACCATTTCAGGAACTACTGGTAGGACTATTTGTACATTCCCATTCAACATGCGGATCTCTGGACCATGTATTTTCATCATTACATTTCATCCATTGCCTTTTTTCATTAACTTTTTCATGATTTACTGTGTGTCTTTTGTTTGTACTTTGTTGTACTTAATGTGTAATCGCCGTAAGGGGAACATGGGTGGTATCATTGTTTTCTTATTTCATTTGTTTTCATTACATTCTTTATTTGCTGTTTGATTACCGGTTTGCTTTGTTTTTGTCTCTGTTTGTGATTGCGTGCGGGTCGGGTCAAGGCTGAATGCTTCCATGGAATCTCCACCATAAAAATAAATAAATCACCATCATCTCGATTTGCGGCTTCTCGCGTGATGCTACTCTTACTTAAAAGCCTGAATGGTGCCTGTCCTTTTTGGCTGATTGCTTTGTTTCTCTCTCCTTCCCCAGACATTCTCTGCTCTTGTTGGGGGTTGTGCTCGTCTATGATGTTTGTCTATTGTTTAATCAATAACTAACTGCATACTGAGCTCCTTTTACTTCTGAAAGAGACATGTTTGAATAAAGTTCCTGTCTCTACAATCTCTTGTGTTTCTGTGCAATTCTGTGCCTTGTATAAAATGATTAGTGTTGCAGTAATTGTGATGCTCTTTACATGAAAAAAGTGTTCCATTAAAATTTCACTTTTTCTTTAATTGTGACGTTTACTTAAAGTGCAGCAAAAAAATATTTGCCATCCAGGGATGCATTAACCCCAAGTATGTGGCAGTTTAAGGGTTAAAGCCCCAAGATGCAGCCAAAACAAGCTGCATTGTCTAAGGCGGGGGTGTCCATACTTTTTTGATCTTGCAAGCTACTTTTAAAATGACCAGGTCGAAATGATCTACCTGCATTAAAAATGCTATATACTAAGTATACTTTATACATAAAATATATGTTGTCGTACCTTGCATAACTGAATAACCTTTATGGCACAATAACAATTCAATACATTTATGGTCACTACAGTATTTGGATTTAATAATCTTCATGTGGGAAAAGGCTGACTCGCATAAATAAGTAGAGCCGAATAATACAGTCAAGGAAGTAGCACATTTCCTCATGTTTGGGTACTTTTCCTCTGTGAATAAGTTCCTAAAACTGTCCAAGAGCCCCAGACGTCAGCTGAATGTCATCCTTTAGTGTCAAAATCTCATCCTTCCACTGTAGATGAGTTTTAGGTGAAACAGTGTTGCAATTTTTGATGCGGGTGAATCACCCTCAACATCTTCCCTAAATGAATAGCACTTAAATGTAGCGACTGGCTCAAATAAAGCTGAGTCTTGCAACCGTTTGTCAAAGTCTGACAGGCAATTTTCAATCTGCTCTGTGTAGCGGATGCTGTCAAGTTGTGCACATGCCTTCCATTGCGTCTCCAGCTCTGACGCAAGGTTTTGGATGTTCCCCAAATCAAGGCGCTGCAGCTTTGAGAGCAGATGTTGCATTTTTCATTTGAAAGCATTAACTAAGCTAATCATATTGACCATGGAGTTCTCTTTTCCTTGCAGCTGTAAATTAAGCTCATTCAACATGTTGGTCAGATCGGAAAAAAATGGCAAGTCTAGTGGCCATTGATTGTTATTAAGTTGCTTGAATTCTGCATGTTTAATGACAAGGAGACACTCCTTTTTCTCTGGCCAGGGGTCTTGAAATCTCAGCAGGAATTTCTCCCTAGCCATCTGTCTCAACGAAGGCCTCTTTTATCATCTCTTCATCTTGGAAGGACTTCTTATGCTTAATGATCGAGTGACAAACCCGGAACGATGCTTCGGTGTGTCTGCCTTTGCTTTTGAATTCAGCCGAGTGAAAAATGACGGCTGTCCGATTTAACTGCGATTTTTATTTCTCTCTCCTTTCTCTTTCTCAGATCGCTTTTCAGAAGGAAGTCAGTTTCGTAGTTTTTATGAACAGTTCGAAAGTGCCTTTCCACATTTTCCTTCTTTGGAATAGCAATGATAGATTGACAGATCAGACAAACGCACTTCGATTGTGACATTGTGAGAAAAAAAATCCTCTTCCAATTCCACATCCAGCCCATACCCTCACCAAACAATTTTTTTTTTAAATCCCTTCTTTAGTCGATATAAATTGGAAGGCTAACTAGATCACAGCCGGAGTTTTGCAGTAGCTCACGTGTTTGATCATGCGTGTGGGATGACCAGTGTGTTAGAAGAAAAGAGATCTCAGACTGGCCGCCCTGTATGTCAATCAAGTGGCAAATGCCATAGGAAGGATATACAGAGTAACGTTTAAAAATTTTTTTTTAATGCAATGCGATCTACCTGCACTCCCTTTCCGATCTACCGGTCAATCGCAATCGACGTCTTGGGCACCCCTGGTCTAAGGCTTCTGGTAATGAAAACGTGCTTGCATGAATTACAGTACATATAGCGGTAACATTGGTATTTTACATTCTAGCACTGCGGAAGTTGTAGCAGTACAGTATACAGGTTTACGTTTACATTCTTTATTTTTAGGTAATGTATTAAGCTGAGTTTGAAATTAAAGTGTTTTGGGGGCATATTTAGGCTTTAAACTTTGAAAATAGGCATTTTTCTAACCACATCCAAAATTTGTGGTTTTTCACAATTCGCGGGTGATTTAGGAATGTTACAAACCCGTGAATTTTGGGGGTGTACTGTACATGCATTTCATGTGTGTTCCCTGTCTGCAAATATCTGGGTAAGTGTAGGATGCGAGAAATGCAAGAAATGCTGAACACGTACCTAAAGCAGAAACTTTTTCCATGTTATACCAATAATGAAGAGAAGTGTATAATGTGTGAAGACTTTAGTCCAAATATCAAATACAGTAAACACGTGCTCTTTTATTCAAGAATATATCCAAAAGGGAAAAAAAAAGAATTCAGTTTATATGTGGCTGTCAACTCAAGCTCAAATGTCAATCGACAGGGAGTTTACATGTATTCTTGAATGGTGTAGAGCAGGGGTGTCCAAACTTTTTTCAAGGAGGGCCAGATATGATAATGTGAAAGTGCCCCAGAGCCAACGGCCACAATGACATTATTTTAAACAATAAAATATGCATATGAATATTCTGTTATTTAATGTCATTTTCACACAGCAAAAGAAAAAATATGTAAATTTAAGCATTTAGATATACAGATCAAGGCATACAAGTTATCTGAATTTCTAGCAGAAATTGAAAACATTCAGAAACTGTGTAATATACAGCTGTGTCTAATTCTGATAACAGAGCAACAGGTAAGCTATTGACACTAATGTGAAGGGTGAAACTGAGATCTGGATTTCAGTACACAGGCCAGGTCTGGTTTGAGAGCAGTAGTAGACATGTGTAAAATGTCACATAGATAGGAGTCACTAAGTCTTGATCTCAAGCGATTCTTGTTTAAGTTCAGAACAGAGAAAGTCTGCTCTGCTCACACAAATATGTAGAGCCAAACAAGCTCAACATTTTCTTTGCAAATGTTCGCATTTCTGGAAACTTGCCTTTATCAGCTGCCGGTAAAAAGGCACGAGAAAACTGCTGCTGTCGGCTACAGCACTCGTTGTCACACTGAAGCTCAATCAGCTCTAGCTGTAGGTGAGCTGGAGCCTGATCAGGGTCCATGCTGAAGGGAGAAGAGAACAGCAACAAGTCCTAATCAATTGCGGCAAAATCTCAAAAGCGGTCGTTCAACTCGCTGAAAAGAGATGCAATGATTACTGCATACCTATTTGTTTGCACTCGCACATTACCAACCATGACATCCCGCAAAGCTGGGAAATGTGTGGAGCAGGGCTCTGTTTGTGACAAATGTCTCTGGAAAAGTTTCAGCTTTGTTTCAAAGTCCTTTATGTGTGAATATAGTTGGCTCACTACTACTTTATGTCCTTGAAGGCTAATGTTCAGCACATTCAGATGCTTTATGTCAACCAAAAAAGCCAAGTCTGCTGTCCACTCAGTATCTGACAGTTTTTGCATTGGCTGTTTCTTTTCAGCCAAATACTGTCCAATTTCCCCTTTAAGAGAGAAAAATTGCTGCAATGCTGATTCCCTGCTGACCCACCTCATGTCTTTGTGATATATTACATCTCCATATTCAGCCTGGATGTCAAGCAGGAACTTCTGGAACTGGCAGTGGTATAGAGCTTTAGAACGGATGAAATGAATTGCCTTTACCACTGGATTCATGACATGATCAAATCTTAGATGTTTGGCGTGAAGAACCTGCTGATGAATGATGCAATGAAGTTTAACAGCTTTGCCTCCTTTGTCGCTGACTTTGTTACAAAAACGTGTGGACAATCCACTTTGTTCACCAGCCATGGCAGGCGCACTGTCTGTAATAATCCCACTAAGCTTGCTCCATGGTAGTTTCATGTCATCAACAGCTGAACAAACATTATGGAATAAATCAGTTCCTCTTGTTTGGCCTTTGAGGCTTTTGAGGTCCAGCATCTCTTCTGTTATGTTTAGGTAACCATCAAGACCTCTCAAAAAATCAGTAACTGAGCAGTGTCTGATGCATCTGTACTTTCATTGCAGGCCAAAGAAAAAAAATCAAAATTTGTTGACTTCCAGTTGTCTTCTAACATCTGATGACAGCTCTTCAATTCTCCTTGCCACACTGTTAGACAAATGCTGGAAAATTCTTTCTTCTTTCCGTGGCAAATGTGTTCTGCTATTTTCATGACACAGTCTTTAACAAACTCGCCTTCTGTAAAAGGTTTTCCATGTTTAGCAATTAACATAGCCACTTCATAGCTATCTTTGGTGATGTTTTCATTTGACTCATGGGCCTGTGTCAAGAACTGCTGCTGGGCGGCTAAGCTCTCCTTGAGTTGCTTCACTTTTTCAGCACGGTCAATCTCTGATAGTTTGTCATATGTATTAGCATGTTTTGTCTTGTAGTGTCTCTTCACATTATATTCCTTATACAAAGCAACAGTCTCGTGGCAAATTAGGCAGACACAGTTGTTTCGGTTATCAGTGAAAAAATATTGTAACCTCCACCTTGCCTGGAAGCATCATCCTTCATTATCAACTTTCCTTTTTTTACTTGCTGTAGCCATGACAGTTGTAGGGTCAGAGCAAATTTTACACAGCCGTACAGTGTACCTTCAAATTGGTAGCGTACACCTGCAGAATCCTCAGTGGTAAACCCACCCAAGCCCCACAGCATCATGCGTCCAGCGAGAGCTATGATTGGTCCATCATTCAGTCTTTTTCTGTTAGAGGTATTATGGCAGTTGGCAGACTCTGTTAAAGTGCTGCTACCATGAGTTCAAAAGAGAAACTGTTTGTTTGTTTGAATCAGTATGATTTATTTATTCTGTTTGTGCCTGTGGACCAAAAATAAAACATTTTGAGAAAAATGGCTCGGGCCATATAAAATCCAATCTCAGGGCGTGATTGGCCCACATGCCGGACTTTGGACATGCCTGGTGTAGAGGTAAGAACTGCTGCTTTATAACCCAAAGGTCCCAGGTTCGAGACTGGGCGCTCTGTGTTTTGAGTAGTGAGCTGTTATTAGTATTATTATTTCTACAATATAATAAAAACATACATTTGATTTGAGTCTGTAACACCCGGTGTAAATTTTGGCAACTTGTAAAAGTTAGTGCTTGTTTTTTTATTATTCAGTTTTATTCTCTCATTGCCGTTCATATGGTACAACAAACGTGCCTCTTCCTCTTAGAGATAAATGCCATCAACTCAGTTCTTATCACAAGAGCAGTACTGTGGCTGGTGCCTGCTCAGAACTGTTTGTTGTAGTGGCAATCAAAGATATGATGTCTCATGACCTCTATCAGACTGGACAAAGGCAGGACCGTACAGCTTCTTCACAGCGCTTTTGCCAGCTAATAGACTGCTCTGCACCACAACACATACAAACATAAGTAAGATGGGACTTCCACCTGTAGCTCAAGTCACTTCAGTACGTGAGCAATTCGCCACGCTAGTGTTTAGATCTGACAGCGCTGTGCTGACAGAGACTGAACAAGGATCCTTACCTGGCTGGAAAGCCAATGCAATGGAAGGACCAGGGGAAATGAGTATAGCTGAACATTTTCTTCCCCAATATACCCAGATTCCTGGGTTGGGATTCACACACAGACACCTGCAGTGATTTCAAAGCATTCATAAGTAATCCAAAAAGTCAAAACAATGTGTCTGAAAATGGAAATCCAAGGCAAACAAGTCCCAATACGTAATACAAAATCAGAAATCCAAGTACAGGAAATACAGGAAAGGCACAAACTCTTAATCCAAACTCAGTGTACCACTTCTGCTGCTCGCTTCTGACAGAGGATAGAATTCTAGAAAGAGGACCCACCAGATGTGAGATGAGTGGGTGGCCCCATCTCCTGGTGATGTACCCACAATGCACATGAAATGGCAGCATAATTAAAGAAGCAACACTTCATTAACAAACTATAAACAAAAACAAGAAACAGAAACAGCAAATATTGTAAAAACCAGTAATGGCGCACTGCACGATAACGTGCAGTGAATAGACTTGACTTGAGCATTCATAGTTTTCACACTCTTTCTCTATACGTTTAGCATTTCTTTTACTCAGCGGTTGATGTGCTTGCTGTTTCCTGAGCAGCTCTTCTTTTCTTCACCCTAGTGGCCCACTTCTTCTCTTCTTTCGTCGGCATCTTTTCACGTTAAAACTGATTAAATCAGTGTTTGTGTTGCAATTACTTAAGTAAAAAAATAAAGAAAAAGTACTAAGATGGCACTTAAGTCTTCAATATGCCTAAAGAATGATTTAAGATATAAAGAGGTAGGGGAAGTGACATCGAAGGTGGTAGGGATTAGAATGACGCACGTACGCACGCATGTGCCTTACGGCCGCCTTGCTGGCCGCTGCCGAGAGTTGATTTCAGGTCAAGCGGTTTGCGAGCTACAGGTGATTTAAAATCCTGGCCAGACAAACAAACAGCCACCGTAGTGTATTATATATGAAAAAGTGAATACGCTCCTCACATTTTTGTAAATATTTTATTATATCTTTTCATGGGACAACACTGAAGATATGACACTTTGATACAATGTAAAGTAGTCAGTGTACAGCTTATATAACAGTGTAAATTTGCTGTCCCCTCAATACAACTAACTCAATACACAGACATTAATGTCTAAACCGCTGGCAACAAAAGTGAGTACACCCCTAAGTGAAAAATGTCTAAGTAATGTCTCTATCTACCTATATATATATATTATACAGTACAGGCCAAAAGTTTGGACACACCTCCTCATTCAATGTGTTTTCTTTATTTTCATGACCATTTACAGCACTCCATCACTCTTCTTCTTGGTCAAATAGCCCTTACACAGCCTGGAGCTGTGTTTGGGGTCATTGTCCTTTTGAAAAATAAATGATCGACCAACTAACCTTCTTCTGCACAACACAACTGCTGGTCCCAACCCCATTGATAAAGCAAGAAATTCCACTAAATAACCCTGATAAGGCACACCTGTGAAGTGAAAACCATTTCAGGTGACTACCTGTTGAAGCTCATCGAGAGAATGCCAAGAGTATGCAAAGCAGTAATCAGAGCAAAGGGTGGCTATTTTGAAGAAACTAGAATATAAAACATGTTTTCAGTTATTTCACCTTTTTTTGTTAAGTACATAACTCCACATGTGTTCATTCATAGTTTTGATGCCTTCAGTCATGAAAATAAAGAAAACACATTGAATGAGGAGGTGTGTCCAAACTTTTGGCCTGTACAGTGTATATATATATATATATATATATATATATATATATATATATACTCGTATAATTTAACAATTTATAAACAAAAACAAGAAACGGAAACCATAAATATTGTAAAAATGTTTAAAATGACCATTAGAACATCACAAAAACACCCATAAAGCAGAAAATAAATATAAGCCAGGGTAAATAAAAACCTTGGCTGTAATACATCAGAATTGTGTATTTAAGTTGTCTGAATGTCACACTTCAGATTTTTTTTTTTTTTTTTTTTTGTGAACCCTAAGAAGTCAGGCCACCATGATGCCTACAGCAAGGCCACTATCCATCTTTTGTATTGTTTGTGCAGATGGTCCCAGCAGAGCTTCATTGACCGTTGAGGAGTGCAGATCTGTGAGTATCATATTGTATTAATTCTGGGTTGTGGACCATTTCTTCTCTTTTTAGGTTTTTATTTTTTAATCTCAGATTGGATTTGTTTGCATTGGATCACTTTTTCAGGCATTCCCTTTTTTGACTCTTTTTTTTTTTTTTTGATTTTTTAAAACAAATTCTTTATTTCTAAAGGTTAAGCCAGATGTTTTTAGTTTTCTCACCCAGAAGTGCATTTTTGAACTGTTAAAAGTCTGTGCCCTGTTTATGATCCTGAGTAGGCCTGTTGAGTGTAGAGTCAGGCTTCCTGGACTATTGATAAACAGTAACTAAAAAGGAATCACAATGCATATGTGCTTTTTGGTTTTTTTTTTTTTTTTTTTTTTTTTATAGTTTTTTGTTAGTACATTTTGATCATTTGACCAATTTATTATCTCTTAATAGGAAATTTAAGATCATCTTGTTCCTAACCTTGAAGTATAGCACAGCATGCTAAACCTGAAAAAGTGCAAATGGTATCTTACAGATGGGAAGCTCCAAAAACAAGTCATGGAAAAGATCAGTACAGATATTAAACATAAAGCTTGTATGCCCTTTTGATAGAGTACCAGTGATTTTTCCATTTAACTCAAATTGGCTAAACAGATAAACTTTTTGGGGAAAAAAAAAATTACAACTTGAAAAACAATTCAGATGGCAGAATGTATGCTTAGATTATTTACCTTTCTTTCCTCTCTGGAGGAGAGAAGAGGAAATAATATAGCTGCAGTAGTTTTCACATTGTTACAAAAATAGCATCACTGGACGCCCCGTAGTGTGCAGGACTTGTAGGTCCTTCTGTTTAAAAGTAAACCAGGGTAAGCCCTCTTTCAAGGCACATTGATAGAGGTCCTGGTCTGGTTTTGCTCCATTTTTGAGGCCTTTTCACCATTTTGTATTGCTGCATCATAACATCCTTAAAGTAGTTAAAAAAAAAATTAAAATAAAAGGCAAAATGATTCATTTGCTGTAATGTCAAAGGGCGCTGAGTGTTAAATGGATATATTATTGTGCTACCTAAAATAATAATATATTAATTTAAAAAAATGGCTTATTATAATTAATGACTGGTAACCTCAATGTATATCTACTTCTTAAGACTTTAAACACTTATGACATAATTTTCCCTGGGAAAATAATTTGTATAGAAGAGACAACACAAAGTATTATTAGTCAGCTGTTCAGACTGATTATATCTGGGTATCAGCATAAACCTTAATGGAATTCATGGTTTTAGGAAGAAAACATTTTACATTCAGGAGCTGAAGCAGCTTTATGTCATAAAAAAACCAAGCCATAACAAACCATCACCATTATATTTGGTATTCATAGGATTTTCCCTTCATGTCTGCTGAGTAGAATGTACTAAAAATTTATGTCTGAACATGACTCCAAATAAAACACTTCATTAAAGAGAATGCACGCTTACGATATTTTAAATCACTGAAGCAGCTTTATTAAGATCACTGTCCTTGGCTAGGGTCAAGTTATATGCCTGATAGTGAAAGGGAGAGTGGGGAGATGAAAAAGAGCACATACGAGCTTTTAGAAATCATTAAAAATTTATATAGTATGATTCATTCTTTCACGGCTTGGTGAATTAATGCAGTGTTGTAATAGAATTTCATCTCTGGGACTTTGGGATTTTTGCTGAATTGAAGTGAAGTGAGTAGGATTTTCTTTTATTGAGAGGTTCATAATGAAATGTGTTCTATTCAAAATTGTGGGGGGGGGGGGGGGGACTTTATATTGCCTGAAAATGAATTTTAGTGTAAAAAGTTGGTATGCACCATATGAAATTAATATCAATTTTTTTTTCTTAAAGTTCTTTTTGTGTCTTAACTCTGAGTTGGCACTGTGATTTCTATGTTGAAAGATGTTGCCTAGTGGAAAAAGTCTTTAGAAGTGCCTCATCCAAGAACATTCATCTATCAATTAAACCTACTTCAAAATTTTACAGCTTTTAAATTGTGCGCAGAGCTGAAACCAACTGTGACTGGAGTACCAGTATATTGCAGAACACACTGAATGTGCACCACCACACTTCTTTATAATAGACTAATAAGCTACCAATAAACCATTATAAACATGGCTACTTAGAAGCAAACTGTGAACCTAGACTGACACTAAGGATGGTAAGATGCACAGTAATAATAACAAAGTAATAATGACAAGGGAGGGGAAACATAACTAGGTACAATGTATCAAAATAATAGTCAAGTCAAAACAAAACCCCAGGGTTTACTTATCACAAGGGTTGCTTTATATCTACAGTACCTGGTACTTTACACAATTTCCTAGTCATTTTTAGTCATAGCCTTTATTTATATAATCTTTAGTGGGTTTTGGATAATTGTGGCATATGGCTGTGACTACCAGTAGTGTTGTGTGACACTCCTGGCTACTTGATCATATTGCTCTGGAACTAGTCATGACAAAGTTGTAGTGGTGGGCTGCTGTGTGTGCAAGATTTTACATCAAATGAGTGCTCGGTTGGAAGCACAAAGGATACAATGCCCACACACACACTGAAGAGACTATTCAGTTCTATAACAAAAAGAACAGAAAAGCGCAAGAGCAGCCTTGAAACTTATAACAATGATATCCTGCAACTGCAGTTGTTAAGCCTGACATGCTCCCCGACTGAAAGTCATGTAGTATTGTGCCAGTCTTTACTTTTCCACCAAAATGCAACCAACCTTCCATAGAACCACCTCCCATCCTCTTTTACTGGACATCTTGCTTGCTTGAGCGCATGTGGTCTCTTCCTGAATCATGTTACCTTATATTTGAATGTATTGGTATAGGTATTTTTATTTTTATCTATTGTTGCATTTCATCACCATGCCACTGTTGGATAATATTTTCTTCCTGTGCATTGGAGTTTTCTTTACTTTGGCTAGTTAGTTCTGGAAATTTGATTTCTGTTTTGTTTGATTGCGTTTTCCTCTCTGGTTTTCCAGATTTAATGTTCTTTGACTGCTGCCTGCTTATCAGCTAATCTCCTAGTTTGCACTTGGAAAGCACAATTTCCATGGTTATTAAATTTAAAATTCAGAAGTTTTGTGTTCTCCTTTGGTTTTCTCTATTTGCCAAACTCCAATGTACCCTGCATTATGTCAGCATGACCATTTAAGTTGAGACTTTAAAGTATTTTTCAGGTCATTTCTGGTCCTTTGGCTATTTTAGCCCTTAACTAAGACTACCAGTTTAGTTCTTCTGTATAAGCTGACCCAATATAAGGATAAAAAAAAAAAACCTGGAGGTGATATGAAGTCAGAGGTAGACAAGACAGACGTGTGGGGCAATCTTAAATTAATCAGAAGTATTGTCAGTCTGTCTATCTTTCTTAACAATGCACTTGAGCAGGTTTTAGGGTAGCCATCAATAGCTGCTGTTCTGGTGGGCAAAAATGGTCATCTCAATTTAAGCTTGAATTGCAGACAAGAAAACTGCTGACTTAGACAACTACAAATTACACTGGACAATGAATATTTTGCTTCCTGAACACTTTTGGATGTATCTTATGGATTTCGGTCTGTTGATCACAAAAAACAATTTTACTATTATGTACTGTTTTATTGCAAGCTCCTGTTTTTGTTAAGTTCCTCTCATAGTAAAAGTATACATATACAATACAACTACTACAACTGGAACATCGGTGCTAGTTTAAAAGTAATGGCACTGCTACTAGGAATGTTTCCCAGATATAGCATATACAACTTGGATTGGTGAACATCTTTGTCAAAGTAATGAATAAAGAAGGTGAAGGATTTAGATTTTTGAGACAGATGTTTCCACAAGTAACAATGGCAAAATTAAGGAAGGCACTTCCTTTGGTCCACAAAACAGACACATCATTAATGAGGAGCAGTTTGAAGATCTGCTAGTGAAGCTGGAGGAAATTGCATGGACGGCATTCAAAGATATCTTATTGAGAATTGTCTTGGCGACTACAGAGTTCCAAACTACATCCATGCTTCAGACATACAAAACCATGAAGTCCAACATGTCACCAAAGAGTCATTTTCTACATTCACACTTGGACTTCCACTTTGCTAACTTTCGTGCAGTCACTGATGAAGTTGATAAAAGATTTCACCAGGACATTGCAATGATGAAAAAGTGGAATCATGTCTAGTGGAATTCATCAATGCCTGCTGACTACTGTTGAACACTGAAATGAAAAGTAACAGATTGTGAGTACAAACAAAAATAGGCAGAAAAACACTTTTAGCTCAATTGAGCAAATGCAATGTGTTAGCATCATTAAGTGATTAAATACACTAAATTCAATAAAAGGTAATGATTCTCCAAATTAATATGCAGTACAGTCAACCTGAAAGTTTATTTGTGTTCAGCGTGAAACTGTCTATCATAATCACCAAAATATTTCAGGAAGCAAAGCATTAAAAAAAAAGTGTTGTTTAATGCTAGAATTACCAAAGCCTACGAAAAAACTCGTAAATTCTGCCCACCTTAAATTAGCTTGCGCCTCTCTGTCAGCATCTTTTGTTTTGTAAATGTGTCGATAAGCTCAAGCAGCCTGCTATACCATCCCCCCCAATCTCTCCCAATTGAAGCCTTATTTATCTAGGAGTCAGGTACCTAGAGCTGTACAGGCTAAAAAATATATTGTTATTTGGAACACATGCATTTCACATGTGTTCCATGTCTACAAAGATTTATGTAAGTGTAGGATGACAGGAAATGCAAGAAATGTTGAACACTTACCTAAAAGACAGACTTTTTTCCTGTTTTAGTACCAATGACAACATTTTGACATAGTGTATACTGTGTGAAGACTGAAGTCCAAATATCAAATATGCACTTTCACAAAAGGTACAAGTATAACAGAACAAGTGCACTTTTATTCAAGACTATAACCGAAGAAAAAAAAAATCGGGTTAGTGTGGCTTGTTGTCATGACTTCTTTGGTAGTACCACTGTAAGAACTACTGACTCCTATTCAAAAGGTCGCGGGTTTGAGTCTTCACGTGTCCCAAAATAAATGTTTTGAGTAGTGAGCTGCTGTTATTGTTACTATTATACAATGATACTACCACCACCATGTTTCACAGATGGGATAAGGTTCTTATGCTGGAATGCAGTGTTTTCCTTTCTCCAAACATAACACTTTTCATTTAAACCAAAAACTTCTATTTTGGTCTCATCCGTCCACAAAACATTCTTCCAGTAGCATTCTGGTTTTTCCACGTGATCTTTCGCAAACTGCAGACGAGCAGCAATGTTTTTTTTGGAGAGCAGTGGCTTTCTCCTTGCAACCCTGCCATACACACCATTGTTTTTCAGTGTTCTCCTGATGGTGGACTCATAAACATGAACATTAGCCAATGTGAGAGAGGCCTTCAGTTGCTTAGAAGTTACCCTGGGGTCCTTTGTTACCTCGCTGACTATTACACGCCTTGTTCTTGGAGTGATCTTTGTTGGTCGACCACTCCTGAGGAGGGTAACATTGGTCTTGAATTTCCTCCATTTGTACACAGTCTGAAGGACTGTGGATTGGTGGAGTCCAAACTCATTAGAGATGGTTTTGTAACCTTTTCCAGCCTGATGAGCATCAACAACTCTTTCTGAGGTCCTCAGAAATCTCCTTTGTTCATGCCATGATACACTTCCACAAACATGTGTTGTGAAGAGCAGACTTTGATAGATCCCTGTTCTTTAAATAACACAGGGTGCCCACTCACACCTGATTGTCATCCCATTAATTGAAAACACCTGACTCTAATTTCACCTTCAAACTAACTGCTAATCCTAGAGGTTCACATACTTTTGCCACTCACAAATATGTAATATTCGATCATTTTCCTCAATAAATAAATGACCAAGTATAATATTTTTGTCTCATTTGTTTAACTAGTTTCTCTTTATCTACTTTTAGGACTTGAGTGAAAATCTGATGATGTTTTAGGTCATATTTATGCAGAAATATAGAAAATTCCAAAGGGTTCACAAACTTTCAAGCACAACTGTACTCACTGATTAGTGTTGGCCCACTATCACTGTGTGGTAACTGCAGTTTATATGAAGCCATTCTAATAATGTGCTCCTGACCTTTACTACTTTCTCTGTAATTCATCCTTAGTCCTTAGTTTATATTTTGTTTCTTAGTCTTCATTTTAATTAATCATTTCCTAAGGTCAGCAGCAGCTCTTACATTCTCTAGCACGTCACCAGAACAGATGAATTTTCTGTTCTCTCTCTCTCTCTCTCTCTCTCTCTCTCTCTCTCTCTCTCTCATATTGTGTCTCCAAGAATGTCTGAATATTCAATGGTATAATAATTTTAGCAGCTTGATGCATGATTAGAGAAAAATAGCCACCTTCATGTGAATTTCAGTGTTACTGAGAATCTGAGTTGGTTATAGACCATGAATGAAAACCATGTTTCTTGAACGTAAAGTTACTCATAAGTTTACTTAGTACCACCATACACTGTAGTCCTGTCGCCATATCTGAGACAAGTGTTTTCCGGAGACACTGGCAACAAGTGGCACTGAAGTGTTAAAAAAACTACTGCAATTGATTTACCTCAGTTTGGCTACACTGGGAGTTCCAAAGAATATGAATGAATTAAGGATATTGAAATCCAAAAAATCTGATAAAAGTTTAGTACAAGGAATCAGTTGTGTGCAAATATTAAAGCAGAATACTGGATTTAATGGCTTAATTTCATCTTTTGACAGTTCAAAACTTGCATATTTAATTATGTAACTCCTTCTGAGGTAATCATTAATTTAGTGAATAAAATGAACGAGAATTATGTACATCATTCCTGGGTAGTGATTCATTTCAAACTCAAAAGAATCGGTGAATGATACATGCTCGGTGCATTTAATAAACTTTTAAAAAGAGTGTTTTAAAGTCAAGTTGAAAGCAAATTCATTTTTAGAAATCAGATCAATATTTTTTATAAGGTTCAGTTTTATATTACTATCTTATTGAATGAACAAAGGGATGTAATCATATTAGTTATTATATATTGTGTTTAAAACCATTCCAAAAACTAATTGTACAAAACAATAGATTCTAATGTAAATGTGCTGATACTTTATTGTACTTTCATGATGAATGAGAGCAAGATCGGTGACATGGTTCTTATTTGCCTGACATTATTCAGTTTAAACTCAAAAGAATTATAAGAGAAGTGAGCATTGTACATGTGCTTTAAACCTCTACCAATGAAGATGCCGACGACATCACACATGGACTTTAGCACCTCTGTGTGCTCCACTGAATCAATAATGTGCATGCTTGCAAATTGATTTGTATAATTCACTTAAAGGAGTTGTTTAAAAGAACTTTTCATTTGAAAATTGTCATCGCTAGTGCCAAAAGCAGCAGCAAAGCAAGCATGATAAGGTGGCCTGTAAATTGCTTGTGAATTCTGCCAGTTTATCTTTGTTAAAAATTAAAGTTAAAAAATTGAGGTTAGTATAAAATTTATTAAAGTAGATAAACCTGTTTATGCAAAACAGCATACACTTTTTTTTAATTGATTTTATTGAAATCACACAACATTCCATACAAATGGAACCATGAATGGAAACCATACAAATGGAACCATTTTACAAAAGTAGGATCGAAAACAAATCAACCCCCAGCCCTGAGAAAGAGAGCATGGCCAGCAGAGTAAAACTTAAAGCTAGTAAAAATAAGTAAATAGATGAATTCATAAGTGAATAAAGATAAATGGAGAAGAAAAAGAAAAGGGAAGAGAATCTGTTTCCTCAGTGCTTTAAAAGCTTATTCTAAAATATTATTGATTAGATCCTGACAGGTTTTGAAAAAATTCTGCACAGATACTCTAAGTGAGAATTTGATTTTTTTCCAGTTTCAAATAGTATATAACATCAGTTATCCACTGACTTAAAAGAGGAGAGTTAGGATTCTTCCAGTTGAGCAAGATAAGTCTATGTGCCAATTGTGTAGTAAAGGCAATTACAGTTTGTCTTTCTCCACTTTAAGCCCATCTGGGAGTACCCCAAAAACAGCTGTTAATGGGTTAGGAGGAATTGTGACACCAAGGCTGTCTGATACGCATTTAAAGATTTTGGTCCAGAATGATGATAATTTGGTGCAGTCCCAAAACATGTGACCCAGTGAGGCTGGAACTTGCTTGCAGCATTCGCAGGTTGGATCTTGCCCTGGAAGCATTTTGGACAATTTTCAACGAGACAGATGTGCTTTTTCACACAGGGCCATGTAGGTTTGGATTTTTTTTTTCTCCCTAAATAATAAAAACCATCATTTAAAAACTGCATTTTGTGTTTACTTGTGTTATATTTGACTAATGGTTAAATGTGTTTGATGATCAGAAACATTTTGTGTGACAAACATGCAAAAGAATAAGAAATCAGGAAGGGGGCAAATAGTTTTTCACACCACTGTATATCACGGATTTTTCACTGGTTCGCGGATTTCTGCGGACAATGGGTCTTTTAATTTATGGTACCTGCTTCCTCAGTTTGTTTGCCCAGTTGATTTCATACAAGGACGCTATTGGTGGGTGGCTGAGAAGCTACCCAATCAGAGCACGAATTACTTATTAAATAAAACTCCTCAATGATATACGATATGCTTCCCGTGCGGTGCTTCGCAAGCTTAAAAGCTCTAGCAGCACGTATTGATTTTTGATTGTTTACTTTCTCTGTCTCTCTAAATCTCTGACATTCTCTGCTCCTGACGAGGGGGTGTGAGCAGAGGAGCTGTTTGCACAGAGGCTGTTTGCTTAGAAGATACGGACGCTCCTGTAAAAATGCTGAAAGACTACCTTCACATTGATCCCTTCATTGCGGCTGCTTTATCGCGGAACTTCACATACCTGTACATTAAAGGCCCAACAGCCCTATTGATTTTTGATTGTTTAATTTACTCTCTGTCTCTGACATTCAAGCTCCTGACGGCACTCCTTTGAAGAGGAAGATATGTTTGCATTTTTTAATTTTGAGACGGAACTGCCATCTGTCTTGTCATGGAGCACAGTTTAAACTTTTGACTAAAGGGTGTTATTTCATGTCTAGAAGGCTCTAATAATGTTAAAAAAACGCATTTAGAAGGTCATAAACAGGTTTCCAATGCTCTAACTGCGAACATATTAGATTTATAAATAAAGAATCCTACTTCGTGGAAATTCATTTATCTGTCTGGAGCGGATTAACCGCGATAAACAAGGGTTTACTGTATAACTTTGCGGAGAATATTTATAAACAGTGTGGGAGAGTTTCTAATGGCTTAAAATACATAAAAATAACCATACAAACATATGGTTTCTACTTCGCGGATTTTGACCTATCGCGGGGGGTTCTGGAACGCAACCCCCGCGATCGAGGAGGGATTACTGTATATTATTATTTACATGAAGGCCCATCAAATTTTAGTTACATTATTGGACATTAAAGTTTACTTTTTCTCAAGTTAAAGGTGACAGTGGTTGTGTTGCCTGAGCCAAATCCATGGGATTTTAGTTTCTTTTAGTTTCTTTCTCATGTACATCCCCATTTTCACTTTCTGGGAAAAATTTGGAAGCTGGCTGAAAGAGATTAAAAGTACAAGCAATCAAAATTACATCACTTGGCAGAGTTGTCTGGCTCACTAACTCCTGTAATAGTTTGAGAATCCTGACAATCCAGGAGGACCTCTGAACATAGCACTGAAGGAAGACTGAAATGAGCTCAGTGCGTCCTGGAGGACGCTGAGGGATAGTGACTGGGATGGGAGTCGAGGAGGGGCTGTTAGGGCTCAGGTAGACTCCAAAGCATAGGAAAGATAGAATATGGCTTAGCGTGTCCTGAGTGGATATGGAGGAATGGTGGCTGGGATGGGAGTTGGTGGACTGCTTTGGGCTGGGTCTTGGCCCCGATGAGCAGACCTGAAAGAAGAATGAGCAGGGGGGGACGAGTGAGAAAGTGAAATAAATCATGATTTTAAAGAGGATTCTGACTTTTAATTTTATCCCTTGGTATTTTGGATTATTCATTGACTTTATTTAATGATCATTTAAATTAACACATGTGAAGACTGTTTTACTGGAGTATTTATTTAAGAAGAATCAGCATTTTTTCTTTGTTTTTGGACAGCAAAAAGCACCAAGCACTTTTTGCACCTACTTCTCTACAGATCCTTAACTGTAACCTGGTTAAGGGTTTATATGGCCAAATTAGTTACTTGTGGAGAAAACTATTTGTGTTAACCTGGTCTAACACATTCTGGTGTAATGAGAGTAAGGGTTTACATGCCACTTTAGAAATATGGTTTCTCTGCATGTAAACACACTTACTCTTTCACACTCCTGCACTTACTCTTTCAAGATTTTGTGCCACAAGCATCCCACTGTCATGATCAGGGCTGAATTTTAGGGTCTTATTGCCTTTTTCTCTATTACTTACTGTATAAGTAATCCATTGATCACAATGAAACTTAATCTTCTGTGCAGTAACTTATTCATTCCTGTAGGAGCAGTGATGTTAGGTACTAAGGTTACAGACCTTCTCCAGTTTAACCAAGGGTCATTGTGTGAGTGAACTCTGAACATGAAGACTACATTGTCTACATAGCATTTGCACATTTGTCTCACGTCCTTGTGAATCTTTTCCAACATGTATATGTTGTTTATTCACCCTAAAGTGGCCCTTTATGAGTGTGCATGTGTGTACGTGTGTTTGTGCGCTTGAACAGACCAAGAACTGGTGTTCTGTCTGGGGCTGTTTCATGCCATGTGCCAAAAAATACCACATCATGAACTCCATGACTATGGATTGGTTGAAGTGGGTTTAAGAATGTTATGTTATGCAACAAAAACACAAATTTAATGAAAGTAAACCAAATTCAAATTTGCCTGCATGCAGCATAGAGAAAGTCCAGTTACCAGAATGGTCCATTTATTTTGATAAAATGCTGTTTAAGAAGAGAAGGGTTGAAACATGACTGGATGGATGTAGACTTCTGCTTTATAATTCACCAAATATACAGCTTTGTAGTGCAAGTCAGTTGCTGTTATGTGATCCCATCCCTATACAATGGTTACAAATGAGTTTTTTGCTGTAATATGTTGCTTGTGATATATGACCACTTTTAAAGCAGTTAACAGGTGTGTGTATGGTTTACTTTCACAGTGAAAATGCTGTAAACAGTGTTTCCAGCAACAGAGAGGAAGTGCCTTTGGGTCAATCGAGCCAGTGCATTTAAAATACTAATATGGATTTGGCTAAAGGTGCTTTGGAATTCCAAACAGTCTATGATCAAATAACATGGAGCCTCTAAAATTCCAAAAATATGAATAATGTAAGTAAGAATAACAAATCCTTTGACTTTGTAAACCTGCTACTAGCTTAAACTCGTTCAATTTTAAGGTCATTGTTTAAGCCACTTACAGTGTATCCGGAAAGTATTCACAGCACATCACTTTTTCCATATTTTGTTATGTTACAGCCTTATTCCAAAATGGATTAAATTCATTTTTTTCCTCAGAATTCTACACAGAACACCCCATAATGACAACGTGAAAAAAGTTTACTTGAGGTTTTTGCTAATTTATTAAAAATAATAAAAGTGAGAAAGCACATGTACGTAAGTATTCATAGCCTTTGCCATGAAGTTCAAAATTGAGCTCAGGTGCATCCTGTTTCCCCTGATCATCCTTGAGATGTTTCTGCAGCTTAATTGGAGTCCACCTGTGGTAAATTCAGTTGATTGGACATGATTTGGAAAGGCACACACCTGTCTATATAAGGTCCCACAGTTGACAGTTCATGTCAGAGCACAAACCAAGCATGAAGTCAAAAGAATTGTCTGTAGACCTCCGAGACAGGATTGTCTCGAGGCACAAATCTGGGGAAGGTTACAGAAAAATTTCTGCTGCTTTGAAGGTCCCAATGAGCACAGTGGCCTCCATCATCCGTATGTGGAAGAAGTTCGAAACCACCAGGACTCTTCCTAGAGCTGGCCGGCCATCTAAACTGAGCGATCGGGGGAGAAGGGCCTTAGTCAGGGAGATGACCAAGAACCCGATGGTCACTCTGTCAGAGCTCCTGAGGTCCTCTGTGGAGAGAGGAGAACCTTCCAGAAGGACAACCATCTCTTCAGCAATCCACCAATCAGGCCTGCATGGTAGAGTGGCCAGACAGAAGCCACTCCTTAGTAAAAGGCACATGGCAGCCCGCCTGGAGTTTGCCAAAAGGCACCTGAAGGACTCTCAGACCATGAGAAACAAAATTCTCTGGTCTGATGAGACAAAGATTGAACTCTTTGGTGTGAATGCCAGGCGTCACGTTTGGAGGAAACCAGGCACCGCTCATCACCAGGCCAATACCATCCCTACAGTGAAGCATGGTGGTGGCAGCATCATGCTGTGGGGATGTTTTTCAGCGGCAGGAACTGGGAGACTAGTCAAGATAAAGGGAAAGATGACTGCAGCAATGTACAGAGACATCCTGGATGAAAATCTGCTCCAGAGCGCTCTTGACCTCAGACTGGGGCGACGGTTCATCTTTCAGTAGGACAACGACCCTAAGCACACAGCCAAGATATCAAAGGAGTGGCCTCAGGACAACTCTGTGAATGTCCTTGAGTGGCCCAGCCAGAGCCCAGACTTGAATCCGATTGAACATCTCTGGAGAGATCTTAAAATGGCTGTGCACCAACGCTTCCCATCCAACCTGATGGAGCTTGAGAGGTGCTGCAAAGAGGAATGGGCAAAACTGGCCAAGGATAGGTGTGCCAAGCTTGTGGCATCATATTCAAAAAGACTTGAGGCTTTAATTGCTGCCAAAGGTGCATCAACAAAGTATTGAGCAAAGGCAGTGAATACTTATGTACATGTGATTTCTCAGTTTTTTTATTTTTAATAAATTTGCAAAAATCTCAAGTAAACTTTTTTCACATTGTCATTATGGGGTGTTGTGTGTAGAATTCTGAGGAAAAAAATGAATTTAATCCATTTTGGAATAAGGCTGTAACATAGCAAAATGTGGAAAAAGTGATGCACTGTGAATACTTTCCGGATGCACTGTAACGTAATAAAGACTGCGATAAAACAAGAATAATTAAAAAAAAATAAATACATAAGTATAATAAATAAAACAATAATTAAATTGTGGATAAAGAAATTGGGGAAAATTTTATTTTTACAGTATGCAAAATAACCAAAGAGTACAATCTGTTCCTTTTACAGATTTTTAGTGCCCCTCAGACAGTTAACCATAATTCTTGCAATATCTAATTTGCATGGCGCCAGTTATGATTTAGTGATTTGAATTCAAACGATGGTTTGAATCCATCCAACATTATTTTGTTCTATTTTATGTTGTGCATAGCTGACTCTTATCCCTGTAGCTTTGTAGTTGGCTCCCACATCTATCAAATTAGCATTGTCTCTTAAACCAGCACTATGTTTGTCCTGTGGGATAATACCAGATAAGATGGAGGAAAACATGAATATTCCATATATACCTGAAACTTTAAAAGTTACACTATCATGGCTCTTTTCCATTTGAATTTCTTATATTATTCCTGCATGTTTTTATAAGGATATAACACTTTTTAAATAATTTTGTATAACTATAATAGATACAATTTAGATCTTATCAAAATAAAATTTCTAAATCTGTGCCACTATTGTCTGGTTTCGTGAGAAATGTGTTCTGCACATAAGTTTATTAAATGCAGATATGAATGTGCTGCCATTAATATTACTTTCTTTGGTTAGTCTCCTAATATTCCATCATATTTAATAAAAACATTATTGTTTTGTTTTTGCTGCATTCTTTAATCAGTATTAATAATTTCTAAGCACTTTAGGTCAAAATAAAATAATTATCTGCTTAGAACATGGGAGTATATTGTGATTTTTAACAAATGTTAATCAAAAATAAATATATACATAAAAATAAAAAACATGTTTTTAGTAATGTAAGCTGCACTATTTCACATGTTGTACTATATACAGTATCTACAATAGAGGGCAGCATAATCAAATTTAATCAGTATTGTTTTATTATAATTTGTTAAGTTACATTTTGTGACTTATAAAAATACATTGTGGTTTTTTTTAAGTTTATTAAGATGTAATAATTGAATTGCTTATAGTTTTTCAGAAAATAGCATTTATTTGTATTTTCTTAGTAAAGAAATAAATTTATGGTATGGTGGGTTTAAGCTTTTTTTTTTGTATTCTTAAATATTAACAAATTTATTCAGCAAAAATAGTATGCAGGTTCATATTTTCATTTTTTTTTTTTTTGTTCTTTCATTTAAATGAACATTGTTGATTTAGATCTATTATGAAGTGTTTGGTTAAAATCTAACATGCGCCTTTTGATTTGGCGGCCAAGCCAGTAAGAACAGGAGTATTATATTGTGCTAACTGTTACATAAGCAGCTAAGAACAACATTTTTTGATGTTTATTCCTTTTAAAGTTAAAATATGACCAGTATAGCCTTCTTTAATAAATTAAGCCCTTAAGGATTTTTTTGTTTTGAAAAAAGTAATTAACTTTTCTGTTTAGAATGAAAACAACCGTTAGAAACACACAGATACAATGAAGTAACAGATTAAGTACCCAGAAGAATAAAAGAGTTAATCTAATCGTATCTTATAGTAGAAATATTATATATTTTTTATCATAATCCAAGTATAAATTACTTTCTTTTCCATTCACAAGTATGTTTTTTGCCTTTGGAGAAGGCATGTCTTTAATCCAGGACATGGTCCAGGTGGAAATTTCACACAGATGGCCTCTCACACAGGATCTGGACATGGGCTAATGCTTTGACAGGAATGCTGCATTGTAATATATGCTCTTGGAATGGAAAGTTTCTGAAAACAATAGTCAATTCACTCAGCTTTAACATTAACAAGCTAAACTGTATTTAATTTTTACATATATGCTTTCCAGTAATGTATAAAATGTAGTTTACCTACAAAGGAAAGTACATTTTCAATGTTTTAACCTAAACATACTTTGTTTTTTTATTATTTTTAATTTTTTTTAGGGTGGGACCGCTTGAACCTTCCTGGAGCTGGTCTCTAGTACTAGAAAGTCAACGACCAAGCAGATATCACTAGTAAATAATGGTTTGTATCATACTGTTACTTATAAGGTTATTGGTATTGTATGTCTTCTAATAATTTTAACTGATTAATTTTAATTAACCTTAACTACTAATGATTTAAATATTCACTTTGAAGCCTTACCCACAGCAGTTAAACATTTCATCTGCTAGCCTGATGCACAAATCAGCCTTCTCTGTGATGGTGTTTTCACCAGCTTCTATCTGCAATCAGTCAGTCTTTACTTTATATAGTGCAATTAGCTGTGCATACCATCAAGTTACTTTACAGTACTTACAAGATTACAACACAGTATGAAGTGTGGCCTGTGTGAATACACGGTCTCCACTGATTTAAATGTTCCTTTACAGATAAATGAAGTCTGTAGATTCTAGAGAGTGATGTTTTTTAAGATAGGAAATTCATGTGTAAAGTCATCGGGAGTATATAGGGATGAACAAGGCACATTGATGTATCTATGAAAGATGCAGCATATTGTATTTAAAATGTGCAGATTAGAAGTAGATTGTTTATACACTAAAAATTTGAATGAGCATTCCCAAACATTTGTGTACGAAATATGATATATAGTCTCATTAAGAAATGGTGAACTATAACAATTTAAAGTTTCACTGTTTGTATAAGTGTATTTTAATTCAGCCGTGTCTATGAAAATGTCATTGTCCTGGCAGGAAACAGGAATCTGTTTTTTGAGACAAACCAGGAGATGCATGCAAAGCAAAACAAAATGTAAAAGAAGCGACCAAAACCCAGATTAAAGGCAAGAATCAAAGTCAAAAATCAGGGCAAGAAGTCAAAACCAGGCAAGACAAAAATAAAATAGCAAAAAGAGTAATTCTTTTTGTGTTTAAAGGATTTATCCGCAGAACCAATAAAGCTTGGTACAAACGCTGACCTATTATTCTGTTGTGCCTATGAACTCTAGTTCACGAACATCAAGACCATGCCCATAGAAATGTGGGATGCGAACCTAATGACAGTTGTGCATAATGGTGTCTAATTTCTGAAAAAGCCCCTAAAATTCAGCCCTGATTATGACAGTCAGTACAAGAAGAAACATAAACAGAGGTCAGGGCAACAGTTGGAAATAGTGAGAATTTTGAGATGAATGTGGAACTGTACTAGGGATCTGTTCTGAGTCTGTTGCTTTTTGATAGTGAAGGAGGTGGTGACTAGAGAAGTGCATGAACTAGTTCCATAAACGCACTTGTATGCCAGTGATCCCAGATTGTTGGCAAAGCGTGAAGAGGAATTTAGGCAGAAGATATGGGAATGGAAAGCTGTTTTGGAAACCAATGCCTCAAGGTAAATGCAGGAAAGACCAAGGTGATAGTTAGAGGCAAAGAGCCCTGAGGCAGGGTGGGGATGGGTGCATGGCCGTTTGGCTGGTATGAGAGCAAGACCTGTTTAGGAGACACATTTTTCGTTGATTTACCCCTCTGCTCCACAGTTTAAAATAACAAATCAACAACAATTTAGATGTGATTAAAGTGCACATTGCAGACTTCATTTAAGTATATTTGCATACATTTTAGTCACACCATGTAGAAATTACAACATTTTTTCTACATGGTCCCTCCATTTCAGGGGGCCATAATGTTTGGGACAACAGGCCTCACAGGTGTTTGTGATTAGTCAGGTGTGTTCCATTGGTTCATTAGTGCAGGCATAAGAAAGCTGGACTTACTTCTACCCTTTGGAGTCTGAAGTTTCCATTGTTGAATGTGAGGACAAGAGCTGTGCCAATGAAAGTCAAAGATGCCATTATGAGGCTGAAAAACAAGAATAAAACCCTTCGACACATTGGCAAATCCTTACAATTACCAAAATCAACTGTCTGGAATATCGTTAAAAAGAAAGAATGCACTGATGAACTCAGAGTCTGGTAGGCCAATGAACACCTCCACTGCTGATGACAGAAGAATCCTCACTATGCTAAAGAGAAAGCCCCAGTCACCTGTCCTATAAATTTGTATGTTTCAGAGATTACCATCCGCAGAAGACTTCATGAACAGACATATGGAGGCCACACTGCAAGATGCAAACCACTAGTTAGCCACGTAATCAGAATGGCCAGATTACAGTTTGCAAAACGTACTTAAAAGAACCTGCAGGATTCTGGATAAAGTTGTTGTGGACAGACAAGACAAAGATAAACCTGTATTAAAGAAAAGAACCTGCTCAAGATCCAAAGCAGACCACCTCATCTGTTAAACATGGTGGTAGGGGTCCTCTGACCTGGGCATGTATAGCTACCACAGGTACTGCCACACTTATTTTCATTAATGATGGAACTGCTGATGGCAGTTACATAATGAATTCTGAGGTGTATAGAAATTACTTATCTGCTCAAGTTCCAAGCAATGCTGCCAAACTCATTGGACTGTGCTTCATCCTACAGGTTAATGCTCCCAAACATACTGCTTAGGTGACACAAGAGCTTTTCAAAGCTAAGAAATGGAAAATTCTTGAATGGCCAAGCCAGCCTTCTGATTTAAATCCCATTGAGCATTCCTTCAATGTGCTGAAGAGAAAATGTAAGGGGACAAGCCCCTGAAACAATCAGGAGCAGAAGATGGCTGCATTAGAGGCTTCGCAGAGCATCACCAGAGAAGATGCTCTGCACCTGGTAATGTCTATGAATCGCTGACTTTAAGCAGTCATTGCATTCAAGACTACTTTATTAATAGATCTGCCATTGCTATGTACCAAATATTATGGTTCCCTGAAATGGGGGGATCATGTAGAAAAAGTGCTATAATATCTGCTTGGTGAGACCAAAAAGTATTTAAATGCCCTTAAATTCTGCAATGTGCACTTTTAATCACATATGATTTGTATAATTTGTAATTTTAAATTGTGAAGCAGAGGAGGTAAACCAATGAAAAATGTGCATTGTCCCAAACAGTATGCAGCGAACTGTGTGTATATATATATATAGTAGTGGCCAAAAGTTTTGTTAGTGACACAAATGTGTTTTGCAAAGTTTTCAGCTTCAGGTTTTATCGTGGCAATTCAGCATTTTTTTTATTATTGTGCCGAGTGATCTGTTGCATATTAATTAATTGCAAAGAGCTTTATTATCATAAAAAGGTAACTTTATCATAAAAACCTATTTTCACTTATTTTGACCCTGGCACAAAATGATCAGTTGAAAAAGTGTCCAGTAAGCACCAGGACCATCTCCTCCTGGGGAATCCGCTACAGAATCCTGTTGCAACCAGTGCAGAGCTTCCACATTATTGGTAGCAGGTGGGTGTGAGTGCATCTGCACGCACAGTGAGACAAAGACTTTTGGACAACATCTTTGTTTCAAGAAGGGTAGCAAAGAAGCCACTTATTTCCAAGAAAAATATCAAGTAAAGACTGAAATTCTTGGACAGCAGAACTCTTGTGCAAAGTTGTTTTTTTTTAAATCAATCATCCTTTCAATTCTTAGGGACATCTGGAAAATCAGTTGTCCTCTGAAGGAAATGGTGAATGCTTCCATGAGTCCTGAGACAATTCATGTGTGAAATTTATGAATTGTTTATAATTGTTCTTCAGTATACGATAGACACATGTTCAAATGAGGAAATGTCAAAATGTCCGTTGTTTACAGCTGAATGTTTTAGTTACAAAATAATTTTTGATTTTATTTTTCAGACCTGGACTTTATTCAAAATTAATCCAACTGTCCATATATTTCAATGATTTAGAAAAAAAGTTAATGCGATGTGATGGCCGCTCTATATAGCGCCTGAACCGGCACAGACCACGCAGAGGCACGTGTAAAATCAACAGGCTTTATTGCACTTCTTCAGCCTGTGGACGCACGTCTTCCCCGTGTCCCACAGGCCCAACATAGTCCCAAAACACTTACAATAGAGCACCAACAACTCTTCCTGGCCACTCCTCCCAGGCAACCTCGTCCTCTACCTCCCGATTCTGGCCTCGAATGAAGGAGGGTTCGCCCTTTTATGGTCCACCCAGCAGTGCTCCAGGTGCCTGACCAGCTGGTCTTAATTGCACCTCCGGGTGGGGCTGCTAACTCGTCCATTGCGGCGGCTGGCTCTCTGCAGCAGCCCCTAGCGGCCACCCCATCTCCCAGCCGGGTTGTGGTGGACTCCATGTCTCATGGAGCCACGGGGGAGACTGGGAAAGGACCCACTGCCAGGGAGGCTGCCCCCAGGCACCCCGGGCGAGGCATTGCACTGCCCATGGTGGCTCCCCCGGGACGTATGCAGCAGAGGCGACTCGGCTGTCCGTCACAGCAGCAATACCAATTGTAGTGGACAGATAACTGCTATGGTGTGGTTAGCTCTGTATTTTAGGGATAGGATAAATGCTAATGAAGTACAGTAGCTTTAAATCATAACAGCAATAATAGCATGTCTTACTCTGTATGTACATTTACAAAATAGTTTATTAGCTGTTTATCTCATTAGGGTATATATACATCAGTGGTTATTGTTCCTAAAAGGCATCACTCCATTGAGTCTTGATACAGATGTTCTGCTTCTTATTGCTGGTATTCTTTGCAAAATTACACAGCAGCTTGAAGGCAATAGAAAAGAAATGATAGTTATAATTATTCAAATAAAAGATATCTCAATGGGTACATTTTTCTGTGTTCATGAAGACATTTAAGGTTCCATTGCTGACAAAATAGAAATGATTAAATAGTCTACAAAAGTTCTTCTGGTACATGTTACGTACATTACCTAGTGTGAGATGCAGATCCAAAAACAAGTAAGTAGATTGCTTTGTGTTTTGTAAAACACTGTTTCATTTCTAACCCTAAATAGTCCAATAAAGCTCTGAAGAAGTGTTTTTTTTTTTTTTTTTTACAATCAAAAGTTTAATGAATTACATATTTTGTGAAAGAAGATAATGTGGAAAGCACTCACTAAAGTTGACTGCCATGTTTACAGCTGTAAAAAATATTGCATTTTCTTGACAGCTATATATTATTTTTTTATGAGTTTATGAATTTTATTATTTTAGTTAAGCTAACATCTTAACTAGGTTTCCTAACCTGTCTTTTACAAAACAGTTTCAAAATTCTCTATCATTACTGTAGCATACACATACATTTTTGTTTATAGGCCTATTGTGGTCTATGGTGGTGAAAGTTTAACTTGTCCTGAGTTTATACTAAGTGTCTTTATTTAGGTAATAAACAACTGTGTTTAGTGTCACTGCCTCAAACTCCATTGACCCAGGTTCAGGTCCTATCTGAATGGTGTTAACTTGTTCTTCTCATGCTTGTCTACATTTCCTCTGAATAATCTTGTATTTTTCACATGCAAAAGACATGGATTACACTTTAGAAGTCAGGCTTCAAGGGCTTGAGATAGTGCATCTACTATTCACTCTTTGCTACTGTGTATAATACGACTGAAGCCTTTATGAGATTGCTACGGAGATGTAGATAGACCTACTGTAGGTGAGTCCTTATTCTAAAGTGTTATCCTTGGTGTTCATTAAATCTCTCATATGACCAAACAAAGAGACCTTTCAGTAGAGGAATATCCTTAGTTTGTGCCAATTCATTAACCGGCTGTTTACTTTCAGTTACTGCTTCCTTTTGTCTTCATTTCGAAATATGCATTACTATCTTTTGATTGTAGGTAGCAGTCAGCAGATTTAGTTTGTTAGTTTTGCATCATATGGTTGATGGATGAGTTTTAATTTATGTAAATTTGGAATTTCCAGGACATATGTGAGCAGTCAGGGTGTTTCTTTCTTTCTTTTTTTTTTATTCCTTTTTTTTTCCTTTTGCATCACAAGTTAAAACCCTCATTTTTTTCTTGTTGGCTGATTTTCAAAAGAGATTATTCATGGATTTCTTTTTTTTAAGCTTTTTACTGAAAAAAATCCAAGTTTCCCACCATTTTTGCTTGGTCCATCCACCTTTCTTGTATAGCAGCCTGCATTGCATGCAGAAACTGTCACTTTCAGTTCTTAAAGAAATAGTCTATTGTTTTATCAATGTTTAGTTTTGTGAATCATGTGTGAACACTTGGGGGTGCTCTTGTAGTGTTCTCTCAATCCAGATTAACACCAAACAGGCCAAAATGGCTACAAAAAAGATTTTACTTGCAAATGTACATGAACTGTGTATTTTAATTATTTTTCCATTCAGTCAAACAAATGCAGCATAGTAAGTACAATAATATGCTTTGAAAACAAATAACCTGATAAAGAGAGCAATGCAACTAGAGAGCCCAGTCTAAAATAGTTCATTATAAATGATAAAACAGAGACTAGAATAACAAGGTAAGCATTGACCTATCATGTTTACTTTAGAATTATGTTAAAGAGGTCTTGCCAATTTATGAAGATGTTTTGTACAGATAGAGAATCAGATTTTTTTCTAGTTAAAAATTGAAATCCCTGGTGGATGGTGTCCTGGGAGATTCTTCCCAGGCCTGGATCAGGGCATCAGTGAACTCCTGCACAGTCTGTGACACTATTTGACAGAGTTGGATGCACCAATACATAACTTCTTAGAGATTTTCAATTAGATTCAGGTATAGGGAATTTGTGGGCCAGTCAACAGCATAAATGTCATCATCCAGGAACTACTTCCACACTCTGGCCACATGAGGCTAGATATTGCCCTGCACCTAGAGGAATCCATGGCCCACTGCACCAACGTAAGGTCTGACAATGACTCTGAAGATTTGATCCTGGTACCTAACAGCAGTCAGGGTATCGTAGCCTGGCATGTGCAGGTCTGTGCAACCCTCCAAGGTATGCCTTTTCAGACCATTACTGACCCATTGCTAAACTGGTCATGCCGGATGATGTTGCAGACTGCATAATGTTCACCATGGTGTCTTCAGGCTATTTCAGGTCTTTCCCATGTGTTCAGTGTGAACCTGTTCTCATTTGTGAAGAGAACGGGGTGCCAATGCCGGAGCTGCTGGCTGTGGTATTCTCTGGGGAATGCCAATCGAGCTACACAGTGTTGGGCTGTGAGCAAAGGTCCCATTAGAGGAAGTTGGAGTCTTTTCCTGACAGTTTGGTCAGAAAAATGCATAGCAGTAGCCAGCCGGAGGATTTTTTTTGGGGCTCTGGTAGTTCTTCTCCTGTACCTCCTTGCGTAAAGGAGCAGATACTGGTCCTGCTGCTGGGTTGTTGCCCTTCTACAGCCCTTCTCCTGGGATCTCCACCATGCTGTTGAGAGTGTACTGGAAGACGCAGCAAACCTTCTTGTGACAGAATTTGCTTGTGCAACCTGAATCAGCTGCAGATACTGCCTAATGCTACCAGTAGTGACAAGAACACCAGCAAAATGCAAAACTACAGAAAAATCCATCAGAAATGATAAGGAGTTAATGGCTTATGCTTTCTAACTGAACAGATAGATATCTCTGAAGCATAAGCATAATTGGTTTGGTGTTAGACTGTGATAATTAAGTGTTCCCTTAATTTTTAAGCATGTTTCATGACAATCTAATTCTAGCCTATAAGTTAAAGTGTTTAAAGTGCTAGTGATGTTATGACATGACTTCTGGGAACTGCATCATAAGCAATGCAGCATCACATCATAGCAATGGAACCATAAAATGGCAGTGCTTGCTAGAAAGCAATCGACAAACAAAGTTGCTTCAGTGAAAAGGTAACAATGCAATAAGGTAAAAATAATGTACTCTGGAACAAACATCCTCCAAAAGACTTGTTTTTAATGACAAGAAAAATGTATTGCATGAGTAAAAAAAAAACCCAAACTTCCCTTACTTTAACAGTAACAGGTAGGGAGTTTAATTGGAGTGGTACCCTTGCCATTGTCTCAGAGTTGATAGTGTACAAGTGGATAACACCATAAGCCAGAACTTCACATGGTTCTCCCAGCTGCTCACTGTGTGTTCTTGGAAAAAAGTTGTATGTAATCATTTTTTTCATTTTTTTTTTTTAAATCTATCCATACAGACAGTTATAAAACACACACCCACTTATTTTACCCGTGTTTACACTGCTCTCACATACAATGTCATGCAGTTCTATATAATTGCTGTATCGGCTATATGAGTGCACCAAACAATAACAAGATACAAACAATGTCAGCAAAAATTGAAAAAGGATGCAAACCACTAACCACAAAGTCTAATCCTTTATATTAAAACCACTCGTGAACCAACCCTTAATACCTCAAGTGGGCACTGCAAATACTGTTCATGACTTACACTTTGGCACCAGCAGTATTTCAGTCCTTTTTAAAACAATATTTTTTCTGATGTCGTAGATATAGTTGTACTATTCTACATAGACAGCATGCTATTTTTTTTCCTCCTAATATGGTAATACTGTACAAATCTACCATGTATATGAAGTACTTTGTCATCTACATCAGAACAATGTACTTGCATAAGTGGAAAAATTTTAAATTTCACAAGTTTAATATTATTTTTCTGTGTATTGAGATGTTACACTTACATTTACTGGACTAAGCTAATGTCAGTTTTGGTCTTGGACACACCTTTTGTCAATGAAAAATGTCCAGCGAATACGTAAGCTTTGCAAATTCTCAGCAAATATGTAAGCTTTGTAAATTCTTATTAGAGATTTGTAAAGGTTTCAGCTCTATAATTGCTCCTTTCATATATATAACCCTTTTAGAAATTTAGATGGACATTAGAAGTACAAGAGGCTTTGCAGAGAATAAAAAAAATAATCACTTCTGCTTTAGTGTTAAGTCATCCAGGTAATTTTTTAACTTTTGAATTAGAAATAGATTTGTCAACCCTTGGAACAGAAGTAATTCTTTTATAAACCATAAGAATCTACGTGTATTAGGAAACTGAAAGCTGAATACAAGGCAGGGTAGATTGGTTCTTTTCTCTTAAATATTTTATAGTTTGATGATAATGAACAGACCTTGAAGCCAGAAAAAAATCATACCCAAAATTGTCTTCCAAATGTTACCACTTTAGAAGAATCTTCTGAAGTCCTATGTGTTTGCTCCACTTCATAATACCTCCTAGTAGATTCTGGGTGAAGATTTCAGTGATCATTATAACTGATCTTCCTCTGTCTCAAGGATTAGCACAGTTCCATAGATGTTATTGGCCTGAAGTTTCTATCCCAAAAAGCAGCTTCTCAATTCATTGAGACTTGCATGATTATTAAATGCACCTTTTAAATTTTTGTTTACTAGACATTTTAGGATTCCCATACATTACATATTTCTTGACTAAAGCCAGTCAGTTTTCTTTAATATAGACAAAAGCTTCCCTGTCTCTAGTCTGTGTTGACAGGGCACAAGAATTTGCGATGCAAAAAAGTTTGGACTCTCATAGACATGATTCAATAGACTTTTATTTAGTAGAGGGCTATGAGCCAGAAAATCACTCTTGGGTGCTACAAATGTCTTTGAAATGAAACGAGAAAATCACTTCTACAAGAGACAGAGAGAGTTATTTAACAGACAGAGGTTGCTACATGGAAAAATGTACAGTAATATCTGGTTTCTTCAAATTAGCCTCAGGTGATCTTTCTGAGATCTTAACATTATGATACTAACCCTATATTTGATCCCAGATATCCAGAGTAAGAAATTTCTCATTTGAAGCAGACTCGTATTTAAATTCTATCTTGTGTAAATGTCTACACTTCATTTTTTGATATTACTTGTCTTCTGTAAATCATGTGTCCTTTTGTAATACACTCATCCGCAACTCTTAGATTCAGCCAGGATTATCTTACTGTTGTTTTTTTTTTTTTTTGCACAACTTCAATTAATTTGCTTCCTTTGTAAAATGTTTAGCAAAAAAAAAAAAAACAATTCGGGAAAGAAAGTATGAGGATAACACACTACTTTCCACAAAAGAACCTCTTCTGGATTCATCATGTGGTATACTGCAGCAATGTTCGCATTCTCACAATGACACAGATGATTGATGATGTAATAAACAAATATTTGAGATAAGTTACAGTATATTAGATGTGTGTACATCACAAACAACATTTATTGTATATAGTACCACACACACTCTGTTGAGCTAAAACCTTTACAGTATAGAAAAAGCATTCAACTTGTGATGCAAATGAAGATGTTACATGAGTGAATGTTAAAATTGAAGAGTAATAGGTTATTAAAGTAAGAGCTATAAAAGCTTCACTAAAAGGACAACAGAAAATTAAAGTTATGCAGAGTTATGCTGCTAGTGGAGACACCTAATTTGGGAGTTCCATAACAGCTGCCTAGGCTGAATATGCCATACATTCCTGTCAAGCGATGTCAGATTTAATATGCAAAAGGAAGGAAAGGTTAGTGGAAATGTAAATGCATTTTTGTAGATGGCTGCATGTAAAAATACTAAATTCTCATAACAGAGAAAAGCAGCTATTGACAGCAAGGCCCTCAAACTTCGAATGTTTCCAAATCTTTTAAGTCTATATCTCTGATTTTTAACTGCTCTGAAGAATGAAATACATTTTTGTATAAACAAGTTTGACTGTCTGGATTGCTCATTATTTTTATTTAGTAAAAGCTAAATTTATATGCTAGTTGTTTTCATTTGGTGGTCTATTTAGTGCATAAGCCAATTCACTGTAAAGAGTGTTGTATTGCTTTTGTATTAAAACATCATTCTGCACTCATTTTTTGTTTGTGATGAAGGATTTCCATAAAAGCATAAATAAGGTTGATGTAAGATAAATATTCTAAAAATGCATGTAACATGTTCTTCAAATAAACATACTTTTAACTGCCAGTTTGGCATTTCCACAGATTAGTTGTAGATTTTCTTAAAATAGATGGATGGATAGTATGAAAGTGGTGTCTGATTGGCACTTTAAAAGTGTCACAGGGCGGGAGCAAGTCCCACAGTAGGTTCCTAAAAGAGACCAAAATCTACACTGCAAAGATAAGATTGTCTTTGAATGCCCAGGTAAAAGGATATGGGATGCTAAGAGGAAGGAACCCATAATCTTTATTGCATAAATGGAAACATGAAGTTTCCTTTTTAGAACGCAGTGCTGTCAGAAAGTTAAAATATAGTCTGACCAGTAGGGTACTGTGCATGGTCTCGTATAAGAAGTAGGAGCATGCTTTCCTTTTCAAAGTGTGATTGAAGAGTACTGGCAGAAGTATCCCTCCAGCCAATTAAACTGGCAAGCACATGGTCCCTAATCTGATCAGAGTGGTACTGTGTAGCCCATATAAATCAAGCAAAGAAGAAGCTGCCTTGTAGAGTTTAAGGTGAAATGATACTGTGAACAGGGGTGGCTGAACGCACCCCTAGAAGACATGAACGCTCCTCTAAAACCCCCTCTTAAACGGTGGTACAATGGGAATAAATACAATTTACCTCCTTTTTGTTCCCTTACTTGCTGGACTGGTGCTGCTGCTCTGTCGCGTGATATACTTCTCGTGCAGTGCTTCGCATATTTAAAAGTCTGAACAGCACCTGTCCGTTTTGGCTCTTTGCTTTGTCTCTCTCTCTCCTCCTCCAGATATCCTCTGCTCCTGTTGGGGGTCCCACTCCTGACGCACACCCCATGATGAAGATGTTTTTGCATTTTTTTAATTGAGAGACGGAACTGTCACCTCTGTCTTCACATGGTGTTCATTTTACTTTTGAAAGAGACATATGTTCGTTTGAAGTGTTTGAATAAAGTTCCTGCCTCTACAATCTCTCGTGTTTCTGTGCAAATCTGTGACCCAAGTGTGACAATATCAAGGCCACTGTGGGAGTTTTAGGCTGGATTTCCTGTAGAAAAAGTAAACTGCTGTTGAACTTTGAGAGTCTTTGGGATGAAGTGACCTGTTGGAGAGGACTTAAAGTCAGATTAGTAGAAGAGGTAAACTTTCAGACATGAGACCAGAATCATTATAGAGAAGAAGATAAAGAGCTGGAAGGGTGAGAACGAGCATGTCTGATGATACTAGGTAGGTGAGCATGTAGGCAAGCCACCTACACATTAGACTGAGGGTTCAAGACTCAGGCATTGACGCCCATAATGGTGGCAACTTTTTAGGTTTATTTTTACTTTTTACCTTCTTCCTTGTTTATCACTCATTTCTCTATGGTATTTTAAGTATAGTCATACTTTTTGATACATTTGAACTCCTTATTTATATTTGGTGCCCACTTTTACAGTGGTAACAATAATAATTCACTATTGAGGCAAGTTCTTAGCAGTACTTCCTCACGCTTCCAAGGACCTTGGTTCATTTCTAAGCCCGGCCTATATTATGGTATGTGGAATTTGCACATTTTCACAAAGTTACAGTGATTTTCTTAAGTTTACCCTTACGAGTGCTAAACTGAGCTGGCGTGCAGATGCCTTTTCGTGCATTGAAGTCCCATACACTGTTGTTACTGCCTTGTACGTACCCAAAGAATAATGGGCCCGGAAACTAAATGTATAGGTATAATAAAGTAAAAAGATACTTTGGGCTTAAAAGACCTCAACAGTAGCTACTAGAACTGTTCTTTGATGTCTTAATAAAGATATGTTACCCAGCTGATGGCAAGTGTAAATAGTTCAGGAAAGCACACTTCCTTTAACAGCATAATACCCTATACAACAGATCTGCTTATCATACAAATAAGAACTTTAGTGCTTATGTTTATATCTAGTGAATTTAACCTTTAGTTTCTAGGTTTAAGTTTACTTTGTTTTAACATTTTGCATTATAATTTGGTCAAGTGAAAATGAACTGTTGTCTCAATTTGTCATTGCAGGTGGTAACTGACAGCTACACAAGAATTTCACAACTCTGCAAGAAGGGTGACAACAAAAGGTCACATGACCAGGAAAAGAAAACCCAAGAAGTCATTGGACTCACTCATTGGTTCGCAAAAATACTTGTTATATTTCCTTTCAGATGTAACTGGTGAACTCCTAGAAGACTTAACTGGTTAACATGTTTGGCATCTGTGAATTTAATTTTTGCAGAATTTTTGAAACCATGAGATAAGACTATGTTGCATACTACCCTATCTGTTGACCCATTGGCAGTCAGAGAATAGCCTTCACTTGACAGAAGTATATTTTGTTTGTTGAACAACTGCAGATAAGTAGTGTAGCAGCTTTAGAACAGAAGGTCTTCACTGAAGCTAGGGGAGCCTCCTTGGTTGTATTCTTTAATTGGTACAGTGCAATTTTAAATATTTTACATAATCATAATAATTTTGATATTTTATAACAATGTATCTACTATCAAAATGTACACTAATCTGAGGAAAACCGACTTGATTCCCTTACAATAGTTCTTCTTGCAGAAAGTATAGATTCTAGTATTTATTAAATTGGACAAGAACTACTTCAAATGCAAAAAAAACACCAGAGCTGAGTGCTGCTAGCACTTTAATTTCACATTACATGCTACTCCAAACATAACACTCTAATAATTTAGTATTATTATGTAGCATGCCTTGATACACAATGTAATTTGCTCCCATAAATCTAACTCCTCTTTTGTTTTAAGTTCAAACTTTCAACCGTTTCTCTAGCAATGAAACATACTGACACACACAACTATATTGCATTCTTCTACTGTAAAGCATTAAAAACAGTGACAGAACAGTACTGTCAGGATAAGCTCTGGAGGAAGTGTCATACTGAAAAACATTATCAGGTTGATGCACTGTATGTTTCCCTTTTTTTCCTCCTTGTCTGCTTCTTTTGTCAAAAAATCAAACTATGAAAGTGTATACAAATTAGAGTGCCCTCCATAACTTTTGGGACAGTGACACATTTTTCCTTGATTTTATCCCTCTGCTCCATAGTTTATAGTTACAAATCAAAAACTCAGACGTGGTTAAAGTACACAGTGAAGGCTTTAATTTAAGGGTATTTGCATACATTTCAGTCACACCATATAGAAATTACAACACTTTTTATAAATGGTCTCGTATTTTAGGGCACCATAATATTTGAGACATAACAATGGTACATATATTAAAGTGGTCATGTTTAGGACTTTGTTGCTTATCCCTTGCATGCCATGACTACTTGAAATCTTCGATTCATACACATTATCAGGAGCCTCATGTATAACACCTTGTGTAGAATTCACAGTAAAACATGGCAGACAGACAAAAATAGAAATGTGTGTGCACACAAAAACATTCAGGTGCGTAAAACTGTGTGAGCAAAGATCTATGTGCTTTAACCTTTATAAATCCTAATCAATGTGAATTGTAATGCACATGCACGCACCTACAGCCTCACCCTGACTTCTCCCAGAATTTTTGCCTATTTGAATATACAAAATCAATATAAATAACCCTTTTCATTCAATGTTTTCTTAAAAGACAATGGCAAAAGCACATGCAAAAAAAGAACTTCAGCGATTTGCTAGCTGGAGGTCCTGCTCAATGATGTGGAGGCAAGGAAAAATTACTATTTGGTGGCTTAAGCAGTGGTATAAGAAACAAAAGGAAATTGATGCAGTGGCACAATGTGGATGAGGCAAGTTCAGAAAGTTGCATGATGCCGAATTAAAAAAAGAAATGGTCAGATATCAAAGTCAGTGTGAATAGGCGAGTCACAGTCCACCATCAGAGAGTCATACAGAAGCTTATTAGGACAACAGAGGAGAAAATTAAAATAGGGACACTGAAGAAAAAAAATATCTGTCCAGATTAAGGTTGAAATGCTGACTTTAATTCTTAAAAATTCAAATTTAATCTCATAATTTATTTTGTAATTAAAGTAGAACGTTGTAAACTTCATCTTAAAATTGATCTTTAATTTACTACAGTTTCTCAAACCCATCTTAACTAAAGTAGTACATTAAATGCTTCATATTTTATGTGTTCCCCATCCCAGTCTTTAATCGCTACATGCTTCTTAAACAGGTTTTCTCTTATGCCGACAGGCACACACAGGCAGTGATTACCACACAGAATACATTTTGTTCATGATACAGCAGCTCTCAGAACATTTTATAACACTAAGATGTATACTTGAAATCATTTTCATGATGAAATACATTAAAGCATTTATTAAACATGTGGGAGCATGGTGGCACAGCAGTAGTGGTGCTGCTTTGCAGTAAGGTGATCACGTACTGGATGTTTACTGCCTGGAGCTTATAGGTTTTCCTAGGGGGCTGACACTGCTAGTGTATGTTTGTGCTCATATTCACCTTGTGATAAGCTGGCGCCTTGTCCAGGGGTGGTTCTTCCTCATGCGTGATTCTTGCTGGGACAGACACGACCCTGGATGTCATAATTAAATGTGTATAACTCAGTGTTCTAAGGTTTATAGCCAGTTTTACTATCACAAAGATATTTATTATGTGGTTATTGGTTATGTAGGTTAAGAAAACGAAAGGACAGGAACTGGGGTTTGGTATGTTTGATAAAGACAGCATGGTTGCAATAAAGAAATCCCACTCAGAAGAACATTAATTGAATTCTGTGTTAGTGTCCCTGACCACCAGCTCATGAACCAAACATTTACACATTATTTCAAATAAGCCAGTGGGATACTCATTCGTATATCTAGCCTCTTGGAGCCTCGTCACAACTACCATCAATATTCTCTGCATTGAACATACAGCTGCTTTTGCAATCACTTTTTAGAGATATTATGGCAAGGTGTCCTGGAAATTTAATGGATATTCTTCTGGATGGGCTTTCTTTATTATAGCAGTACTACTTCCATCCCCAATTCTTGTCCTACTGTTTTCTCTCTCATAACCAATCGGCACACAATAACTGTCTGTAATGAATGTAAAACCAGCTGTAAGCCAATTTTGAAAAATTTCTAAAAAACATTGAAAAATCTTCGTTGTACATGTTTGATTATTCCATCCATCCAGGCTGGTGCCAGTTCCAGCAAGCACTGAGCGTGATGCAGGAGCAATCCCTGGACAGGCACCAGCTGATTGTAGGGTGAATATGAGCACACAAATATACTAGTAGCGTCAATTTAGCATCCCAAAATTCCCTAACCTGCCCACCTTTGGAAGGAAATAAAAGCATGCGGAGGAAAGCCACCAGGAAAACATACAAACTCCAGGCAGAGAACACCTGGGACGTGATAACCATTACTGCGAAGCAGCAGCGCTTCTGCCACTCCACCATGCCCCCACATGTTTAATTATTAATCGTATACATTATTTAAATGAATATAACAAATTACTTGTAAAATGTGATATACAGTACATACTGATACAAATATAAAAAAGGAAAACCACGTAGAAACAGTAGCACTGCTTTGACTGGGTACTGCCTGTTTACAAAACCAAGCAGAAATGTGCATACACATAGCCTGAGGCTGCCGTGAAAATGTGTGTGGTTTTATGCCAAGTTTAGTTTTTATACATCTTGATGTGAGCGTGTAAATGGGTGTATGCAACGTTTTTGTGTGTATGCACCATTTATACATGACGCCCCAAGTCCTGAGTATCTTCTCTGTTGATGCTCTGCCATACCTGTAATGTAGCCATCTTCAGCTCCTGCTTCTTTTGGTGACTTGTCCCCTTAAGTTTTCTCTTCAGCAAGGCATGCGCAACTAAATTTAAATTTTGTACCTGGCTTGGCCATTCAAGGGTGAAGCACCGTCCAATGAGATTGGAGGCATTTACTGGAACTTGAGCAGGTAAGCTGTTTCTATACACCTCAGAATTCATTATGCAGCTGCCATCAGCAGTTCCATCATCAATGATAAGTATGTCAGTACCTGTGGCAGCTATATATGCCCAAGCCATAACTCCCCCAACCACCATGTTTAACAGATGAGGTGGTCTGCTTTGGATCTTGGGTATTTTAATTTTTTCCCCGCACTTTGCTCTTGCCATCACTCTGACACAGGTTCATCTTTGTCTCCTCTGTCCACAAGACCCTTGTCCAGAATTCTGCAGTCTCTTTGAAGTACTTTTTCACAAACTGTAATCTGGCCATCCTGCTTTTGTGGCTAAGAGTGTGGCCTCTGTATTTCTGTTCATGAAGTATTCTGGAGATAGTAGTCTCTGACATATACATTGTCCTTCTGAAGACTTTCTGATTTGTTGGACAGGCGCTTGGGGCTTTTTCTTTACCAAAGTAAGGATTCTTCTGTCATCAGCAGTGGAGATCTTCCTTGGCCTAACAGTCCCTTTACAATGACAGCTCATCTGTGCATTATTTCTTCTTAATGATATTCCAGACAGTTGATTTAGGTAATCCGAAAGTTTTACCACTGTATCTAATAGTTTCATTCTTGCTTTTCAGCTTCATAATTGCTTATTTGACTTTCATTGGCACGGTTCTTATTTTAATGTTGAATAATGGCAACATAAACCCCAAAGGTAGTCTGTAAGTAGAAGCAACCCTAGGCATCTTATCACTGCAATGAAACACACCTGAGTAATCACAAACACATGTGTCACCAATTATCCCAACTATTATTATTATTATTATGGTGCCCTGAAATGGGGCAACCGTGTATAAAATGTGTTGTAATTTCTACATGGTGTGACTGAAATGTATGCAAATACCATTAAAATAAAGTCTGCAATGTGCAGTTTAGTCACAGTTGAATTGTTTGATTTGTAATTTTTAACAGTGGAGCAGAGGCGTAAATCAAGGAAAAATGTGTTTTGTCCCAAAAATTATGGAGGACACTGTATACTTGTTTCACATTGGAAAGACTGGATGAATGTGGGTTAATCTGTCTTTTAAAGCAGTTTATTCCAGGTTGAATAACTATTACATTTTTACTAGGGGAGAGTGAAGAAAGAGTATTTTTGCGTGTATTGCTTCTCTTGTTATTTACATATTTGTTGTTGCTTTTACTAATCCTATTCTTTAGTCTGACTGTCCTGAAGAAAGGTCACTTTCAGCATTGTTGTTTTCATTTGACTCCCAAGCACTGGCTGTTTATGACTTACTTTTGTAGTTTAGAGGGGTGTTGCTCTCTTGATCTGCTAGGCTCTGTGCATAATTATGGTTATATTCACATCTGTCATTTTTGATTTTTGGTGATTTTTTATTGCTAGTTTGTTAACATTTTGTTCGTGGGTGTCATGTTTATAACATCATAGTCCATCTTTATCTCTAATGCCCATTGCATTGACACTGTGGGTGACAAAATGCAATAGTAAGAAAAACAAAATAAATGATTAAATGAAATAATAAGAAAAAGAGGAAAATTAATATTATTGGTTATGTCAAGTACTGCTCATATGGGGTCAGAAGTAACATTATTTGCATTTGCATTCATTTTTGCAACTCTATAAGCCGATCCAAGCCAGGATTCTTCTGGGTACTTGCTGGCAGCTTCATACTCAGGCAAAGGATTTTACCAGTGAGCCTCCAAAGACCCTTGCAATGTGACCAGTTGACAGGCCTCAAGCAGCCAGGAGATTAGTTGGGGTATCAGCTGTACTATCCCCTTTAATTGCAAGGTGTCAAGCCAAAGAAACAGAAACAAGAAAGGGCAGTACTGTGCACTAAAGACCATGTTTAGGTGTACTTAGGCACAAATATTAAACAACGGAGAGCAAAGTTTGTCAGTGGGAGCTCTGTCTGTGTTGCCAGCTGGTTCCAGAATTCTGACTTGAAGGAGCAGAGGCTGCTTGAAAAGGCTATGCATCTTCTCTGGGCTGCCTTTTGGAGCTGCGGATAAAAAAGAAAACAGTATTAGTGACAGTACCCCCTCTCATCCTAGGGTGGTACAGCCTACCTCAACTGAAGCAGGAAGGTGATCCCCAGGCACCCATGCATGAGAGCAGATAAAAATATGGTCCCATCTTTGGGTACACTCTTTGTACCCAAACATACTTAGCTATGCTTTTCCAGATGGAGAAAAAGGTTGCAGATGAGATTAAACTATAGGCACTATTGCAATGAATTTCACTTGTAACAAAACACCATTTGTTTTGCACATATTTTTGTGAAGCGAAACATTAAGTTTTGCTGTGAATTCAATTCCATGTGAACTGCTTCGATCACCATATCATACAATCGTATGATGGTACCAAATTTGTTTTTCAGGAGTCATAACTCAGATCATAATACTACATAAGTGTAGAAAATGGCATACATATTAGAAAGAGTGCTTAGGAGTAATTTGGTCACGTAGTCCATGGCATTGTTAAAAGTGATATCATCTCATTGCCATAATGAAAGATGGTGGTACTCAATGACTGGCATCCTAGCATTGGATATCTTCTAATAAAATATAGATGAGTAAATGATGGTGAGGGAAAGGATATTAGTTTAGTGTAGCAATCATTTGTTTGCATTTTGGGCTGTTGTTGACCTGAATTTGGACAATTGGTTATATTTTTATGAGCTTTGGTCTGTTTCCTGAAAAATGTTTAGACCTTTTGTAAGCCTTTTCCACAACAGTGAAAATGCTCTAAATATCAGAACATATGTTCCTGTATTGTAGTTCACATCCATTAAATATAAAAAGAATCTGTGCTAATTTATTCCTAAATTTAAACAAACTCAAATTGAGAGAAAGAAAGATAAAGCAAGATTCAGGTATTTTATAATTTTTTTTTGTCCTAATTTGCTACTGAGTGCTTGTTTATTGAGTGTGTACACTCTTGGTGTGCATGTACAAGGGTGCCTGTGTAAAGCTGTGTAAACCAATGGGTGTCCACAGTTCTGCTTTCTGTTTGTTCTCATAAGTATCACTTTCCACTGGCTGCAGCCATAAATGGAAATAGAACATAGACTTCCTTTTAGTCTTTTAGCCTTTCCCTCTCCCATAACTGAATAAAATAAAAATATATCTTTAATCTCTATGCAGTCTTTTATATTGCAACAAGAAGAAACCAAGGTTAGAAACTTCACAAAAAATCTTAATGTAAGAGCATACCTTGTTCCATTCATTCATAATGGCCATCTTTTTAATATAAGTGTGTGTTTTGGGAAGAAATAGTAGAGTAGCAGTTAATGTAAATTCCTCATAGCTCCAGGGACCCAATTTCAATATCAATACAAGTCATTATCAGGTGGAGTTTCCATGGCTTTTTCCCATTTTTCAAATGAAATTTAGGGTGATTAATTCCTCTATACTGGTCTGATGTGAGTGTGGGTGTGCTGTATTGTGGAATATGGTCCCTTACAGTTATGATTCCTGCTATGCACCTGATGATTCTATTTTAATCTCTGGCTTCCCAAAACATTTTAATCATAAGTCTTTTTTTAATCTGTCTTAAGGGTGGTCATTTTAATTAAGCATTCATGTACACTTGATGCATTACATTACTGTACCATCAACTAAAAACAAACATTGCAAGTGATGAGAACAAGAGACTTTCCAAATACATCATTAGAAACAAGAGTGCTAATTTGTGAAACAAGACACTTTTAGTTCAACAGTGTTGTCAGCTGCATCTCTTCTAAAGTTGTAAAAATACATATGTTTTTGATTTTTATGTTCCTCTAGTTTGTTTTATGGAACTTTGTACCTTCATGTATTACACACCTAGAGTAAAATAATGTGGGGCACATTTCAGTATCATATTGCTATATGTGCATGGCCCCTTATCAGCTCAATGATGTAGTTTTGGGTTCTGGTGCTAGAATGAAAGCGAGGACTGTATTTTGCCCAGCCTGTGTTTTTACACCTGGAATGTCATTTGAGCTTTGTCTAATTGCATGAACCAGGGTGGTTTTGGGCTTTATTTTTTGGTGTTTGATTTTCTTAATTTCTTTTTTTTCTTAATTCAGATACTGTAATTGCTTATACTTTATTGGACTATGTTTAATATTTTGTTGTTTTCATATTATGTTCTGGTGCTATACTTTTTTTTCTGCATAAATTCCATTTTTATAGCAGTAAATATTGAAATAATTTTGAATTAATAAGTGGTGGAGTGGTGGCTTTGAGGCTAAGGATCTGCACTGGTATCCCGAAGGTTGCCGGTTCGAATCCCTGTTACTGCCAAAAGAGATCCTACTCTGCTGGGCCCTTGAGCAAGGCCCTTAACCTGCAATTGCTCCAGGGGCGCTGTACAATGGCTTACCCTGCGCTCTGACCGCAAGGGGTATGCGAAAACTAACAAATTCCTAATACAAGAAATTGTATAAGGCGAAATAAAGAACAAAAAAATATATATATATGTTTTCTTTGGTACTGATTGCAAATGTATACTTGATTTTCACCTTAATGATATTTAGTAGTTATTTAATTTTATTTGTTTTTATTCTTGTTGCTCTGTTATTATTTCAAAATGTTCCTTTAAATTTTACTTTGTATTAGTTTGAGCAATCAGTGAGAAAAACAGTTTGACTGGAGATGTCTGGCTGCAACCCACAGAGTCACAAAGAACTGGATTCGTTTGAAATGTAAGGGACAATTTGATGAGAAGAGAGGAGTTCACAGTAAAAATATAGATTCTCCTTTATCACATCCCATTAAGAGAGTGTCCACTTATTCTGCAACTGAGCTGCCTGGCTGGGCTGTCATTAATTTTCAACAAGGCAGCTTTAAGCCAGCCTCTGATATTGTACAGGAGGAACTTAATACCTGAAAACAGAACCCCAAAGATGGTCAGTGATCCCCCCCTCGCTACCATGTAGTCAATATTCTTAGTCTATCCCTGAGTTATCCTGTAATTTTCAAGAATATATATAAAGTCTTTTTGGAGTGATACTGGAGCAACATACAAACTTGCATGCATCCATACTGCCTATTCAGCTTTTTCTATGTAAGTGTAGCTGTATTTACTGGCTTTGACCTAGTGTTATTTCATAGGTCCTTGTGTGCTGGATGGGTTGTGATGCTGGTGTAATGATGAAAGATTACTTTTATGATCCCTAATTGCAATTCCTAACTCTGCAGAAAATATGATTCCACTCAGAGTGGCTTTGGGCCATGCTAAAAATAGTGAGGATAATGCTTGAGAAGTTTAATATCCTGGATTGGAATCAAATGTCAGTTCCCAGCATGAAAGACATCCACCCTTTACCTTATCATTGCAGCCTGTGTGATGCTCCTTCACCTTTGTTATATCTTGTTTTAGTATTTCTTGTCACTTATTTTGACCCCGAGCTGCCACAACCATCCAAAAGGTGTCAAGGACAAAATTGAATGCCAGAAACCACATTTATGGTAAAGTACTTGTGTGTTAAATTTAAAGGCTGTGAATTGAAAAACAAAGTTGGGCATAAAGAATGAACAAACCAAATTTTGCTGTATAGGTACAGAAATAAATCAATGGCTGCAGATCACAATCAGGCCTAGCTTTTATCACACAGCATGCAGTACATTTACAATAACATTTACCTTTACTGACATTTCAACTATGAAGTGTGTACATATTAATTGATCAAAAGTCAATCTTTATTTTGAATTCCATAAGTATTTACTTTTTAGCAGTTAGGCAGGTTTAGTGACTTATTATTCAAAGTCACATAGGGTATCAGCAGTAGAACTTGAACCAGAAAGCTAAAGGTGTAAAGTCTGTGTTAGTGACTCAGTCACACTAAATAAGGCACACTTCATTCAATGAATATTTCTTAAATTTACCAAAGGAAAAAAAGGTTTTGAAAGGAATTGTAGTGGATGCTGTGTCCATCTAAATATGTCTGACCAAAGAAATACCTAAATATAAGCACAGATATTATAAATATTGGACAGTAATCAAGTAAATTTAGCACTGTTGTATATACTTGTTCCGCTAGCCTTAAAACTAATAATTTATTGTTGTTTCCTGTTCTATTACATTACACCCTACTTTGTAGTTATATGCTGTACTTATATGCTTGATCTGAATTAATCTTTGATATTTGCTTTTAATTTGGATATTACTTTGTAATGTACCTCAGTTTGTAGTTTTACTTTGAGCTGTGCTTAATTTCCAGAGTTCATGTTGTTCGTTGCCCTTTAAAATGAGTCCTGACTGGTCCAGGATTTGATGTAATATTTCTGCTACAATGCCGTAAGCAAGATGGGAGGCAAAAGACAGAACATGGAAATTTTTTAAAATTATGTTCATTTACATAATGTGCTGTCTTAAAATACACACTATAGTTATGCCTGACTGAAAGACTGCCCTCTAGTAATGAACAAAAAACAAAAAGAACAAATGATAAAGACCCTTCTCTAAATGTTGAAACTGATCGTGCTACTGAACTGTAAATACTCCTTTTCAGTCTGCATATACAGTTAATTCTTTAATCACAGTTATACAAAATATATGTTGTTCCTATATTCTTACACAGTCTGTATGCTTTTCACATAAAGCACATATACCTGTATATTTTGTTATTTTACAAATGCATCCCAAGAATCTAACCAGTTTGCTGACTGAGTTATAGTATTAATGAATAATCTGGGAATCAGCAGAATTTAATTTCCTCACTAGTATGGGTAATGTATTATCTGCTTATCCTTTTATTTCTTTGCAGCCTTATCCCCATTATTTTCTTAATGTCTGCTTGAGCATTCCATGGTGGAATGTGGATTTAATTTGTATAGGAAGTCGTTTCATTTTGCAATTAAAATCATCAATCACAGCTTATAATGATAAACTGAATTTTTTTTTTTTAATTTCTTACAAATTTTGACACTTTTTTCAAAAGTTTAAAAACTAACTTATTTCAATTTTTTTTATTCATCCAGACATATTTAATTCTAAAATATTGAAGCACACTGTTTCACTTGCTAGCTGAAACTAAATGCAGCAATTTATGCTGTCCTATATTCTTTCTTTCTTTTCTTTTCTTTTTTTTCTTTTTTAGCAAGTCAATTAACCGGCCAATTGTAAAAAGCCATGCGTCATCTGCTACTCAGTTTCATAAGTTTTAATCAATTAGTTGTTCGACTTTGTAACCCTTTGGGTTTAGTTGTTGTTGTTGTTGTTATAATAATAATAATAATAAGTGTGGAGTTCTAAATTATCTTGAAATAATATTCACTGTAGTAAGATACAATTTAAATAAAGGTTATAAGTTTTATTAAAAAAAAAAAATTAAAAAAAACATGAAAAGCTACCATGCTAGAGTCCATCAAGTAGTTTATTTCTTTAATATACTGTATAAATGCAACAAAACAAGTTGTTTACTCCATCCTTCCATCCATTATAAAGCTTGCTTTAATTCAGTCCAGGGTAGTGGGGACAGGAGACTTAAGTGGTAGCACTCTGCAAAAACCAAGAACGTACAGTCGTATAAAAAACCAAGTATACCCCTTGAAATGTTTTTTTTTCTTGGATGTATATCTTTAGATAAATGAAAGTTTAAGTTTGCAATAATTTATTTAACAATAAATGAACAGATATTCCATTTCTGTCTGAGGAAAAGCCAAATCCCATGACTCTAATACCTGGCATTGGCACCTCAAGCAGACATTACCTATAACTGTCTACAAGTCTCTGACATCGAATGGAAGAAAGCTTTTTCCGCTCCTCTATATAGAATTCTTTCTGCTGTGTGATGTTTGAGGGGTGTTATGTGTGCACTGCTTGTTTTTAAATCCCCACACAGCAACACTCTGGCATGCAGATGCAAGGTTTCATTTGGCCATTCCAGAACCCTCCATTTAAATTTTTTTCCAGTTATTCCTTGGTGGATGTGTTAGTATGTTTAGGGTCATTGTCATGTTGCAAGGCCCACTTTAAAAGGTTAAGTTTTAATTTCCTAACAGATGGTCTCTCATTATCCTCGATGACCCTCTGGTACAATGAAGAATTTATAATGGATTCTGTAATGGTGAGGTACCCAGGCCCTGATGCTGCAAAGCAGACTTACAACATATTTCCATCACCATTCTTTACAGTTGCTATCAGGGTCTTCTGGGCAAATGCTCTCTTTGGTTTTTGACAAACATGTCTTCTGGTTCTGTGGCTCAATAACTTTTATCTTTGCCTTGCCTGTCCAAAGCACACTGCTCCAGAAGTCCTTCTCTTTGCCTAGGAATCCATAGACAAACTTTAGTCTTTCCCTTTCTTTCTGGAGAGCAAATGTTTTTTTTTCCTCTGACTTACCTCCCACATAGATCCTATTTCTGATAATGGAGTCATACAGTTTAACATCAACAGTGCCAAGAGCTACCTGTAGCTCCCATCATGAAATTCTGGTTTTTAGAGACTTCTTTCAATATCTGCTCTGAGACTGAACTTGCTAGGGTGTTCTGGCCTGAACAAGTTGACAGTTCTTTGAAAGCATCTCTGATTGTAGATGGACTTCTGGACAGTGGAATGGTCAATTTTTGTAATAGTCTGGCAGTGTTTTTAAGTCCCTTGCAAACACACATAGGAAACTATGAACTTTTTTTCTGAAGGCTTTGGAGAGCTCTTTTGATCTAGGCATGGTGATAACACACTCTTCAAAACAAAGAGCAAACCAAACTATATGTCTGAGGTTCAAATAGGCAGGTTCAGATGCATTTGCACCTGACCTGAGGAACCTGATTTTAATTTTATGTATCTGAAGTAGTAGTAAATGTAGGGGGTACTTACAATTTCAATATGTGAAATTTGCATACATGTTTATTTACATTATATTATGGACTACAAAATGTACATATTCATGATGTTTCTATATTTTGTCATCTTTATTTAAAGATATTTAAATGAAGATCAAATCTTGATATGTCCACATATGCTAAATAAACAATACATTGCATGGGGTGTACTTACGTTTTCACATGACTGTATGTTGTAAAGGGCACCAGCCCAGTACAGGGCACTGCTGTAATGCCTCGACACAAACTAGAAAAAAGAATGCAAGGGTTTAAAAAAAGAGCAAAAGCAGACCAGGACCTTCACCAGTCTGCCTAAAAACAGTCCTTACCCTAGACAGCCTGACCACAAACTCAACAGACAGGCTTCAAGGCCTGATAAAAATGGGCACAGGCTTGTAACAGTTTAAATGTCTCAGACATACAAAAATGCCTTCCAAGGGAGAGAAAAACATAAATAATCTGACTTAAATGGCAAGGCCATGAAGAATCTTTATAAATAAAGACTGTATTAAAAATTATTAGAAACAAAGAAAAGGCAAAAATAAGAAAAAGGGGGGGTGCCTATAAAGGCAATCCATAGCAAACAAGTGTAATCCATGATCCTGAAATCCAAAAACAGAAGCAAAAGTCCAGAAACCAAAATTAATACAATACAATACAATACTCTTCTCATAGATTTGAACACTGCTGGGCACATCTCCATAAACTCAATATTAAAGCAAAGGGTGGTCCCACAGAAAGGACATCATGGTGGCTCTGCTTCTTGGTGTTCCACTCATAAAACACAAAGGACATATTCAGACAACTTAAATACACTATACATAAATACTAAATCATTAATAAATATGGCAATATTAATAAAAATTAAAACATACCAAAAGCTACATGACAAATAATAATTCAAAAACAAAAAAGGTTAATATATTTAAGTCATAGTATAAATCCTGGCAGAAATATAGCAGGCCAAACATAACTCAAAGGGCCAATGTATAGTCTTTAGTCAACCAAACTTACATGTACTTGTGATCTGTGAGAAAAACTTGAGTCATATACCCAAACGAATAAGCAAACTCCGCAAGGAAAATGACTGGGGTAAAATTGCTGAGAATAAAAAATCTGTTTTCCTGTCCTGGAAGTGGGAACAGCTCATCAATGATGTGTTCCATTGATATTAGGACAGGAAATAATACAGTGCATCTAGAAAATATTTATACCCTTTTTTACACATTTTGTCATATTGCAGCCTTGTAATAAACTTGCTTAAATTATTTTTTCTCTCATCAAGCAACATTCAATTCTCCAGAATGACAAATTGAGAACAGGATTTTAGAAAAATTTTTGCAAAGTTATAAAAATGAAAAAAACTGAAATATCACATTGACACAAATATTCAGTCACTTTGTTACAGTACTTGAAATATGACTGAGAGGCATCTCTATCTGCTGATCATTGTTGAGATGTTTCTATAACTTGTTTGGTGTCCACCTTGGTGAGTTCAGTTGATTGTACATAATTAGGGAAGGCAGCCACCAGGTCCTACAG
>JANRMT010062814.1:121698027-121739559 GCA_026402145.1 Polypterus bichir lapradei | reverse complement strand
TCAGTTGATTGTACATAATTAGGGAAGGCAGCCACCAGGTCCTACAGTTAATAATGTGTATCAGAGCAAAACCAACCTATCAGGTCCAAAGAATTTCACCCAGAACTTGGAGACAGGATTTTGTTGAAGCACAGATCTGGGGAAGGCTACAAAAAAAATCCTGCAGCATTGATGGTTCCCAAGAGCACTACAGCCTCCATAATTCATAAATGGAATAACTTTAGAACAACCACTAGTCTGAGCAGTTGTGAAAGATGGGTCTTGGTAAGAGAGGAGACCAAGTACCAGAGAGTTAGACTGGCTGGGCTCCAGAAAACTTGTTTGATGATGAGAGACTCTTCCAAATGAACAACTTAACACTGTAACAATTCACTAATCTGGGCTATGTGGCAGAGTGGCCATATGACACAAAAGCCCACTTGAAGTTTGCAAAAAGGCACTTAAAGAAATCTCAAACTATGAGAAACCAGATTCCCTGGTTTAATGAAATAAAGATTGAATTGTCTGACCTTACTTGTCAGACAAAGTGTCATGGCTGAAGAAAACCAGGCACTGCTCATCACCTGCACAGCACCATTCCAAAGGGCAAAGCATGGTGGTGGCAGCATCATGCTGTGAGGTTGTTTTTCAGTGCCAGGGACTATGAGATTAGTCAGAGCTGAGAGAAAGCTAAATGGAGCAAAGTACAAAGATACCCTCAAAGGAATACTCCACCAAAAAGTGATACATATATATATTTTTAAATGTTACTTCCCCCATTTCATTTGTAGTGATAGCCAACAAAAAATTTTAATCTCATGTTTTGATGCAGAATAGAGAGAAAATAGTTTGATATAATAGAAGCAAATAGTGACCAATGCTGTACAACAAGCAAACATCCATGGGGATAAAAGAGAAAAATCTCAAGTTACTCCTGTCACATAATCCACATGTCATTTGTTCAATTGTATGCTCAAAATATGCAAAACGCATATAATTTTTCTGAAATGCTGTACATCATAAATAGGAAAATGCATTCCCATAATACTACACTTTTAAAAATATGCTTCAGAGGACTGGGCTGAAGATTCACCTTCCAACAGGAAAATAACAGCACAGGAGTAGCTTAGGATCAACTCTGTGAATGTTCCTGAGTGGCCCAGCTAGAGCCCAGACTTCAACCCATTTGAAAATCTCTGGGAGACCCTAAAATAGCTGTCCAGTGATGGACTCCATCCAACCTGACAAAGCTTGAGCACATCTGCTAAGAATAATAGAAGAAAATCCCCAAATCCAGGTGTATGAAACTTGTCATGTTATGCCCAAGAAGACTCTGGGCTATAATCACTGCCAAAGATTCTTCAACAAATTGCTGAGCAAAGGGTTTGAATTAAGACTGTCAAATGATTAAAACTTTCAATCACAATAAATCACAAGAGCTTACTTGATAAAACTTGAATCATCACGTTTAACCAAGGTAGTTTAGCAATGTCCAGTTTTCTCCTGTGAATGTGATTGCTGTACAACTTCTTAGCTGCTTAAACTGCAAAGACCTGTACCTTTCATATAAATCCTTGATACACTGCACAACAGTGCCATGTGAAGGAAAGTGTAAGAATTGTCAGACCTCAAAGAATGACTTGTCTCAGTCCTGTATCTTAAACTAAATTTAGAGTTCAGCATTTTGATATGATGAATTTTGCAAAAAATACTAGCAGTTAATACTTTAAATTTTGTTTTATTCCTGGACTACAATTATTGGATTGTAGTCTGCCACAGATATTGCTGCCTAACTTTAGACTTTTTAACTGTGGCATCATTCATGTTTTGCTTATAAATGATAAGCCAAGGACACTGTGCTTCTGTGATATTTCAGTTTGCCAGCACTAAGTTTACAACTCTTGACAGTTTTGTCCTTTGACCCATCTGGGATAGTTTTAAACTAAAAGCAAGTGCATACGTTTTGTCTTTCACAGCCATCATTAATGCAATTGCTTAAATCAGGGGTTCCCAATCTTTAAGGCAAGACCTCTCAAAATGTTGTACCATCTGGTCGGGGCATTCACTAATATAAATCCAACGTGATGAAGCAGGGCTGATCTTGGATATCAGTTACTGCTAGTAGTAATCACGCTGCATGATTTTGTCTGATAGTCAACCCGTTAATCAAAGCAAAGGCTTAAATACAGTAGACTATTGAAACATACAGAATATGGTTAAATATCACATGACATCTGTAGAATAGGCGTTTTCAGCTTTTTTACTTGGCATATCATCTCCAGGAATTGGAATATTTTGAAGTATCTCAAGTTTATTTATTAATTGTTAAGTACTGAACTGTTACTAGATACAACTCCCACCCCATCCCTAATATTGCCCCTTAGGATTTTAAAACAGTACATACAGTAAGATACAAGTTAATACAGTAAGATTTTTGTGTGGTTTTTAATGTATTTTTCTTATTCACATCAAATACTTCATTTTTTAATGTAATAACAATTAAATTAGCTGGACAGTTTGACATCCGTGGCAAAGCGATGGGAGCTGAGCAGGCTCCAGTCAATCATGGAGAATCCAGTGGATCCACTAAACAGTATCATCTCCAGACAGAGGAGCAGCTTCAGCGACAGACTGCTGTCACTGTCCTCCTCCACTGACAGACTGAGATCGTTCCTCCCTGACACTATGTGACTCTTCAATTCCACCCTGGTTATGGTAAACGTTAACATTATACAAAGTCATTGTCTGTTTTACCTGCATTTTTATCACTCTTTAATATTGTTTTTTATCAGTATGCTGCTGCTGGAGTATGTGAATTTCCTCTTGAGATTAATAAAGTATCTATCTATCTATCTATCTATGATGGCTGGGGTGGCGACCTGGCCAGGATGCCCAGGAGGACCGGAGGAGGGCTTGCGCCTTCCCCAGACCATGTGGGGGCGACCGCCCTGGTTGCTTTGGGGACCACAGGTGCAGAGCTTTGAAGCTCAACCATATAGGGCCCTGTGGTCACCACCAGGGGGCACCCCGATGCCTTTGGAGCCCTGGACCTCCGCACTTCTGCCACACCCAGAAGTGCTGGGGGGAAGAGGACCGGGGACACCCGGAGTGCTTCCGGGTGCGCAGCCAGCACTTCCGGAAGCACAGGAGTGTCAGCGGAGGAGTTTCGGGAAGCACCTGGAGCCCATCCGGGCATGTATATAAGGGGCCACCTCACACCATTCGATGGCTGGAGTCGGGTGGAAGAGGACAGAGCTCGGAGGAGATGAGTGGAGGCGGACCAGAGAGGAGTGAAGGCATTGCGAGAAGGCCTGGACTTGAGGGGTGATTGGTGCTGCGGCACTGGGTTTATGCACTCTATTGTAAATCTATACTAATAAAAGGCAAAGCCCTCACTCACTGACTCACTCACTGACTCATCACTAATTCTCCAACTTCCCGTGTGGGTGGAAGGCTGAAATTTGGCAGGCTCGTTCCTTACAGCTTCCTTACAAAAGTTGGGCAGGTTTCATTTCGAAATTCTACGCGTAATGGTCATATCTGGAAGCAATTTTTCTCTATATACTGTAATGGAGTTGAGCTCGATGGCCGTGGGGGGCGGAGTTCCGTGTGACATCATCACGCCTCCCACGTAATCACGTGAACTGACTGTCAACACAGTACGTAGAAAACAAGGAAGAGCTCCAAAAAGCGCTGAAGAAAACATGCATTATATAATTGAGAAGGCAGCGAAACAATAAGAAGCGAGCGAGTGACATATACAACCATATTCATGAGTGCTGCTACTTCAGAAACAAAGCACGGTGTAAACCTAAAGTTTAAATTAAGTTCATAGACCGGCTGCCGCTGGTGTTTGTCATGCCCACGGCTAATGCGGGATACAAGTTTAATGAGAGGACGCAGGATATAAACGAGAGTTTTGATCACTTTGTAACTAAGTTAACATTGATGGTGAGGGGCTGTGCTTATGCAAATTCCGAGAGACTGTCTTTGTCGGGGGGATTGACAGTTAAGGCGGGTGGGGGAGTCACGTCATCATCTCCCCTCCCATTCACCTCATTTCGCTCTGAGCTGAGCTCCGCAGCTAACGCAGTCTTGCGGAACCAACTTTGTGACGCTGCCACCACATACTCACAGAAAAATCCACAAAGTAATACACACGCTGTCTCTAGAGTTTCTCCACACTCTGAATCCTCCAGGCACTACTTACAAAAGGTTACATTGACAATCGTCTTACGTTATTTTTAAAATGTTTCCTTTTCTTAGCACACGCACAGCTGAGAAGCCTCGATGCATGTGCTCCATAACGAGTTAAAAAATAATGCATTTAATCACACTTTGCATTCCAAGCAAAGGGGAACTTCTGTCAATGCATGATTTCCTGGTACACTGATTACATTGATGCACACATCAGAGCTACAAAAATGTAACAGTCGGAAGAAAGCATGTTGCTATGACTGATTGGAGGAAAATTTCATTTCAAAAGACTACGCGACGGAAGCCTTGATAAAAACGTGGTTTTGTGCACATATGTATACAGTGGTGTGAAAAACTATTTGCCCCCTTCCTGATTTCTTATTCTTTTGCATGTTTGTCACACAAAATGTTTCTGATCATCAAACACATGTAACCATTAGTCAAATATAACACAAGTAAACACAAAATGCAGTTTTTAAATGATGGTTTTTATTATTTAGGAAGAAAAAAAAATCCAAACCTATATGGCCCTGTGTGAAAAAGTAATTGCCCCCTGAACCTAATAACTGGTTGGGCCACCCTTAGCAGCAATAACTGCAATCAAGCGTTTGCAATAACTTGCAATGAGTCTTTTACAGCGCTCTGGAGGAATTTTGGCCCACTCATCTTTGCAGAATTGCTGTAATTCAGCTTTATTTGAGGGTTTTCTAGCATGAACCACCTTTTTAAGGTCATGCCATAGCATCTCAATTGGATTCAGGTCAGGACTTTGACTAGGCCACTCCAAAGTCTTCATTTTGTTTTTCTTCAGCCATTCAGAGGTGGATTTGCTGGTGTGTTTTGGGTCATTGTCCTGTTGCAGCACCCAAGATCGCTTCAGCTTGAGTTGACGAACAGATGGCCGGACATTCTCCTTCAGGATTTTTTGGTAGACCGTAGAATTCATGGTTCCATCTATCACAGCAAGCCTTCCAGGTCCTGAAGCAGCAAAACAACCCCAGACCATCACACTACCACCACCATATTTTACTGTTGGTATGATGTTCTTTTTCTGAAATGCTGTGTTCCTTTTACGCCAGATGTAACGGGACATTTGCCTTCCAAAAAGTTCAACTTTTGTCTCATCAGTCCACAAGGTATTTTCCCAAAAGTCTTGGCAATCATTGATGTTTCTTAGCAAAATTGAGATGAGCCCTAATGTTGTTTTTGCTTAACAGTGGTTTGCGTCTTGGAAATCTGCCATGCAGGCCGTTTTTGCCCAGTCTCTTTCTTATGGTGGAGTCGTGAACACTGACCTTAATTGAGGCAAGTGAGGCCTGCAGTTCTTTAGACGTTGTCCTGGGGTCTTTTGTGACCTCTCGGATGAGTCGTCTCTGCGCTCTTGGGGTAATTTTGGTCAGCCGACCACTCCTGGGAAGGTTCACCACTGTTCCATGTTTTTGCCATTTGTGGATAATGGCTCTCACTGTGGTTCGCTGGAGTCCCAAAGCTTTAGAAATGGCTTTATAACCTTTTACCAGACTGACAGATCTCAATTACTTCTGTTCTCATTTGTTCCTGAATTTCTTTGGATCTTGGCATGATGTCTAGCTTTTGAGGTGCTTTTGGTCTACTTCTCTGTGTCAGGCAGCTCCTATTTAAGTGATTTCTTGATTGAAACAGGTGTGGCAGTAATCAGGCCTGGGGGTGGCTACGGAAATTGAACTCAGGTGTGATACACCACAGTTAGGTTATTTTTTAACAAGGGGGCAATTACTTTTTCACACAGGGCCATGTAGGTTTGGATTTTTTTTCTCCCTAAATAATAAAAACCATCATTTAAAAACTGCATTTTGTGTTTACTTGTGTTATATTTGACTAATGGTTACATGTGTTTGATGATCAGAAACATTTTGTGTGACAAACATGCAAAAGAATAAGAAATCAGGAAGGGGGCAAATAGTTTTTCACACCACTGTATATATATATGTGGATATACTGTATATATGTGTGTATATGTATATATATGTTTGTGTGTGTGTGTGTGTGTGTGTATATATATATATATATATATATATATATGTATGTGTGACAGCAACACTCATGACAATGACAGTGTCAATCCTGTTACGTTATTATTAAAATGTTTCCTTTTCTTTTTCATTACTTCTTTAACACACTACTTCTCCCCTGCGAAGCGCGGGTATTTTGCTAGTAATAGTATAAAATAAAAGTGTGTTGGGTGAAAACATCATGTCTTCCTGTCTGTGTCCGTGCTGTACCCCACAGATCTATCTATCTATCTATCTATCATGGTTTCATAAGGAATAATAATTAGCCTAAATTTTCCATAATTTTCATTTACAAACATTATACAATTACATATGAATCCAGATCAAAAGTAGGAGGAAAATAGGTGAAGTTACATACAACTTGAGATCAAAAAAGAGGAAAATAAAGTAAACTGTGAAGGCTGAGTGTCTTTATGCCTTATAAGGTTATTCTTGTCAATGTTGGAATGCAGTTTTGTTTCTAACTTTCTATTCCAGTATTTATTTTCAAAGGAAGTATGAAGCTTATTAAACAGTACATCTGAAGCAATAGCTTTCTGCTGTGAATCAGTATTAATAGCACTAAAATGCAGAATTAAATACTATTTTATTATTAATAATTGTTAAAAAAAATCATCTTCATTGTATATCATTCTGCTTTAGTCTGCCAGTTTGTAAACCTGTTATCAAAATGATGGTGCCAAAAAACTATCCATCCATCCATCCATCCATCCTCTTCCGCTTATCCGAGGTCGGGTCGCGGGGGTAGCAGCTTAAGGAGAGAAGCCCAGACTTCCCTCTCCCCGGCCACTTCTTCCAGCTCTTCCGGGAGAATCCCAAGGCGTTCCCAGGCCAGCCGGGAGACATAGTCCCTCCAGCGTGTCCTGGGTCTTCCCCGGGGCCTCCTCCCGGTTGGACGTGCCCGGAACACCTCACCAGGGAGGCGTCCAGGAGGCATCCTGATCAGATGCCCGAGCCACCTCATCTGACTCCTCTCGATGCGGAGGAGCAGCGGCTCTACTCTGAGTCCCTCCTGGATGACTGAGCTCCTCACCCTATCTTTAAGGGAAAGCCCAGACACCCTGCGGAGGAAACTCATTTCAGCCGCTTGTATTCGCGATCTTGTTCTTTCGGTCACTACCCATAGCTCATGACCATAGGTGAGGGTAGGAACGTAGATCGACTGGTAAATTGAGAGCTTTGCCTTACGGCTCAGCTCTTTTTTCACCACGACAGACGGCAAAAAACTAGTTGACCAAAACTACAAATCTTGTTATGTTGGTGGACTGGACATGATGATGATGATGATAATAATAATAATAATATGACAAAAGTTTATAGAAAAGGAAAGTTGTCAGTTGAGATTTTAAAGTTCAGAAAGAGGAGCAATCTCGGAGAGACTGAGGAAGAGAGTTACAGAGTTGAGGGGCTATAGCACTGAAGGACCTGCCTCCCTTGGGTGAAGAGTCTGGTGGAGTCTGATAGGGAGACGGACAAGCAGACAGATATGCTGTGTTGCCCACTTATGCGGGTGGAACAAGTGAGAAAGACCACACTCACCTGAGATACTCTCTGTAACAAAAATACCATCAGTCTTGGTTTGTGGTGTGGAATTAAATCGAGCGGGGTTGTTCTCTTTATCTCATTTATCTCATTTATCATGATCAAGTTAAATGAACGCGTTATACCTTTTGAATGTTAATTGCATGTTATAACATGTTAACTTTGACAGCCCTAGTCTAAATATTTCTGTCAATGTGATATTTCATTTTTTACTTTCTTGTATAACAAGTATAGAGAAAGTATAGTAATCACAAAAAAAAAGTTTCATGCGCTTCTGAACATGTTTTGACCATTTTTGCAATTGTGTGTGTGTGTGTGTGTGTGTGACTGTATGTATGTACAGAAACACGATAACTTGATAATGCTTTGAGCTAGATAAATGAAGTTTGGCATATGGGTGTTATATCAAAATGTTAGTTTTCTGTCACCTTTTGGGCAACATGTGTCAATCAGAAGTGGTACTTTACCTCAACACATTTCAAAATGTTTCAAATAAACTGGTAGTTTAAATAATTACTGTAGTTGAAATTTTGTATAGTAGTTTTCCATTTTAAGTTGCATTATGAGAAGAGAAAAATAATTGAAATTTTATATCGTCATTAGTTAGGCTAAGAAATGCATAGATATAGAATTATATACTCAGCAAAAAAAGAAACGTCCCCTGACTTTCAACTGTTTTTACTTTCAGTAGACTTAATGTGTAAATATTTGTATGAACACTAAAAGAGTCAACACCATAAGACATAAACTAAAAATGTTTCACAATGTGTCCCTGAATGAAGGGAGGCTCAAAATCAAAAGTACCAGTCAGTATCTGGTGTGGCCACCAGCTGCTTGAAGTACTGCAGTGCATCTCCTCCTCATGGACTGGACCAGATTTGTCAGTTCTTGCTGTGAGATGTTACCCCACTCTTCCACCAAGGCACCTGCAAGTTCCTGGACATTTCTGGGGGGAATGGCCCTAGCCCTCACCCTGCGATCCAACAGGTCCCAGACGTGCTCAATGGGATTGAGATCTGGGCTCTTCGCTGGCCATGGCAGAACACTGACATTGCTGTCATGCAGAAACTCACGCACTTTTTGCCACTCCTGTCTGGTCCAGCGAAGGTGGGTTTGTGCCCATAGGTGGCGTTGTTGCTGGTGATGTCTGGTAAGGACCTGCCTTACAACAAGCCTGCAAGCCCTCAGTTCAGCCTCTCTCAGCCTATTGCGGACAGTCTGAGCACTGATGGAGGGATTGTGTGTTCCTGGTGTGACTCGGGCAGTTGTTGTGGCCATCCTGTACCTGTCACGCAGGTGTGATATTCGGATGTACCGATCCTGTGCAGGTGTTGTTACACGTGGTCTTCCACTGCGAGGATGATCAGCTGTCCTTCCTGTCTCCCTGTAGTGCTGTCTTAGGTGTCTCACAGTGTGGACATGGCAATTTATTGCCCTAGCCACATCAGCAGTCCTCATGCCTCCCTGCAGCATGCCTAATGCACGTTCACGCAGATGAGCAGGGACCCTGGGCATCTTTCTTTGGGTGTTTTTCACAGTCGGTAGACAAGTCTCTTTAGTGTCCTGCGTTTTTAGAACTGTGACCTTAAATGCTTACTTTCTGTAAGCTGTTAAGGTCTTAACGACCATTCCACAGGTGCATGTTAATTAATTGATTATGGTTAATTGAACATGCATGGAAAACATTGTTTAAACAATTTACAATGAAGATCTGTAAAGTTATTTAAATTTTTAAAACATTATTGTTGAAATACACAGTCCTGAAAAAGGGACGTTTCTTTTTTTGCTGAGTATATATGAAAATGATATCTTAACAGGTATCAGCACTATTACATATGCATTACTACCATTATATGAATAGAGATAAATTATTGAAATTTTGTATGATCATCACTTATTGTTAGATATAAAATTTGCAAATCAAGTGACTGGAAGTGGTATATTACTGACCACAAAAAACAATCAGATTTCATTATAATCTGACAAGTGGAAGTGGTATCTACTTTACTTAAACAGGTATAAGGAAAGTTGAATGGAGGACAATCCAGATTTTTTTATGCTTTATATGTTGTGCTTTACCAAGGACTAGCAAATTGGCACTCATCAATGCTCTTAACAAAATAACTAACTACAGTTAGAATACAGAAGTATACTTCCGATATTTGGTATAGATCATTGTGACCCATCTGGTATAATAAAAGTTTATTGCCTCATAGGATTGACATTTATATGGGCATCAAATTTGTGTCTAACTTTTTTTACCCAGACCTAGGAATTTGCTAGAAATTTATTCCACCACTTTGACTGACATTTCCGTATGCTTTCTTGACAGTTCAAGCAGGTTTATGTTTTAAACAAATTATCATATTTCGTCTTTCTTAAGGCAAATTGTGTTCCACAATTGTTTTAAGCTGTGATTTTTCACATTTCATTTTTGCATTTTTGGTTTTGTGCTTCAAATACAGTACTTTAAATGATTTAATAATGTTTGTGAAAATTTCTTCATTGTGCTTGTTCTCAATTTCCACAAAAAGTTATTAATTCATTCAATTTCTTTTATCGGTAATTACGGTGGTTGTTGGAAGTAATTGTTTGAACTAATAAATTATATTATGATCAATGAAATCATTGTTTTAGAATTTTTCCAGTAAGAGGTCATTTTAACTAAAGTATTGATATTCTTTAAAATTTAATTTTTTTAAATTTACATAGAGTACCTTTCTGATTTGTGCTACAAATGTTCTTCTTCGTCCTTATGTTTAATTCCACGAATTGTATTTCATATATTTTTTTTACTTTCACCTTTTGTACTGTTTGTGAATTAATTGACATTTCTTCTTGTTTTCTGTATTTTTTGCATTGCCTGAACTTTACTACCTACATTTTAATTTTTTATTTGAAAATAATAGTTAAAAAGCAAACACCATTGCAAAGGCAGAAGACTATTTATCAATTGCATACACATTTATGCTCTGATTTTTTCATATAAACAGAATGAAAGAGTTAGACAGGGCTAGAATAATAAATAATTTTGTGAATGTCTAATTATTCATCTTATTTAGTAACAGTTTATTAACTATGTTGCACATATTATTTTTAACTGTTATTTATCTTATCAACAATGCAAAGAAATTTACATGGTACAGACACAAAACCATGTAATTGTAAATTTATCTAATCAGATATATTATATAATCTCTATGTATATGAGATGGTCGAGTGGAGAACACTCCAGATTTTTTGTTTGTGTGGTGTTTTTTTATAACTTTGCAAACATTTTTTGTCATTCAGGTGTTGAGTGTTGCTTGATGAAGGGAAAAAATTAATTCCAATGATTTTACCTTAAGGCTGCATCATCACAGAATGTGTAAAATGAAAAGGGGCCTGAATATCTTCTGAGTTCACTACATTTCAGCAGGTTGCTGAACAAACACATTAGATTTGTTTCTCTTGCCCTGTATTTCTGTTTGATTAGTTCACATTTAGAATCCTGAATATCAAACCTCAGAACCTAGTATATTGAATTCTACAGTTTTTCTCCAAGCCATTCCAACCCATTTTTTAATTAGAAATCATTTATTGTAAATGGGGTGTTACTGAAGAGCAAATACCCAAAAAAAAACCTCTGATGGTCATGAAGGGCTTATTCCTGTTGCATGAGCAGTGGTTACAAGGCAGGAACCAACCTTCTGACAGAATCTCTGTCCATCAAAGGCCCTTTCACGTACAGCTCCACACAAATATAGGCCAATTTAGACATAACAAGACATGCTTGATGTGGGAGGAAAACTTGAGTGCCTGGATAAAAGCCCGCACAAACATGAGGTGACTATGCAAACTCTAAACAGGTAGTGGCTAGTTCAAGTCAAGTTGGGGAGCATGCACTGGTACAGTGCATTGCCGCACCCACTAAATGTCGAAACGGCTCGGATCCCGGTTGGAAACCCCCCAGGCAGACACGCAGTCCAGTCCTACCCTCCGGAAATGACCCAAAATCTGCTGCAGCTAGGTGTTATGTGGGCAACCCCTTGGCCTGGTCCAGCCACTTGGGTCCCCAACAATAAGGATCACCCTTGGGGAAACGCGTCACATGGCCGTAGTGCCATAACTGACGCTCCCTCACAATGCAGGTAAAGTGCCTCATTTGGGACTCCATGAGCAACCGCTCATTCGACACAAAGTCAAACCAACGGTACCCAAGAATGTTCTGGAGACGCACAGTACCAAAGGAGTCCAGTCTTCGTCTCTGGTCACTGGATAGCATCCATGTCTCACAATCATATAGTAAGACAGGAAGCACCAAGACTCTAAAGACTTGGACCTTTGTCCTTTTGCATAGTTATCGGGAGCGTCACACACCCCTTTCCAGTGACCTCATGACCCCTCCATGCTCTCCCAATCCATCTACTGACTTCACAGGAAGAGTCACCAGAGACATGAATGTCACTGCCAAGGTACGTAAACCTCTCAACAAGGTCAACACACTCTCCACAAACTGACACACTGCTGATGGCTGTGCCCAAGAGGTCATTAAAGGCCTGGATCTTGTTTTTTATCCAGGACACTCACAAGTCCAGACACTTAGACTTCTCACTCAGTCTCTCAAGCGGCCCGATTGGTGCCACCATTGACTACGCAAAGCTCACAGCATCGTCAGCAAAGTCAAGATCCATGAATCTTTCTTCACCAACAGATGCCCCACAGCCGCTGGACCCCACGACCTTGCCCAAGGCAAGGTAGTGGCTAGGTCTGGTATTTAAAACTAGAATACTTTATCCATGAGGCATCAGCATGCCAGCATACCAGCTCTGATTATAATTTAAGGATAAGTCTAGTATTTTTCAAGTTAGTTATTTCTTCGAAATTATGGTCAATGTTTGCCTCATGTAATTGTGTTCTAATGTGTAGCATATTTTATGCATTTTAAAAAATACAGCAACTAGCATGCTATTGCGTTTTGTTTTGAAACTTATGTGTACCATGGTTCTTTATAAAAGATGTTTTAAAAGTACCAAATATGTCCACTTTAAAGTGTTGTGACAAAAAAAGTTAACTGGAAGTAATACATTTATCCCAGGCTCTTGGTACTTTTTTTCTCGAGGTAATGATACATTTCTTGTTTGCTTGTGTGCTCACAGCAGCCGTCATTGGTGGAGTTATGACAACCCCCCTTTTGCTTATTATCCTACTTATCCTTTGGCAGTTCTGTTTTTTCAACCATTATGTTCTGGCATGGCTTGTAATAAAAGACAGATGTGTGCTTATCTTTTTTTTTTTTTTTTTTTTTTTTTTTTTTTTTTTTAAATGAACTACGCCTACTTTTCACCTATTGCATTCTGAGTTATTTTACATAATCTGTGGAGCAAAAGTCACACTGACTGACTGCATAATGATAAACAGTGCACATAACAGTTTAATTGTTCTTCCTACAAATAACAACAAATCTGAACTTAAACTGGTCTATATTTTTAATAAAAGCCTTACATTTTTTAATGAGCTAACCACTTGCACATTGCACTTTCCTGAGTATGTTGTGTGCATGAATGATGATTTAAAAAAAGAAAATCAGAAAATGAAAAAGGTATATTGAAGCACTACCAATCTATAAATACGCAGGCAAGAATGTCAGCTATGCACTACCACTCTTCCAGCGCCAAGATATCTGTATTAAACTAAAGTGAACTTCAGCCTGATGAAACTTAGGTGAACTGGTGTTGCTAAAGTGTGTCAAGCGTGTGTATCTTAACGTGTATTTACCTTGTGATGGACTGGTACCCTGTCCAGTAATTCTTCCTGCCTTGTGCCTGATGCTTTCTGAGAGAGGCTCCAGCTTCCTTGCGACAATGATCTGGATAAGCTGGTTAGAAAAATGGTTGGATGCCTATAACATCTGTTCAGTTCTTGTTACTTGATTGCATGCATACTCAATATTCTTTTTCACTGAAATGCACACTATCAATGCAGCAGCAGCAAGCAATATCTTTGTAAAATAACGAAATAAGCTTTCATATGGTAAAAGAATATAAGTGGTCATAAGTGCAAGTTTTTTCAGTTATTATTGTCTAGTTATCCACAGATTAAAGACAGCATTTAATATCTGGACATCAACATTCAATGTCAACAATGATGTTTGGTGATACCTTTCTGAGGTAAATCTGCATCCTTGGCTCTAAAGGGTGGCACAGCGAAAGATACGTGAAGAAGAGAAGCACACAGCCAGTCTTTTAAAATGGCTGAATCTCATAGCAATTGTTTGCTTTTAGTTTTTTTTTTTTGTTTTTTTTTTTATCCTCCTTAAAACAACATGGATGGACAGTTTTCCAATATATGTGTAATCTCAAGATGCAAATTAATACTTAATAACAGTTTTGGCTTGAAAGTTTTAAATATTTGGTAAGTTTTAAGGTGTTTTTTCACAATGGGACACTGGTGCCCATAAGTTTCATAATAAAACACAAGACCGGCTTAGTTATTTTTAAACATTTATAATATATGCTTCACTTTAGAAAGCAATTTCATGTGGAATTTAATATGTAACATTATTATATAGAAACTTTTACTTGAACAATACCAAACCTATTTACATTTCAGAAGCATGTAATATTTTTTTTTACCGCAGAGATTACTTATATAATTTTTTTTTACTTAAAATGATATTTTATCAACTGCTATTTTTTCAAAACTGTTGACTTGAACCTTTGTTTTATTTCAGAGTGGGCTGGTTTCTTACCTGAACAGAAGTATAAAGGCTGATGAAGTAACCCACTACCCTCACCCTCTGACGGGTTGCCTTAACTTTCAACCAATTTCTACATCGCCATTTATGTTTGTGGCCTACTAACTTTGTGCAGGATTGGTGAGTGAAATTCCAATCATAATCAATATACTGTGAAATGGAATAAATGATTAGCAGTTATAGGTAACATACTGTACTCTTATACCATTTTGTGTATTTCTGTAATTCATGCATTAGCATAAGTTTATTGAGATTATTTGCCTTCCCATATAGTGACATTTTCCTGATGCAACAATTCTGTTTCGGTCTGCTCCCCTGAACTACCATCATTTTGCGGGTACTTCAAAAGTAAAGAGTGACATTTTCTTTCCTAGAAAAATCACTACTGCTCAGAAATGATTTAAAACTAAAAAACGTAAATGAGTAGTTTGACTGTAAACATTTTCAATGCCTATAAGGTACAGTCAATAAATTCTAAAACTGACCACTGTGTGGAACTGTTGTAGCTGGCGGCCATCAGTGCATGTGTGTTAAATGCGATGGTATGACAGTTCCATTTATAGTGCTTGTATGTGCTGAAATGTTCTATGAGGCTGAAATAGAATGGCTAAATGAGAAAGGCACGCCTTTAAATATTAAGCATACATCTGATTATCCCAGTTTCTCAAGTAAATTGGCAATTGAAATTAAAACACTAAAGATGTTACATCACTTGTGTAGCAAGTAAGTGCATTTCTCTTGGAAGTTGCTGGGTAATACATGACATGACCTTTGACATGCTGACAACTTGCATGAGAACTGCATGGCAATTGTGAGCATGTTCTTCCATTTCTGTGTCATTGGTTCAGTTCAGCTGCAGTAACTGTCAGGGTTTAGGTCTCACTGAATTTTGTTTATTGTTCTTATATATTTTCTTTCTTTTTCCTAGCTATTATAACTTTGTTTTATTTTTGTTAATTCCATTATTAATTACCTTCTTCTACCTGTTTTAGCTAAATGTATGTTATGTCAAGGCTGAAGTATGAAATCACTGGCCACAGGTTTTATTCAATCCATTTGTCCTAATTAGTAACCACATACTTGCTTTTTAAGCATCATTTCCTTTAAAGAGGTGCTAAATGTGCCAACAGGTAACCCACTAACTGCATTTTCACACCAGCCAATTTCTTAATTAGAAGCCAATTCTTCCTGTCACTAAAACACATAATTTAATTATAGGGCATCTTAGTGTTCTCATTTTGCCACACCAGTGAATTCCAAAACTATTGATTTTCTTTTTGTCTGTGAGAACCATGAACATATTTTGTGGACACAAGCAAATCAATACTTCTCAGAACTTCAATTTTTCTTTTCAGATATTTTACTGAAAAAGATATTTTATGATAGGTACAAATGGGATCAAGTTAGGTGATCGTCACTTGGCTCAAAACTTCTTTGGTTGTGGTTTTCATCGGAAGCAGTGTCAAAAACTCTTTGGTGGAAAAGTCTTCAGACACTCTCCAAATGAACTCAGTGAACTGGGCACCAACTCATTACATTGGATTGAAATTCATTTGAATCTAACCATGTCCAATTCTATCTGCTCCATTCCATTTGCAGAAACGGCAGACATTCCCTCTATGACTATCTTTAGTACCAAAGTGAACATCGTCTTATTTTTATGAAACTTAAATAAGGTATCAGCTTCTGCAGTAATTGCCTCCTTTACTATCCTGCCATCAGTGAATAACTTTTTGTGCTTTGTTAGGATGTGGGCTACTTTAAACAATGCATCCAGTGCCGAGTTGTTGTACTTTGGTGAAGAGAGTTTTTTCTCTTTTTATTGTTGTTTTTAGATCTCTCACCTCTTCTGTTCATCGCCTGCTACTAGTCAGAAAGTCCTGTGCATATTTCCATGGACTTTAGTGAAGCAGCACCACTGCATTTTATTTCTGATTGAAATGTTGGCGCTGCAAATAAGGCACACCCACTTGTCATTCACATTCATGAAAAAAACTTGCCTTCTCTTTACTCATGAAAATAGTAGATTTTCTTCCTTTTGTTGATGATGCTGTTTTTGTTCATTGTGTTAGTCTGTTTGTTAGATGGCTTCTTTGGCATTGTTAAGATGTGTTAGTTTGGCTGCTTCTGAGTTGACAAGCTATGACTGACAAACTTGATAGTAGCACAAATTTTTTATTGACAGATGATTTCGAAATAATCATTATGTTCTGGAAAAGGGGGAGGGGTGTCTGTGTATTTGATTGGATTAACACAGGGTTGTTGAGTGTAATTGTCATATTTTCTTTGTACGGTAGTGTGGTAAGTAGCCTTCTTGTGCTAAAGGAATATTCTTATTATATATATATAAATATAAAAAATATTTCTGTGCACCTGACTCACAGTTCAACAGCCTTCATGAGCAACAAGCTGCACGCCAGCGACAAGCTAAAGACCCTATAGAGTATATCTAAAGCCAAGGAAAATATGGACAGTGAAATATTTGAGTGTTTGAAAGAACATAGGAAAGGACTGTCCGTGCAGTATAGATGAGATCACACAAGGAGTTATCACAAGAAAAACTGAAGTTGATGCCTGATCAAATGGTAATCATACATCAGCTTTTTTTAAAAGCTCAATTTTCTTCATCCACACTTCCGCACAACACAGTGTTTACAAATTTGTACACTTTGGAGAATGTATAGTTTGTCAAAAACATTTGTTTTTGTTGGTCAAAAATACTGTTTTAGCATGGATGGAAGTCCACAGTGAATAAAGAATAATGTATTTTCAAAATATTCAATGTTCATGTGAACATTCACTATCTAAGGATAATTATGTTGTTCATTGTCCAATTGGTTTTGATGGTGGTTAGGTTTCTAATTGGACAACTAACCCCCAGGTGCTGTAATTGGTGTTCTCAGCAGCATCTTGGAGACTAATTTAGATCTTTGTAGTCACTGCTACTTTATGGTGGCATTAGATCAGTTTTACCTGTTTCTTCTTGTTGTTTGTAATCTGTTGAAATTTGTATTGGCTTATTCTGGTTTTAGAGTTTTTGGATTTAGTATTTTGAATTTTGATTTTCAGATTCCTGATTTTGGTGTTGAAACTTTTGGTTTTGTTTGTTCCATTTTGCTTTACTTCTTCCCTTTTTCTAGTGTTTTTTTTTCCTGCATTTTTTGTTAATTCCTGCATTTTGTAAATGGATTTGTTGTATCTTCCTTCATTTGCTTAATTATATTAGATTTGTTAAATTTACTCAATTTAATGAAGTAAATTAAAATATTCAAAATGTTAAGTTTTTGGACAAGTTTTTGATGATTTCCCCTCAACTCTTATCTGCCTTCTGTCAATAATCACAGCAGTAAAAAGATTGAATATATATTTGACTTTCTAGAACTTAAGATTATTGCTGTTTTACTTTTACATTGGTTTTAATACAAATTCAAATATAACCATTATATGAACAAAGTGAACTGTGCAAGGTGTAAATATTATGTTAGCTGCAAATATTTAGAAAGAATAGAGTTCTATCATTGGAGCTCATGCTTTTGTAAGCTGACAAAAAAAGAAACCTCCTGATTTAATGATGTCATAATTATTAATGTTACATATTTTTCATTGCACCTGCATCATGTTATACTATTAATCCTTAGCTAAATATATTTTTTTCTGCAAACTAAAGAATAATGAAGTGCAAGACACTTAGAATTCAAAGTAGAAAATGTTGATTCTAAAATGACATGGATGTTTGTAGGAAAACAAAGTTGTTGGTTATTTGTTTTGTTAGATTTTTATGCAACATTGAGATAAGTAAATAGGCAATCTTTATACTTACTCATCAGTCTCTGTTTTTATTTAGTGCCTGGTTGATTTCTGTTTTATTTTTGCTTTTACCTTTTCAGAGTAGTCCTAAATGGAATAAGGTCAAAGCTGTGCACCTTTTCTTGTATTTTAGTTTCTGTTCCTCTGTAATCCACCCTCTGTGAGTATAGGCTGAGAAGGGTGTTCTTTAAAGTCAGCTTTGATTGATCTTTACAGTTAGTTGTTACAGCCTACTGAAAGGCCTAGGGGTATATAAATAGGCCGCACACATGTGAGAGAAAGAGAGGGAGACAAAACACAGGGGGGAAAAAAACAGCTAACTAAAAAGACTCCATTTATTGTCAAAAAGAAAAACCTCACAAAATATCGAGAAAATTACACAAAAAACAAACTAGGCACAAGGAGAACGCTAACTTAGCTATCAAGCTAAACAAAGTTTACATAGCTAAATACACACTATCCACATTTATCATATAGATGGCTAGCTTAAAACAATTACATTTCTTTAACAAGCAATAAGAAACAAAAACCCAAGCCAGGCCATCCAACCCTAACCCTCCATACCTTGCTCTGTAAAACCCAAATCCTTCTCCTCTCACACTCTCTCTACCCTGAAACCCAAACAAGCTTCTTTTTATAACCTCCACCCCCACCCACAACCCAGGTGATTTAATAACATTGGGCAACTCAATAGATGGGTGATTAGGGCAGGACTCAATTAAGTCATCTGCACCATATGCAAAGTTTAACAAAAAAAATCACCACAGTAGAGAAGGTTTTACTAAAACTCTGGTAGTAACCAACCATACCCAGAAAACACCTCAGTTATTTTATTGTTTTAGGCACTGGGAACTCTTTAATAGCAGTAATCTTTGCATGAAGAGGTCGTACCTTACCTATTTTGGAAAGCAGGTGGAAATTTAGCCAAGTTCAAAATGAGGTTAGCCTTTTCAAGACAATCGAAAACTGCTTCAATAGCCTGAAGATGTTCTGTCCGGCTTTTGGATTATACTACTAGGTAATCCAAATAGGCCTCGCAAGGCAGAAGGACAACACTAACTTAGCTATCTAGCTAAACAAAGTTTACACATCTAGATACACACTATTCACATTTATCACATAGATGTCCAGCTTACAACAATTCCATTTCTTTAACAAGCAATACAAAACAAAAATACAAAGCCAGGCCATCCAACCCTAACTCTCTATACCTACCTACCTACCTACCTTCCTTCCTTCAACCCAAACAAGCTTCGTTTTATAACCTTCACCCACAACCCAGGTGATTCAATAACATTGGGCAACTCAATAGGTGGGTAATTAGGGCAGGACTCAATAAAATCATTTGCACCAAATTAATGAAAACAAGCCGAGTTTAAAAAAAAAAATCTAGAGTAGGTCGTAACAGAGTATATTTTGAAATTATTTGGAAGGGGATATTCAGATTTGTGATTACTGTATAAACCAGGCAACAAGTATGGTAGTATTGCTTTCACGGAGGAGTAGCCTTTTCTTCAGCTGGACAGATAGATAACTCCTTACAAAAATATGTACAGTATGAGTGAATGATGATTTAATACATTTAAACTTAACTTACAGTGTGGTTTTGTACTATAAATCCCTTTAAATATTCTACTATACACATTAACAAAGTGAAACATGAGTCCTACATACTCCACAGAAATGTGGAAGTTTGTAAAATACCCTCACGATAGCCAATATACTATAACTAAAGGCAGTGCCGTTTATAATGAGGTCTGACCTATTTCAGAGTAAATTATGAAGTAATATAAACATTTTCAGTAAATATTGAAAGCAATGACAAGAAGGGTGGGCAAGATTTGTTATTTGTTATATGTGTAGTTGTGTCTAATCATGCATACTGTTATGTGTGCAGTGTAAGCAAAGTGACTACCCAGGTGTCTGAGTAAAACACTTCCTTCCTGCAGAAGCCCCAGAGGACCTGACTCAAGTTTTTGTGGTGTGGGTCTAACAAGAAAGATTGTAATTGGTAAATTTAAAAAAATGAACAAAACCGACATTAAAAAATGTAAACACAAGTCAGTGGGAGAAACCCTGGCTTAAACATATCAAGGGACTCTCCTCATGTCTATGTTAGTTTTACTCTGAGAATTTTGGTTTCCTTCCTACATCCTAAAGATTTGGAGGTTAGTTTGGCTGGCAAGAGTAAATTGGCCCCTGAATAATATTGTGTATGAGCGGGTCCAGTCTGCCTTTCTATGTAATTGCGGAACTTTCCGGTGTTTGTTCCTGCCTTGTGCGAGATAAGTTGTTGCACTCATTACCTTGGCTCCAGAAATGGAAGGTGGTGGTGGTGTTTTTATTATTTTGCAAATGAATAGTAAATTGAGATTAAACTGTTCCAAGGTATTACTTTGAAGTGTATTATTAAGTATGTCATTCCAAACATGCTGCTAGTTTTGTGGCTCCATGGATCAAAATTCTTTGTGTGATAAAATAAAGAGCATTTTTTGCAAATTGTAATTATTGTAAGAAAATGTACTTAAATCTACTTAATCACACAGGAACCAACCTTGGACAAGGCACCAGTAGAACACGGGTTAGTATTTATTTTTATTTCACAACTGTTCCCATAGCAACTTCTATAAATCAAAATGGCTAAAATACATTTAAATGTTTTCCAAGAAAATACAAAGTACTCAGTTGCTAGAGAGCCAAACTTAAAGTAAAGAATACTGTTTATAGTATATAGTTTAAAGATAAAACTAGCATTTTATAAAGAACACAGGTAGTTGACATTTAATGGTGTTAGAAGAAGGAACCACTATCTAGAAGAGAGCAAAGAAAATGAAAACTTGAGCACTACCATGGCAATGTGGCTAAAAAGTAATTCAGTGCTTCTCTTTATTTGCGTAGTAAACCTATCTATTGATACATTCTGAAATAATATTAATTTCATTGGTTATTAATGACAATAGCATGTGTACAGAATAAAGAATACATTTTGACTTGTATGTGCCAATATATACTGTATACAAAGTAACTTATGAATTTTGTGTAGATTTACCTGCAGAGATTTAGTTGACTTCAGTCTGTCTTCTCATTCACCTCCTTTAAGGTGATACCAATTTAACAGACTTGCTTGTTATGTTTTATCCATTTAGGCATCTTGTCATATATGCCAAAGCTATAGCCAACTTTAAACTGCAGCCATAATTTATGCCACTTGTATTTTTATAATTATCATCTCATGAGCTTTTTCATAAATGATTTAAAGTTGATAGTAGATGACACTAACCACCCTAATATTACAGATAAGTCATTTTTGTGTTAGTGCTCTCCTAAAGCTACACCATATTACTGTCTAAACTTGCTGTGACAGTCCTTTAATACATCTGAACTAGACAATGTCTTTTATGTGTATTTTTTACAGGACCATTCCACCCAATAATGTTGTTTTTTCATAGTGCTTTATAGTGATATTTGAGAAAAAAAAATTAATTACTTGTTTTCATGGAGAACAACAATAAGAAAAGTTTGCAATATAATACAGGCCAGTGGTGACCAGTGATTACAATGGTAAATGATATGAAAAACATCCATTTCGGGGATCAGGCATTACTTGTGTCGCATAATCCATATGTCATTTATCCAGTCATTTGCCCACAATATACAACACACATGCATTTTTTTTACTAAAATATTGTTAAATAAATGCTTTAGAAAAAATCAAACTCTACAAATGCAAAAACCCCACCCCATGTGAGTTACGTTTCCCATATATAATGTGTCTTATTTTTCTGGATACATTTGTTTAACAATATTTTGGAAAAAAAGGGAAAAAAGCCTGCATTTTGCACATTATGAGCAACCAACTGGATAACTAACATGGATGTTTTGATATTGTTTGCCATTGTACAGCATAGGTCACCATTGGCTTGTGTTCTGTCATAAACGTTTTTATTTTTGTTCTCTATGAAAACATGAGATTAAAATTTTTCTTGGTCCTCACCAGAAAAGACACAGGATAAGTAACATGTAAAAAATATCATTTTTGGGTGGAGTGTATAGATTTAATCTTTATATATAATACGCTACCATGGCTGTTCGTTTGTCTGTCCAGGATTTTAAATCACCTGTAGTTTGCAAACCGTTTGAACTATTGACCTGAAATTTGGTACACATATACTATGTGATGTCTACTATCTGCTTTCAGGGTAATGATAGACATCCAAGGTTATTCCTATTTTTATTTTTTGATTTATTGTAGAATCAACTCTCTGCAGCATACAGCAGGGCGGACATGGCGCATGCGTACGGGTGCCGTTCTCATCCCTTCGCCGTCACATCCCCTACCTCTTCATATCTTAAATCATTCTTGAGGCAGGTTGAAGACTTTTGTAAGTGCCAGCTTAAGTGAAAAATTAAAGAAAATGTACTAAGTAATTACAACACAAACACTACCTTAATCAGTTTTAATGCGAAGAGATGCCGACAAAAGAAAAGAAGAAGCGGGTCGTAGGGTGGAGAAAACAAGAGCTGCTCAGGAAGAAGCAAGCGCATCAACTTCTGAGCGAATGAATGCTAAACGTACAGAAAAAGAGTATGAAAACTGTGAATGCTCAAGTCAAATATATTCACTGCACATTATCGTGCAGTGCACCACTACTGGTATGTTATATTGGCTGTAGCATTTAAAGCAATTATTTAGTTTTGTTTCTTTTCACCTAATTTCTTGTATCCAACATTATGTTACAACTCCCTTTGAGTTGGGAGAAACAAAGTACATTGTATGTTTGGCAAGGATTACAAGAAGCTGGAATATAAGGGACAGTCGAATAATATTATTAAAAAATGTTTGGTGACTAGGTGGAGGGGCGGCACGGTGGCGCAGTGGTAGCGCTGCTGCCTCGCAGTTAGGAGACCCGGGTTCGCTTCCCGGGTACTTCCTGCGTGGAGTTTGCATGTTCTCCCTGTGTCTGCGTGGGTTTCCTCTGGGCGCTTCGGTTTCCTCCCACAGTGCAAAGACATGCAGGTTAGGTGGATTGGCGATTCTAAATTAGCCCTAGTGTGTGCTTGGTGTGTTTGTGTGTGTCCTACGGTGGGTTGGCACCCTGCCCGGGATTAGTTCCTGCCTTGTGCCCTCTGTTGGCTGGGATTGGCTCCAGCAGACCCCCGTGACCCTGTGTTCGGATTCAGCGGATTGGAAAATGGATGGATGGATGGAAGGACTAGGTGGAGAAGTTGTCTCATTTCTACAATAGTGCAACTTTGTGTTTATAAATGCTCCAATGGTGTGGTGATTGGTGGTGTTGCCAAACTTCACTCCATTTTCCATGCCATGTAATTATGAATATATAATCTGCATGCTACATGGAGAGGAAATAAAACCAAAATACACATTTTGACCTCCTTCTGATTTTGGTATATCTTGTATAATACTGGCACACAGTTGAGTCCTTTTCTTTTTTTTTTATATACTTCTGACTTTGATATAACATAGCTTTTTCCCCACAAAAGAGCCATTCTAAAAAGGACCAATTAATTTCAAGGATTTAAGTGCATTGAAAGAGTGATGCTTGTTTAATGTGGAATAGATTTTTTTTTCATTTATTCTTCCTGCCTTGCCTTGGAGCGCTTTCCATGTCGGTGGCTCTACGATGTGATGTTGATTAATTCTGACAGGCTGTTCGGCAGAACATTAAACATTGCCTCTGTCCATACAAAACGCACACAGACAATGCTACTCCTTTCCCTTTCAGCTTGTTTGTGAACCTCATAGAGCACATACAGTAGTGCTTTACCTTCATGATTAACCCCACACAATCCAATGTATCCCACAAACAATTGTGCTACATTGAATGTCACATGCTTAAACGCATAATACATAGCTATCATTTAAAACTTAAAAATAATAATTTAAATAAACCTTTCAGCTGTGTGTCGTAATGTCTCCAATTAATTTTCTTAACGCAGAAAACCTCATTGCAGTTTATTATTATATTGTATTAAATATACTTATATAATGCACCAGTAAAACTATTACTCTTAAAGAATTACTGATCATGTGTCAGTGCCATCAAGCAAAGGCCATATCATATGTGCTGTATGTCTCTCTCTGTGTCTCCCTATACCAAGCCCAGCATAATTTTATTATGTCAGTGCTGCTACATTGGTAGATTACTTTTGTCTTTTTCTGATCAGCGTTATCCTTTTTAAATGATTTTTAAATTGAAATAATTTTGATCCTCCTAATTTGGTTGTGTTATATGTAAGGAATCCTACCATTACCTTTATATTTTTTGGCTTTTTTTAACCATTTAAGCTATATTACAGTGTCGGTGCATTGTAACCTGCTTTTGAATGTACAATGAATATGAATTATTTTACGAGCTAAAAAGTTCCTTTAGAAAAACTACTGAATAACTAATCTATCCAACAATAGGGTTTTTAATTTTTTTTTTTTTATTATTATAGCTTCGTCAGCACCTTTGCTTCCCCCCCCCCCCCACAGTGGAGAGAAGACAACATGCATACATGTTGCTTACACTAGATTTCCAAATCTCAACCATACTCTCTTTTTTTATTAACCAGAAACACATTGTCTTCCTTGTCTTCGTTCCTATTTCCCCACTGCGTTGGTAATTTTACCTTGCTATAAGACAAATTTATGTAATAAACATAATAAATGTTTAGGACATGAGTCATTCTTAACTGTGCTTAACATCTGCACTGTACACTGAAACAGATACACTATAGACTGAAAAGCATGTACAGCACTCTAAAACAAGCTTTATACTGAAACAACTATTGTATATACTGAAATACGTACACTGTACACTGTAAAGCTTCCAGTGTGTACTGAAACATACAATACAGAGCAAAATGTAAATACTGTATACTGAAACACAGATTTTATAGTGAAAACACATACACTATATAGTGTATACATTTCAGTACTCAGTGTAAGCATTTTAGTACCACTCATTTGCACTCTATTGTGCATGGTGATATTTAAAGAAAATGGAGGTTGACTCCAAATAATTTAAATATGTCAATAATGTGTAGAAGAAATAATGATAAATGATGAGTCGGAAAATTCAGATTAAGTTTTCTATGAGCTGCAAGAAAAAAAATAGTAAATGATATACCTGAGCAACAGATATATTGTGATATATAAAAATATACCAGTGGAGAGCTTCTAAAATTGTAATAACATTTACTGGAATAAAATTTGCAAAGTTTGGTAAAGTGTTATTGCTTTACACACAAATATTTTAGTCAGAATACAGTATGCTGAAGAGTGCATTGTAATTAGTTACTGTACATTCATTTGTACTACATTCATTGCTGCCAGGATAGGCTCAGGCTGTGGATTCTGTGGTCATTAACAGAATTAATCGGGTCTGAAAAGGAGTAGATGAATAAATGATTTATGAGAACACACTTACTAAAATGAAAACAAATTGGGTAGTGATCATTCTGTAAAAGTTCTTCTGGAATTACCTTGGTCTGCTTTGTGCTGCTCCCTTTGCTGAAGTAATCCATACATTTTCTGAACTTACATTTTCAATAAAGAGTTGTGAGATGCTGGAGTCTATCACAATAGCATCTGCCACACTGCAAAAACCAATTAACAAATAGTTATTCGCCATGAGCCAATTTACTGAAATCAAATAACCTTACGTGCACATCATTGGGATAAGGGAGGAAACCAGAATATCCGGGGGAAATGTTTAATGGACATGGGGAAAACCTGTAATTTAACCCTTCTTCATGGGATTTAAAATTATACTAAGAAAATGACTGGGCATGCAGTTAGCCTCTAACCACCAAAAGTCTTTTGAGGTAAGGTTGTCATACTCATTTTTCATGAAGCTGGGAAATGTAGACATGTTGCATGTTAATTAGCCCGTGCACGTAAGAATTTCAATATAATCTGTACAAATGAGAGTAATGCCCATATAAACCCCACTTAAGAAATCTATTGACTTTCACTATATAAATAAGAAATCTATACTTATAACGAGCAATTTAAATACTGTAGACTGAATTGACTTTCCATAATCCTTTAACACTAGAATTACCAAAGCCTACAAAAAACTCGTAATCTCGGCCCACCTTAAATCTATTCACATCTCTCCACCAGCGTCTTTTGTGTAAATGTGCCGATCAACACAAGCAGCAAGCAGCCTGCTATCCCATCTCCCCACCAATGCAGAAATGGCAGAAAGTCTGTTTACCTGCGTGTGAGTTGCCGGGAGATGTATAGGGCAAATAATACAGTATTTCATTATTTGGAATACATGCATTTCATGTGTGTTCAGTGTCCACAACAATCTATGTAAACATATCGTTAAAACAGAAAACGTTTTCATGTTTTAGTAATAATTGACAAAATGTAGACATGAAGTATATAATGTGTGAAGCTTGAAGTCCAAATATCAAATAAACACTTTCACAAAAGTACAAGTATAACAAAACAAGTACGCTTTTATTCAAGAATTTAAGTGCAGAAAAAGAACTCTTGTTAGGGTGCAACATTGACATGGCCTTAATATGACCGCTTTGGTAGTTCAGTGGTAAGACTGCTGACTCGTAATTAAGACATTTGTGGTTCGATCCCGGATGCCTCCGTTTTGAGTAGTGAGATGCTCTTATTCTTACTATTATAGAATAAAAACATACATTTGATTCGAGTCTGTAACAGCCATTGTAAATATATGGTACTTGTAAAGGTTAGCGTGTTTTTTTTTTTTTTTTTTTTTTAATTCAGTTTTATTCTCTGTCACATTCACGCTTGCCCCAATCTGACATGGCTGTTTTCAAATAAAGATGTGCTATATCTGAGGTGAAATCAGATGAGGACGAGGGTTCTACATCAGAGAAAGAGAACAGAAGACCTCCCCACAAGAAACATCCACTCACATATAAGAACAACGCAGCTACACCAGGTGTAAACGTGAAAGATGGCACTGTTTGGATGCAGCAACTGGTCGGGCGTCATCCTGCCAGTCAGTCTGCCCCACACCTGTCCTTCAACGAAACAGCACGGCTTACAGAGCTTGCTCAAGGTATTGTGAAAAGTCCTGTTTGTGATTATGTTTTGTGATGGTCTTTATATGGAAACCATGTATGTGTTACTTATATAAAAGCCAAATTGAATGTTATTTAACTATATTTATTTACTTCCTAAAGTGTAAAGTCACTTTAAGTAAACTGCAGAGCTTCCACTGTTTGATTGACACGGGCATGCTCACAAAGTACATATGTACTGAAGTGACTTTAGCTGCAGGTGGAAGCTCTGAATAAAAAAAAAAAACACTAACCTTTACAAGTACCATAAATTTACACCAGCCATTATGACTCAAATCAAATGTATGTTTTTTTTTCTATAATAGTAAGAATAAGAGCAGCTCACTACTCAAAATGGAGGCGACCGGGATCAAACCACGAACGTCTTGATTACAAGTCGGCATTCCTTACCGCTGCACAACCAAAGTAGTTGTATTAAGGGTGTGTCATTGTCGCACCCTAACGCAAGTTCTTTTTCTGCAGTTATATTCTTAAATAAAACCGCACTTGTTTAGTTATACTTGTACCTTTTGTGAAATTGTTTATTTGATACTTGGACTTCAGGCTTCACACATTATACACTTCATGTCTACATTTTGTCAATGATTACTAAAACATGAAAAACATTTCTGTTTTAACGATGTGTTTACATAGATTGTTGTAGACACAGAACACACATGAAATGCATGTATTCCAAATAATGATATATTATTTATCCTATACAACTCCCGGCAACTCACACGCAGGTAAACAGACTTGAGCTGAGAGAACTTTCTGTGCTGGTTAGAATAGCAGGCTGCTTGCTGCTTGTGTTGATTGACACATTTATAACACAAAAGATGCAGACGGAGAGGTGAGAACGGATTTAAGGTGGGCCAGGATTGCGAGTTTTTTTTTTAGGCTTTGGTAATTCTAGTGTTAACAGAAAAAACATTTACAAACTGGGAATGGATGAATATATGGTATTCTTGCAAACTAAGTACTAAAAGATATATTTTTTTCATGTGCTGCAGAATGGGGTATTTCTTTCATGTTTTGCCTGGATCTACTTAAGAATAAAGTTCAGTCTGGAAGAACTGGTCTCCAATGCACAGTTTGTTTGCAACTTAAACAAGGAATGCTACTTTGACTTTTTCCTTTGATCATTTATTTAAATGATCATATTTTAAATATAATCCCACTTCTGTAGCTCCAGTTGGGCTAAATAGGCTTATACTTAAAATAACATCAAATCACTCCAAGATGACTTGTATAAAAATTTTTTTTTAACTAAAAGCTTAAGAACCACACATCTCTCATCCCATGTCATGTTTAGCCTTTCCAGTGACTGTAAAATGACATTTGGGTCAGCACTCAAAAACTAGGAGTTGAAAAACAAATTGAAATAAACCAATAAATAGAAATTTATATCAACCATAGTCAGTTCTTTAGGTAGACACACTGTCACCACTTTGGTGTGTTTGTTTTTGTATGCACTACATACATCAATCTAGTAAAATCATATTGTGTGGTTTATTTTTTGCATAATTCTCCAGCTTTTTATGTTTTTGTCTGTGACAGTAACTCAGTGAAATTAGAAAAGACAGTTTTTTTCCCCCACTGGGCTTTCTTCTTCCTTTACTCAAGGCTGGTTATTTTTCATTTTTCTGATGCAAGTTAAAAAAAAATCTGGACTGAATAGTCCAAGGTACTTTTTTGTGTTGTTGCATTTTTTGCTGGTAAACTACTGTATTTAGGATATCTCAAAATCATCTTGTCAGTTTTCCATAACATTTATCAAATTCAGTTCAGTTCCAAATCTTGTTTCATGTATCCATAAACACTATCCATGCTACAGTTGATCTTAATGGCAGCACAGGTTAAAGGTGTAATGGTGGCACAATTGTTAGTGCTGCTTCAAAATTAATCCAGCACCCAGGGTGGTGTACTGTAGTCTGCCATCTATATAGAGTTTGCACACCCTCCTCCTATCTCAATGGGTTTTTGCAGCATGTTATTTAGTTTATCTAGGAAATTCAAAGAAACCACCAGGAAAAAAAATCCATAAACTGGATTAAGAGGGCTTGAGAAGGCATGAGGATGTCAGACAAAGTTTGTAACATTTTATTTCAGTCAAATCTAACAGGAAAATGACCATCTTATTCTGTTGTTAATCTGAAACTAATCTGTTCTAATTGCCTTAGAACTTTCAAAAGTGTGTGGACTTGGGTTCAGTGAAGTGTAACTGTTAATTACAAAACTATATGGAAAAGGGTGTATTCAGATTTGATATCTGCTTTCAAGGATGAAGATAAAAGTTTTTTTTTATCACAGATATATTCTATGGACTCTATATAGATTGTATAGAATGTATCCATCCAGATTTCTTTGGAAAATGTTTAAGGCTGCCAGCCAGAACATCTCATTTATGATTTTTTTGGGTTGCAGAAGGGTGATTTTGGCAGATATGCTATTTGGTGAAACTTTTAACTCAGACTTGAACATTCATGTTCTTAAAAAGTTACAGAAGCATTTAAGGTGAGATCAACCTCTAAAAATGTAGTAAAAAAGATTATCACAACAATGCACAACACAATACAAGTCTGAAAATACAGAAAGTAATTGCAAAACGCAGGTGGGCAGCTCTTCCACTTCCATCCTGCAACCCAGAGCTTGCTCCCTCTGATTTAAGCCTCTTTGCCACTCGAAAAGTGCTATCTCTGGGAAAAGTTTTACAATTGAGGAAGAGGTTATTGAAGACGTAAAGAGGGAACTGCTAGTGCAGGATATAGACTGGTACAGGAAAGAGATCATTGTAGCTGTTTCTTATTTACACAAGGCTTTTAAAATGAACAAGAGATTGCACTGAGAAATGAGAAGTATTAAAGATATTATAATATACTATAAATATGTTAAGACAGCTTTTTGATACATTACTCAGAAAAAAATGTGTTGGAAAATTTCCTGAGAAACCCTTTTGTGCATGTACATTTTTATTAACCTGGCCAAAATGCCCTTTTTTGGAAAGGGAACTGGCAAATCTGTGCTTTTTTTCCTGCTGCCCATTAGTTAATCCACTAGATGTCCATGACAACAATGATGCTAAGACATGGTCAGCAGTGAACCAGTGTAATAGTTCCTTCTTCTACCTATTCAATAAGATTATTTTGTTGTAAGCAATGACCTACACCTTTGACCCACCTTTCTGTGGGAATGCGTTAACAAATTGACTTCCCACAATAGGGCTAGAGAACTGGAATAATGTTTTGTAGAACTAGGAATGGTGGATTTGTATCCTTTTTACTTTTTCCTTGTAAAAAAGAATCAAGGCTAAAGTGCAGATAAGTGAAGATAAGTGCTCTTGTTGATCTTACTCTGGAATTTTGATGTGTAGAGTGCCCATTCTGTTACTAAAGCCTGATATGGTGGTAAACAACTGCTAAGATGGTGTCTAAAAACTGATAAATTTTACATTCTTGTGCAGGGAAGTAAACAACTTCCTAAGAAGGATATAGTGTTAAAGTCAGACAAGCTCCATTTAATTTCTGTTAAGGCAGTGAAAAAAATAACAAAAGGACGATGATCAGCTTGTGGTTTGGCTACACCAGGGTGTCTCAGTTTGTTGCTGGGTCAAACTGATGCCACATGTCATGTCATTTTCTCTGGTGTTCCCCACAATAAGTCCCCACAAGGTTCATAACATACCCTTTCAACTGACGGCCAGCAAATTCACAAGAGTTACCAAATTGTGGTCTGAGACTTAAATATTTAAAAAATAACTAAATATTGCAAAACCTTAATACAATAAGTATCTGTTATTTACAAAGCTAAGCCTGGCATAACAAGCTACAAGAGAAACAGACACAAGCTTAGTACACTCAAAACTGCAAGGTGATAATATGACTACATTAACTGCGGCCATCTGGACAAATACTGTTTAAAGATGCGTCTGAATTGTCAAGCTGTGGTTTTTTTTTTTTAGCAAATTTGTTCTGCTCATTTCATGTCTTCCGACCTGGCTCCTACTGCACTGGTGCTTTGCAGACTCTGTAGTGTTCTTTTTCTTCTTCTGCTACTGAGTGATTTAATGCTACGCCTTACTGTGTACAGTATGATCCATCCACCAATCCTTTTTTGAATAAACCAGAGTTATGGGGGTGCTGGAGTCTATCAGGGCAGTATCAGTCACGACATAAGAGCCAAGGGGTGCTAAATCATTGCAGAACACACTAACTTAGACAAAAATGTCTAGTTTAGAATTGCACTCGAGCCAGAAGTTAAACCATGGCTACTTGCTAACAGTGAAGCAGCAGCATTAATGAGTTCACAACCATGCCATTCTTTATTTTCCTTTACAAGATGATTACATTGTCAACTCCATCATTAACATATTTAAGTAATTAAGAAACTTACTTATAACATAAAACCTCACACATCATTTAAATAACTGGAATTGGAAGCTTTTCAATTTTGTATTATAACTTTTATATTAAGTATTATATGTGTGTGTGTGTATCAGTAAAAAAAGCAGCTGTTTATTGACTTTCACAACACCAAAGAGGCCCTACACCTAGTCACTATTCAGGGAGTAGGTGCACTGCTACAAGTAATTGGGAGTGTACATATATGATAGGCTTGCCAGGTATCCTAACAAAGAGGACCTGTGTGTATATATGAAAGACCAGAGCAGATTAATTTTTCTTCAGGAAATCTGCATTCCTTTAATGTGGGTAGTGACATCTTCTACGTGTGATTTTTCTGTGCTGGACCGATAACAAGAGAGATCTACCAAATCAACAATCTGATTAAGAAGGCCGCTTAGTTATGGGATGAACTCTGGACTCCCTGGAGTTTGTAGGGGAGTAGGGAATACAAAACCAAGTGCCATTATGGATAATGCTACACATCCTTTTTCTAACATACCAACATTACATTCTTTCACCCAGTGAATTATTGAGTAAATGTGTCAAGAAATGTGTAACTGGGACTTCTTCATACTAAGGGCAATACGCCTGTATAATGCCCAGCAGTGACTGCTCTCTTTCTGTAGCCAAGTCGGAAGTTTCTTCTTTTTCGTTTTTTGTGATTCTTGTGTGTGTTGTGTTTATGTTAATTAGGTTTTGTATAAATCTAAACTTGCTTATTGGGACAACAAAGTCTCTCTCTCTCTCTCTCTCTCTCTCTCTCTCTCTCTCTCTCTCTCTCCACATACACCAATAAATATTTTACAAAAGTTATATAAATGTTACTTTCAAACACCTTCTCAAAGTAGACACTTATCAGTGATATTCAAAAGAAAGACTACATTTTTATTAAGCTCTTAATATTAATAAAAGTATGTCTCATTAAGATGTTAATGGCTACAATAACATTTCTTACAATTTTTTATTACCCAAAAGAAAACACAAGAAGATAATGTTATGTCCACCTATAAAAAAATATCCAAGGATAAAACTTCTCCTTGAGGATAAGAATAAATCAACTTTAAAAATGCCATTCAACCTCAATCTTTATTTCATCGATACAATAGATAAGCCTTTCCTCTCAAAGCACTATGCAAAAATATGGGTTGTTTAAGCTGAATTTGATTACAACTGAGCTTGTCTGTGTTGCAGTCAAAAGATACAACAATTTATGTAGACAGTGTAAGACATCCTGGTACCGAACCTGTCAATTGTCACTCAGAAAAAAGCATAATGCATGTTGTGCAAAGTAGAGTTGAGTCTACTTAACTTTAGGAATGTTTCACCAAAAGTCTTAGTTTGTGCAAGGAGTTTCAAGATGGATAAAATGGATATTCAACATAATAGAGATCACAAGCAATCATCACTGAAAATGGCCAGAAAATCAAAGACTTTGAATAGCCATTGCAATCTTTACAAGTAGATTGAACTGAATATTTACTGTTGCAGTTCACCAAAAATGATTTCAATGGCAGAAGAGTAGAACATTTGAACAACACAATAGTAAAGCTTGATAGAATGACAGCTTACAGTATATAAATAGGCTAGTGAGATTAGTTCTGTGCCTTGAATCATCAATAAAGGTGAGCATGCTGAGACTTTCATTCACCCAGTGAATAACAGCATATTTGTTTTCAATTATTTGGTTGACTGTTTTCACCATATCATAAAATTTTCAATCCATCCATTTACAGAATATGTTTATTTCAATTAAACACATGCTGACTTCACACAGAACATGGGTAGACAGGCATTCTGACCGAATGCTAAACATTGCACAACTGCACAGCCTTTGTAGAATGAGAACTTTGATGGGCTTTTTTCTGCACCTGTAGTCACTTACTTACTGTATGTCAAAACATTATTATAGTTATCTTATCCTGATAAATTGTCTAGCAGGCAAAAGTATTACAGGGAAAAATGAATGCCACGAAGATTCAGGATAAGAACTCCTGAAGCAAAGCAGCCAACATGGGTAATAAGTGCCCAGTAAGGGAATTCTTTGGGAAGTGACAAGTGACCTCTTTGTACCAGACTAGCATTACTTACTGATTTTAATGGATTTATTTAAGCATATGCTACCCATTAACCTTTAATTTAACGAGTAATATAAATGTAAAGAGGGTGTAGTTAGAGTATTTTCTAGCATATAGGTTAATATTTTTAATTTTTTTTTTTTGTTAATGTCTAACAATGACTAAGTTTAAAATGTGGGGAAGCTATATGAGCCAGTTCTTACTTATGGACATTTTACAATGTAAAAGATCAGATCTGGCTTTTTTTAAGTGGAGAATTGACCAGAGTATCCCTGATAAGAAGAGCACTTGGACCAGTTTACAACTATCTTGTTTGTCTGAAACTGCATTTGTGCATTCCTTTTGAAATGAGACAAAATGCTGTAAAAAGAACTGCTATGAAATTGGAAGTCAACTTATTGTGGGTTGTGTTTGATTAAGATTAGTCACTGTACCAAAACACCCCATTGGTCCATCATGGGACATGAAAGAAGATAAAGACAGAGGTAACAAATAAAGTGCCTCTTTCTGCCATTTTCCATTCATGGAGGAGGCCAAGAGATTGTTCACTGCATTCAAAGGCCATGCTGGACCAAGAGCCATGCTGGACCAGGGCAGACAAAAAACTAATCAAATAGTGAGCACCCTGAGAGTCTAAGCAAGATGAACTAATTATTACCCAGGTTTTATTATTATTATTATTATTATTATTATTATTATTATTATGCTAACATTAATTTGAACTCTGCTTAATGTTTTGGGCATGTTATCTATAATACATCAATAAATGTGTAACTTTTCTGTCCTGTCTGTTCTGGTACTCTTTGTCTTGTTTCCTGATGTCAGATATAAAAGGTAATGTAACTTATGAGGGCTAATGCAGGGATTTGGGGACATTTTGTTAAAGTCTACATAATAGAGTGTAAAGGAGAAAATAGGATCACTCTAGGTCCCCAATATGATCAAACAGTGATAAATGTATGCTTACATTTACAAAGTGCAATGCCTTTAATGTATCTTCAGTAAAGTTCACATTTTAAAAATGCTTGCTTGGCTTACAGCAACAGTTTAAGTTTTCTACTTACTATTTCACAGTGTGGCTACAAAGTGGTAAGAAGAATAAGTGTCACGCTAAACTTCAGCGTGAGGAAAAGCTGCTGATGTGCTTCTGTTTTGATTTAAAATGTGTAATACATTTTGACAATTAACTTTAGTGGCATTAAATTATATCGTCCATGTGTTAAAAATGTGTTCAGGGAAAAGTGTACTTCTGGGAAATTAATCCTGTGAAATCTTGGTATTTTAATGTTGCACTGAAATTATGAGGAACTGGGTGTAAAGAGACACTGCAAAGTGGAGGGTGCATGTTAATGCAGCAGCTTCTTCTTTTTTTGGCTGCTCCCGTTAGCGGTCACCACAGCGGATCATTTTTTTTCCCATATCTTTCTGTCCTCTGCATCTTGCTCCATCACACCCACCACCTTCATGTCTTCTCTCATCACATCTACAAACTTCCTCTTAGGTCTTCCTCTTTTCCTCTTACCGGGCAACTCCATTCTTAATATCCTTCTCCCAATATACCTGACATCTCTCCTTTGCACATATCCAAACCAACACAATCTCGCCTCTCTGGCTTTGTCTCCAAACCATCCAACCTGTACTGAACCTCTAAGTTACTCATTCCTAATCCTGTCCGTCCTCGTCACACCCAATGCAAATCTTAACATCTGTAACTTGGCCACCTCCAGCTTTGTCTCCTATTTTTTGGTCAGTGCCACCGTCTCCAACCCATGTAACATAGCTGGTGTCTCTATCATCTTGTAGACGTTACCTTTCACTCTTGCTGGTACCCGTCTGTCACAAATCATTTCTGACACTCATCTCCACCCACTTCTCCCTGCCTTCATTCTCTTCTTCACCTCTTTTCCACACTCCCCTTACTTTGTGCTGTTGAACCCAGGTATTTAAAATCATCTGCCTTTGCCAGCTCTACTCACTGCTTCCTCACCATTCCTCTGACCTCGCTCTCATTCACACACATGTACTCTGTCATGTTCCTAGTAACCCTCATTCCTCTCCTTTCTAGAGCATATCTCAACCTCTCCAGAGCCTCCTGAACATGCTCTCTAATCTCACTATAGATCACAGTGTCGTCCACAAACATCATCGTCCATGGGGACACCTGTCTAATCTTGTCTGTTAGCCTGTCCATCACCATTGCAAATAAGAAAGGGCTTAGAGTCAGTCCTTTTTTTATACCTCTACATCAACACCATTAGAGCAAATATCATATCTGTAGTGCTCTTTCCTGGCATGAAACCATACTGCTGCTCATTAATCATCACCTCCATTTTTAATCTAGCTTCCACTACTCTTTCCCATAACTTCATGCTGTGGTTCATCAATTGTATCCCTCTGTAGTTACTACAGCTCTGCACATCCCTTTTATTGTTAAAAATGTTAAAAATTGGTACCAGTACACTTCTCCACTCCATAGATTGCATTAAACAATCTGGTTTAAAACTCCACTGCCATCTCTCCTGAACACTTACTTCCATGCTTCCGCAGACATGTCATCTAGACCAGAAGCATTCCCACTCTTCATCCTCTTCATAGCTGTCCTTACTTCTTCCTTGCTAATCTGTTGTACTTCCTGATTCACTAACTCCACATCATCCAACCTTCTCTCTCTCTGTCCAGATGTCACACCAAGCACCCGTTCTGCCTGTCTCCCTTACTTCTTCTGCTGTAGCTGCCCAGCTTTCTGGTAGCTCTTCACTGCCACCCATTACGTGCCTTACCTTCTCACTGATCTCCACCTTACAGTCTTCCTTTTTCAACTTACATGATTTGATCCTTGGCTCTGCCCTCATTCTCCTCCTCTTCTTGATATCCAACTTCATCCTATAGACCACCATCCTATGCTGCCTAACAACACTTTCCCCTGCCACCACTTTGCATTTCCTTCAGACTGACCCTCCTGCATAGGATATAATCTGCCTGTGTGTATCTTCCTCCACTCTTGTACATCACCCTGTGTTCCACCCTCTTCTTAAAATATGTATTCACCACAGTCATGTCCATCCTTTTCGCAAAATCTACTATCATCTGACCTTCTTAATTCCTCTCCTTGATCCCCGTACCTACCCATCACCATCTCATCCCCTCTGTTCCCTTCACCAATATGTCCATTAAAATCTGTTCCAATCACCTCTCTCTCTACAGTCTCTACCACTTCACCTAATTCACTCTAGAAATCTTCTTTATCATCTATCACACACCCAACTTGTGGGGTATATGCACTAACAACATTCATCATCACACTTTCAATTTCCAGCTTCATAATCATGACTCTGTCTGACACTCTTTTCACCTCCAAAACACTCTTGATGCACTGTTCCTTCAGGATAATGCCTATGACATTTCTCCTCCTATCCACACCACGGTAGAACAATTTGAACCCACCTGCAATACACCTGGCCTTACTCCCCTTCCATCTGGTTTCTTGCATGCACAATAAGTTAGATGTACTTTTTTGAGAATTAAAAAATAATTGTCATATTTTAATGTTTACCTGAGTCATTTTTGCACTTCTTAAATTTCAAGGGTTCTTAGAGTCCCTATTGTCACATGTGCAGAGAAGGCTGAAATTCTTACTAGCATGTGGTAATCAACATGCCACAAAGTCACCACTCTCTGGTGCCATGATTAGTGAGCACAACTACCTTTACTCAAAACTCTGTTTTCCTTACCTGAAATGACTATCCTACCTTGAAATTAGAATTCTAACAGAATGTAAAGCTAAAGTGAAAATATTTAACACTGTTGGATTTTTCACATTTCAAAATAATCTGAAGACTATAATAGAGAGTGATTAATTGATTGATTAACCCTTTCTGGTTGGCCCTGCCTGCAGTAAACAAGTACTGGTTATAGTGACATTTTTATGAAGAAAAAGTTATTAAGCCAAGACAAATTCACAGCACAGTTTTATTTCCCCAAATCAATAATTATTAGCTGGTAGTTTCAGCCAGAAGACACCGAATGGTGGTAGTAGTTTATAGTAGAGTTTTTAAGGAAATAGCCAGGGACCCCAAGGCATGTTCTGCTTGGAGGTGTTCTTCCAAGTCCTAACACCTCTGTGGTAGGGTGTTAAATCTTCATGAGGTTGATTATTACTTGACATTCTTTTTGAATTTCAGAGTTTAAAATAAAAGTCACCTTACTTGTCACAATATTAAATTAAGTGCAGAACAACACAAAAGAGTAACAGTTCATTGCATTCATTGGTGCAACTGTGTTTTTTGATGTTATTACACTGAACAGTCAAGGGAGGTCAGGAAAATTAATACTTGATGTCATGAGACATTTCTAATATATTTGCATATTTAGTGGACTGAGCAAGAGTCAGTTGATTCTTTTTTTACCATGAGGAATTTACATTAGAATGCAAAGGAAAGACAGAAAGGATTTAGTTAATGCTAGGTTAAGTAATTTAAATGTAGGAATGATATTAAACCATAAGAAGCTTAAAATAATTTTTACATTTTTTGTATTTAAATTTCAGTTTCATTTGGTTTTTTTTCTAGCATAAAACTGATAGGGTGATTTTCTGAAGCACTGTGAGAGACTGGACATGTGTGCCGCATGCATTTTTATAGATGCTTTCCTTAAAATACTGCATGATCCTGGTGACCTAGAGGCTAGAGAACAACTGGACTAAAGTAGGTAGCATTTTGGGTTTAGAATTATAGCAACCATTTCATATTCATATTCTACCATATCCACATTTTCTGCACAGCAGCTCTTAAACAGATATTTCGACTAAGTAGGTTTAGAAAATAGATTTCTTGATGGATAACATGCACTGCAGTTATATTCTTGTCATGGTACTCAATAGTAGATGTATATACATATATATATCTACACACACGTGTTGCGTACTCTTTGCATTATTTGACAGTAAACTATATATGTATGTATGTATGTATATATATATATATATATATATTGTGAACCTTGCCCCGGACACAGACAGGCAGACACGTTAATGTCACCCACGAACACACGTTTATTTTTCATTTTCTTATTTACAGTTCAGCTCACTAATCCCCAATACCCCTCAGGCCACTCCAATGCCTTCTCTTTCTTCTTCTCTTTTTCCTCTCCCTCCCTCCCTCTCTCTCTACAGGGCTGGGCTTCCAAGCCCTTTACCCGAGGCCCCCAACATAACCAGGACGGACGCCCCCTCGCGGTCTGGAGGAGGCAAAAGCCCTCCTCCAGTCCTCCTGGGCGTCCCGGCCGGGCTCCAGCCCCGGCCGGGGACCACAGTGCCCCACCGCTAGCGAAGACACGTGGGTCCGAGCGACACTCCCCGAAAGGGCAGCACGTCCCCAGAGAGGGTCCTACTATGTCCCCAGGGTCCAACACGGCACCCTGGGACATCTTATTTCGGCACCCCCTCGGACGCCAACGCGCCCCTCTGGTCTGCGCCGCTCTAGCCCCCGCCGTCCCCACCAGCCGGGGCACCATCAGCCTCCCGGCGGGGAGCCCTCCCGTGGATCTGCCCATTCCAGGAGGGCAGGTCCCAAACGATGTCGGCTCCAGCGCTCGTCGGGGCTTTGGGCCTGTAAAAACAGAAAAGGGAGGGCCAGAAGCACTGCCAGGACACTCATCCCGAGCGTCCTGTCGGTCTCCGTACCGGCAGTGCTCACCCCCCCAACCGACAGCCCGCGACTTGCCTGATTGGCTCCTCCGCCGCAGGTTCCATGCCCGTCCTCTTGGTCTCAGCGGGACCGCTCTCGCAGGAGGCTCATCCAGCCGCCCAGGGTTTTCCCTCTGTCTCCGCAGAGGACGACCTTTCTTATCGGGGGAATCGGCACTCTCCCCTCGATTCCCCCCTTTATTCTGGGACGCTATAACGGCTTGAGTCTGCCTATGGGAAAGGTACAGACCCTGTCCGGTTTGCGTCCCTATAGATCGATGGGAGACTGTTGCAGGCTTGGGGCGTACGGCGCTAGGACCCAGGGCACTCATCAGCCCGTGTCCTGCCAACCCTCTCGCTGTCTCTCCCCTCCCCTTGCACACAGAACTCACCGTCGCATGCAGTATCAGACAACCCCCTACTTGATACCGTTCATTCGGATCACGGCCGAGTTAGGTGGGTTCTCCTTTATGCTGTATGGAGTCGATTCTACTCACTGTCTCCGCGGTACCAGTCCGTCCAAAGATTCCAGCGTCGCGCCGTTCTGACATCACTGACGCGCCCGCCGTCTCCTTCAGACTTTGCAGTTCAGCACGGATGGCACCTAGCACCTGCATCATTGACAAGCACAGAAAGTCAGTCAACGATTGACCTACCTGGTTGTCAGTCTTCGTCGTCTGCTTTCTGTGAGGCTTCTCCAGTCCAATCGGGTCTCTCCTTGGCACGAGATGGACATTCCTTTGTCCCGCCTCTATACAGTCATTGGCGGGCACACAAGACTCACCGTCCAATCCCGTGCCTGTCACAGGGAGGAACTTCCGGTCCGCGGCCATCTTGGCTCCTCTCCTCTCCTCCTGGTGCGACGCCATTCCGGCTCTTCGCGTTGCAGCGTCTCCTCCATGGCGGCTCCATTCGCCGCTGTCGCGTCCACAAAGCGCTGCGGATCGGCGTGCGTTTGCCATCCGTATGGATCCGGGCAGCCCCTGCCTGCTAAACTCCAGACTCGATGTGCCCTCCCGGGCTGACAGTCAGCAAGCAGGGACCTTACGTCCCGGATCCCCTCTGACCGAGGCACCCGCTCCGGCATGGACTTCATAATCGCCACGCCGTCCCGGACGTCTTCATGGGCAGTACCCACACAGGAGACTGCTGCACCCCTGCAACTCCCGTTGAAGTTTTGCCGCACCAGGTAGGAATCTGACCGCACTCCGGTGGCGATCTGGGGAATTTCATGTCTTCCTGGGGCCGTGAGCACTTCGCACCCTTGAAACCTGTGCGGGGTTGCCTGCTGCTCCGGGCCGTTCACAAAATTTTTGTTTTGGAGTCCCCATCTTGGCACAGACAGAGGGCCCCACGTTGGGCGCCATTGTGAACCTTGCCCCGGACACAGACAGGCAGACACGTTAATGTCACCCACGAACACACGTTTATTTTTCATTTTCTTATTTACAGTTCAGCTCACTAATCCCCAATACCCCTCAGTCCAGGCCACTCCAATGCCTTCTCTTTCTTCTTCTCTTTTTCCTCTCTCTCTCTCTCTCTCTCTTTTCTTCTTACCGCCTCCTCCCTTCTCCAGGCGTTGCCACTCTTCCACCCGACTCTTGTCAATGACTGGAGGGAGGCGGCCCCTTAAATGGGAACCCGGATGGGCTCCAGCTGCTTCCCGGCACTCCCCCTTGGACACACCCCTGTGTGGCGGAAGTGCCGGCTGTGCACCCGGAAGCCGTCCGGGTGTCTCCTGTCTTCTTCCCCCCCTGGTGTGGCGGAAGTGCTGGGCTCCAGGGATATGCATGCATTGGGGTGCCGCCTGGCGGTGGCCACGGGTCCCTACAGGGCTGGGCTTCCAAGCCCTTTACCCGAGGCCCCCAACATAACCAGGACGGACAACCCCTCGCTGTCTGGAGGAGGCACAAGCCCTCCTCCGGTCCTCCTGGGCGTCCCGGCCGGGGACCACAAAATATATATATATATATATATATATATATATATATATATATATATA
>JANRMT010062814.1:121637965-121697154 GCA_026402145.1 Polypterus bichir lapradei | reverse complement strand
TATATATATATACACAGTGGAACCTTGGTTTGCGAGCATAATTCGTTCTGGAAACGTGCTCGCAATCCAAAGCACTCGTATATCAAAGCGAATTTCCCCATAAGAAATAATGGAAACTCAGATGATTCGTTTCACAAACCAAAACTATTCATATAAAAATGATTAATTCAAAATATAAAGTAAAAATACATAAAACAAATTAACCTGCACTTTACCTTTAAAAAGAATCATGGCTGGTGTGAGTGAGTTTCTATACTCATGTGGGATTCTACCCAACGGGACGACACGCGGAAGAGTGTCCCAAAGCAATCGCAGTCTCCCAGCGCAGTAGCAGTTCGCCGTGTAAGCAAATCCGAAAAGATCACAGACGTGCTATAAGCGCCTGCCGTCAATGGGTGATACAAGGAGCATTATAAAGATCCCGCTAAAATAAATAACAGCGCTGTTGCTGTTTCAAGCTGAAGGTGGCTGGTGTTGTTAAAGTACTGAGACTCAGTGGGGAGCAAGATGGGGACTCGCACTTCACAGCGCACACACACACACACACAGTCACAATGCTGTACTGAACAGTATACGCTCGTACGGATGTTGACTATATGAGTGAGGCACACAGACTCAGACGGAGAATAGGAGACAATTGCCCTCAAGAGAAGAGAGAGACGTGCTGCGCGCGAGCAAGAGAGATAAGGAGAGAGAGACACGCGCTGTGCGAGCAAGAGAGATAAGGAGAGAGACGCGTGAGAGAGAAGAACCATCAGCTCAGTTGTGATCACATGACGCTAGCAGACAAAGTGTATCCATACTGCTCGTATTACAAGACATCGCTCGTTTATCAAGTCAAAATTTATTAAAAAATTTTGCTCGTCTTGCAAAACACTCGTAAACCAAGTTACTCGTAAACAGAGGTTCCACTGTATATATATATATGTGTGTGTGTGTGTGTGTGTATATATATATATATATATATATAATATACTAGCAAAATACCCGCGCTTCGCAGCGGCGAAGTACTGCATTTAAATTTTTATTAAGAAGAAAAGTAAACCTTTTTAAACTGAGGGAAAATATGCCAATAATTATTTGTTAAGGATCTCTTTGTATACCACATTGTGAGTTGGTGCCTGAGCTGGTTGTAATATGACCAAGCTGTCCGCTGAGCTTACTCTTGAGCATGCAACGTACAGTTGGCCATGTGAACAGTAATCTTGTTTCAAATCTCACAGCTTGGATTGCTGCTGTCATAATCGGTTTGAGTTTCATGGTTTGCTTCAATTACGACAGTATTTGCACGACTTGTGTTGAAGTGACATTCGGCATCTGTCAAGCGTTGTAAGCATATAATCGGTTTCATTGATAACTTCAAATCCAGCTTTTGAGAGTTTAAACATTCATAAACATCAAAGTGTCCACTACTGAAATCGTCACCTGTGAATCTAAGGTGTTTAAGAGTCATTGGCGGTTGTCGAAAGGTGTAAAATATTTGCCCATTTCGGTACACTTGAAAGCGACAACCGAACAATTCAGCGGCAGCCATCAACTCACATGCAGAACCATAGGTGAAGGGCTTAAGCATTTTACTCTTCTAGTGCTCCTGTGTAGTATAATTATCTTCTGTACCGTCATCAGTCCACACCTTGATCCTGTCCCAGTCATTCAATACATAAGACACAATGTTCCTCCAGATATCAAGAGTGAGCCTGATATGGCCGTGCAATATGTAACACAGAGAATGGAAAAGGCAGGTGCCATCTCCGGGCATGGAAACTACTCGGTAAGTGACAGTTCTTTGATCGATGGTGATCACCTCGATAGACATGGTAATGGGGGTACGGTTGGAATGATAAAGGAAATGGGTACCTGAGCAATGTAAAGTAAGTCTAAAATACCTACACAATAACTATATTCGTAATAAACGAACAATAAAACAGCGGAGAAAACGTGGATTAAATAAAAAGGCTGTAGTTATCGGCAGGGAGACGTGAATCGCGTGGCAAAGCAAGGAAGGGAATGTAGAAACCGGAGCGACGGACGGCCTTATATAGGCAGGCAGCCAACAACGTGGGAGGCGTTGGGATGGGGGACCCAAGGACGCCTCGCATGGTGACCGAGCTGCAGGCTATGGAAGTATATATGTACATGAGTAGGATTCAGTTAGTGTTGGGAACCCGTGTACCAAATTTCTTGAAGATAGGCCCATAACTAACAAAGACTGTTGAAAAGTTCAATATGGCGGCTAACAGTGGCATCATACCACCGAAATAAGTGAAGTGATTTCGTGAAGATGGGGCTATAAATAAGAAAGTTCAACATGGCGGATGTTGTTAACCGTTATGACCGTTACACGTAGAATTTCGAAATGAAACCTGCTTAACTGTTGTAAGTAAGCTGTAAGGAATGAGCCTGCCAAATTTCAGCCTTCTACCTACACGGGAAGTTGGAGAATTAGTGATGAGTCAGTCAGTGAGTGAGTCAGTGAGTGAGTGAGTGAGGGCTTTGCCGTTTATTAGTATAGATGTGTATGATTGAATGATGCGAATGCAAAATTACTTTGTTGTCTACTCTTTGCCTTTTATTTCTGACCTCGATTTGTCCTGCTCTTTTTTTCAATTGCACCTGGTTCTGATGATTAATCACCTTTTGTTTTTCGGTAATGCAATCTTTTCTATCTTTTATTTGATACTGTAGCGACTGACATGATAAAGTGTCACAAAAGTTTTACTTGAACAATCGCTGACTTTGCAACCCCAAGCACGACTTTCTAGCACCCTCTCCAACCCCTCCTCCCCCGCGTCTCGTCCCCCCTTACCACATCAATCAATACCCCGCTATCAGTCTTGCATGCTGTACTCCACCATCCCTCAATTGGACCGAACAGCCACTTAAAACCAAAAAGGCCTCAATCTGGCTGGGACGCTACAATACTTTCTAATTTTACTGCTTTCATATTCTTTACATTTCTCTGCATGTGTATCGCACCATCGTTTGTTTGAGCATTTCGAATTGCACTGCTTTCATAATCTCTTATCTGCCTTTTTTTCTCTCCAGCGCCTTTGGGTCTCTATTCTCCGTATTGTCCTTATACGCTTTATATGTGCTGAGAGCACAGGATGTGTGTGCACTACATGCTTTTACTGCGACTGACTGTTTTTTGATGGATGTGCTCTTATATGATATCTTTTGTAAGTAGGGTGTGTCTTTCAAAAATCTCATGTTTCATGTCTCCACGAGACGGCCCTGGGACAAACTCTTGGCACCAAGTGTCATGTTTACGGTCCTTGCAAGACGCTTCGTGGCCAGTCTTTTTTGTCTTGCGGGTCTTTTAAATGTCTACCGAGAACTTCCAAGAAGATCACGTATCGTCGCCTTGCTTTTGCTTTCCAAGATTTCTTTTTATCTATAATAATAAAAGGCAAAGCCCTCACTGACTGACTGACTGGCTGACTGACTGGCTGACTGACTCACTGACTCATCAGTAATTCTCCAACTTCCCATGTAGGTAGAAAGCTGAAATTTGGCAGGCTTATTCCTTACAGCTTACTTACAAAAGTTAAGCAGGTTTCATTTCGAAATTCTACACGTAACGGTCATAACGGTCGATAACGGTCGACAACATCCGCCATGTTGAACTTTCTTATTTATGGCCCCATCTTCACAGAATTTGGTAGGCGGCTTCCCTGCGCTAACCAAAACCGATGTACGTACTTATTTCGGTGGTATGACGCCAGTGTTGGCCGCCATATTTAATTTTCCAAACGTCACTAATTCTCAAACTTCCCATGTAGGTAGAAGGCTGAAATTTTGTACTTATTTCGGTGGTATGATGCCACTGTCGGCCGCCATATTGAACTTTGAACGGAAGCCGATGTCCGTACTTATTTCGTTGGTATGACACCACTGTCGGCCGCCATATTGAACTTTCCAACGTCACTAATTCTCCAACATCCCGTGTAGGTAGAAGGCTGAAATTTGGCAGGCTCATTCCTTACAGCTTACTTACAAAAGTTAAGCAGGTTTCATTTCGAAATTCTGTGCGTAATGGTCATAACGGTCAACAACGTCCGCCATGATGAACTTTCTTATTTATGGCCCCATCTTCTCGAAATTTGGTAGGCCACTGTCGGCCGCCATATTGAACTTTTCAACAGTCTTTGTTACTTACGGGCCCATCTTCAAGAAATTTGGTACACGGGTTCCCAAAGCTAACTGAATCCTACTTACGTACATATATACGTCCATAGCCTGCACCTCGGTCACCGTGTGAGGTGGCGTTGGGTCCCCCATCCCAACAACTCCCACGTTGTTGGCTGCATGCCTATATAAGGCCGTCCGTCGCTCCGGTCTCTACATTCCCTTCCTTGCTTCGCCACGGGATTCACGTCTCCCTACTGATAACTACAGCCTTTTTGTTTAATCCATGGCTTCTCCACTGTTTTATTGTTCATTTATTATGATTATAGTTATTGTGTAGGTATTTTAGACTTACTTTACATTGCTCAGGTACCCATTTCCTTTATCATTCCAACCCCCATTACCATGTCTATCGAGGTGATCACTATCGATCAAAGAACTGTCACTTACCGAGTGGTTTCCAAGCCTGGAGATAGCACCTACCTTTTCCATTCTCTTTGTTACATATTGCGCGGCCATATCAGGCTCACTCTTGATATCCGGAGGAACATTCTGTCTTATGTATGAATGACTGGGACAGGTTCAAGGTGTGGACTGATGACGGTACAGGAGATGATTATACTACACAGGAGCACTATAAGAGTGAAATGCTTAAGCCCTTCACCTATGGTTCTGCATGTGAGTTGATGGCTGCCACTGAATTGTTCGGTTGTCCCTTTCAAGTTTACCGAAATGGCCAAATATTTTACACCTTTCGAAACCGCCAATTCCTTTTAAACATCTTAGATTTACAGGTGACGATTTCAGTAGTGGACACTTTGATGTTTATGAATGTTTAAACTCTCAAAAGCTGGATGTGATTTTATCGATGAAACCGGTTGTGTGCTTACAACGCTTGACAGATGCCAAATGTCACTTCAACACAACAAATCCTGCAAATACTGTTGTAATTCAAACAAACCATGAAACTCAAAGCGATTATGACCGCAGCAATCCAAGCTGTGAGATTTGAGACAAAATTACTGTTCATATGGCCAACTGTAAGTTGCATGCTCAAGAGTAAGCTCAGCGCACAGCTTGGTCATGTTTCAACCGGAGGGCCGAACTGACAACATGGTATACAAAGAGATCCTTAACAAATAATTATTGGCATATTTCCCCTCAGTTTAAAAAGGTTTAATTTTCTTCTTAATAAAAATTTTAATGCAGTACTTCGCCACTGCGAAGCGCGGGTATTTTGCTAGTTATATATATATCTCAACTACTTTGTATTATTATTCTCAGTCCATGCAATAGTAACAACAGAACATAAATAGCACTAATAGCATCAGGTACTTTAGGATTTTGTAATTATTGATTTTAGCTGCAAGGAAGACATAATTTTGAAGGTAATAATTGCTAAAAATAAATTAAAATAGATCATACAGTATATAACTGGGTATTCATATGTAAAAGGCATTCTGGAATAAAGCAGAGCAGAGTCTTTTATTCATGATAATATTATTGTCTGCCTTTAAGCAGTTTCACTGGTATATTGTCATTGTTAGTGGATCTGTGTTTTAATGCTGCATTTTCTCTTTCTTTTATTAGGTATAGCTTTTTGCCAACATTATTCAGACAAAGAGAAATACATAATAATCTTTTACTAACTGCTAGATGACAGTTTATTTTTTATGTTCTCCATTATAAATTTGATTAATAAAGCATTTTTAACATAAAATAGCATATCTTTGTCTTTCTGCTGCTTCCAGTCATTATCTTCTTTAAAAAGAACATTTGCTTAAAGCCAAACATTTTGCGGTATACAGGGGTAAAATTATAAAACACATGCATTTTTGATAAATTTTGTTGTAATAGCATATCTGGAAAGGTGGAAAATCCAAACAGAATATTATCAAGGTTGGGGGTTCTGGTTTAATTGATATGGAAATAAAAGTCTTTCAACGGGAAAACCAGAGAAACAGTTGGCAGACATACTTAGGCCTGAGCACAAAAAATACATACCCCAAATACCAAAACCTTGATGCTTATAAAATCTGAAGCTGTAAATTACATCAAAGGTCTTTTTTCCAGTGCTTTAATTTTAAACAAGCACTGGGCTTTTAATTGTCTTCAGTTCAAAAGCTAGACAAAAAGTTGTATGATCGGCAATCTTTTATAAATGTGATATGATGATGTCACATGTCATCTCTTTGTCAGGTCCTATGGTAACAATAGGTGTTTAAGCAATGATAGTATGGTGACATTCATGAGGGCAGAAAATGGCAACACCTGTGGCAAAAAGGTAGTACAATGACATCACAAAAATAGTTATCAAAATGAAACAGGGTCAAGAGATCCCTATCAAGTTCTTGATAAACAGCCATGATCATACATTACAAATTATGTAAATTTATTTAACTAAATTAATAAAAGTACTTCCTTCACACTCCCAGCACATAACATATGGCAAGACTACTGTACAAGACCTTTAGTGAGAACAGCTATTTTGGGTTTCAGAATAATCAAAGTTTCTGAAATCCAATATGTAAGAGTATGTATCTAGCAGTGAAAAAAGTTTAAGTAGGTGCTGGTTCTCCTATCAGCCCAAAATATAAAAATTAAAAAATCAATGTACAAAAATACTTACAAATCTTAACGGGAAAGTGTTCACTATTAACAGCCAGAAAAACATACTATGGTGAAGACAGAGATCGACAAGCCATTATGTGATTCTTATTTGGTGATCATTATTGAGCATTTGTGGTGGTGCCTTTCAGGTTCTTTTAGCCTATACTATCTTTGTTGTGCATTTTCATTCAGTATCTTAGAGGATAAAGAGAATATAAATTCATGAGAAAGCTGTAACCTCACAGACAGACAGAATGCACCTGAAAATTAATGACCCGCCGTTAGTTCCTCTAATCAGTGTCATACTACACTGGTGCGTTCCTGCAGGTCAGTGGCATATATCATTCAGCCCTTGACAATAATTTGAGAAAATTGTTATATTAAATTTAAGGTTTTTTTGTATGTGTTTTAACTTTCAAATATCATGGAACTTAAGGTTTCATGCAGCAGCATTCAGTAATAGGTGACCATTAATGCTAAAAAATAACAGCTGATTTTTCCAACCACTGTGTATAACCATTAAAAGCAGATTTATAAAGGGAAAATCCACATCTCACTCTCTCCTGTCACACAGCAGGTACCACAAAACATATATTTAACAATATTCTGGAGTAAGCTAATCTAGCCAATTTCTGTCCATTTGGAATTTATACTCTGGGCATATTCAACATTACAGTTTCCGATATGCCATCTATTGGAATGTATTTTGTAATGCATATAGTTGTAAAATGTATTGCATTTTTCATTCCAACAGATGGTGTGTTGCAAACATTAGTACAGTTGTTTAGAATGATGAATCAGATTGCTATATAAATGATGTAACTGATACTATTAACTTCTATCACTTATAATAAAAAGTTAACTTGTGTCCCTCCCGCAGCTGCAACTAAAGGAAGCTTGTTTCTAGATGAAATCAGTTTTGCTACAGTCATAGAAAGCTTCCTTCCAGGTACTACCATTTTTGTTCAAGTTCAAGGAAAAGAGCTTTGAAATAAGTATTAAATCGTCCAGCCTTATTAATCTATCAATGATGTCAACTATAAATAAAAAAAAAAAAATGAAAAAGCATTGCAGAGGGAGTGCATCAAGCTGAACAGAATGAGTCATATGAATAGGAAAAGACAAGTTTAGAAAAGCAAGCTGCAACAAACCATATAAGGTGAGTAAATGTAACCAGTGATGAAGCATGTAGTAGACGTGAAGGTGAAACAGCAGCTCATAAAACACAATGTGCAAATCAAGTGAATACTGAAGAAGTGAAAATTCCTTAATATAAGACATATGGCACAAGAAAAAGAAACAAAAGGCCAGTGAAACTTTTTTGTAGTTTTACATCAGGATGCCAGTCATCATCAAGATCAGTAAGTGTGAAAAATCTATCAGAATTTGCATTTCCAAATAAAGAAATTGCTTCAGAGCATTACTGTGGCACCATTGTTCTATACTGTGCATATGAGAATCCTACTGATTCTTATGTGCTTAGATTTAAAAGCTAGACCAACAGTCCACAATTTATTGTGAACCAGGTGAGCAAGTTATACATAATAAACAGAAAAACATGCATTGATTATTTGTTAAGAAGCTCCTGCTGTCAAACATCCATCCATCCATTCATCCCCCTATATCCTAACTACAGGATCACGGGGGGTCTGCCGGAGCCACAGTTATTTTTATATTTTTCAAATTGATGCGTTTGACTGGTAATTGTAGCTAATAGTTATGCTCACCAAACAGCTTTAAATGAATTATTAGAAACATGGGCCAAATATTAATGCATAACAAGAGCAAGGAGAGGTGGCCTATTGATCAGACCTGTGCTAAACTTGCACTGCTGCTCCATGCCCTCCGTGCAAATGTGCAATTGCTGGAAAGCAAGTCCGACAAACAACATTGTCAGATCAATTTTCAATGTGAAATGAGAGACTGCTGTGTCCTATACATAACAGAGACTTGCCTGAAACCAAGTACTTCCAATGCTGCTATCAAACACAATACACTATATATAGGAGCCCTCTTTAAGTTGTATTCGCCAAACACATACTATCTTATGAGCTGATATTACCTTTTTTGTAGCTACCAGGAGAGTTCTTCTGTAGTTTTTTAGTGATTCTGGGCATATAGCTGCATGCTAAATATAAAGAGGCACTAAGGAACTTCATATTATCAGAAATCAAGAAAACAGATACTCAGAAAGTTATCTTCATAGATAGATATAACTTTATTTGACCCAATGGGGTAATTTCATCAACAAACACCAAGTTATGCTGCATCATACCTATTTTATAATTTACCTTATGTATTACAGGCAGCCTCCTTCTGTAACGGTAGCACAGATTAAACATTCTAGCACTCAAGCTCTCTTCTTGTTGTCTTAAGAAAAAAATGTCAGCCTCTACCCAAAAGAAATTTAACTGGATATTGCCTATGTTGGAATTACATACACCTTTCAAGCCCAACTTTTGCTAAAGATTGAGTTCTAAAAAAACTGCACATGTAATTGCCCGAGTTATTTATGGTTTAACAACCTCTTGGTAGAAACAAAAAATAGTCAAATCAGAGTATTGCTGGGTAGATATTATGATAGTAAATTAGTTCCTTGTATTGCTGATTCTTAGCATTGTTCATGTACTGTATTTAATCACTCCTATGTCATTGTTGGATCGTATTGTACATTTTCAAGTACTAAAGTGCTCAGTTTTTTAAAGTTTGGGTCACTGTAAGATTAAAAGGTGTGTTTTTTGTATTTTAAATAATCTAACTCAACTTAAAAAAAAAAAAAATGGGAATGAGGTTATTAATATTTTTTATTTTATTATTGTATTTGATCATTTTTAATATACTTACCACTGTGTGTAAATGTACTATATACGTACTAATTACAGATGTGCAATTCAGATCCTTTTTTCCCTTAAACATTTTACATTATGTAGTAGGCAGTGTGAGGTAATCACATTAATGAGTGTGTTTTTTAGTATGCTTTTGATGTTATTTTTTCTGAAAATGTTTTTGATGTCCAATTACATAATCCAATTTAACCACAAGATTTTTTTATTAGTGTTAACATACACAAATGAATATAGATGTACCATATCTCCCCTATTCCTAAGCTTCTCTCTTGAAACCTTTGCCATAGCCCTTTGCTCTCATGAACTAATCACACCAATCAGCTCCTCCATAAAGTATGTCTTTATACAGACAACATTGTACCATAACTAGGTAATGCTCCTTCATTTTTCCTTTTCATGCTCAGGCTATTTAAGTCCTCTAAGGTCCTGTCAGTGTTTAAAATCAGTTGGTTAAAATCTGCCTTTCTTCCATTTTTAATCCCTCCTGCAACTACTGCTGTGTTTCCTGCTTTCAGCTGTTTGGCCAACATTTTAAAATACATAGGTACTAAGTATTGATATTTTTCCTTTTCTACAAAACATTGTAGTCGGCTACCTCAGGATCTTTAAAAGCATCAAGAACTTGCTCACCTCCTGGTCCTGTCTTCACACTTTAATTTTGACACTGTTGTGTTTCATCTTTTCACTCATGACAAGTATTGTTCAAGTGTAAATTTTTTGTTTCTTGAGTTTTTATTAAAAATCACCCTCTGCTAAGCAGTCCACCCTGATTTTTTTTACATATCTGCAACCAGATAATTGGGCAATTACCTTATGTCTGGTCAAGAGCTGGATTTCTCTCCCTGAACTCAGCCTTTCACTATTTGGTCACCATTGAATTCAGAATTCTTTCAGTTGTTTCCTTCCCTACCCTCAGCCCCATAATTAGAATAATGTGCTCCCAGGCTTCAATGCTGTACAGGTTACACATATAAAATAAAGCTAAAGAAACTAATGTGATCCTGAAAAATGTGACATGCATGCACCACAGTCTTAATGATCTGTCCTTTTACATTGGTGGCTGTCCCATTTTTGTTCCACTTTGGGCCTGTCAAGGCACTGCAATTCTGTGAGCCATTTTTGACAACATGAGCAACATAGTCTCTGAGGTCCAATTTCACTGTTCCTCCCTCTTCAATCTGTCCTGAGGACTTGCCAGGTTCTCCTACTCTCTTTGGTTCCCTCAGGTCTTGTCTACAATTTTAATAGTCCACTACCCTCTTCCTTGAAACCAGCGCCAACTCTCTATGCTCTTTTGCGAAGTGCATCCTATCAACCTCTGCCTAATCGTTTGTTAGCATGACCGTCCTTCTGTATCCCCTCTTTAATGAAAATCTATCTTGTAAAATATCTCCTCCTAATGATCCCTAATTATCAAACTACCTGACTCAAGTTGGTTCACTTCATTTGTCATTTGTCTGGTCACAGTTTTAGCTTGTGACTTTTTTTTTTTTTACATATGTTCAGTTTGTGCTTTCTAACTTTCTTTCAATTCTGTTTTACCAGTATCAGCTGTCCTTGCACAAATCTTTCTCCTATTGGTCCCCTCTTCTCAACCTTTACTTTCATCTAGCAGAGGCTCAAGTACAGAGGTTGTGAATACAGCCCTTGCCTCTAACTGAAATCTGTTAACTTCTTTTACTGATTCTTTCAATTTTTAAACACTTTTAACATTGTTCTGGGTCAACCTTCAGCAACAAAGATTAACTAATGGTTCACATAGTCCATGGTTAAGTGTCCTGTGATGATCACTGCTACCTGGTCTCTCACTTTTCAAGCATTAAAGGCTGACAATATGAGTTATGGCACTCTCCTTGGTGTGATTAGCTATGGTCTGCCTATTTGCAGTATGTCATTTTTGTTTCCACAAAATTGCTTAGTTAAGAGTGATTGGGTGGCAGGCTTCAACAGGGAGTTTCCCTTTATATTAAATGTTGCTATTGCTCGTTTATGGCTTATGTTGTCAAAATGTTTGCATGTTACCCTTGTCTCTCTGTACTGTTGAATTTTCAATAGTATTTAATCACAAAATAAGAAGAGATCTATATGCCAGTATACTTTCTGTCCATCTGATTACACTACATCTGAGGAACGATACTTAAACATCTCTTCCTTAAGTGACAGAAGTACTTTCCCAGTATCTGGCCAAGTCATCTGATGCAAAGAATTCTAAAAGAACTGGTCTTATAGGGTGTATGGCAGAAAGTCTTACTAGTGATGCACCCAAATTTGCAATTTTTGACTTTACACCACTACGTCAGAAGAAGGATAGATGTTGTAATTTGGGCTAGCTTTAAACATATTTTTTGTAACTTCTGCTTAGTGTGACCAAAATGTATAAAAATATCTTTAAAATCTGCAATGTGCACTTTAATCACATCTAAATTGTTTGATTTATAATTTTAAAGTGTGGAGCAAAGGGGTAAAACAAGGGAAAATGTCTTTGTCCCAAACATTCTGGGGGGTACTGTATAATGTGACAGACAAGGGGTGCTGTCATCCCCTTGAACCCTCAGATCAGACTCCAGATAAAAGTCCAAATGTTGAATTTATTATAATAATAAAGTGCACAAAGCACCCTCCTCTCCACAATACTCATATAAATAACCAATACAGTAACCAATAATCAATCCTCCACTCTCCCAGACGCGTTGCCACCCTTCCTCTCGACTCAGCTCGGCCGTCTGTGATTTTCCAGAGTCCTTTATCGTCCTTGACCCGGAAGTGCTTCTGAACCCTCAGTCCATGTGACTTCCTAGCACTTCCGGGTCAGATCAAAAGCTCTTCTTTTTTCATCCTGGAAGTACGTCATTTCCTCTGTCCCTGTGACCAGGATGTACTTCCGGGTTATAGGGCACATAAAAGTCTCTGAGCCTTTCTGCAGCATCCCCTTGTGGCTCCCATGGTATCCAGCAGGGCTGTGAAGGAAAACTCCAATATCCATGATGCCCTGCTGGAATTCGGGGCATCTCCATGCTGCCGGAAGAGCTCCATCTAGCGGCGTGGGGGTATTAGCCAGGATGAACAGCCGGCCATATCTCGCAATATACACACATAATTTCTTATAATTTGAAGTTATATTTCTCTGCTTAGACAGGTGCATTGGTTACCTCTACTACTCACAGTGTGTATTTTTGTTTATCAGCCGGATGCCTCTTAGGAGTTAATGTCTCCCAGTATCTCATAGACTTTCTGAAAATACTTTAAATATTTGTTGCGTCTCAAGAATGCAGTTGTTAGGCCCCTCTATAACAGTCCATTGTGTGTTTAAAAGTTCCTTGCCAAAGTTAATTTGGCTTGCACACACTGCTGGGGGAATGGAATCCTGAAAATTAACATAGATTAATAGATAATAATAATTATTATTATAATTATTATTAATTAATTTAATTAATAGAATCCCTGAAATTAACATAGTGGGTTAAGAATATAAATTAATTGTTTTTTTTTCCTCCATGAACATACAGAATTTGCTTTGTTACATCTGTAGGTCTATTTAGCCTTATAGGTGTTTACTATTCAAACAGATAGTGTTATTGAAAGCGAAAATTAAAGGATTTTTATGAAGATTATAAAATCAACCTATATAATGTTTGTTTTTCAAAAGGAATGTGTCATTGAAATGAAGGTTTCAGAGCAGTAACATTGACATCAAAGGAATACTGTATTGGACCTGAGGATTAGTGAAAGCATGCAAGGGATGTTTTTCCTTTCCTTCTTTTCACAGAAGCAATTTTGTGAACCTATTGTTATGTGTATGACTGAGTTCCTCCCTGGTTTAGGTTTAAATTACTTTATGTCTTTTTTATTTATCTTCAATTCTTTATTATTGTTTATGTTATTGTTATATATGTTTATTCTTTAAATAACTTTGTGTTTTTGGACACTTTTATGTATGGATCAATTTTCTGCTATGCTCCTTGTGTTTGGTGGGTGGTTCCCCAAGAGGTGGGGACACCTGTCAGTCTCTGTTGTAGCAGTCCAGCCCTATAAAGGCTCATGGGATATGCAGTTCCTCTGCAGTACATTTGTATGAAATGGCAGTTAGTGAATTCTCCTCTTATTGTTTATTCTTGTTATTTGGATATTTTTCATTTTCTTTGACATTTTTGTTATTGTTTACCCTGTAAAACCCAGATAATAAAAAAAATGATGGTGTAGAAAGTCTCAAAAAAATTGAAAACTGTAATTTCTGCATTTATGTTTTAGTTAGTTTTTAGGTAATTGTAATATTTCAATGTTAGGGACTAGTTGAGAGCAGAATTTCTGTATTTGTACTGTCCAAACAAATAAAAAGAACAACTACGGGTTTAATTACAAGTTTGAGTGATTATGTACCCCCATAAGAAAATATATTGTGAGCAATAATTGTACAACAGTTGCATTTTAATGAATCAAAATGTATTAATAATTAGAAAAGGATAAAATTGTAGTTAGGATCTAAATCAGCTTAATGAAAATTGTTATAGACCCTGTGTTTAACAGTGCTCATTTACAGTGATAGTACCAAATACAGTTCTTTTCATCTGAAAAATCACCCATCACCTCATGATCATCTCTTCTGAGCATTCAAAGGGCTCCATGATGTCAAAGGGATCTTGATGCTTGTGTTACTGGGTTCTTATTGCAACCCCCATTTAAGAACATTATCACCTATACCTGATCAATGCAACAACCATTCTCCCGAAACATTCAAAACTTGTTTCTGCCTAATGCAACAAGCACCTGTTTGGGCAAATTAGCAAAGTCCAGAAAAAATTCCAGTGTCAGTATTTTTTTTAAATAAGATACAGGTAGAGTTTTAAATACTGCTACAAAAAGATCTTCAAATTCTGCAACCAAAAATAATGTATTCCTTTATTTAATTTTGGTCAAAACTCCAAATTGTAACAAAGAAAATTGAGCAAGCAAAATTAAATTAAAAGGTCATATTCATTTAGGGCTAATATAGGTATTGCACATAAAGTGTTTGGTTATGCTTTCCACATTACAAATATAACGTCTGTTTTAGAAGTAGTATAAAGGAAACCAGAGAAGGGTCAAATGAACAACAAGGAACAAGAAAGTTCTATGTGATGCTTTGAAGAAGTGTCCAACACAAAAACCCAATGTTGTAGAAAAACAACACGGACAAGCACAAAATCTAATTTGATGAATATATTCCACAGTAAGTAAGTATCTACACACTCTAGACATTGTAATAAACAAATATTTCAGGCATTTTACTTACTTGAATATTATTATATCCAGTCCAATAAAATGAGGAAATGAGGCATATATACGCATTTACTGTCCAATAGCATTGCAATCCTAAACAATAGGACCCACTGAGGATGTAAATGTGGTCTTTTTTAAAAAAAAAAAAAAAAACAAAAAAAAAACATTTACAGGTGTGTTTTTAGGAGAGCTAAAGGTCATATTGTAATTTTACAACAGTTGACCTTACAGGGTTAAAGGTTCAATTTCTGTTTAGCGTTTTATGACATGGTTACTGTGGATTGCTTTTTTAGGAAACTCCTAAACTTATAGGACTTGTCTCTTGTCTAAACTTGTCTCTTTTGTGCTTTTATTCTGTATTTCACTTTTTTTTTTTTTTTTGCAATACATCTTTTATTTATACATATTCTTTGTTTGTCCTTTCATCCTCAGTGGAGGCTTATGATCATATTTCCTGTGGCCAGGTTATGAATATATTTTCTGAATTTTACTTATTTTTGATGCCAAAGCCCTTTTCACCTGGTGTAGACTGAAGCCACCTATTAGAGTAGGCAGTCAGGCTACCTGTGAGTAAGCCTTATCTGGGTAGGCTAGTGAGAAGTCTGGCCTGCTTTTTGTTTCTGTTTGAAGCCTCATAACTTTTTGCTTTTTTTGTGTGTTAGTCACAACTATTGAAAACTGAATTTAGAATGTTACCTAGCAAGGTCTGACAGTCTTGCTAATTCCAACAGGGAGACTAAAAAGGATCAACAAAGACATTACACAACAGAGTGTTATCATTTTTTGTTTTCTGTACTCAATCAAAATGACTGGAGATAGAGGATCATGGCCCATCATCTTGAAAGTCCAAGTCACAAATACTGTAATAAGAGATAACAAGAATAAATGAAACACTAGTAGAAGTCAAACTGTATCATTTTCAAAATGCTTAAAGAATGAGTTTTTCAGTTACTGTGGGCCAGTCAGGTAGTTCAAGAAGTTAATGCAGTTTGTGCATGTGAACTTGCTCACTAAATTCAGGTCCTCCAATTATTGTACACCACTTCTTTGCTAAAAAGTTTGCTGGAGCTTTGGAACAAATAGCTACTCACCGAAATTTGCTTCAGCAATTATAAATCCAGAAAATGTTCATTAGTTTTGAATTTTTGCTTATCATTTTTTACAGGTGTTGTATTAGTTATTAATAGAATGTAATAAAATGCCACAAGCCTGTTATTAGCTTAATGTCTCTAGAGTGAATGAAATATTTTATGTAGGTTGTCTGTCATTACATCATTATGTATACTAATGTGAAGCAGAATTTAAATCAGTTGCAAAGCTAGCTAACCCTATTTAGAAAAGAGAAACATAGCTTGGAGTTTAGAGGTTTTTGCTTAAGTACTCAAGTAAGATGTAGAAAACACCCTGTTTGAGATCTGGACCTGCAGCAATGCAAACCACAATGCTATAGTACTACCTCTTTTAGTTTTTAATTGATGATGAGTTCTCCATTGAAGAATCTAGTCCAATCTGTTTCAAAAATAAGAAGAAAAGAAGAAAACAAAATAATACATTTATTATTTATAATAATTGGTGACACACTGGTTAAAGCCATTTTCTTCAAGAAAAACTGTGGTTTGAGAGGTTCAACAATCAGGAACATTAAATCATTAAGCTTAATACTGGGATAGAAACAGACGCAGGCCAGATTTGAAGATAAAAAAGCACAAAGTCTACTTATTATGGGCAGATTATCTTTTTTCCCTTCAATGTTTAGAAAGACTCCACAGATTTATTTCCATGTGGCTGCTTGTTGGTCTAATTTCCTGTCAAAGCAGTTGGCACTAAAATATTTTATTAACATTGAATGGCCTTGCCCCTTCTGCTCAATTTAAAGCTGAAGGGGAAAGTCGAATCAATTGATTCTGTTACTGTATTTCAGGGCATTTTGTGGTGGGACATGCTCTGAAAACAATATGCCCCTTTTGCTTGATATTGCTTTTCCCACATCATTACAAGCTTTACTCTACTTCATGCCTTTCTGAAACAATTAATGTGAAAGGCTGATGAGTTGTGGATAGGCCCCCCTTCCCTACCTTCAGTGCAGACTCTGGTCACCTTGCTGGGGGCAATGGGAAAATTTACTTATAGAGAATGAGTAACATAGTTTTAAGCAGTGTGCCCATGATGATCTAACCTTTGTGATCCTCCATCATTGCAAACAGTGGGCCCTCTCCTTGGTAAGACCATGCATTCCATGTTGCTGCTTAGAATTGTTAATGTAATTTTTGATAATAAAGTTGAAATAACTTGTTTGAGCTTATTCAATAAGACTGGTTGGTATAGCCTGCTGTTTTTTTTTCTAATTGTGATGATTCCGGCATGACATATTTTGAAACAACGTATTTTTCATCTTTTTTGTAACAATTATGTTTTCTACTGCCTCAGGCAGTTAATTTCTTAAAGGCTATACAATGTCAAATTAAAGCTAACTGTTTTGTAAACAAATCCCTTTTTTGTATTGTACTGGTTTAATAAAGGGGTGTGTAATAAATTCCTAGCTGCAGTAGTGCTGCAGAAGTACTAGGAAAGAAATATTAGAAAATTATACTTTGAAAATCAAAAAAAAAAAAGAAAGCAAAATGTTTCCCTTATAACTTAGCGTGCCAGATTTTGTTTTGCTTTTATACTAGAAGATTGAGCCAGCACTGATTTCAAGTCAATGTGATTCTGTAACAGAGAATAAAATACTAAATAAAAGTAATGAAGCAAATTGTCATTACTTTGTACATCTTTATTATTTGATATCTATTATTAGCATTATATTTTTATGCTTATTTCTTTTATGTTTAGTTTATCTTTTTCCTCTTTTTGTCCTTAATCTAAAAGTAATTAACTGTAAAGAATTTGTATTCCCTGGATTGTTACCGTTGAAAAGTAACACGTGTGTCTGCAAAGATCACTGCTTTGTTTGATGCTCTAAACATTACTAGAAAGCAGCTGATTTGTTTATTTATCCCTGGGCTCCTTGATGTTTATTTTAGTTTCAGTCAACTATTGATAATCTGTTACAGTAAAGATTGTCTCATTGGTAATCCCACCATATCTCCAGGAATTAAAGTATCTGAGAAAGAGGACAATGCCGTAGTTGTTTGAAACAAGAAGATAGTTTGCTAGATATTAGATAATTTCGTGAAAATCACTGTTAACCGCTTTATTTGAAATGTGTGCTTGGTTATTTTCAGGTAGTTGAAATATTTCTTAACTTTCATTTTTTCATGATAACACAATGAAATGTTCAAACTGTGCGGGTTCTATGTTGAGAATCTCATTTTACTAAAGTAATGAAAACCACTATTAATAGTTATTTAAAAAGCTGAATGCATTTGTGCACCCACTTTAAAGTGTTGCATATTTTACATTTATAATCAAAATTGTCATAACAGATGAAGCATAATAAAATGCTAAATAGCTTTTATTTTGTAAAACAATACTTGATTCTTGCTTCAAAGAATGTAGAAAGTGTCACCTTTGGGTTTTATGCTGCATATTTTTAAACGTTATTAAATCTTTTGAAATTCTCTTACACTCTGTTCACTTTATATTCATTAAAAAATGTAATTATTAAATACACGAATCATTATTCTGTAGATGTTTTGTACATTTCAGGGTTACCGGGAGCTGGATACTATTCTAGCAGCATTGAACTTAAAAGAGAAATTGTCCCTAGATGGGACAAATAAGTAAATAAATAATGTGAATTTGGTTTTGATAATCATGTATTGTTGAAGATCGTGGTAGGGAATTGAAATTTTCTTTGTATGTGACCTTATACAATGATAGTGTTAGAAAAGGTTTGTTTCTGAGTTAACACTTAATATCTGTTTTAATAAAATGATATTTAAAAGACACTGGATAGAAGCTAAGAATAATGAGTGGTGGAAGTATTTGTACCATGAAAAAGTTTGGCTATTGGAAATTCATTCACTAATATTAGTACATTATTTTGTAGAACCTTGTTATTATTATTTTCGGGTATTTGTTAATTAAGAAGCATTTTTACATTAAATAACTTGAAAATCTGTTTCTGATTGATGCTTGGCTTCTCCGCCCATTAGAGCGGCAAAGTCCTTGATGCAGTCTGTTAGCCTGTGGGCAACCCAATTTGTACTGTAGCCTTTTTAAATAAGAGCTGTTTTGCAGGATGACAAAAGCATCAGTGTTGAGGCATCCTACTACAACAAAATAAGGATTTAGGGGATTTTTTTTTTCTAGGTCATGTGTTGTGATACCCAGACCACATGATCATTTAATGCAACCAATGAGACTTTGTAGATCTGTCAGATTTGGGAGGGAAAAAAAACTCATTTTTTCTGTGGTATTTTTTCTTTAATCTTTTGTGAACATCAAAAGTGGTGACCATCTGTCTAAAGCAGCACAAAGGTAAAGCTGTCGCATGTCTATCTATCTATCTGTACGTATGTATGTGTATGTATGTATGTATGTGTGTATGTATGTGTGTATATATGACGGACAAAGTCTATGTTTAAAGATATTTTGGCATTGATTTTGATATTGTTTATCTTTAAAACATGTCATGGACATTAGTGATTTGTTTGTTAGTATTTGTAGTGTGAATTGTAATGGGACATATGTAGCTTCAAGGTTTATGAATTGTATATATGTAAGTAATATTCAATAATTTTGATCAACCATTTTCTTTAAATAAAAAGTTGGTTTATTTTGCTTTACATTATAACACAATTTATTTTTACAAATATGGATAATACCAGATACTAAAGTTGTTGGAAGCCATTTGCCCTTCATTTTAAAATTGACCAAAGATGCCAGTTGACAATAAGATACAGTAATTACAGTAATTGACATATATTTAAAGGGTAAACATAAATATTAGAACACTATTTTATGGGATTTCCTTTTTGCATTGTAAAATTAACTTAAAATTAACTGTTTATTAATTATGAATGTATTATATAAAAATAATAACCTAAAAAATAATCAATACATTGCCATTTTGTCTCGTATTATAAAAATATTATAGTGGGCTGAGTTTCCTTTTGCTGATTTTTTACATTTTGTAAATTTTATAGTATTTTTACATGTGCTATTATAAATAATATATCATTAACAATGTCTTATCTTTTTCATCTTTAATAATTAAAATAAAAAAAATTAAATGACTGGCCAGTGTCAGTGGAACTAGACAAGATCCTTATAACTGCTGCAGTAATATTGTCTTTTCAGTTTAAGGCTTTGCTATGAGAATCATTAAAGTTTCTTATTGGCCATTAGAAGAAGTCAAAGAAAAGGCAAATTTATGGTTTAAGAACAGCAAATAAAATAAGGTTATACTGTCATTTTTCAATAGTAAATTAAAAAAAAATGCATAGACTGCACCATTGAATCCCATGAATCTAAATGTTCGTCTTCAAGTAGTTTTGTTGGGAAAGGAGTGACATATTGCATTTTCAGTTTCAACAAATCCAATCACTTAATATCAATTTTTGTAGCTTTTTGATTATTTTGTAGGAATTTGCATTTAAAAAATAAAATATGCCATATAATATTGTTTTTATTTTAATGCTTATGTGCAAGACCTAATAAGTAATTTTGATAACGTTCTAAATGTTGACAGATGTATGTTAGATTGTGTTACCCCATTTTTATCAACTATATTCCCTATGTCAGCTGTATGAGCCATATTATTGTATCTTTTGTGTTAAGTAATATTGTCATTTACAAATATACGTTTCATGAAACATTGTTTTACATTTTCCATAGTAGATTTGCATAATGGTTATAAATATGGTGACTGTTCATAGAAAATGCATTCAATGAGGTTTTTTGAAATAAAATCTAAATTTTTGCATGTTTCTAAAAATATGCTTTAGGTACAATCAGTCATACAAGCACACAATTTCCTAATAATTATTTAATCAATGTACTCATCTAGCAGACAAGAAAAGGATTTTTTTTGTGAAGATGAGAGTTTATAAAAATGTGAAATTGTTTGCTTTTAGTAATACTGTTCTTGTCATTTTCTGTATTCTGGCTTTCACAAAGTTTATACTGTATTTATTTGTTCAGGTCATTATTCACTGCTCTCACCAATCCTCAATAATCCATAAATCTGGATTTGTGGGAGAAAATATGTAGAGCAAATGTTGTTGTTGGTTTTTTTTTAATTAAAAGATACTTCAATGAAGAAATTATAAACTTAGCTATAAACAAATTTCTTTATATATATATATATAAAGAAATATATGTATAAAGTGGGTTCTGATGACCTTACTTTACCAAGATTTATTTGGTTTCATATTTCTTTTGTAAAGAGTAAAACATTTCTTCTGTCTTTTTATCCATTATACTAAATAATTATAATTTGTAATATTTTATGAGTGGCAGATATAATCAAAGTAAACAAAAATCCTATTTTTATAGAGAGAAATACCATAACCTCTGATGGATTTAAATTATCAATTTATATTTAGCATTGCTGCAGTTTCAAAAATCTCTATTACTTTTGCTGTACTAGCTTTGGTTCTATGACTAATATAGCTTAAAGCAAACAGAAAACAAGGACTTTAGGAGACTGGAAGATATAGGCATGTTCTCTGTACCTTCATGGGCTTTAAGACTTATTCAGCATGAGATCCCAGCCCCTTTTGATTATAATTTAGTCTGAGGTTTAAGGCTTATCTTGGGTGACAGTTTTAGAGCCTGCTGTCAGGGCATGTAGGGAATGTGCTCCGCAAGGATGGATCCTACAACGAAAGGGTCCTCAGGAATTATTCGCATTTCACTATACACGTCACCTTGGCTAACATGAAAAGAGGACAGCTTTCAGAGTGTCTGGGTAAGAGAAGAATAGGACAAAGGCCACTGCACACCCTGAAGGATTCACTGTTCTTACCACATATTCCACAAAAGCCAAGCCCTTTTCTTTCAGATGGTGCTTAATATATGCATCTCTAATGTGCAATATGAAGAGTTGCAATTGCAAAAAATAAGTCATTTTCACTCTGCATTATTTAATATACAAGTTCCCATTTACGGTATTGTAGCCTTTTGCAAGAAATACTTTGAGTTAAAATTTATTTATTTGAATATAGAGTATAAGTACAGAGGATGAACGAAACAATAGATACACCTAATAAGATAATATAAAGGACCTAATAAGGAGTAGGGGCCACCCTTTGCCTCTACTCCTTTTTGAAATACTGACATACAAGTCCTAAACTGTGTAAGTAGGATATTGCACCATTTTTCCAAGTAGAAAAGTCCCTTGAGAGATAAAGGATAAAGAAATTTACTTTGCACTCTTTTTCTCATAAAGGTTCAGGGATTCTTAGCTGATCTTGGTGTTTTCAAAATGCTTCTTGAATTAGCTTAGCTGTATGTATTGGTTATTATCATCCTGGAAAACAGGAGCATCTTGATGGTGTAATTTTTGCACCACAGCAAGCTGGGCCTGTAAAATTCCTGCCCATGAAAAGTAACACAGGAGAAACGGAAATCCCTGAAATCTATGTTAGAAAGAATTTCATCCTCTTAGACTGCCCAGCACAAACTGTACATATAGTATATTCCTAAGAAGGTTGGATTGCCAGTTGGCCTTGGTTATCAGAGAGACTTTGCAAGATTCCAATTGTAACACTGACCATGGTCTCACCATTTTCTCCAGAAATTCTTCTGACTTTAGTTTTTGTTTTCCTCTGCTCCATTATTACTAGTCATATCTCAGTTATAATGTTAATTGAATCATATGTTTACTAGCCATGTTACCTGACAGGTAAAAGAATACATTTTAAAATATTTGATATCTCTTGGTCTATGTGTACCTTTATCTCCTTTCCTTGGTATTCCTATGTGTCTGAACCTCTCTTGCCCAGTGCTCCCTCTGTTGAGTGCATTCCTTTAAAGCATGCTTTTCAGACTCTGTCATTTCGAGGCACCTTTCTGTCATGGAAGGTGAGTCTGTGTGCCTCCTGCACCTCTGCTCCTTCCCATGTGTCTCAGACTTGCTGTTCTTTATTCAATTACATCCCCAAAGTCAAATTAACCAATTAGATTGCTAAAAGGGACACACACACACAGACCTTAGCTTTTTATTACACAGTAAGTGTTAATCAAATTGAAAATGTTCTGGTTTACTTTGTGTTTAACTTAATTTGTTTGTTCATGGATGTAAGTGGTGAATGCTTGCACTGTACCAATGAACTTGCTCAAGTACTCTGAGCCTGTAGTCAGTGGTTCAACATAAAAATAAATTTTTATTCAGTTAATAATTATTCCACTTAAAATCTTTTATCGAGCACATCTGTCTCATTTAAAATTGTCCAGAATGTTTCCAGGGCAAGATCCAACCTGCGAACATTGCAATCGAGCTCCAGCCTTATTAGGCTATATGTTTTGGGCATGCACCAAATTAACATCATTTTGTACCAAAATCTTTAAATACTTTTCAGACAACTTTGGTGTCACAATCTCTCCTAATCCATTAACAGCTGTGATTACAAACTGTAATTGCCTTTACTTCACTATTGGCATGTAGACTTATCTTGCACAACTGGAAGAATCCTAACCCACCTCTTTCAAGTCAGTGGGCAACTGATGTTGTATATTATTTGAAATTGGAAAAAATCTAATTCTCACTTAGAGGATCTGTTCAAAACTTTTTTAAAACCTAGCAGGTTCTAATCAATAACATTTTAGAATAATCATTTAAATTGAGGAAAATTATTTTCGTCCCCCTTTTTTCTGTTTTTAGTTTTACTCTGGCTGTTGGCCTTGCTCTCTTTCTCATGGGTGGGGGTTGATTTGAACTTAGTTTTGTCAAGTTTGACTTGCTTGTATGGAATGTTGCTTGCTTTTAATAAATTCAATAAAATGTAAAACAATCATTAAAATTAACTGAATTAAGCTGAATAAAATAGCTGTATATTTCTTGTCATTTATAAACCCATTTAGAAGAGTCATCAGATTTAATGACGCACAAGAGATGGCAGCCCATAGCATTATTGATCTTTGCCATCTTTAACAGCTAGCAACAGGCAATTATGGTAAAATGCATTATATGGCTTTCTCCAAATGTAGACCCATCCTGATATAGAAAATGGATGAAAAATGGCTCATAAGACTATGTTCCTCTTTCATTGCCCAGGGGTTTCATTTTTGAGCTCCTAAGCTACTAAGTTGTGTTTCTGTGCAGTTTTCTTGGAAACAAATGATTTGTGACTGACAGTCATGCCATACATTTTAGTTTAGAGTATGTTTTTGTGACATGTCTCATCTTCTCTGTAAAGTGTCTGTTTATCCCTATTAATGAGACTGATTTGTGATAACCTTTTATCTTGGCTGTTTGTCAATATTTGGCTTACATAGTTATTATTTTCGAGACTGTTTCTCTTGATGCATTAAATAATATTGCAGTTTTTCTGACTGACTAACCTGCAATTTGGATGCTAACTACCTGCCCTCCTTGCATCTCTGTTAGTTGCATCAAGTTATTTTGAAAACACACATGTCAAAGTGCTAATAGCCGAAGCCCTTTTATAACAGGCACATGGTGCCGACTGACAATCAACCTAATATAACTCGCTCACTCTTTTACCTGCATTTTTAATTATGATTTAATTATTTCTATGTTAATCTCTTTTTCATGTGGTGTTTCCTTTATTTTGTCCACCCTGTAGCTATTCCTGTTTCATTTTGTTCCATTTTATATAGAGCTAGAGGCAAATAGAGGAGTATTTGTGAGTGCACAGTATGTATGTACTGTGCTCTTCTTAGTGTTTCTATATGGCTAAAAGGATCTTAAACTTTGTTTTTTATATCTGAAATAAAGTCCCATAGGCTGACATCACACTGTTTGACTCAGGGAGAATGTTGTGCTTAAAATCTGCAGTTGCAGATTCTTGTTGAGTTGAGGATCGCATATTACATAAATAGAATCTCAAGGGATATGATGGATTATGTGACTTCCTCACAACTTCTCCACAAAGTTTTAAATTTCCGAAGTATCACAACCTCACCGTATTTGATAGTCAACAAACAGCAACAGATAAACAATCTTCCACAGATGCAGCAATCGTGCTTCAGGACGCACTTTGGCATGTCATCCCGTTGGGTGTTGGTTCCCCAAAACAGTTCAGAAACCTCACAATATGAAGAAGAAGAAAAGGATGATTTGGCTTCTGATTGATAAATGTGCTGTCCACAACATGTTTCCACATTTAGATAATGTTCACATTGAATTCCTCCTACCCAATTGCACAGCAGTGCTTCAGCCATTGGATTTGGGCATCATTCGCACCCTGAAAGTGTATTAACACAAGGAAATGCTGATAAAAATTCTCGTCAGCCTAACTTGTAGACAGGAGGAGATGAAAATTAACGTGAAAGAAGCTATTGAAATGATTGCAAATGCCTGGACGCAAGTTAAGCACTATAGCGACAAGTACAGAATCTCATTACTATGAAATTTTCATTGCAATGAAATATTTTTTAGGTCCCTGGCACTTCGTCGTAACGGAATTTGACCTGTAATTCAAAAAGAAATGGAGGAAAACTAGAGGTGTGACGTGAAACAGGTCCATGGTGAAAGGCAGAGGTTTTCACCTACTTACAGACTTGATAGTTGAGCTAGAAAATGCATTCTAATAGAATGGGAAATGCAAAATACTGTAAATCTAATGTTTGTTTGATTTAAATGCATGCAGTGATTAATGACATGTAATTGAATATCCTTGCAGGGAGGAAAATATCAGTTATCAAAACATCAGTTACTGACAGAACAGGATTTATTGGCAATATTTCATATTGCTTAATTTATACTGTGAAAAAGCAAGCAGCTAAAGTAGCTATTGACATGAATTAAAGTTAATTTTAATTCATTTAAAGTGTATTTTTCATTCATTCATTTAAAGTGTATTTTTCACTGTTTTTCCCTTAAAAGTTATTCTTCATTGTATTTAAGGTCATACTTTATCTCAGCATGGAAATGGATCTTATGCAGAGCATTGATATTCATAGGACATTTCATTAGATGTTACTTAAACTGTCATTTATAATTTGAATTCTGGTAAAAACAATGTTATGTTACTACATTTATTGTAATTCAAGTTTCTCTTTTTTGGTATTAAGATAATTATTTATCTGGAGCCATTGACATGTCATAACAATATGTGCTTTTACAGATAAAATAAAAGCTCACTGTTTGTGAATTATAATTTTACTCTGGTTACACAATGTTTTGATTACTAAACAGACTTGCTCTTCTACAATGCATAAAATTTTATTTCTATTTAAGCATAAACTTTAAAGTAGATTGTTATTGTTGATATTTTTAATATCCTTATGCACAAGTGTAAACAATATGTGAATGCTATGTATAATATAAAATTTTTTAATTTAATTATTCAATTTTTATTTGCATGCATAATGTGTAAAATGTACTTATTATTTCTTCCCAAAATACTGTATATAATGGGAATCCTAAGCACATACAGCAAGTAGGCCAAATAGTGAGTTCAAAAATAAGAGAGAGCTTGTTTCCCTTGACATGCTAAGAGGATTGCTATTCAGGCCCCATGGAGGGTAAGATTTGAGATCATATCTGAGAGGAGGAGTAACTCAAGCAAAAACGACAGACATACAAACCAAACCATATTAAATCAGTCTCATAAGTTGGATTCACAATATTTGAAGCGTGGAAGAGGCTTCTGCCACGGACAGCAAAGTTCAGTGAGGGATAATGTAACAAGGCCCACATGATCTGAGCCTATTATAAAATGAGCAATCATAGCACCTGAATAGTCACTTGAAGAAAAAGAGAAAAGAGTTCGCCTTTAGTGTGACTAGAGAAGAGATTTGCTCAGCTGTTATTGCTATCAGCATAGCCCAGGTTTGCGTTCCAGAGATATGTACAAGTTAAAAAGGAAAAGCACAATTCTAAATTAAATGCATTAGTAAGGTCATTTACAAAAATGAAGGTATATATATATATATATATATATATATAATATATTGTGTGTGTATGTATATGTATGTGTATATGTATGTGTATATGTATATATATATATATATATATATATATATATATATATACTCATACTCTATTGTACTCTATTGGATTGAGATCTGATAACTGTGGAGGCCATTTGAGTGCAGTAAATTCATTTTCATCCTCAAGAAACCAGTCTGAGATTATTTGAACTTTGTTACATGGCGTGTTATCCTGCTGGAAGTAGCCATTAGAAGATGGGCACACTGCTGTCATAAAGGGATGTACAAGACCACACTCACGTAGGCTGTGGCATTTAAACTATGCACAATTGGTACTAAGGGGCCCAAAGTGTGCCAAGAAAATATTCCCCACACCATTACACCACCACTACTACTAGCCTGAACCATTGATACAAGGCAGGATGGATCCATGCTTTCATGTTATTGATGCCAAATTCTGACCCTACTATTAGAATGTCGCAGCAGAAGTCAAGACTCGTCAGACAAGGCAAAATTTTTCCAATCTTGTTTTGTCTAATTTTAGTGAGCCTGTGCAAATTGTAGCCACAGTTGCCTGTTCTTAGTTGACAGGAGTGGCACCCGGTGTGGTCTCCTGCTGCTGTAGTCCATTTGCTTCAAGGTCTGATGTGTTGTGAATTTAGAAATGCTCTTCTGCATACCTTGGTTATAATGAATGGTTATTTAAATTACTGTTGCCTTTCTATCAGTTCGAACCAGTCTAACCATTCTCCTCAGACCTCTGGCATCAACTGGATATTTTCTCCTTTTCCAGACCCATTCTCTGTAAACCCTCAAGATGGTTGTGCGTGAAAATCCCAGTAGATCAGCAGTTTCTGAAATACATTCAAAGTCACTTAAATCCCTTTTCTTCCCCATTTTGATTCTCGGTACGAACTTCAGCAGGTCGTCTTGACAATGCCTACAGGCCTAAATGCATTGAGTTGTTGCCAGGTGATTGGCTTATTAGATATTTGTGTTACTGAACAGTTGAACCAGTGTTTTTAATAAAGTGGTTGATGTGTGTGTGTGTGTGTGTGTGTGTGTGTGTAGAGCTCGCTCTCTCTCTCTCTCACTTTTTAATCAGAGTATAGTATCAATTCAGTGATACTTCTGGGATATTGATCTGGTCAGTTAAGTAGTATAGGGGGTTGTTAATTTCATTAACACCAAAGCAGCTGATACTGATTAACATCAGGTGTACTGGAGGGGCAACAATGAGACAACCCCCAAAACAGGAATGGTTTAACAGGTGGAGGCCACTGACATTTTTCCCTCTTCTTTTCTGACTGTTTCTTCACTAGTTTTGCATTTGGCTATGGTCAGTGGCACTACTGGTAGCATTAGGAGATACCTGGACCCAACAGAGGTTACACAGATAGTCAAACTTCTCCAGGATGGCACATGGGTCAGAGTCTGGGGAGGCATATCCTTGGAGGGACGCACAGACCTCTACAGGCTAGACAACAGCACCTTGACTGCCATTAGGTATCAGGATGAAATCCTTGGACCCATTGTCAGACCCTATGCTGGTGCAGTTGGTCCTGGGTTCCTCCTGGTGCACAACAATGCATGGCCTTGTGTGGCAGGCAGTTCCTGGAGGATGATGGAATTGATACCATTGACTGGCCCCCATGCTCGCCTGACCTAAATCCAATAGAACACCTCTGGGACATTATTTTGGTCCATCCGACACCACCAGGTTGCACCTCAGACTGTCCAGGAGCTCAGTGATGCTCTGGTCCAGAAGTGGGAGGAGATCCCCCAGGAATCCATCCGTCTTCTCATGAGGAGCATGCCCCGATGTTGTCAGGCATGCATACAAGCACGTGGGGTCATACAAACTACTGAGTATGATTTTGAGTTGCTGCAATGAAATTTCGGCAAAATGGAATAGCCTGTTGCATGATTTTTTCACTTTGATTTTCGGGGTGTCTTTGAATTCAGCCCTCTGTAGGTTGATAATTTTCAGTTCCATCAAACAATGTGGCATCCTTTTATTCCTAACACATTCCCCAGTTCATATCACTATAAATATCCAGCATGATTTTTTCCCATTGAGATCTGATGTGTTTTCAAAGTGTTCCTTTAAAGATCAGCACTGTTTTGAAGAAATAGGGCATCATTCTTTAATTTTGTATTCTAATTTTTTTTTTTTTTTTTTGGAGAGGTGGAAATGCAGTCATAATGTACTATAGGCCTCTCACTGGACTGTCTGTCAAGAATCTTATTTTCATGAGGTCCTCTAGTGCTTAAAAGCTATGATCTTGTGGGGACAGAAATAAACAGTTGTATTATGTAGTATAGGTGGCTTTGGCCAAGAAGGCAATGGAATCACCCTGGATTAGTACTGCAGATTGACTAACTGGTCTTATTAGTGTGTCAGCCAAACTTTATTTTATATGACACTCTTAGTAGCAATCACCATCCTAAGGTCCTTTACAGGGTAAACGTGATCACTGTATTATACGAGGGTAAATCAAAAGGTAAAGGCAATTTGAAAATGACATGGCATATGGTGGTAACCATAACGGATAGAAGCTGACACAACACCACGCATTTGCAGCCGCTTATGGGTAGCTCGAGCACACCCAGTTCTGCCATTAGTCTAGTTGAAGCCAAGGTCAAATGAACTTTGATGTTCCGCTGCGGGATTGCACCATTGTTGAATAATAGACCTTAGTAAGATTTCTTTGGGCAGAAAAAGTGAAACCAGCTAAAATTTGCACAAAGATGTTGGCTCAGTATGGAAATGCGAACAGCATGACTCAATGAAAAGTTTATAAATGGGTAACAATCAGTCTATTGTATACTATTGAATTACTCATGCAATGTTGTTTTAGAAAATGTGTCTTTTTTCAATGTTTAAACATGGAATTTTATCTTTGCTTTAAGCAAGCAAGGTTAAGTTAGCCTTAAGAACCTTTACATATGAGCTAAGACCACATGCCTTATTTATGTGTTCAAGGAATTTTTTCATCTTTCTCATCCATTCATCCATCCATTACCCAACCTACTATATCCTAACACAGGGTCATGGGGGTCTGATGGAGCCAATTCCAGCCAACACAGGGTGCAAGGCAGGAACAAATCCCAGGTAGGGCACACACACGTCCACACACCAAGCATACACTAGGGACAATTTAGGATTGCCAATGCTAACCTGCATGTCTTTGGACTGTGTGAGGAAACCCATGCAGACATGGGGAGAACATGCAAACTCCACGCAGGGAGGACCTGGGAAGTGAACCCAAGTCTCCTTACTGCGAGGCAGCAGCGCTACCACTGCACCACCATGCTGTCCAACTTTAATCATTCTATTTTCAAATTTAGATTCCGTAGCAAATTCCAGTCTAGTCTAACCCTAAACTAACCATAAAATATTAGACGGTTGCCAATATTAAAAAAAAAAAAAAAAAAAAACACACTCATTTTGTATAAAATGTAGAAATTACATTGCTGAATCCTGCATCACAATTGCTAAATACACTGAGAGACTGTCACCTAATCGATCATTGTTTTTAACGTTACTACCTATGGCAGAACAGGTCCTGGCAAGCTGGTAATGGTAGGAGTTGGTTCAGAAAAAATATTGTTAGGTAGAAGTGTACTTACTGAAAATAGTTTTAAAAGAAGATATATTCTTAAAAATATTGCTCTGTTGTTCCCAGACACAGTGTTATAAATATAAATATTTTTTGCAGTAATGTTATAAATAAAAAGTCCCTGATATGTCAGCCTCAATGTTATTAAACAATATAAAATACTGGTATTATTAATTTTTTTTTGTTTTGAGTCCGTTAAAAAAAGTACAAGCTTTAAATAGGTGGATGGTGTTTGTTCCGGAATATTTCTGGAAGATGTGTACCATTAAGGAACTGGTGTCATATACAGAGGGAGAGCAAGTCTTGTGTTGCTGGTTTCTTATAGCCTTAAATAGAGGTGAAAGGCATGAAAATTGATGTCTATTAGAACATGTCACTACAGTAATGGAGCTTCTGCAAATAAGATTTTCATTTTATCTTATTTTTGTTAAATAATTAAGATATCACAAGTTAGACTATAATTAACCACTTTACAATTGTTTTTTATATGCTCATTTTGTTCATTTGCATATACTGTAAGTTAACAGTTTAAAATACTGAAATAGTGATTATTTTTTGGGTCTGACATTTTGATGATAGTGCTGTTAGTTTTTGTCTGACTCCCAAGTACCAGTTGTTGCATTCATAAGCTGCTACAGCATCTTCTTCTTCTTTTGGCTTTTCCCGTTAGGGGTTGCCACAGCGGATCATCTTTGTTGTCCGCAATTTGATTTGGCAAAATTTTACACCGGATGCCCTTCCTGACGTAACCCTCCCCATTTATCCGGGCTTCGATAAGCTGCTACAGCATCTTTGATTTAATTAATGGAGCCATATTTCTGCATCTTCCCCATTCAAACTCAGTAAATATGTTTTAGCTGCAGAATATCGTCATAACCTATAAACTGCAGTTACAAAATATGTTGAGTGAAGTTTGACTCAGCTGTTCAGTTTAATAAAGATTTTTACTTTATAAAATAATTTTTAGTCTAGGGGTATCTACTTGTATTACTACCTGGGTTATTTATCCCATCCTGAGCCTGCAGGATGATAGCCTAAATATTCCTATAGCAAAAGCATAAAGAAAAATAAATATTCTAGAAACATGAGTGACAGACACTACTAACACTACCAAAACTACTTTTCTGCTATTCATTTGAGAAATACAGATCACACTCACAAAAATAAATAAAAGAATGGAAAATAAATTATTGTACATCAGAAAACATAAAACCATAACTATTTACAAATTCACATACTGCACTGCAATTCCCTCACACAATCATGATACCAGGCAATCTGTGTTAAACAGCTAATACACAAACACCAATTATACACTGTGTTTTATGCAAGTAAAAACAATTCCTTTAAAAAGTGTGCATTTTAATGTTCATTAAATAAGAGGTAATACTGAGCACAACACTTACAACTCAAAAGAAACAGTTCTCTACCATATTTTCTTCAGATCAACAAGCCTTTTCCCAACTACAGCAAAACATATCATACCTGCTAGTGTCCTGCAAGGCGAGGTTGTTTCTCCTGTCCTAGGTGGCCTTCTCCAACTTTCCTCAGGCACTGAGAAAAATTTCTTTTTTTTTTTCTTTCTTTCTTTCTTATCCACCAACTCTCTTTAACCCTTTCTTTCCTGTAGAGCCCCTTCTTCCATTTCTTATTGGCTAGACATCCACATGACAAATGTTACATGCTAACAAATGATTCCTTTAGTTTTTAAATATTTTCCTGTTGACCATATGGTTTTGCAATCCAAATACAGATGGGAAAACAATTTGTAAGTATTATTAACAATCCAGCAGCATTTGAAAATTTTGCAAAGCAACATATTTTATAATGCTTGATGAAATATTATCTATCTATCTCTTAAAACTCTTAGTCCATTTCAGTATTCCCATTATTAGCAGTAATGAAAAAGCTTTGAACACTAGTGAGGAGACTGTCAGCAGATGAAAGAATTTCCAGGGCAAGAGATGTCATGTCTTTTATAGACAGTTCTGGAAAGGAAAAGTTGGGTAAATTTCTTTGACTGTAGTCCTTGCAATAGTCATAAGTATCTGTAGTCAAGAGATGTTGCATTGTTGCATTGGACAGTTTGGGATGTTGCGACCAGCTTGCTGTCAGGATCAAGTTATAAATTGTTCTGAAATAAATCTACTTTACATTTTGGATTATTATCATTATTTGCTGTGTTTAGCATTGTTGTATATTTTTGTTATTTTGCTGATGTCACTGTGCTGTCATTTTGTTTAATTTTTTTTATGAATGCTGCCATACTGTTGATGACAGTGATACCTGTTGCTAGTTATATAGGCCGAAGGTGATCTGGTGTGTGATATCATCCTGTCACCATTGTAAAACATGTACACTATATATATATATATATATATATATATATACACATTCTAATCTTAATGTAAAAACAATCTTGCACAAGAACATTTAAAAAAAAAAAAAAATAGAAAAGTTTTGTTTGGTTTTGACATTGAAAAGTACTTTGTCTATGAATTTTGGTTTGTGTTTTAGTTATGGTTAAAGATCTTTACCAGTCATAAATAATTACTCTTCTGAAGTCCAATTGAGATACTCATCTTCCTCTTCAGTTTTGCCTTAAAGGTGAAGTGAGTTTATTAAAATATTTGGCTACAAAGCTTGCTCCAGCTGTGGTAAATTATACTTCTCTTCCTCTCCAGAACAGGCTATACTGAAGCCTTCAGATTCTGGAGGAGCAAGGTATTTTGTGCCATGATCACTACTGCATATCCTTTAGTTCCTGATTTTTGCGAGTGAGATCCTTGCCAACATCTCTTGAATTGTTTCGAGATGGGTGCCTAACTCTGCCAGAAGTTTCTCATCTTCTTCCTTCTTGTGTTAGTGATTTTGTTGAAGATTTGGAGAGTTTGGCAAATTTAGGTTCCAATCCTTTTCAAGGTGTTTATGCCTTTTACCTTATTGATGACTTCTAAGCACACCCTAGAGCAAATTTACTGCAGAGCTAGATATACCTGAATTTAGAATTGGCAAATCTTAAATGTAAAGCTATGATTGTTGTGCTCCCAGTATTAGGTGATTGGCTCCTTACCAAAATGTGGTCCCTGGAAGGACAACCGGGGAACTGGCAAAAAGGTCATAGGCACCCTAGGCTCAAATGATTTGTATGGGGAGCATAGGCTAACCTGTCTGGTCTGATCCCACAGAAGAGCTACTGTAACACAAATTGATGAAAGATGTAATGCTGGCCATTAAAGAAAGGTGCATCACAACTTGCTGAATAGCTGCAGACCTGTCAGAGTGCCTAGGTTGATACCTGTCCACCTGTAAAAATACTTAAAATGGACATCTGTGCATCAGGACAAGACCATGAAGTATTGAAAGAAAGGGGCCTGGTCTGATGAATCACTTTTTTTTTTTTTTTTTTGACCATGTGGATGACCGGGAGCATGTACGTCATTTACCTGAGGAAGAGATGGCAACAAAATATACTAGGGAAAGAAGGCAAGTCATAAGCAGTTATGATGCTATGGGCAATATTCTGCTGGAAAACATTGGGTCCCGACATTCATGTGGATGTTACTTTGACACGTACCACCTACCTAAAAATTGTTGTAAACCGTGTACACCCCTGATGGCAATGGCCTCTTTCAGCAGGATAATGCGCCTTGCCACACTGTAAAAATTGTTCAGGAATGGCTTGAAGAACATAACAAAGAGGCTTCCAAATTCCCCTGATCTCAGTCTGATCAAGCATCTGTGGAATGTGCTGGAAAAACAAGCCAGATCCGTGGAGGTCCCTCCTCACAACTTACAGAACTTAAAGAATCTGCTGCAATCGCCTTGGTGCCAGATGTCACAGAACACCATCACTGGTTTTTTGGAGCCAATGCCTTAAAATGTCAGAGCTGTTTTGGCAGCATGAGGGGGACCTACAAAATATTAGGCCGGTGGTTTAACACTAGAATTACCAGAGCCTATGAAAAAACTCGTAGATCCGTCCCACCTTATATCGCTTCTCACTTCTCCGTCAGCGTCTTTTGTCCTTTAAATGTGTTGATAAGCAGCAAGCAGTCTGCTATCACATCCCCCACCGGCACACAGTTTTCTCAGCTCAAGTCTGTTTACCCACGTGTCAATTGCTTGGAGCTATATAGAGTGAGAAGTCAAGCAAAATCACACCTTTAATAAATACTATATCGTTATACACTTTCACAAAAGGTACAAATATAATAGAACAAGTACGCTTTTATTCAAAAATATAACTGCAGAAAAAGAACACGCGTTAGGGTGCGAAATTGACACGCATTTACTACGACTGCTTCGGTGGCGCAACGGTATCAACTATTGACTGGTAATCAAAACTTCACGGGTTCGATCTCCGACGAGTCCGTTTTGAGAAGTGAGCTGCTTTTATTCTTATTCTTTTAGAATAAAAACTTACATTTGATTTCAGTCTGTAACAGCCGGTGTAAATGTATGATACTTGTAAAGGTTAGCTTTGTTTTTTTTTTTGAAAGAAAATTATTACCCGAGCAGACCTTAGAGTTGAGCTGCTGTTCCTCTTAATGAAGAGGAAGTAGTTAAGGTGTTTTCCTGGTGATATTTAATGATGATGCCTCCTGAGCACTTCCTATAGGGATTGAGGATATATTTAAAGAATTATATCTACATTCCAAAGGAAGAGCTACAGTTGAAAGGGCAATATACTTTTCCTACTGAGATTTTTCATACTTTAATCCCCACCAGACAAAGGTTTCAAAAAACAGATTGTTAAATATATTTTAATGAACAATTTAGAGCCAGGTTGAATGTGCAGTAGGTCTAGACCACTTGATTACTGTAAACATAAGAAAGGCTTCCATAATAATGAAACATTATCATCACAGATTTACAGTTTCACAGTATAGAATTAGTCCATTTGTCCAATATCAAATCTGCTTGATTCAGTTCAGTGTCATAGGGGCTGAAGCTTATGCTAGCAGGATTGGGTACAAGACAAGAACAAATTTTGGACAGGATGCAGTAAGCAATACGTAATATTGAAAAAAAGTCTCATAAGTATGTAACTATAATGGACAAAATCACCTAAAAGATTATCATCAATTTGTTTTTATTCTGTATAGTGCCTTTCATATTTATGACTCATTTATCTATATATATATATATATATATATATATATATATATATATATAATACAGACACAATAGAGAGTTGCTAATAATACATCTTTTTATTATATAATCCTAAATTGTGGAGGGACATGTCCATTCACAATTCACAAGCAGTATTATAGCTACAGTGTTGTTCATGCTAAGCAACACAATATTGACAAAATATATTCCCTGAAAGATTTTTAATAAACATTGTTTTAATGCTACACTAACTTGATATTAGAGGACACTTATTATTACCTCTGACTAAAGATTTCAAACAACTACTTTTCATTCATGTATTAAGTAACTTGTCTAGCCTGCTGGTTTCCAATACATTTTTAAGTAACATGCTCAGTCCTGAAAAATGCTTACTTCCTGCATATCAGCATCACACATTATTATTTATAATGAATGTTTCTTTTTCAAATTTTGATGTTAAAATACTTAATATGTCCAAGTGCTTATATCCTGTTTTTTTAGGGAATTCCAGGCTTGTCTGACCAGATTTTTTTCTACTTTCCAACCAGTTCAGTTTTTAGTCCCATCTGCAAATTTCGTAAATTTACTTTCAATTCATGTTGTTTAATATACATTAAAAAAAGAAGTTGTCTTAGTGCAGAATTTTGAGCAAAGGACTCAAAGGTGAGCAGTAAATACATATATATGTTTTTTTTTTTTTTTTTAATATTGATGCTAAGATTTGTCTTAGTGCCCTTTTCAGATTCCGTGTCTGGCTCTTAGGGAAGAGCACATCACTCATGGTATTCTCACAGTCCTGGTCTGGCTGCTGGACAAATATATTCAATCTATGCCAAAAAATGTGAAATGCCAACCACTCATTTACGTTTGCTTTGTAACGTTAAAAGCATCTCTTGTAATGTTAACAGAACATTTTGATATTACCTCTACTTTAAGCAGGAAAGAATGACAATTGACGAGAGATTCATAAGTTGTTCACACTGTGAACTTGATTCAGGAATAGTGGTTTGTGAAAAAAATATAATTCTAGTGTAATTGTCCTTATCAAATTACAGTAAAAGGAAAATCAGTAAATCCAAGTTGTTCTGAAATAATTATGTCTGGAGACATAGTATAGAAAAAATTACAACCCTGTGGAGCACCTTCATCCTCTGAGCACAATCAAATGCTTTCTGAAATTGTGTACCATGCCAAAAACGTCAAACAACAAAGTTTTTATCTGTTGCATCTCTAGATGATAACCAACTTTTTCTACCTTCTCAAACCTACACAGTAATGCTTGAAAAATGTCTAGGATTAAAACACTTAGAGAATTGTATATAGATAATGTCTTTGCATCCTATGAACTTTTACACTTCAAATTTAACTTCCCTTCAACACAATTTTTCCACTACTGTCAAATTAGAAACTTTGCTAAACAAAACCTGCCCTATTTCCTCACCTCCCACCTATTTCTATTCCAGAAGAAATACTGATCAGTCTTGAAGATTCAGACAGCATGTTGCGTTATGCAGTGACTTCCTTTGAAAGATCCTAGGGTACAGTGGGGAAAGGGTCTTTCACTTAACATTTAAGAAAAGGAGTGGAATGTAGCCATGCATAGAATATATTCTAGCTTCATATGTGCAAAGCATTCAACTTAAAATCTTTTATAAAACACATTCATCTCATTTAAAATTGTCAAAAACATATCCTGGTCAAGGTTCAAGCTGTGAACGTTGCAAGTTAGCTCCAACCTCACATGTTTTGGGTGGGCACCAAATCAACATCATTTTGGACAAAAATCTTTAAATGCCTATGAGACAGCCTTGTTGTCTCAATCACTCCTAACCCATTAACAGCTGTGTTTGGTGTACTCCTGGATGGGCATAAAGTGGAGAATGATGTTATAATTGCCTATACCACACTACTAGTACATAGACATCTTCCTCGACTGGAAGAATCCCAGCCCACCTGCTCTAAGTGAGTGGGTAACTGATTTTCTATACTGTTTAGAATTTGAAAAAATCAAATTGTCATTAAGAAAATCTGTTCAAAACTGTTTTGAAACTTGGCAGGATCTAATTAATAACATTTTAGAATAAGCATCTATATTGGTGAATAGGATACTCTTCCTTTGCTGCTTTTAAAGATTTGTTCTGGTTGTTGGCTGGCGGTTGAATTCGGGTTTGTTAAGTTTAAATTGATTGTATCGAGTGTTACCTGTTTTAAATAAAATCAATAAATAAAAAAGTCAAACAATATTTTATGAGAATTTCTGCTTTTCAGAACCCATCCTGGTTTTCATTGATTTTTTTTTCTTTCAAAATAAGCATTTTTTTTGCTTTACTTCTGACTATATGTAAGAGTTATGTTCTATAGTTGTATCCATTTTGTCTCTCTACTTATGGATAATTGGAGGAAATGTTTAGAGTTAATTAATGTATAACGAAGAAAATGAACTGATTTTGTATGTAAAAGTCTCTCTTGGACAAACTGGAACAGCAACCATTATCTCAATTCAGTCTTTATCAATTTACTGATTGTGTGCACAAATAGACTTTTTATTTTCCTGGTTTGTTCAAAGAATTAAACCAAATATCTCGGCAAGAATTGTTCTGAATAGATTCAGCATGTTTTGTGTCAATATTAATTTTGTTAAAATTATGTTATGAATGCATTTTTAGATTATCCTTCAAATCAATTAATTAGTAGCCATTATTCTGTCTGTCCAAGTTGCATGAATTTAGAAGATACTGTAGTTTGAAAATATATCCATCCATTTTCTAACTGGCTTAATCTTGTGTAATCTACATCTGTATGCAACTGGTAAGAAAAACAAGTACAAAGCCAGATTAGAAGATTGTAAAGCAAAATGAGAAAATTAGTCACTGATTAAAGTTAAAAAAAAAAAAAAAAAAAAATGACAACTGACCATGACTACACATTTTGAAATGTGTTAATTGTTTGGAGAAAAATCAGCCCTAAAATTGTACACAGTGAAGTTTTGGTGCTTGAGATTTTAAAATTGGTAATATGTTTGAATTGGCATTGTGTTAAATTTAATCTGGAATGCAACATCTATGAATTGGCATTGTATCAAAATTTAATATCTGGATTAGATTCCTAATTTGACATCTGAGACTCCTGTCTAATGAATATTAAAATAATGCTTGTCCGTTTGCCATTCTCAAGTGCTTCTGTGGGGAAGGGTCTTAAAGTCAGGCAGATATTAAGCCAGGGGCTATGTGCGGAGATCTAGTCCTATAGTGCCACTTTACAGTATCCAAATTTTGTGTTGTTTCCAACATATTGTTTCAAAAATGGGAAAAAAATGATGCCAAAGACCTCTGTTTTTGAAATGGTGCATTATCCCAGTAAAGTGCATGCTTTAGTACTTGTACTGTTGTACTTAAAACAAAATTGTATGTGTTTTTGTTTGTTTGTTTTTTTCAGAATGCTTCTTGTTTCAATGTATACTGTAGATTGTTGGAAAGAAAAAAGGCTTATGCCCCAAGGGTATAATTTGTCCTGAAATCTTCCCTAAGCCGCAGTGTTCTTAATAAAACTGTCACTTCTTATTATCCATGGCTTCTTGACTCAGTGACAGGACTAGTGATCTGTTTAATATGATGAATCAAAGCACTTCTGTGTCCCTAGCACCCCCCCACCACCACCACCACCACATCCCCAACAAATTTAGTAAGGTTGCAAATAAAAATCCATTAGGGAAAGGCAAGTCAAGGAGAAGTGTTTTGAGAATTTTTTGTGAACTATCCTTCTAAAGGATTTTAAGATGGGTAGATAAAGTAATATCAGGTTACAATAAATTGCATGGCGATGCAACACATATTTATAAATAGTGACACAAGCCAAAGGCTCCAGTACCAACATGCTCCATGTCTTTTGTTCCAAAAGCATAAGTAAATGTCAGTCAGTCATTCTCCAACCTGCTATATCCTAACACGGGGTCACGTGGGTCTGCTGGATCCAATCCCAGCTAACGCAGGACGCAAGGCAGGAACAAACCCTGGGCAGGGCACTAGCCCACCGCAGGGCACACACACACCCACACACCAGGAAAAATTTAGGTTCTTTTTTTATTTACAGTACATGACTCAACACATTTATTAATGAAAAACATATGGTTAAAAATGAAGGCTCAACAGAAAAAAGACCACTAAAACCACACAGAGTTTGAAGAGCTATAGGTATTTAAAAATGGCTGTTATTGTCATAATTATTGACTATAGCATGTATCAAAATGATGAATACAACCATTTAATGTTTTAAAATTTAACGTAAAGGCTATGTCACATAATAGGACTTTAACAGCAATTTTCAGTCATAGTCCTCATTTACATAATGTTACAGAGTCAGAGGCAGTCAGTGGCTCACTCTCCTGAAGCCAGTTGCGAAACGTGAAATGCCCAATGACTCCCTGTTGTAGGGGTAGGTTTATATGCATGGGAGTTGGCAACCAATGAATGCTCATCTGGAAGCATATAATGCAGCAATGAGGAATAAGGGACATAAGTGTTTTGGACCTCAAAATAAGAAGAAAAGTTCATCTGTGTGATTTCTCATGCTGTACATACCATGACAGAATGGAAAAGGTTGCAGTTGTACCTGCTAACTCTTCATATGGCAGGAAAGCTTAACATTATATAAAAAAGTTTGACCATGACAGATCCACCCCATTCTAGTACTAGTAAACTAGCTTAACATATTTCTTTCTTTTTCTTCTTAGAATACATGAATAAACTGTAAATATGTATCTATATATCTATATCTATATATACAGTATATGAAATGTCTCTGTTGAGGCAGCAAAGTGACACAAAGGTTAGAGCTACTGTCACTCAGCTTTAGAATCCTGGCTTTAAATTCCAACTCTTTGGTGAGCTATTTCTTCATGTATTCCAGCTTTCCTTCTACATCACACAATCATGTTAGTCTGTTTAATTGGATTGATGGAGTTTAATCGATGATGGGTGAATGGCAATTTCAGTGGATGGAATTTTTGTTTTATGTAATCTTGTGTTTTAATTTGACAGTATATGTCATGCTAGGCTTAAGAAAATGTAAAGGCTTTCTTTACTAATTTGATTAAATGCAGATTACATTTTCATTCATCCGTTCACCAATCCATTGTCTAACCAGCTTATCCAGTTCAGGGTCATGGGGAGCTGGTGTATCTGGATAGCATTAGGGTGTAGGTGTTAGTACAAATTGGATATAAAATATTCATAGTAACTTCTTTATGTCTAGTGAATCAAAATGCCCCAGGCTAGAAAGTACTTCCTTGTGCTGACTTAAAAGATGTATTACTTATCTAACAGTAATAAATATATTTATAGGATTAGAGATGAACTATGAAATTTAAAATAAGTATACATTTGAGAAAAACAATCTTGTAACTATTTAATAAATGATAATAAAACATGCTTAATTCATTTCAAAACCAATTTTCCTGTTCTGTTTTAGCTTATTTCATGCCAGATTTGGACTATTTAATGTAATGCACATTGCCATATCCTGTCCATGAGTATGCTATGATATCCATCTTATGTTGATATGTATCTGTTGAATTAATTATCTGTTATCTATTAAAATGGACATCAAAACATTTGCTTGTTTTTTTTCTGTGTCTGTATTCCTATGTTTTCTGTATACTTCAATTTCCTATTATATGCCAAAAATTTGAGTACTGGCTTAAATGGTGACTCTAATTTGGCCTGTTGTGACTGTGAGTTAGTGGGTTTGTTTGTGAAGTTTTGCCATGCGACTGTCTGGATCAACATTAACATAGTAAAGCATATTCAGAAAATGCAGGAATGGTTGGAGATAGCCTCCACTTTATTTCCCGGGTAGAAAAAATATGTATGATAAGAAACACTCGGTAATGTAAGAGCTACAGCGTAATTATATATACGAAGTCTGTCTGGACAAAGTCCAGCCATTGTTAATATAAAGAGAACGGTTTGTGTGGCAACAATGTAACCTGGCAGCCAAGGAGAGTGGAGTGGAATGCGCATGTGTAAACAATAACAGATTCACTGGATAAGTCAGTGGGAGCGCTAGACTCCATTAAGTGAGCAAGTGTACTGTGTGGTTGTCGCATTCAAAATGACTGAGCAAGTAGGGCACCGAATCTGCATAAAATTTTACGTTAGGCTCGATCATTCATGTGCGGAAACTATTTGGATGATTCAGAAGGCTTTCAGGCTTTCAGGGACAATGCAATGAGTGCAGCACAAAGTGATTCACATTCTGGACGTCTGGCTTTTCCCAAAACTAAAATCACCTTTGAAAGGGAAGAGATTTCAGACTTTCAATAAGATTCAGGAAAATAAGACGAGGCAGCTGATGGTGATTCCAACAAAGGATTTTGCAGAGTGTTTTGAACAACAGGAGAGATGGTAGGAGAACTGTATGAGGTCCCAAGGTGCCTACTTTGAAGGGAACTGAAGCGTCATTGTCCTATGTGCAATGTTTCTTGTATCTTGTTTCTTGTATCTTCTTTAATAAATATATCTATTCTTCATATAATAAGGCTGGATGCTTTCCAGACACACCGTGTGTGTGTGTGTGTGTGTGTGTGTATGTATTTATATATATATATATATATATATAATATACTAGCAAAATACCCGCGCTTTGCAGCAGCGAAGTACTGCCTTAAAATTTTTATTAAGAAGAAAATTAAACCTTTTTAAACTGAGGGAAAATATACCAATATTTATTTAAGGATCTCTTTGTATACCACATTGTCAGTTTGGCCCTCTGGTTGTAATATGACCAAGCTGTGCGCTGAGCTTACTCTTGAGCATGCAACGTACAGTTGGCTATGTGAAAAGTAATGTTGTCTCAGATCTCACAGCTTGGATTGCTGCTGTCATAATCGGTTTGAGTTTCATGGTTTGTTTCAATTACAACAGTATTTGCAGGACTTGTGTTGAAGTGACATTCGGCATCTGTCAAGCGTTGTAAGCATACAACCGGTTTCATCGATAACTTCGCATCCAGCTTTTGAGAGTTTAAACATTCATGAACATCAAAGTGTCCACTACTGAAATTGTCACCTATGAATGTAAGATGTTTAAGAGGCATTGGCGGTTGTCGAAAGGTGTAAAATATTTGGCCATTTCGGTACACTTGAAAGCACCAACAGAACAATTCAGCGGCAGCCATCAACTCACATGCAGAACCATAGGTGAAGGGCTTAAGCATTTCACTCTTCTAGTGCTCCTGTTTAGTATAATTATCTCCTGTACCGTCATCAGTCCACACCTTGAACCTGTCCCAGTCATTCAATACATAAGACACAATGTTCTTCCAGATATCAAGAGTGAGCCTGATATGGCCGTGCAATATGTAACACAGAGAATGGAAAAGGTAGGTACCATCTCCGGGCATGGAAACCACTCGGTAAGTGACAGTTCTTTGATCGATGGTGATTACCTCGATAGACATGGTAATGGGGGTTGGAATGATGAAGGAAATGGGTACCTGAGTAATGTAAAGTAAGTGTAAAATACCTATACAATAACTATAATTGTAATAAACAAACAATAAAACAGCGGAGAAGCCGTGGATTAAACAAAAAGGCTGTAGTTATCAGCAGGGAGACGTGAATCCCGTGGCGAAGCAAGGAAGGGAATGTAGAAACTGGAGCGACGGACGGCCTTATATAGGCAGGCAGCCAACAACGTGGGAGGTGATGGGATGGGAGACCCAACGCCGCCTCACATGGTGACCAAGCTGCAGGCTATGGACGTATATATGTACGTAAATAGGATTCAGTTAGCGTTGGGAACCCGTGTACCAAATTTCTTGAAGATGGGCCCATAAGTAACAAAGACTGTTGAAAAGTTCAATATGGTGGCCGACAGTGGCATCATACCACTGAAATAAGTACGTACATTGGTTTCGGTTAGTGCAGGGAAGCCGCCTACCAAATTTCGAGAAGATGAGGCCATAAATAAGAAAGTTCAACATGGCGGACGTTGTTGATCGTTACGCGTAGAATTTCTAAATGAAACCTGCTTAACTTTTGTAAGTAAGCTGTAAGGAATGAGCCTACCAAATTTCAGCCTTCTACCTATACGGGAAGTTGGAGAATTAGTGATGTTGGAAAATTCAATATGGCGGCTGACAGTGGCGTCATACCACCGAAATAAGTACGTACATTGGTTTTGGTTAGCTCAGGGAAGTCACCTACCAAATTTCGTGAAGATGGGGCCGTAAATAAGAAAGTTCAACATGGCGGACGTTGTTGACCGTTATGACCGTTATGCGTAGAATTTCGAAATGAAACCTGCTTAACTTTTGTAAGTAAGCTGTAAGGAATGGGCCTGCCAAATTTCAGCCTTCTACCTACACGGGAAGTTTGAGAATTAGTAACATTGGAAAGTTCAATATGGCGGCTGACAGTGGCGTCATACCACCGAAATAAGTATGCACATTGGTTTCGGTTAGCGCAGGGAAGCTGCCTACCAAATTTCGTGAAGATGGGGCCATGAATAAGAAAGTTCAATATGGCGGACGTTGTTGATCGTTATGACCGTTACGCGTAGAATTTCGAAATGAAACCTGCTTAACTTTTGTAAGTAAGCTGTAAGGAATGGGCCTACCAAATTTCAGCCTTCTACCTACACGGGAAGTTGGAGAATTAGTGACGTTTGGAAAATTCAATATGGCGGCCGACAGTGGCGTCATACCATCGAAATAAGTACGTACATCGGTTTTGGTTAGCGCAGGGAAGTCACCTACCAAATTTCGTGAAGATGGGGTCAGCCTTCTACCTACACGGGAAGTTTGAAAATTGGTGACATTGGAAAGTTCAATATGGCGGCCGACAGTGGCGTCATACCATCGAAATAAGTACATACATCGGTTTCGGTTAGCGCAGGGAAGCCGCCTACCAAATTTTGTGAAGATGGGGCCATAAATAAGAAAGTTCAACATGGCGGACGTTGTCGACCGTTATGACCGTTACGTGTAGAATTTCGAAATTAAACCTGCTTAACTTTTGTAAGTAAGCTGTAAGGAATGAGCCTGCCAAATTTCAGCTTTCTACCTACATGGGAAGTTGGAGAATTAGTGATGAGTCAGTCAGTCAGTCAGTCAGTGAGTGAGTGAGTGAGGGCTTTGCCTTTTATTATTATAGATAAAGAGCTTATAGAGGAACAGATTCCAAATAAACAGGTGTGTCCGTTTTCTGCATTATTGTGTGGAGCTTCACACTCTTTAGTATCAGTGAGGAAAGTTGGAACCTACCAGTATGTTTAGAGAGTGCACTTAAAGTTTGAATTTATCATGCATTGAAAAATCCAGCAACATTAAATAATTCTAAATTCATTAATGTAATTTTTATTATAGATGGCATGAATTGCACAGTGGTTAGCACTGGTTTCCCGCCTAGATCCCAAAGATGTGCATGTTAGGATGAATGGTGATGCTAAACTGATTCTGTAGGCATAGGTGTGCTCTGCTGTGGATTAGTGGCCCATCCAGTTTTGATTCCTGCCTTGTTGGTATTAGTGTTTGGATGGATTTGTTTCCCTCCATTCAATTCAGAAAATAGATGGAGGGGTTGACTATCTTATTCAACTTCTCCCTCTGAAATTTTTCTACACATAATAATTCACTCTATTGATGTAAACAATTAAGGGCAGAGTGCTATTTGAAGTTAAATTCGGTAGTTCAGTGGTAGTAGTTTTTCCTGGAGTAGTTTGCTGTTTTCTTCTAAAGTCTGTGATTCAAAGACTTGACTGAACCCTTTACTATATGATTGGCTCCACAGAATATCTAAAAGTCATAGGTTTATTATACCTCAAGAGTGGAAATTAACCTTTCCACTTTGTTTTGTTGATTAAGATAGTGCTGCATACATCTACACTCAGCAGTCATAGGTATTAAACATGTGTGATGTACATATGTATTTTAATTATACATTTTTGAACATTTAAGTGGATTATATCACAGTATGTGGGTGAATAATGACTTAAAGAAATGCAGATTAAATTATTGGTGTGTAGAAATATGTAAGAGGGGACTCATCCAAGCCCAATAAGTAGTAGCTGTGCAAAATACAGAGACTACTCATAATATACACACATACATCAGTTGAGGAGAAGCAGGGAAGCATATGGAATTCAAAAAATCTTTTGAGTGATATTTTAAAGCTGCAGGTAATTGCACTATTTTAAAATAAAGACCCTTTTCCCTTTATGAAGGCTAGTTGTTTATAATTGGTGAAGACTATGATTCTGAGTATGTCCTGAGAATTTTCTAGCTCACCTTTTTTAATAATATGGCACATTTAGTATGGATGCAGTAAATCTTATTAACATTCTATCATCCCCAATACTTGTTTTCTAAGCACATGCCCGCATTTACTCTGTTTGGTCAGTAATTAATATAACATGACTTTGAGAGGTTGCCTGTGAGGAGGAAAAACATACAGGAGAACATGCAACTCAGATTGAGATTCAGGCCCATGACTTCCATTCACAAAATAAAATCTTGTGATTGTTAATTACTCTATTACACTCAGAATTACAAGGTAGCAATAACAAAACAAAACAGTTATCTCATCTGCCTTTATTTCCTTCATGGTACATCTAAAGCAAGACAAAATAGCTGTCTTAGGAAAAAATGGTGATGCTTTTCCTACCTAGCACTTGCCCATCTCAGTGGGAATTTGCCATGTGAGCCTCTTTTAATCTGTAATAAAATCACCCATGCATAAGTCCACAGCTGCACTCTTTAAACCGAGAGCTGCTGAACGAAAATTAATGAATTACTATTATCAGGGTCAACATCCATTTGACTGAATTATCCCCCCTTTGCACTGGAATTCAGTTGTGGACATTGGTGACATGGCCTCTATGAATAGCTGACTGCTTCAACCAACATGGGTTAGAACACAGTTTGGGTTTTGGTAATAGTGTTCTAAGCAAAGTTAGATTACATCTATTGAAGCAATCATGAGATTCTTAATTTGGAATGTTGGCCCCACTCCTTAGGCTGATTTGCAAAGCCTCTAACAGTATACACTAGTGCTGAAACTTTGAGAAACACAAACCTGCTATGTCACTCTGGATTGTGTGCTGCTTTCTACTGGGATGAAAGCCCCTAGAAATGGTAGCTGTGGCTGTTTTCTGTCCAGTTGGATGTACTGCCAACAGTATCTTCTAGGATAAGAGATAGAATCTGAAGAGAAATTAAGCTTGCCACTTTAAGGGGTGTCCACACCTTAAATAACTCATTTGAGGCTGAATTGACTATATACATATAATAAGAGATTTCAGTGTCATTTGGGTTCTGTGTAAGTGCCTTGATTCATAGGAAACTGGCATATAGAAAAATATGTACAGTACAAGAATATAAAAAAGACCAAGAGGTTATTGTAAATTCCCACTTCAGGTGGTGTAAGCTTTTACAGATATTCATTCTTTACAATTTCAAATCTTATGCAGAATTAAATTGTAAAATGAAGCTGCATTATCATACATCACTACTAGCTCAGTAGAAAATTAGAAAATATATATCAGCCAGGATTAGGTGCCATGGCTGTTACATGTGTGCTGTCTTTTTAAGACTACTACACTCACAGATATTATAGTAGTATTGAAGTTCAATGAATTAATTCAATTTCAACTATCACCCCTTCAAATCAGAGGCATGGTAGTTCAGTGGTAGTGCTGCTGCATTGCAGTAAGGAGACTATGGTTTATGTCCTGGGTCTTCCCTGCATGGAGTTTGCATGTTTCTCCCCTTGTCTGCGTGGGTTTCCTCTAGGTGCTCCAATTTCCTCCCACAGTCCAAAGACATACAGGTTGAATGAATATTCAATGCTAAATTGGTCCTCGTGTGTGTGTGTGTGTGTGTGTGTGTGTGTGTGTGTGTGTGTGTGTGTTTGCCCTGCGATGGACTGGCACCCTGTCCTGGGTTTGTTCCTACCTTGCATCCTATGTTAGCATGGGATTAGCTCCAGCAGACCCCCACATTCTTGTTCAGGACAAAATGGGCTAGAAAATGACTGACTGACCCATTTAAATTAAATAATTTTGCTTTTAAGAGATAACTCAACTGCCAACCTTCTTATCTACCTGTCCATTCATTTTTCAACAAGCTTATCGAGTTAAAATAGATAAAGGATTAGATGACGATTAAGAGTTAGATGACAATCCGCCAAATATTTAAACTATTAAAGCGTTACCAATTATAGTACCTAATAGCAAGGAGCATTCCGATTACATTGTAAACTGCTTGTGCAAAAAAACTAACTGCATCTGTATACTTATTTCTTATATTAAATGTCAAATCAACCTTTCCAACGAAGAAATGCCTTCATGGCATCTGTAAGGATGAGTCTTTATACTTGCAAGATATTGCTTGAAGGTGTTCATAAAGTTTTTTGGAATGGTGCTCAGTCTTAGTCTCTCTATCAAGTAAAGGTTGTTTTTTTTTTTTTGTTTTTTTTAACAACTTGAGATCACAGTGTCCTTTTTATGTTTTTGTTATTGAACACCAGCTTCATGAACCTTTCTCTCCTATAAATTGTTATAAATATCCAGTCCATTTGTAAACCTCGGAGAATAGCAATGATGCCTGCACTGAGGTTGAAGAGTGTTCCTTTCTGAGATCACCAAAGTGAGGGGTTGGTTTCTGTCTGAAAATGAAGCCTTTTGCCTTGTACTCCAGAGGCCACATTTCAAACTGCAGTATGCATTTCATTCCCTGTCTGTGTCAGTTGTGATTTCCTGTCATATGTAAGTTAGGTTAATTAATGACTGTAACCTTGCCTGCTTTGAGTGAATTGGGTTGGAAATGTAAAAACCTGACACCCCATCCAGGGCAGATTCTTTCCTTATTCCTAATGCTGTGCACTTACCTATTTATTTAAACCTGGCTTAACAAGTTCCGATGAAGTCTCAGGCCAATATGTATGTTTTTGGTGGAAAAACTCCTGGTTTTCTTCACTTTTTTGCAATGTGAGAATAGCCATAACTGGTTAAGAAAGCACATTTTTTTCTAATATGCTTTAACAACTGCAACTGTGTAATACTGACAGCTGTAGATATCACAATTTGGAATTGCAGCATTATGGCATTTAAATGTTATGCCCATTGCCTGATGTGTGACACCTGTAGTTATATGACATTTTGAGTCATAATTATTTGCTTTTAAAGGACAAATTCATGTGCCGTAGCTAATGCTAAAAATACTTTCATGAAGACAGGAGTTTTTGGTATATCTTTTGGACTTTTTGTTTTGCATTTCGGGCTTTGGTGACTTGGTATTTTCTTGCTCTGGTTTTGACCATGGCCTGTTTTTTGTTTATGATTTTGTCTCACATCTCCCAGTCCTTCCAACATTGTGTTTCCCTCGCTGATACTCTTCCTATGGTGTCAGTACCTTAATGACTTTTCTCACATCTGTATCATGGCCCAAAGCTGAAATATTTAGAGTTTATGTTCTTTCTGAATGTTCTGTTTCTTTTCAATTGTTTGACAAAAATTAAGCTTAATACATTAGAACCTTCTTGCACGGATACAAACTGAGTGAACAAAACTTCAGTGTTTAATTGCTTTATGAATTGGATTTACTATAGAGTTAAATCTTTCTTGACTCGTAGAGGTTCTGAAGGGTTTCAAAATCTGCTCATATTTTATGACTTCATTTGTTGTGACTTAGTGAATATAAGTCTTTATTTCATTTCTAGCCCATAATAAATATGAAGAGAATTTTGCCATTAATCAAGTTGTTAAGGGTTATATGTTCCTTTCCAGACAATCTGAAGTCCATCATTGTAGGATGAGGATTCTTTTCAAATGGAGAACACTGAAGAAAATTGCAAATCTTTCCTAAAGTTGATTCTTATAAATTTACCAAAAAAGTATGATGCTCATTGAAATTGCAAAGAACCCAAAAAAACCTTCCAGGGATCCATAGGCATCTGTCAGAATGATAAATGCTACAGTTCATTATCCTGCCATTATAAAACCTCTAAGTATGGCTTTCATGAATGAAAGTCAGGAGAAACTCCACTCCTCTCCAAAAGGTTCATGGCTTCACAGCATAGGTTTGCAAAGGTTTATCTAAAAGAACTACTGTACACAGCTTCTGTAGTAGTGGTTTTTAAACAGATAAACAGATAAGACCAAAGCGGAGGTTATTAGATGCAATGCTCTGTCTTACAAAAACCAAACACAACAATCAATGATTAAGTATAAATTTGGAGGTGTGATTATGTGAAATTATTTTGTACCCATTGGAAATGAATGCCACACAACCTTTGGGTCAGCTATGAACTCTTCTTTATACGAGACAATTCTACAGGAACACGTCAGTTCATCTTTCTTAAAGCATGGCTGAAATTGGAGTATGCAGCAGGACTGTGATACTAATCACAATGTAAGATGGCCCACTGGGTAGCTGATGTAGAAAAGAATTATGAGTTTTGAATGGCCATGACAAATTCTAAACATCTACTTCTTTGACATACTGCAAAGAACTTCAAGAGATGGTAAACATCAGGCATCAACGAACTGAAATAGTATTGCAAAGAGGAATGTTGTGTTTTTTTTTTTTTTTTTTTTTGTTTTTTACCTAAATTGGATTTTTCAGTTTTAGGATTTGGTGAGGACTAAATGATTGTTTTGACTTGATATGCCAAGAACATAGAACTAGGTGCAATTTCTTTTTCAAGACACTGTATTCTGGGCGGCATTTGTTTTTCCTTGTTTTAACAGTAGCTAGTATAGAATACTCATGCATACCTACCATCATGATTATAAAACACTACTACTGGCCTTGTGGAATTTTGTTCAGAATCTCGTTATTCATGTAAGAAATGTGAAGCTGAAGTGGAGACATTGGGAACAGCAATAGCCACCTCTGTACATGCTGTATTTGAGAGCTTTTTCCTGTCTTATTATTAATATTTAAAGTCAGGACCCATTTGTGAAATGAATATAGTTATGTTTTTATTCCAGTGCTATAAAGCTTCAATTTATAGTATGGATCTACATTATTTTTATCCAAATCTATCTTTGCTTGAATTTGCTTGAAAATGCTTATTTTAGGTACTGTGTTGCACAATGCATTGTTTTATTTTTTTGTGTCCTTATATATTTAAGTTGTTTTTAGTGAAAGATAACACAATAAATTAAGGACTGAAATTATTCTGTTTTGCCACAATAGACAGGCAGAAAAGATTTTTTAAATGAGGAACAACAGTAAGATGACAGAGACAAAAATACAAAGTCAAAAATCAAAATATGGTTCAAAAATGGAAAGACAAATAAAAATATACCTAATCTTAAATACAAATACAAATTCAAATTCATAAGTCAAATAATGTAAAGCAGGCAGAGGTCTGGATGACCTGTAAATACACCGACCTTTATACTGTGATAATGATGAAATCACATGTTGCACACTTCCTGTTGTCACATGGTAGCAATTAAGGTAGTACCAATAAATGCAAGTCTGCAAAATGGTAGTTTCCACTTAAAAATAATACCTTAGTAAACTAAGCATAATGATAATAAACTGCTCAAAAAAAATTAAAGGAACACTTTGAAAACACATCAGATCTCAATGGGAAAAAAAAAAATCATGCTAAATATCTATACTAATATGGACTGGGTAATGTGTTAGGAACGAAAGGATGCCACATCGTTTGATGGAACTGAAAATTATGAACCTACAGAGGGCTGAATTCAAAGACACCCCGAAAATTGAAGTGAAAAAATGATGTGGCAGGCTAGTCCATTTTGCCGAAATTTCATTGCAGCAACACAAAATCGTACTCAGTAGTTTGTATGACCCCCACGTGCTTGTATGCATGCCTGACATCATTGGGACATGCTCCTAATGAGACAACGGATGGTGTCCTGGGGAATCTCCTCCCAGATCTGGACCAGGGCATCACTGAGTTCCTGGACAGTCTGAGGTGCAACCTGGCGGCATCGGATGGACCGAAACATAATGTCCCAGAGGTGTTCTATTGGATTTAGGTCAGGGGAGCATGGGAGCCTGTCAATAATATCAATTTCTTCATCCTCCAGGAACTGCCTGCATACTCTTGCCACATGAGGCCGGGCCTTGTCGTGCACCAGGAGGAACCCAGGACCCACTGCACCAGCATAGGTTCTGACAATGGGTCCAAAAATGTCATCCCAATACCTAATGGCAGTCAAGGTGCCGTTTTCTAGCCTGTAGAGGTCTGTGCGTCCGTCCATGGATATGCCTCCCCAGACCATTGCTGACCCACCGCCAAACTAGTCTTGCTGAACGATGTTAACAGGCAGCATAACATTCTCCATGGCTTCTTCAGACCCCAGACCCTTTCATGTCTGTCACATGTACTTAGAGTGAACCTTCTCTCATCTGTGAAAAGTGTTCCTTTAATTTTTTTGAGCACTATTTATATTAAGCCACCTAAAAGATGAAACTATAATATAATAATAGAAATTAATTCTTTATGTTCAACCCCCCTCAATAAAATAAAAAATATTTTTGAGAGTAACCTGCAATTAGAAAACAATTAATAAAGATACTGATTTCAAAACAAGTTCTTTCTAATTTGTAGAAGGTAGCTTTATTTGTTTATTTATTTTTGGTTATATTTGTGTAATTAAAGTATTACACGTCATATAATATTTCCTACATGTAAGACCTTCACCACCGACTGCTTTTTTTTATGGTGAGACGAAAGGCAGTTCTATTATAATTAAGCTCATCTGATTCTTCACTGCTTACAATAAGTGTTTGCTTATTTTAAGGAGAACTGTACTGTATATGTTTATCTTTTTGAACATTTTACAGCCAAGCTCACTATAATATGTGTTGTAGGCCTGTATATGTATTTTTTTTTTTTTTTGTTACTGCCTAATTTGAAGTCGACACCCTTCATTTGACTTCTCACTTTCAGTGCTTGTCAGCAGTGCACACAAATGCTTAAGTCTTCATTTCTGTCATAGTAAAATATATTTTAGCAAATGCTGGATATTTATTAAAGAAACCTAGGCTAGCTACATTCATTAATTGCAAAGCACTAAATGCAATATATGTAATGCATAATGTGATAATTCAGTATTTTAGTTTTAATATATTTGCAAACATTTTTAAAATCCTTTGTAATTCTGGGGTATTGAGTGTTTGATGTGGGGAAAAATAATTTAATACGTATATGTGTGTGTGATAAAGAGTGTGTATATATACTGTGTGTGTGTATATATGTGTGTGTGTATATATATATATATATATATATATATAATATATATATATATATATATAATATATATAATATAATTTGCGTGTGATATGTAGGGTATGTATATGTTATATAAGTATAGTTATGTATATATTTTGTACATATAAACAGTATATGTATGTGCAGTATAGAAATGTTTTCTTTTACAATAAATCCAGTCAAGTGTGATGCACAACTTGTCATGCAAACGGTTAAATATAGCAGGAAGAGCTCATCTGATTATCAGATTTTCATGGTGAAGGTCATATTATGTTGCACAGAGAAAGATGAGGCGTCAGTGTACAATTAGAAAATGCCATGGAATTGTTGCTTAATTTTCAGCCTCGCTGATTTAAGCTGATAAACCGTCAGCATCAAATAAGGATTTGTTTGCACTAAAATCTGTTTACAGTAAAATGTTGTGACTTCCCATCTATTATGTAAACTGTTAATAGTACTAATAACATTTGTAAAATGCACATTTTGTTTTAAATGAACTTCTAATGAGATTTTTAAATTGCATAATTTTTTATTGCATGGACAGATACTGTATAGCAAAGAGAAGTCCTGCATTCTGCAATGTAATATTTAGCTTTGTAGTGAAACAGCTAATTCTTATGTAAACTGCAGAACAGAACATAAAGGGAAAAAAAGATAATTTCAGGAATTCTGCTCATTCAGGCAGAAAGCATGATTAATTTAATAACTGCCATAGATGGAAAAGCCATGAGCACTTTGGCTGAAGGCTTGACCCACTTTTTAAATCAGTTGGAAAAACTGGCGAGAGAGAGAGAGGCTGCTCAGAAACCTTTAGGATTAATGCTGAGACCTTGCATTTTTTTTGTTTAGACTTAAAATTTTAAATGATTTTCCTGTTTTGTAAGAATGAGGAAAATGCCCTTGTGAAATGCTTACATGTTTACAGAAATCCTAGTTTGGATACATATGACTTTATTGCTTAATTAGAATTTTTATATTTTTCTCATTTTTTTCTGTTTCCTCCTTCCACTTCTCTGTACTATGTAAACCACGGTGGAGGTATTTAAGATTCAGCATTTAATTAAAGTGATTGATAGGCTAATAAAATCTTGAAAGGCAGCTTGCTCAGTTTTCTTGTTTCTTTTCTTTCCTTTGGAGGTACTTTATAAATAGGTTTTATGCAAAGTACAAAGTAGGCAAGTGAATTGTATTTGCTTTTCTGTGGTATGTCAACAGAGGGTGCTGTACACATTTTACATTAATGTATGCAGACATTATTCTTTATTATTCTTCCTTTTTTCTGGAATTGATTAGTATTAGTTTTTCTACTAACTTCAAATACAGATAATTTTTAAAGAACAAGTAGTACTAGGGTGATGTACTGTGTTAGTCATTATGAATGTAGTGAGAAGTCAAGCAAAATGACACCTTCTATTGGCTGACTAAAAAGACTGCAATATTCGAGCTTTCGAGGTAACTCAGGCCCCTTCTTCTTGCCTGATAAGTTAAATATATATTTATGGATAAAGAAAGTAGCATAGTATATCTTTTGTGGACTAGATAAAAAGCTTCAACCATTATTTTTCCTTGGCCCTGGCTAGCTTGCTTATCATGCCAAATACCTACCAGTTTGTAACGTGGATAAATGTAAACTACTTTTTTCACATTTTAGTAGTCTACATGTTCAAACTAACCACGCTGAATTGTATTGCCACAATGACAACATTACTGTATGTACATCATGTATTACAGATAAGCAAATTTCTTTTAAAGGCTATGTTCACAATGTGTCATCATTAAAAAATTAACAAAAAATTACAAACATTTCATTGCTCACTTCCCGTCATCAACAGACAATTTTCATGAAAGTATGTAAATGTTGTCTGTTTAAAATTCTTGACCCAGATGAGAAATGTACATGTGATTTATTTAATGAGCTAAACTGAGAGAAGCACATAAAAAATGTAACCAAAACAAATAAAAATAAACCTAGGTTCCAAATCCTGACGAGATTTGAGAATTGAAGTCAAATAAAGAGGCAAAGAGGTCAAACTCGCAAGAAAAACAATACTTAAAAGTATTCTTTTATTTATTTATTTTAGGAGGTTTGTATCCACTGATCGGGTAGCGAAAGGAACCCTCTGCTGACCTTTTCGAGTGTTGCACTGATTACCTATGGATCACAATTCTAGGAGCTACACCCCAAGCAACATGGGAAGTGGCACCAATGATGTGCTCTTAAAATAGCATTCAAAACACAGAAAATACTAAATGAATTTACACAAAACCTAATCACAACATCTTCACTGAAGATTATCTGATAATCCACAACATTTAATGTTATCTGTAAAGTGCTAGGCAGTCAAAACTGTGTGTTTTTTTTTTTTTGGTTGGTTTTAATTGGTTACAAATTTTTGACTTAGTAGCTAATCTCAATTTTATTTCATTTTCTTAAGAAACATCCTGTATCTACCATGGCCACAATAAATGCTTGGATCTTAAAAAATGTATAACCGTGAATTGGAGAATGGGCTTGTTGAAATCAGACAGCTATAAACTGACAAAGCGGCCATGTTATCAGTGAACCAAGGTCATTATAGTTTTGCCTTTTTGTGCTTATTTTACTTCTATATTGTTTTGGACCATACTTGAAAACTAAATTTAGTTATACTTAGCCTTCATATAATGTATTTTTAGTTTTAGTTTAGTTTTACTTTTACAGACATTTCTGTTTTGTTTTTATACAGATTAGTTTCAGTTTTAATTCTATTAATTATGTTTGTTTTATTTCAGCCAGGATTCCTCCACTGGCTGGGGTACAAATGCCAGTTTATGTCTATTTTGTTCATTGTTTATGGTAACATTGTAGATAATTTATTTTGTTTAAACATTTTTGTAATATGTGCCATTTATTTTGTGGGTGGACCTCCAACAGGTGGGGCCACCTGCCCATTACTGTAAACAGACTGCCATCAGGCCCGTAAAGCTGGGATAACCCATAGTTCCTTTCCATTCATTATGAATGCGCTCGGTGTGTGGTGAGTTCTGTGCTCTGCTGTTTGATCATTCTTGGATTTCATATTGGGACTTTGCTGTCAGAGCTTATTTTTGTTCAACTGTGCTTTTTAAAAATAAATCCTTTATTTATAAAAAAATCTTTATTGACTTTCTTGTTAGACTAACTTGTTTCCTCCCTCTATTGGGCATTTTGAGAAATTACTGGGAGTTTCATGCTTTGGGACTTGAGTTCATAAAAATACCATGGTAAAAGACATATTTATGGAGTTTAGTTTATGTCACAATCAGACAGAACTGTAGAAGTAATGGTTTTGGAAATGTGTTTAATGTTAGTAGAAGCCTATATGCATGGCATGTTAAAAACAAGCATGAACAAAAAAATGACACAGAATGAGAACAATTTATTGATCATTTGTGTTAAACAAACTACATCTTTGCATGCAAATTACAAATTCAAAATTAATTGGAATAAAGAAAACAACAAATAATGGAAGTAGAAAACAACAAATAGTGGAAGTAGCTTAACATGAGTGGTGAAAAACAGCTAAAACTCTGTTCATGTAGAGGTGTTATTACATAGACAAAAACTGACATAAGTAAAAGTATCTGTCAGGGAAACAACTCAAGTAAAAGTAAACAACTATTCAACTAAAAGTAAAATTTAGTTGCTTTAGAAAAAAAAAGTTAATCAAATTAATATCCTCAAATATCAGTAATTAGCAGAACACATATAGCAAGAAAACTGATTTATATAGATTTTATTTATCAAAAGGAATATTAACAACATATATATGTACTGTACACTTACACACAGAAATGGTGTACTGTTCTGTATATGGCAATTAATTCCAAAAGGATCAGTATTTGCATGTCTGTGAAATACAAAAATATTTGTAAGAAAATTTAAGCAAGCCACACAGCAACATTATTGATTTCAAACAGCAAATATTATTGTACACTTCTAGCAAAATGGGCCCATTATCAGTTGCAAAGCATGCTGTAGTCCCATTCATTGGAATAAGTTTTAAAATTATAAAAGAAGACCAATATTTTTATTGCCAGAAGTACATCATAATAATTAAAATGTAAATTGAAGAAAGCTGATATCTTGCTTATTTAGATTTTGTTTAAAAATGTTTTTATGTTCATGAACTTAGTAGAAAACTCTAAATGCATAACTGTAATTGTTCATTTTTGAATTAAATATTAAAAATGGTTTGATTGAATGCCAGAATCCAAAACATAAAACAAAGCAGAGTGTTGTCTATTTGTTTGCAGCTTTCTGATGGATTTCAACATGAGAATATTTATTTTCAAACCAGTCTAAATAAACACCACAGCAGCTGTGGTTTCTTTCATTATTATGAGCCTTCCATAAACTCCAAAGTGCCTCTCCTGAATGAGATTAAAATTTATGAAAACAAATCAACATAGTTTTTGCACTTCGCATGCACTACAGTAATTACAATTTGAAATCAACAATATGGCTGAGGTATTATTTAGATTGTTATAAAAACTTGTAAGCAACACTGATCTCAGGCTATTACACTAATAGTAGACATTACCGAGGCAACCTGTATATTTCAAAAGTAAAAACAATGATATCCTTTTTACTATGGAGCAGATTTTTCACCAACTAGATGTTATTTATTAAATTGAAGTGGAGACGCATCTAGCATCACTATCTATTTCTACTGAGCAATTTCAACAATTAGATCGTGAAGATTGAACTGCTGAACCTGAGAATATCCTTCTTCCCAATCTGGTTTCTAGCAGCTACTATTCTGAGTCTTCACTCAATGTAATAGATTATCCATTACAAAGAATGCTATTCACTTGCTGAAACAGTGTGGATAACCAGATTGCCAAGAGCCCATAAATGTCCCATTTCTTAGGCCTAATTGATCTACTCATGTACAGTAAGTATCCTTCCTTTGATTTCCACAACTTAGGATATATGTCTACTGTATATAGAGTTTGAATGTTCGCTCTGTGTTTATTGGTTTTTTGTTCGGGGGAGAAGTTTGATTATCCTTGCTCATCCCAAAGACATGAGTGTTAAGTTAATAAAAGCTTTTTGACCTATGCATTAGTGTGTCCTGTGACAAACTGGTGCCTTCTCCAGGGTTCATACCCTCCTTGGATAAGGTGGTTTGAAAATGGATTAATAGAAGGCTGGTTATATCCGAAGGATAAAGTTTTTCATAGTTAGACATCTTAAGTTTTTCTTGTTTATTGCAGAGTCTAGGTCCACAACCAACAATCTCAATTGCATATTGTATGTATATACAGTACTTTATATAACAATATTTACAGTAAATACACAATATAATATGTCTAGACATTCTAAAGAGAACAATATTAATGCTTTTCTAATATTCTTCAGTGCACGAAAGGCTATAACCATTATGCTTTTGTCTCATTTGACCAGTAGACCAGATTATACCAGCTTGAGCAACATTATAAGCTACAGACCATCACTGTTGTAATTTAGAGGTTTTGGAGTACCTAATCATTGCTTTCTGCTTATAGCTTATTTTGGACATTTTCACATAGCCATTTATTTATTTTGAGTGTTTTTTTATTATGGTGGCAACCACATCTTTCTTGAAGTTGCACTGTGTGATGTAATTTCATTGGCAGTATATAAATTGCTGGTGTACTAGTGTCTGAGATTTTAGTAGTAGCTGCTTGTAGAGTTCAAAAGGGAACACTTATAAATGTCTTTCTCTCCTTATACTAGCCAAGATAATTCAAGAACACTCCTCATTGACACTGAAGCACGTAGACTGACTTGTATCTTAATGTGTTTTCTTGTTTTCTCTCTATTTCAAATAAACAATCATAAAAATCACATTCTATCTTTTATTGCTGACACTTTAAATAAATGAATACAGCTACCTCTTCTTTTACAGAGTGAAATCTCTTATGGCAAAATTTATATTCAGCCTCCAAGTGACAAGTTTCGGTAAACACAGTGAGAGAGGAGCAAATTACAAATACAATTGAAGTCCCATTACATGTTCTCCTTTTGCAGCAAATTTTGAACATCCGTGCCCTTCCATTTTAATAGGGTTGTAGTTTAACTATAGAAGAAGAATAAAAAACAAATTAGCGAGGAAAGACAATTTACTCTAGAAACAAAAGTTAGCCAGCAAATCAGTGCCTGACACACTAATGAGCATCTAGTATACAAATAAAGCTGAAATTTAATAAAACAAAAATTGAAATACATAATCATTTTTTACTGCGATGGATGGAGGTAATTTCAATGATCAATGTGAATTTTACTGTGATATCTATACAGTATGTATTTATTTAAAAAATGTGGATGAGAGAAGGGCATCTTTTTTT
>JANRMT010062814.1:121584077-121637865 GCA_026402145.1 Polypterus bichir lapradei | reverse complement strand
AGTTATACAAGTGGTCACTTTAGTCCTGTACCCTTTTCTTTCAAAAATTAGACCCTTAGGGTATCGCAGTACTTTTTTCAAACGTTTTTTGCAACCAGCCTGGTTTTAGTTTGGAAATCTCCTACTGCTTTAATTTTTTCTGAGGTCTTGGAAGAAATAGCACGTTGTGCTTATTTTGAAAAAATGATTGATTGTAATTAAAAATGACTCCTTCCCTTAGCCATGAAAAGGCTTCCTTGTATTGCTATAAAGTATGTATTAAATAAAGGATGTTACTTTAATTCTTTGCTCAAATTATTTTTTTAAGCTTGACTCTGTTGTTATACTCCTAACAGCTATCCAGCAGGTATGGGAAGGTGGGTCTGTTTTTCAGTTTTGTTTTTTTATTTTTTTTTTTACTATAACTATTTACTGTATGTTATTATTGATAGTTTCCTCTCATTAGGCTTATTATATTATTGGTTAATGTAACTATTATATTTTTGCAATTTTCTCTTTTAAGTAACGTTTTAGGTAACATCAGTAGATAATAATAGAGATAATTTTGTAATTTAACTTACTGCTAACTTTATAATATGTAATGAATAGTTGACTATTTAATGTTATGATCCAGTTCTCCTTTGTACATTCACTTGGTTGCCCCTAAAGAACATTTTGTAAAAAAAACAAAAAATAGGCCCTTACTCATTGGATGGTATTGCTTCACTTCTGACTGTATATTCTGCAGTTTATACTTTTTGCTATTCATAGTCATTTCTGGCTTTTGTTTTTGGTTTGTTTTTATGTAACATTATGATTTTCTTTTATACTGTATTGTTTATTAATTTTGCTGTTTTGTGCTATGATATACAGTACAGGCCAAAAGTTTGGACACACCTCCTCATTCAATGTGTTTTCTTTATTTTCATGACTGAAGGCATCAAAACTATGAATGAACACGTGGAGTTATGTACTTAACAAAAAAAGGTGAAATAACTGAAAACATGTTTTATATTCTAGTTTCTTCAAAATAGCCACCCTTTGCTCTGATTACTGCTTTGCACACTCTTGGCATTCTCTCGATGAGCTTCAACAGGTAGTCACCTGAAATGGTTTTCACTTCACAGGTGTGCCTTATCAGGGTTATTTAGTGGAATTTCTTGCTTTATCAATGGGGTTGGGACCAGCAGTTGTGTTGTGCAGAAGTCAGGTTAGTTGGTCGATCATTTATTTTTCAACAGGACAATGACCCCAAACACACCTCCAGGCTGTGTAAGGGCTATTTGACCAAGAAGGAGAGTGATGGAGTGCTGTAAATGGTCATGAAAATAAAGAAAACACATTGAATGAGGAGGTGTGTCCAAACTTTTGGCCTGTACTGTACATAGTGTTTTATGTTATCTCCTTTATATGAAACCTGAGGATGTGGGGCCACCTGACAATATGTAGCTGGATGACTGCTGATATAATGGTTAGCTTTGACATTGTGGTTTGGTTCGGATTCCTGTTTTTGTGATTTTATGCTTAATTTTCTTCATTTGGATTTACTGTCTTCAGCTCTTAGCCCTTATGTTAAGCTACTACTCTCTGTTTTGTGATTATCTGGATTTGTATGCTTTAGGTTTTTTCCTGTTAAATGTTTGCGCTTTTAGGAGCTGCCTTGCTTCTTTCTTTTTGTTTCTTTAAATTTATAAAGAAACATTGTTTTTGTTTGTTCTTTAAATTAGAGGTTTTTAAACACTGTTCCCTTTCCTCTTTGAAAGGCATGAATGAAACTTTTTGAACTTTAAAAGCCTAAATGCCATTTCTAGGCCTATGCAGGCCAGAACGCCTGCCTTTTAAATTGAGGTTAGACTGCCTGAGTAGAGGTTAATCCAGTCCGCCCAGACCTAAACTGTGGGTAGGTCTGTTCTTTAGGGTTGTTTTTGGAGCCCTGCTCCCATTTTTGAGCATTTGTATGACAGGATTACAACACCTGCCTTGTCTCACAGGGAGGCTGTCCAACTTGCCCAACTCCTTAAAATCTACAACGCAGTACTATTTCTCATATTTCTTGTGATTCTTTCCTGTTACTCCTGCCCTCCTGTCTTCATCCCAATCTTCTTATGATTATGTAATCAATTTCTTCTTTGCCATGAGGCAGTTTAAACCTCCTCCCAGGGTAATTTTTAGAGAAGTTCCAGAATGAATTCCAGGATCAGGGGTGACCTATCCTTAAGCCAGAGGAACATCAGACTAGCGCTACCTCTAGTGTACCCTAATTGTAAGATGCGTCAGCTCACAAAACACAAAAACAGGCTTTTATACAAGAACTATAAAATCAGCTCATGGTGATATGTGCTATCTTAAGCATTTCCTACATTGCATTGGTATGTGTCCCCCTCCCTGCCAATTAGGGTCTCTATCATTTTAAGTGTAATGTTGAAAGACTTTTCACTGTCTTGTATCAAATCGTTGGGTCTGTTGCCTATCTCCGCTTGTTGCTGATCACCCCTTCACAAAACACAAATGTGTAGTATATTATCAAGTAGAGCTTTGTGAATGGTTCTGATCCCAGAGAACTCACGAGCTTAGTGTTGGCAGCTTATGAACACTGCTACATTCCAAACGATTATTTTTCAAAATCCTCAGCTTGCCAACCCTTTATCCATCTTATGCCATGTGAGTGGGAGTAAAACCTCTATCTAAAAACTAATGAATAACTACAGCAGTGAAAGAGGTAGTGGGTAGACATTATTTTTCAAAGGATGAAGAAACTACAGTATATACGTTATTCAGACTTAAGAGATTCATTTAGAGTAATTACCTAAAGTGGTGTATTTACAGAATTAAATGAGTTTGATGTTTAGACTGTCTTTGCTAGACAGCTTTTTGATGATATGTTCATTGCCATCTTAACACTGTGGTAACTTAATCAATAATAAAGGCATCCCCAAGGAAAAAATAAAGAAAGGGTTGGCATCCACAGTGTTATTGCCTATGCATTAATGTGTTAAATCTTCAATAGCTAATTTTTTTATAATGTGAGTCTGCTGAATATGTGGAAAATTGATTCTGGATTCCTGCAGTATGAAACAACTCACCTGCATGCTAATAAATTGTTTTTTTCCTCCCATAGGTATGTGACATTTGGAAGTTTACACAACTAGGTATCAGTTATGGTCAGCAACAAGTTTATGATGTTGTAGAAATGAATATATAGTAAAATGAAGCAACAGGATATATAAATATGAATACAACTGTGATTAAATAAAGACATACCGGTAGTTTCTTTAGACCAGTAAATTAGTAATTACAGCAGTTAACTTTTTTAGGACTTAATCATCTTTCGCTTGACTTTTAAGTATTTATCTTAGTTAAACAGCATGTAAACAGTATGTGTATTTCAAAGCATAATCATATATATGGTAAACTGTTTTCAGGGTCATTCTACTACTTGTGTGTGTATGTGTGTGTGTGTGTATATATATATATATATATATATATATATATAATTTTTTTTTTTTTTTATATGTATATATTTTATATGTGTAATTTTTTTTTTCCGCAGTCATTTTCTAACCTGCTTTGTCTTTCACAGGGGGCGCTGGAGCCAATACCAGCCAGTATTGGGTGCATGACCAGAATAAATCAATAACTGGGTGCCAGTCCATTATAAGGCAAACACACACACAAACACCTCCATGTACCAACACACACTAGGGCCAATTTAGCGTTGCCAATCCACCTAAACTGCATGTCTTTAGATATATAAATTGATGGCAAAATAGTACCTCACAAATCCAGCATCTTGGCTTTGATTTTGATACCCAAGTACAGTCTATCTGGATTGTTTCTCTGTATCTGTGTTTTTTCTCACTTTTTCGTTTTTGTTAATTTACATGCTGATACTAATTTGGCATTTCATAGGTGCATACACTGGTGTGAAAAACTATTTGCCCCCTTCCTGATTTCTTATTCTTTTGCATGTTTGTCACACAAAATGTTTCTGATCATCAAACACATTTAACCATTAGTCAAATATAACACAAGTAAACACAAAATGCAGTTTTTAAATGATGGTTTTTATTATTTAGGGAGAAAATAAATCCAAACCTACATGGCCATAATGCACTGTGTATTTCACCAGTAATTGCTGTCATCTACAGTATATGCAGAGTCTTCAGTTTTTAAGTTGGGTCCTCACAAAGTCAACGTATTGTTTCTAGTTTCTCATGCTTAGTCATTTCTCATGTTTTTATTATTGTGTACTGTGTTGATTGTTTCCGATTGTTGATTGTTCCTGTTCAATTTGTATTTTTGGCTCTTACCTGTTTTTTTTTTACTTCTCTATCACCTTCTCCTATTGAAACTGGTTCCGTACTACTTTGCAACTTTTTTTGTGTCATTATATGAGTGGATTCTCCCATTATGCGACTCAGCATTGAATCCGCCAATAAACAGAGCATTAAGTTAAGTATCACTCCACACCCTTCTCCATGCTGAGTCATAGCCTGATGTGCCCACACCATCCTAGTCACTCAACAAGAAACCAGGGGTGCATATGCAAAAGAGAGTTGTTGGCCTCTGTTTGTTTACTTATGTTTGATAATGTGAATGATGATTATCTAAGTTGGAATTTATGTGAAAGATAATCATTTTATTTCTGCAGGTATTAACATTTTGGCGGGGGGGGGGGGATTTTGAAATTTAAGATAAATTTTAAGCTGACCTTTAGATTTTTAAAATATATAAAATATGCTAAAAGTCACAGAGAGGCAATCACATTTATTACGGTATAAACCTTGAACTACCTGTAATTTTTCTAAATCTGTCGATTCTATTAGTGTCTTGGGGACTTGTAACCTATCTCCACAGCACTGAGCACAAGTTAGGAACCATACAATATAGTAACTCAGAACATGTAGAATAAATGACATTCTTTATGAGCACTACATAATGCATTCTCTTACATGAAATAATAAATCAATTAATATGTGATTTGTTTTGTCAGGATTAAAGCCTTGAGCGTTTAGAGACCTTTGTGTGATAAAGGAAATATTTACATAATCATTTCCATTTGTGTGCTTGTGGCTTTGGTAACAAATTCAGTTTAAACTGTGACAATACTGCAGATTTCTAGGAAATGTTTTTATTTTTTGTTGAAAAAAAAAAAATATATATATATATATATAAAATCCTGGGAATATTGGAAACGTTGAATATCTTGACCCAAAGGCATGATACAGTGAAGCTGTTTAAACACATGATTTTCAATTAGAGCACAGAGGGCAAGTGATTTTTTTTCAGAATCACACAGTGGCTGATTGCATGGGCTAACTTGGACGGTTTCAATGCCGTTGCAACACTTTGCCTGTCTATTTCGAAGCATTCTTTTTCACTTTCTTTAACGATAAAATGAATATCAAGCAAATAATAAAATAAATCTGTGCAATGGACCTGCCTTACATTAAAGTTCCTCACACCTCTGAACGGCATCAAGTGGGTTTAAACATAATTGATGGATAAATGATCATTTAAGTTTTCATATGATATTTTTATGTTTCCTAATCTGAGTCCTATCAATGCATTATTGTCCCTACTGTGGATTCTCTCTTAACTTAAAACACAGAGAATCCAGGGTGCTGGGGTGTGTGTGTGTGTGTGTGTGTGTGTGTGTGCATGTGTTTGTTGCATTTATGTGCAAGTTTATGTAGAGCCCTTATGTTGACTGGTTTTTGGGATAGTCTCTGGCCTCCAGTGACTGTGAATTGTATTAAGCAGGTTTAGGAATTTTATATTATTGTTTGTATATATTAAAATCATATTGTTTACTGGGTAACACATAGGCATGATACAGGGGTTACTCTCAGTACGTTTCTTTGTTACTCTATGGAATAACAGCTGCACACTTATAAAGCAGTATCATTATGACTTATGGTGTTTGTAAATTACTAGTCATTCACATACTGTGTTCTCCATTCGGTTACTTACACTTTTGTGTTTCTTTGAGTAGATTTACTATGAAAATATACTGACTATTCATCCTTCTTCTTATGTTCGCTGAATATTCTTGAAAGAATGTTTGTGATACTTAACATTGTATTAGATTGTCTGTCCTGATACTTTTTAATGAATTTTTGTGTTAATGTTGTTTCTTCCAGGTGCCTGCCTGGTTGGCTGCTGTATTTCATACATTCTTCCTTTCTCTGGGGACTCCCGCAGTGACCACACTCCCTCTGTACATCAAAATAAAAAAATGGAATCTAAAGTCTCAGAAGGCGGACTGAATGTTACTCTAACCATCAGACTGTTGATGCACGGCAAAGTAATTTGGGGCAGACCCATTCCCCACCCTTCTCATCTATTTCTTTCCTTCCTCTTAGTTTATGGTAGTCTGCTAAAACTTTTTGAAGTTATGCTTCAGTAGCTTAATTTTTTAATGCATCTTTTCTGATTTTTATTTCTAATATATGAGATATTTTGTTCATAAGTGGCAAGGAGATTGGCAAAGAGGTCAGTGCTATTTTCCTCACAGCTTCATAAACCTGGGTTTGAATCTTAGACCAAGTGCTGTCTATGTGAAATTTTCACCTTATTACTACTGAATGTCTGTGTGGGTGTTCTCCAGGTAGTCTTGTTTCTGTCCACATCCCAGTTCATTTTGCCTGGTAACTATAAACGGGCCAGTGAGTGTGCACTGTGATTGCTCATTAATGAAGCCATGCTGGGATTGTAAACAGAGAGTTAAACCTGTCTTTCATAAAAACCAATGGCTGGACCAAAAATGTTAGTCAAAAGAACAGAAATAAACATCTTTAACCAGAAACGCCAAAATAAAGATGGCTGAAAAATGTGCAGATTTTATCCAACCTTAGATACTAGGAAGTTCATGAAGCTGACCTTTATATCCTTGACTCATAATGACATGCACAATGTAGCCCTGGATGTAACTCATATCACCTGTGGCAACAAAAGAGAAAAATGGTGACACCCACATAAAAACAAAATGGCATTGTGGCATAATGGTAAAAGATGTGTACTCTTAAGAGAGGTTTTGAAATAAAAAGCAAATGCCAGAGTTAGGTTTGTATTCCCAAGGAATCTAAGGACAAACACCCAGATTATCACAAACGTTAAAAGAAAACAAAAAAGAAAATTAAAAAAAAACCACAGTAATTGTCTAGCATCGCACCAAAAGTTAATTTCTTCCTTGTGCCAAGTGCTGCTGAGATAACGTCTGACCTTGTCCCCAGCCCTTAATTGGTTAAAGGGTTCTAGAAAATGAATGGTCACTTGGGAAACTTGAAAACTATTGTGTTCTTTTTTTCTAACACAAAGAAGCCTAAACCTTTAAGCTAAGCAATATCTTTCTCTTTATTCAGAGGCAGAATCGGATTTAAGAGACAGTTAGTCATTTAGATTAATCAAGAGATAATAAAGGAATCCTGAATATGAACATCTGCAATTATCGGCCAAAGGTACTGAGTAACAACCAGGACCTGAGAACTGAAAGGCTTTAAGGCTGAGCATAGAGCACTTCTGCCAAAGATTGAAAAGTTTGCGAAAAATATTTAACATACAGACAAGGGGATGACTGAGAAAGCAAGGTCTAAAGCTATGCATACAGTAGGTCAAAACTAGAAACACAAAAAAAATGAAACCAAACACCACTGCCAAATACTTTAACCAGAATTAAAGTCCAAATAAATACACAAAAAGTCCTGACTTCCTAAGTGATCTTCAGATAAATAATGCAAGAAAATGTGTTTGTGATAAACAGAAACTTAGACACTGAGGATAAGGTACTCCAATGTTTTGAACTGTTGGCTCAATGCCATTACACAACACGAGTTCCTGTAGATGTGTGATGACTGTTTCCAAAATAAAAAAAAAATGCCAAAAATACTGAACAAAACAGCAACAAAAAAGTACACTTTTCCACTTTTCTTTTCACTCTATACACTTCCAACTTTAAGTATAGCACCAGGTCATGTTACTTGCAGAAATACTTTGTTGATTTTGCACTTATGGGGTGTATTGATAGGCAAGATATAGGAGTCAGGTAGAGAACTTTGTTTATTGGCACAGAAAGAATTGTTTGTAGCTTAACATCAGCAAAACCAAGCAACTGGTTATTGACTTTCACCACAACAAAACGCCTCTAAATCCGGTCACTATTCAGTGACTGCATGTAGAGGTAGTGTACTGCTGCAAGTACTTTGTAGTGACATCCTTCATATCTTCTACAACACTGTGATGGCCAGTGTGATTTTTCTACGCTGTGGTTTGCTGGGCTGGTAACATCACTTTAAGAGAGGTCAACCAAATTAACAATCTAATTAAAATGACTGGTTCAGTTATGGGATGCACTGTGGACCCCTCAGATAGTTACAAAGGAGAGAATTAAAATGAAACTGAATGCCATTGTGAACAATGCTGCACATCCTATCTCTGATACATTACTTTTCAGGCAACAAATTATTCAGCAGAAGTGAGTCAGAAAAGGCTACTGGTGCTCCTTAATACCAACGTCGATACTCTGGCATATTGCCTCACTATGACTGGTATGTTTTCAGACTGTAGTTTATGTGTATATTTATTTAAAGAGCTTCTGTAAAAAGTGAATATCCCCCCAGGGACAAAGAAAGTTCTATCTAAATACACCATTGAAATATGTTGGCAAATTAAGTTTGTAACCTTGGGGCTTACATGATTAAAGATGATGTTAGGATTTAAATACCTAAGAGCAAGTTTTCAGGCAAATGTCAAAAGCAACGAACCACACCTTCTGCCCTGTCCTTAACTCGGGGGCAAAATGTCTTTTACAGTCCACAAATTGCTTAGCTGAGGAACTTGCAGTGAATAAGTTGTTCCTGACAGTATTCCAGTTGTCCCATAATTTAACCAAGTAATACAACAGATTAGATCATTGAATATTTAGCAAACTGGATTTAAATCCATATAAACATTCAAAAGGACAAAGTATTTATTGTAGAGTTGAATAAAATATTTCTTGCAAATTCTGCCAAAGATAGAACAGACTTTCTGTTAGATTACATCTATCTACATTTTTCCAGGTTTCTATTTAAATCAAAACAGGCTCTACAGTAAATAACACCCAGATTCATAACTTATTAAAAACAAGCGTAGAAAGAAAAATATCTGGCAAACACTGTCTGAGAGTGAGAAGATCTTATGACATTAAGCGTTCTGTGTGATGTGCTTTAACTTGGTAACATAATCCTGTCAGTTTACACATAGTAATTTCAGAAAGTAATCAGACATTTTACTATGTTTAGTCACTTTAATTGGACTTGAATACCTTAATGTGGGTGTATAATATTAAGTATTAATTTCAAATATGTTTCTTTTATTGCAGGAAGTTGGCAGTATTATTGGCAAGGTAAACATGTGCCTTTTGCATTTTCTGTCCAAGCTAAATCTGTTTAAAGATAAGAGGTTTTATTTAACAAGGCAGATGTTATAGTTGTGATAAAATTACAGGTTCTTACAGAGCCCTTTGAGAATCTTCCTCATGTCCCATCTAAAAACTATTTAGAATTTTAGTATTCTGCCAAAAAAAACAAACCATTTTGTTATTTTTCAGAAAGGAGAGACTGTTAAGAAAATGCGTGAAGAGGTAAGCATCATTTGATTATTATAAAATTTTGCTGGATACTTTCCAAAAGCCTACTTACAAAAGGTACTGCAGGAAATTGTGAATTTAGAAGAGTCTGTTAACTTCACATTTACGGTGTTTAATTTTGAGATTTACAAATGGCATACTATGCCAACATAGCTCTTGAGGTCTTTGGTTCAGTCCTGGTCTGCTGAGCAGTACTATTTTCCTCTTGAGTTTGCTGTGGACCTCCAATGTGGGTTTCAAAAAAATAATAACATTTTATACTGTTTACAATAAGTAATAAATTTGAATGGACATATAATAATATACAAGGCAGAAGAGTGACAGTTAGTGCTGCTGAATCAAAGCTTCAGGTGCTTGCTGTTCAGTTCTCAACCCAATCTGTTTTTAGTTTGCATGTTCTCCCTGTGTGTGTGGGTTATTTCCCTAGGTTTATATTTAAATATAAAATTATTTGTTTGGTGACTCTAAATCGGAACTGCGTGTACCATCCAGGGTTTTATCTGGTCCTGCCAGAATAGGCTCCACACCCCCTAACCCTGAATTAAATGGCTTTGAGAGTATTTTATTATGAGCTATATATACAGGGTGCAGCAGAAATAACTCCCACATTTCGAAAAATCACTGTGGGGTCCCCAAAGCAGGTAGAGGGGTGTGGTCCATTCCGTTAGGTACGGTACATAATAAAGTTTTCAGTCATCACCATGCCGTGGTCGGGTAAGCATCGAGGATTTGTAGTGGAGGCTTTTTTCAAAAATGGCAAATCTGTAGCTGCGACGCAGAGGGTGTTTTGCACGCAGTTCGCTTTACGTGCTAATGAAAGTGTTCCAGACCGGAAAACGATTTTGCTGTGGTTTCAAAGAGTAAGGGCAACAGGAGGTTTTCAAACATCATCCTCGGTCCTTGGACCAACTAAAGGAGGCTATTTAAGAAGAAATTGGAGGAATTTCGCCCGACATGTTAGTGAGAGTGATGGAAAACTTCCAAGAACGGCTCCAAATGGGTATCAGCCATCAAGGCCACCATTTGGACGATATAATTTTTAAAACTTAAAGTAAAAAAACTTTATTATATCTACATTTGGGAAATAAAAAGTTTTTGGTGATACCTCGTTGCATTTTTTTTCAATCCCCCTTTGAAATGTGACAGTTATTTCTGCCGCACCCTGTATAACTAGCCGAAGCCCGTCGTAGCATATGACAGTGTAAGAATAGGAACGGAAAACGGTGAGAAAGGAATTCAGTATAACAAATGGTTAGGAAACCACCGTCGCAGTATAATGAAAATAGCAAGGAGCGAAACCAATGCCAATGGTCGAGAGAGTACCTTCCTGTAGCAGGCTACGTAAAACATAGACATATACAGATAGACGCCGCAATTCACTGTGTTGCTCAGTCAACACGATAAGTCAGCGCGTCCGCCCTATTGCGAGTGGTAAAAGTGCCATGTAAACTAATACAGGTAGGCGTGGAAACCAGGTTTTCTGAAGAAAAAACAATAACGTTTTAAGCAGTATCATTTACATACAACAGATATTGGCGATTCGTTTACATGCAATTATTTATATCCATTTATACATTAAATGCGTTCGTATCCCATGGTCTTAGAGTTGATGGGCGGGGCTCTGTGAGTTGGTGGGCGTGGTTCTCTGTCTTGCTTGCCCTTAGTTAGAGTTGGCGGGTGGGGCTCTATCTTGCGTGCGGTGTAAAGTCAACGTGGCTTAGAGGTGCATGTGGACTTTTGCACAGACGAAAGCGACTGAGGCTGTGTTTGGTGAGTTGTTGCGTGCCTCGAGAGCGACGTTGGACTCGGAAGGACGGCTACAGTTGGCATGCGTGGCTCTGTCGTGCGTATCCCATGACGTGGTAGGAGAGTTAGAGTTGGCTGGCAGGGCTCTGTCGAGCGTATCCCATGGTCTTAGAGTTGGCGGGTGGGGCTCTGTCTTGCTTGTGCTCACTGTCTTGCGTGCCCTTAGTGTCTTGCTTGCAGTCAGTGTCTTGCGTGCCCTTAGTGAATTATATATATAGATTTTATCCGAAGTATAACTTTTAATCAATTTTTCATTTGGGAATTTTATAAAAATGGAGAAAAAAATACTTTGTTTTAGATTATGAAACAGCAAAATCATTACTTTGGGGAGAACTGACAAAGTCATTTTCAGGGTGCAAGATCTTAAAATGGTTATGTTTATTTCCCAATAATAAATGGAGGGATCAACAAAGGAGAACACACCAATGTACCAGCAAATGGACAATAAAACAGCACCTGTTTTCATATGGATCTTAGTGATCACCAACAATCCAACATTCTGAAATTTTATTTTTATTTAATTTTAACATCAGTTATTAAATATTAACCAAAGATGTGGAATCAGTCAAAGTCAGTTACTATATAGAAATAATTGTCACCTAGACTGTAGACATTCAAAATTCAATCTTCATTTAAAATAAGTAAGACAACATTGCACTCATAAGTATTTGAATTGTTTTGCTAAAGATGTTAAATGTTAGTTGGAAATTATTGCTATTTTTTTTTCCGTTTAGAGTGGAGCGCGCATCAATATCTCTGAAGGGAATTGTCCAGAGCGAATTGTTACTATCACTGGTCCAACTGATGCAATATTTAAGGCTTTTGCTATGATTGCTTACAAATTTGAAGAGGTAAACCTTTGCCTTATTAAAACAGAGTATTTTTATTTTTAGATTTTATTGATTTTACAAGTCTGTGGGATGATATTTCATTAACATGGTTAGGATATTATGCTTTTGTGCATTGTTTGTCTGCAGCATCAAATAAGCCAGCAGCCAATTTTCTTTTCAAAAATTACAAGACAAGGTCACTATGGTAATGAATGCTGTGGGCCCAACTCAACAGCTAATATGAATAAAACTCTATCCTTAGTCAAGGCCTAGTGGTTTTGGGATGCAAATTTGAGAAAATGATTTTAAATCTGAAGTACCAAGAAAATGTTGTTAGACTTGTGATATAAAGAGAACACAGTTATCCTTTTGTCTTGTTTTGACTTAAAAATTAAAAGTACATTAATCAAAATTTAAAAAGCTATAATTTCATTATTATTAGCGTCATCAATTTGTTGAAAAATAAAGGGGTTATATATTTTCAGTTTAGCACTGCAATTTAAAGCCTTAGACAGAAGATGATGTACATGGCTATGTTTTTCTTGCTGGCATAATTCTGATGTTAATAGAATTTAATGCACATCCATATATTTTCTGACCCCAGCTGTTACATTACAGTGATGTAGCTACATTTGAAATTAATCACTGAATGGGTGAAAACTCACTGAACTATGTAATAAAGTAAAATGCAAAGGTTTCATCACAAAAATGGTAACTTTGCCCAGCTTGAATCACTAATGTGGCATACAATTATTCAACCAGCCATCCAGCTTATTAATTTGAAATGAAACATTTATTCAATAATAAACACAATAAACCAGGTAATACAAAGAAGCAGCGTTCATAGTTCCAAACCAGGAAGAAGTTTCCGTGATTATAGAATTCAGTCATACACAGAAAGAAAAAATTCACAACTCATGAGAGCTGAGAAATTGATAGTTATCAGAGAGATAGGTGACATATTGGACACTTGGTTTCTTATCTTTATCCATTACACATATACATTGGATATAAAAAGTCTACACACCCCTGCGAAAATTGCAGATTTTCTGTAATAAAAAATTAATGCTGTCAGAACTTGTTCCACCTTATAAAAAATTGCAATCTATACAAAGAAGGCAAAAACAAATCAGAAACTGTTTAGTGAAAATCTTTTGGATTAGAGTCTGTCAGTTTGGCACATCTGGACTCGACAATTTTTGCCCACTTATCCTTGCAAAAAATTTACAGATTTGTCAAATTACAAGGGCACAGCTCTCATTAGGTGATCCTACAAATTTTCAAATGGATTAAGGTCAGGGCTGTGGCTGGGTCATTCCAGAACATTGATCCTTCTTTGATGAAGTCATTACTTTGGGTCGTTGTCATTGAAAGGTGAAGTTCTTCCACATCTTCAGTTTCTAGCAGATGCTTGAAGGCTTAATGTCGAAATAGATTGATACTTAGAGCTATTCATGATTCCATCCACTTTGACTAAACAGTTCCAGCTGAAGAAAAGCAGCCCCAAAGTATGGCACTGCCTCCACCAAGCTTCACTGTAGGTATGGTGTTCTTTTGCTGATGTGATGTGTTATTTTTGTTCCAAACATACCTTTTGCAATTATGGCCAAATAGTTCAACCTAGGTCTAATAAGACCATAATGCATTTTTCCACATAGTGGTGGGAGATTGGTTATACCTTATAGCCATTCTGGGATGTTTTTCTTTGTGAGAAAAGGCTTTCATCTTGGTACTCTACCACATAACCCAGACATATGAAGAATACTTGCCAGGAAATCCTGCAGCTCCTTTAATATTGCTGTAGGCCTTTTTGTAGCCTCCCTGACCAGTTTTCTCCTTGTCTTCTCGTCAATCTTGGAGGGACGTCCTGATCTTGGTAGAGTCTCTGCTGAGCCACATTTTTTCTGCTTGTTGATGACTGACTTCACCGTGCTTCATGGGATGTTTAATGCTTTGGATACTATTTTTTTCTATCCCTGATTGATACCTTTCAATGATGAGATCCCTTTCATGTTTTTTAAAAGCTCTTTGCAAACAATAGCTTTTGGAATATGTTACATACTCCAAGAGGATATCAGAATAATCCTACAGGAATGGCCAACATTTATTTGAGCTCAATCAGAGCCACTTCAATTGATGTCAGGTGTATACTAACTAGTATTTGAGGTGACACTTATTGTGATTGGTTGATTCTGAACACAGCCACATCCTTGATTATTAAAAGGTGTGCACACTAATGCAACCAAGTTATTGTATGATTTTTTTCCTTTTTTCACTAAACAGTTTCTGATTTGTTTTTACCTTCTTTGCATAGATTTCAATTTTGCAATAAAAGGTGGAATAAGTTCTTACAGGATTTATCTTGGTTTCATTTTTTTATTACACAAAATCTACTATTTTGGCAGGGGTTGTGTAGACTTTTATATCCACTGTATACCTTGGCAAATTCAGGTACTTCAACTAGTATACAGTAAAAGTGGTGATAGCTGACTGTTCACTGTTGCTGTTTTGCATGTCTTGACAGTCTTTTTACTCGTGATTTTCTTCAGAGGACACCAACACTAGACAAAACTAGACTCTAACAAAGTTGATAATCAGCACCACTCTTAAAATAAGGCACACAATAAACATATCTTAACCAATTATTAAACACCAACACAACACTTATTGGAAAATAGCAATACATGTATCCACAAATATAGAAAAATTGTAACAAACTGATATAAAAAAGAAAACTATGTCTAAACATGTAGCAACTCACCACTCCAGAGAATATGTGCCAATTGATGCAAAACTGAGTCTTCTGCAGCTTAACATATAGAATTTAGTTGATTGCCATGGCAGGCAGTGCACCTGAGAAATAAACGATGTTAAATTCTAGCCCACTGGGGGTTTAACCTGTACAGAAAGAAGGGGAAAATAATTACAAGAAAAAGAAGGAGAAACCAAGGATTGCAGCAAGACCCTGATTAATCCCTAACACCATTCTTTCATTCTGGTACTTGGACACTTCTAATGAAATCAATTTAATCCCTAGCTATATCTATCACCTCTCTTTTATCAATTAAGTGTTTCCTTGTTGATTTATGTGAACATTTGTTTGCTATGGTTTTTATGATATAATGTAAATACTTAATTAAATGTTCAATTTTTTAGGATATAATTAATTCAATGAGCAACAGTCCAGCTACCAGTAAACCTCCAGTCACACTTCGATTAGTTGTACCAGCTAGCCAGTGTGGATCATTAATTGGGAAAGGAGGATCAAAAATAAAAGAAATCCGAGAGGTAATTATGCATGTCTTTCTTAGCTTGAGCAAACTTTAATCATTATTATTTAGAATGAATGTAAATACAACACAAAACGTTCAGCATCACCATCTAACATAAGGCTGCCTACTGTGCCTTAGAAAAGGTGAGTCTTTGGCTCCTCAATCAGTTGGCACAAGAGAGAAATTCAATGCATCCAATTACGAGATGCACATATGTTTAATAGTCACAACATTTACTATGTTATGTACAGTATTTACTGTACCTCCTAACGATGTAAGTCGATGGCCCTGATTCTTAACTAAAGAAGGTTGAAAAAAAAAGGACAGTAATAATAAAAAAAAAACTAGTTTCTCAGCTTGTGTACTTTGAACTTTAATTTCTGTGACATATCGTAAATTGAAATTGGCTGTTGATATTAATGCATATTTCTTGCCTACAAATTTATGTATTTGTCCAATCACCAAGTGAGGCCACTTTCTTTTAACCATGTAAAGATACATCCAAGATTTCTTGCCATTTTTGTAGGCACTGGTCATCACTTTTCTTTTGTTCAGTCAACAGGAGCTCAAGTTCAGGTAGCTGGGGACATGTTACCCAATTCAACAGAGCGTGCCGTGACAATCTCTGGAACACCTGATGCCATCATTCAGTGTGTTAAACAGATTTGTGTGGTCATGCTGGAGGTAAAGTATGGTGAAAATGTAACCTGAACACCTCAAAAATATATATAAAAATATAAATTAAGTCTGTATAGTGTGGTCCTCAAGTTCGGTCCTAGAGGACAGCAGTGGCTAAAGGTATTTGGTCCAACACAATTTTGAAATTAAAAACCACTCTTTGCTGTTAATGACACCTACTTAACTTAATGGTCTATTAGTGTTATCATTTAGCCATATCAGGTCATTCTTATATTTCTGAGGATATCATCCAAATGATTGGTGGCCCAGAGCAGATAGGTCATTCTCAGTCCTCCACTTTTTTCTGTTCCATTTCATTCCATTTTTTTTTATCAAAACATACTGTATGCTTTATGAAGAAGCACACACACAAACACACACAGGTACACACTGGACCAAGTTCGAGAGTGAACTTGTGGTTCCTTTGCCATTTGCATCTCATTGTTAATTAGCAGTTTGCTAAGAAAACAAGTCGTAATTGAAAACAGAGAATGCAGCTGTTTAAGACTAAAAACAACAATTCATAATAGAAATACTTAATAAGCAAGTTAACTAACTAAAGCACAAAACCGTTGCTTGAGCAATAATTGCTTTAACAGGAATAATTGGCTTTTAATTAGGAAACTGGGTTGGAGTAAAAACTTTCAGCCACTAAGCTTACAGGACTGATCATGAGGATCTCAGATGCAGACTAACATAGCAAATGTAGTCTGTACTTCGTCATGTAATCAGAAATCAAGAGCTTTCATAAGCCTTGAACTTCTCTTGCACAGTAATAATTCTCACTGAGTTGAGTGCATTAAGGTGATGGTTTTTGTTTTCCTTATCATGCCAGAAATATTCAAATATGAATATTTTTTACATTGAATTATGCTTTATAATCTGTACAGCTAAACAAACAGTTATAGTAATATAGTAATAATAATTATAGGTTTATAGGGTCATCATTATCACATGTACTATAAAATTCTTACTTGCATATGCTAATCAATTTACAACACATTTACACTTTTCAGGGCCATGATTAGTAAGTATAACTACCTTATCTCGACATTTTTCTCTTCCTTACCTTAAATTACTATCTTACCTCAGAACTTCCACCTTCCTTACCTGAAAAATCTTCTTTTTGTCATAATAGATAGAGAGATATAAAGAATATGTATCTGTTCTAATATACAGGTTTATAGGTACCTCATTTATTGGTTTTCCAACCACATAATCATGTGTACCTACAATAATATTAAACAGGATAACTGATAATGGATTATTATGGTTACTCAGTATGTACTACAATTAAAACTGATTACTAGTTAGGCCATGTATTCATAACAGAGCAAAGAAATCATTGCAAAACATCTGTGTTGTGACCAGTCAGGGGCATGGCAGAACCCAAAACCTCTGATACAATTCCATAGACACAAGTCCTGAGTTTCAAACACAACTCTTTCTCTTTTGCTCTTTCTGTTTCTTTCTTTTTTCTCCTTCTCCTTGTATGTCCTCCACACCTGACTCAAACTCACCTACAAGATGTAGAGTGGCTTTTTTTTTAATCTTAGACCCAGAGTACTTCTGGTGCTAGGGCATAGTTTGTTGAAAGTACTTCTGGGTCAAACAGAAGTTCCACAATGTAGTGATCACATATCCATGTTGCATCCCCCTGGCAGCACCCATGGAACTTGACAAGGCTGCCCTATGGGACTCCAGTTTCTAGAATGCCTTGCCTGGTTAGTGGTCATACAGGTCACGTCACCCAGAACGGCTGCCACTTACTGTGTCAGGGCAGTATGTAGCCCTGCCATGTTGTTGTCCCCCCGTCTTTCCATCAAATTGGCCTCCTGGCCAGGTAAGGGTTTTTGGTCCATCTCTACTGGACCAAATTGTAGAAAAAGTCTAAAGAATATGTGACCTTAAAATGAAGCTATGATAAACTCTATAAATTGAAAGAAATATGTCCATAATGGGAGCAGCATCTGTAATATTAAATTTTGCTCACGTAGTCTGAATCACAATCTGATCGTGTGGGTGGTTACCTACCAGGTACTACGAATGCATTGAATGTAATTACCCCGATCTACAGACTGTCAAATAAACGAACCACACGCCGTGGTGCAACGTGAGAGGCTTCGCCCTCTGACGCCCGAGGTTTGATTCCCAAGAGGGAGTGCAGTGAGTGTGTACGCCTGATGAGCCCAGAATTAGGGCGAAACACGTGTTGCGTACTCTTTGCATTATTTGACAGTAAAACTATTTCAACCATATATATGTATGTATATGTATGTGTGTGTGTGTATTTATATATATATATATATATATATATATATATATATTCAATAAACTTTGAGGGTTAATTGTTACTGAATAGCTTCCTACACAAGGTGCAATACATCCCTTCATGCCTTATATACCACTGCACCTGTAAATATTAATGTAAAGCCATGTTACAATTAAAGAAAATGCTGCTTGGCATCAATTAGCTAATTTTTATGGTACTTTAGGTTTTGTTCTGCTTGTAAAGGAAACAAAACTAATCTCAAAATGCACTACGTGGCACTTTTTGTAAACAAAGATTTTAATGCTTTTTAATATTTTAATATCAGTGAAAAAACTTTATTCTAATAAAAGGAAAGTATCTGGTGTATTTAATGAGAGAAAGCGTTTTTACTGTAAATGATGTAAATGACTGTGTTCAGTAAACTTTAGGATGTATCCATTACAGTATACGATGATTTAGTACAATTTGATTATTTTTAGATTAATATACTTGTATGTTACATAGACAGTTGGTATATAGCTTATTAATGGGCATTTTCAGGGTCTTTACTTTTAACTGTGGTCTACATAGTTTTAGACTTAATACCTGCTCTGTCTGTTTAGAGCCTCCATGTTGTCCTTTTGTCTGAGTGAGTTTTCTCCTGCATCTCAAAGACAAATAGTTAAAAAACAGTCAAATAGTTACTTTGTATTGCCCAAGTATTTTTCAATTTAATGGGTAAAAAAAAACTGCCAGAAATAGGTTTCTTATGACTAAATGTATTTTGGTACCTGCTTTGTTTCTTTGTTATTTTTTTCTCTTTTAAAGGATCCTGGTCTAATGCTGTCTCTACCTTTCCCTGTTCCCCTCTCCTAGTCCCCACCGAAAGGTGCCACCATTCCCTACCGCCCAAAGCCCGCCTCCACCCCCGTCATTTTTTCAGGTGGCCAGGTAAGAGCCGACCCGCTGGCAGCGTCTGCAGCCAACCTCAGCCTTTTACTGCAGCACCAGCCACTGCCTGTTAGTCCACTCAGGTTTTCTCACCTTCTCACTTGCATGCTCATAAACCTGGGGGCAGATCAAACTGGATGACAGATTAAAAAATTGTTTGCCAAAACATATAGTTAACATACATACCAAATCTTTTTGGCCTTGATAATCAAACCATTTAATTTTGACCAATTGATCTAATTGCTTTGAGGTGTGTTTTTTTTTCAATAAATATAAAAACAAATATAACAACTCAGAACTGTCTTAAAGTTTTATCAGTTTTTATTGGGAAACAATGGTAAATGAATTTCTTTATTTGTCTCTCTTCCAGTAATGCAATGAAAAAAGATTAACAAAGTACTTTTACATTTCACATTTTACTTATGTTCCCAGTATCAATATGTGTTATTATACATTATATAATGAAAGCATACTGTTACTGTATATTAGAGGTCAGAGGAAAATAGATCTCAGAGGTGTATGTTTAGAAAAAAGCAAGTAAAGTATATTAAGGGAGTTACAAGTTTATGTATTTTTTTTTTCTGCATGGTTTTGATTTAAGCCCTGGATCCTCCTGAAAAGATAACTTTCTTTTGTAGGATGGGATACTGTAGCTATGCTCACTGACCAAACAGTAAAAGAAAATTCATTCAAACATTACACCAAGAATTGTATGGTGTAATCAGTGACTCCTCCACTTCCCAAGAAGACTTTCAGTTCAGTGGGAAGCATTAAAGGTGTCCATAGCAAGAGTGGAGCTAATATGTGCTCATTTACTGATCTGATCATCACACACAATATTTTATAACTATTGTTATCTTACTTGTAAATAATACTTTGTTATACAGTGCTAAGGATTTGATATCAGCATTTGTATTACAACATCGTGTTCTATCAGCTCATTCAATGTCCATATGTCCTGTGCATGTTTTTAAACTTTGAAACAGAGCATTATTGTATGTAAGCTCTGTGTAGTGGCACCTGTTGAATGAATACATCTGAAATGCATGGCAGTTTATAAAGGGCAAACACAGTACATGCCCTGCTGTAGGACTTTTAAAAAGGGCCTAGCTTAGTGAGCAAGAAGTTAGACTATAAACTGCAAGGCAGCCTCCTTTACCCCACTTTTTACTCTTTTTGTAGTTTGAATCAAAATATTTGTCTGAGCCCCAATTGATGAAATATGAAAACAATCATTTGTTAGTCATTTGGGTAAAATCATTAAGTACTGTACACCAACTGTTCACATCAACCTCCATTCTCTAAACTTCAGTGTGTTTAGCAAATAAATGTGTTAAAAAGTTAGATATGCAAATGCAGTAGTACTGTTGAAATGCACAAATTAAATAGGTCTGTAAATATTGTGATTTTTCTTTTTTCTGTTTTCTTGTACAGGCATATACTATTCAGGGACAGTATGCCATTCCTCATCCAGATGTGAGTTCTCATTCTTTTTCACCCTTTATATTATGTTTTACAGTGTGTGCATGCTTACTGTATATTTACCAGTGTTCATATTAATATTAATTAATAATATTAATAAACCATCTGATATGTAATTTATGTCATATTACTATCAGTCAATCTGAAATGGCTCTTCTAACCTGTACTGTCCAATATGGAATGATTTTAAAGGACTTGGCCTGTTTGGACACGCTAACACTAAAAATTCAAAAACACATCCACATTTTGTTCAGATTTTGTTAAAAAGACAATTAACAAATTGTCCTAAAGCTTATGTTTATCCATCTGAGTAAACCTGTTAATAATACAGCAGTAGATAGTTCAAAGTGAAAATTTGTTTTAACTGCATAGCTCATTGGAGCTTTATTTTAATTTGGATTGCTTTTGAAGTTTGCACTTATTCAAGATTCCATAGATCTGATTGACTTTACAGTAAAAAATATTTACACGTTGGAAATTTTTGCCTCTTTTGCAATCGGATATTTAATTTAGTCACTGTTTTTTATAATGCAAAGTGTCAACAGAATTAGTTTTTAAGCTGTAGTCCTGCTTTACATTGATATAAATAAATCTTTATTTTATGTAATGCCTTAATTTTTGCAGAAAGATTTGCATTTCACCGATTTGTGAATGAGTTATGAAGTATGTGTTGCAACAAATTCAGGGAGGTACACTACATTTCATTTATCTGAAGTATTGAAAGTAGTTCCTTTGTCAGAAAAAAGATATATGGCTTTTACTGAACAAAACAAGCATCTTTCCCCCTTTTTGCAGCCCTGTTTCTGTTTTTTTATTACTGGTTTTTATAGTGTGTTTTATTTTTCTCACTGTCACATCTTGAAGTATGTACAGCACTACTCTTTTTAAATCAACACCTACCTTGTTCAGATATATTGTATGTATGTGTTTATGTGAATATTCAATTTGTTGCTACACATGATGTATAACAGTGTTGCATTCAAGTAATTCATGTAAACAGAAATGTCACTGTCAATGTTCTCGTGCATGTAATTTACTGTATGAGTATTAGTGGTATTTCAATAATTAGGTGAGATTTCTATAGTGAGTGAATTACAGTTAGACACAGTGTAAAACCCTGATAATGGAGACCTGAAATATGTCAATGAAAAATTTCAAGATATAAAAAGCAATTATACACGATGACAGGCCAAGTCCTACCATACTTTTTTTTTTTTTTTTTTTTTTTAATTATTTTGCCATGATATCTCATGGCCACCTTGTTGGTTTTGTTTTAATCAAGTCGTGTTCTTGATTTTTGGTGTGACCTGTGCTATATAACAATAACCTCTTAGTTCTGATGTCCCTCCTACCCCCTCAGCAGTTGACCAAGCTCCACCAGTTGGCTATGCAGCAAACCCCCTTTACTCCCCTTGGACAGACCACCCCTGCTTTCCCTGGTACGTACCCAAAAAGCCCTTTATGAAATTTCCTTCTCTTTGTACCTGTAGAGTTTCTTTCTCTTTCTTATCTTGTTGTTTGTTAATTTTTACTATGTACCCTGGTGGCTGGCCTTTAAGATTCAAGTTGTATCCATTTATGTTTGTTTCTTGTTCTATATGTTAAAACCAGTTACTTGCTTCCCTGCTATTCTACATAGTTCTGTTTTTTATGTCCATAAGGCATTATAAAGGAGAGCATTGCCTGATTAAAACTGTGCCCTGCTATTTTTTACTGTTTCCAGTGGAAGACTGTTAATATTGCTGTTTGGAAATGTAATTATATAAATCTTCACAGAAATTAACGTATAGTCAAACTCTTTAGTTCTGCCGTTTTAATGTTTTATTTATTTTGACGTCTGTATGGAATCAGGAGTGTTACTAGTGTAATGCAGCTCTTAATCACTAGGCAGATACTAAAGCCCTAAATGTTCTTCACAGCTCTGGTCCAATGAATTCATAGATAAGTGACTTACTGTATGTATAAAGGGCAGATAACTTTTACAACCATTTCTGTCCTTGGATTTTTATAAGACCTGAAAATGTAAAATGGCAATACACTGTGTTTTAACTGTTAGCAATGATACTGCTTTAGGTCTAAATTTGTGCACTTCAAAATATATAATGCTGTTAAGTACACATTTGTTTCACTGCTTAAAAGCATTTTATAAATACATTATAGAAATGTTGTATGTGTAGATATGGCTACACTTGATTGAATAGATGAATTGTGAAAATAGAACATTAGAAAAATGTGTTCTTGTAAATAGGCTGTTAATTCAGCATAGATTAAGAATTCTGTTTCAACTACTCTGCTGTATAAATTTTAGCTGTGTAGTAAGTTATCTTCAAATGTTTGATCAAAATCTAATTTGAGCCAGTTTTTATGTTGTCTTTTTAAATAAACTATTTTTAGTAATGTTGCCTGTTTTTACCTCATTATAATAATGTAGGTTTTGTGCAATTGTTTCAGTCATTGTCATTATCACCAGCTAAACTGTCTTTTTCTGGGTTGACACAGGTAAGCCAGCCTCCCTACAATCCTTTCTTGTCAACTCTACTGAACGTTCTTTGGGCTGACACTAATTCTTTTAATGTCACCCATCACCACCTCCAACCACATCTTCTTTGGCCTCACTCTTTGCCTCATTTCTTCCACCACCTTCGTATTACACTTTTTCACCCAGTCATCCTCCACATTTTGCTATGCATTTCCTGCACAATCTGTTGCCTCCATACCAGGACTCATTCCATTATATTCCACATATCATCTTATCATTCTCATCTCTCTTCTTTCTAGCTCTGCTTCATGATCCACTCCCATCAGCCACAAGTCACTACCATTTAGATCATTCTACTCCTCTCACAGGTTTCATAAACTTTTCCCTTCATTGGCCGAGTGGCTTCTTTAGAAGTAAGAATACATGCACCTCCCTCCTTCACTATAACTACTTTCCCTGCACCTCTGTCTGCACTCAACATGACATCTAAGTAGCAGAACTGGCTTTCTTTCTTCTAAATAAGTTAATTACCAGTATTATATGCTTATTAAATTAGCATCCTGCATCAATCCTACAAACATTCTACAAAAAAGTCACACTTACACACCTACAGAATATGCTTGCCATCACTATGTACCCACTTGATTGATTTTATTCCCAACACCTGTACTACTCATGCCACAATGCTATGCACCCAATCCTTCAGTGCCTCCAACCATCAGCTTGGTCCATCCAGCATCTAGCTTGGTCAACCAAATTTTTTACCAACTCCATTATATACATTATGTAAAGTGCCAAAGCCATTGCTGATCTCCATGACAACCCTTTTCTGACCCTCCCCAGTTTTGAAACATAATTTTCTGTGCTGAAGCCAACTGGCACCTGTTTGCATGCTACACTGGGTACTTAAACAAAAGTATTCTGAAGGTCAAATAATCTCTTTATGTTTACTATTTTGCTATTTAAATAGTTTTGCTCTCCCTTATTAAACTGTGCAATTTCAATAAAACAAAATTTGTAAAAAAAAAAAAAAAAAAAAAATTGTAAATTTGTACCACCAGTCTGTAAGTACACTTTTACTGTATACCTGGTTTATACTGTCTTTTAATAATAATTTTTGTAAAAGTTTACATGAAATAACACATGTACAACAATTTATTTACACAATGCACAAAGGAAACACAAGCAATTACAACATTTAGCTGAGTCATAATAATGCTAATATCAATAAATAAAGTACAGAGTGTAGTGCAGTCCAAGGAATGGTAGAGTCTTCCAGCTTGTAAAGGAAAACATCTTAAGCAGTGCAGGTTTTATACACTGTACATTTTACTAGAAGGCAAGGAATAAAAAGTTCTTTGCTTGGCCTATCATATTCATGTTTTGTTCCAGTAATGATGGCCTAAAACAGGAGTTCTCAGACTGTGGTATGTGCATGTGGTGTATGAGACAGCACAAAAAAAAAGTCAGAAACAGCAAACAGAGAGAAAAACAGAAAAAGAAAAGCTGTCACACTTTCAGATACACATCAAGAAGCAGTTCCTGGAGCCTGAATTTAAATGCAGGGTTGTATATTACTTAAAATTTGTGTGTGATTTAACTTAATAGAGCAGAAGAATCCAGCTATGCTTTCAAGGCAAACAACAATTTTCATTGTTGCCTCTTTTATACCATTACCTAATTAGAAATAAAATTACACTATTTTCGCATGTTTCGAGAGTGCAATGTTATGACCAATCAACTGTCAGTTGAGTGAGTTTAGTGAATGCGAGGTTATTCACCTTTTAATACAATACCATACATCTGTGATAAAAGAACAGAACCTTTGCCATTATTCTTGGTTTATTATGAACCTGTCTACAGTTTACATCCATCAGTCCAAATTCCAACCAACATATTAAGTTGACGGTCGCTGGGAGTTGGTGCTTATCATGACCGCAATGGGAATAAGACAGTACCCAACATTATACTAGGAGCCAACCTCACGTTCCAAATGTTTCAAATTAGCCAGATGTACATTAGGGTTCTGAAGTGGAAAGAAATTCTCTCCCAACATTAAACATGCAGTGTGTTAATGGACACACATAATCATAGAGAAAGTCAATTAGCAGTGCTACTGAAATGGCACGGTAAATTCCTGAAAACAAATTGACAAACAACAAATTTGAATCTTTCATTTTTTTTTTTTTTATTTAACCAAAGTAAGATTTATTAGAATCACTACTAAACACACATTTGAATGGTACCACAGCAAATGTGATATTATTTCCACTTATGACTAATTTCTGCTTTCTACAGTCCATCTAATTCAATGACCAATTGGGCATTAAATCACAGACATAAGCAATATCAAAGTCTGATTAGTTATGTGAGTTAGCTTGAAAACAACAGAACAAAGATTTTCATTGGAATTCTGAAATAATAATCATGAATTGACATGCTTAATATCAATAATGTAGCCTTTAAAATTGTGAAAAATCTGAAAAATGAAAGCATTTTCAGTTTGAGATATTTAAACTTAAATTTAATTTCACCTGTTTATTGATATCCGTTCCCTGATTCAATCTCAGTAACCTGACAAAATGATTTTCAAAAAAACCTGATTTAAAATGTGTGTTCTTATGAAAGCATTTTATATGAGTGTGTCTAAATCGAAATATTTAAAATTACTTTGATATCACTAATCGATGTGGCAATGACCTCATAATGTTTGAATTTCTAGTACTGGTGTTAATTTGTGTTAAACCCCATGCTGAAATCCTCTAAAGCTAATTAAAATGGATCTCATTTGTTGTTACTGGGGCGGGGGATTGGGGATTCTCCCCACTCTGCCACACTTAAACTTTTGTTCCGAACTGTATATTTATTTGTAATAAAAAGTATGAAAATGTAGGACTTCCTAATTATTATTACATATCAACCACACTATTGTCCATACAAAAATAATATGTTGAAAAAAAGCTATACATGAGAAAAATGAAAACACACAAATGCAAAGTATCTAGAATATCTTGTTAACTTCTCCAAGGCCAATATTTTTGGGCAGTTAGACATATAACCTTTAGTTTTACCTAACAGATAAATATGCAAGACAAAATGCATAATAAAAAAATTACAAAGCAAAATAGTTCTTTACCTAAAAATCATTTTCCTAAATGTCTAAGAATTCTAATACTAATATTTTTTTCTAATTTTTATAAATCCAAAACATGTACCCTTACAAGAACTTGTTTCCCCTCTTATAAAAGGCACACATAGTGATGATGTGGTAAATGCGTAGCAAACACATATGCCTGGCAATGATGTCATCTTTTGGGAACAATGTGGCTACAGCCAGGCCATGATGATGTCATGAAATAAGCCGTAAAATAACAGTGAATCCAAATCAACCAATATTATGCAAAAACAAAATTAATGGCTCAAAAACTAATTCATAATACAGGCAAAGAAAAATAGTATTATCTGTGGTCGTGTTATAATGATTTAGATATTGGTTTGTGTTTTAAATGCCAGGGATATTACTAATACATGCTGTTACAAACTTCACAAAACATTTTCTTATGATTGATCTAAGTTTACCTTATTGTTCTTAAATATAAATATATAAGACTAACTTATTGTAAGGGTAAAGTTTGTAACGTCTTTGGTGTACTTGTGCAAATTTGTCTATTTTGATTATGTAGTGTGCAAAATCAATCTTTTGTGTGCATCAATCTTGCAAATGATGGTAACAAACAGAGGCAGTCTAATTTTCTATTCTCTTTGAAAGCTGTTAAAGCTGTTGTCAAATGTATGATCTTTTTTCTTCAGCTGCAATTTTACGTGAACAGGTTGTAGTTTGTTTGGAATTAAAAAATAAGAAAGTAAACCTAAAACTAGGAGATGTCAGCACATATGCGTTCTTACTGTACATGAAAGATTAACAACTAATGCAGACAATGGTCGTAACCAAAGGAGCAAAGAAAAGGCTTTGAGGAAGTGTTTGTCTTTGAAATGCAAAAGCCCAGTATCTAAATAGAACTGACATGAAAATGTGACACACAACATCATCGTCAATCACTTGCTAATCAATGACAGAGTAATTACACATGACATGGCTATATTTGAAAGAATAAAACCACAAATCCCACATAAATCACAAAAGACACAAAAAAAATAACAGCAACCTCAAATTCATAATAAAATAAATCAAAATTGATTAATTCTACTGATAATAAAACATAATTCATTAAATAAATTAAGTAGACATTTTGTGCACATGCGGCAGTCAATGGTATCAGCAATACTGTAGATGCTAGACTGAATATACCACAGAACACACTCAACACACTTATGTTTACTTTACATTCTAAATCCATACCATGCACCAAAAGACATAATTAAAACCATATTGTGTATAAGACTTTTGTGTATAAGACTTTTGAGAACTGTGTGCTGCTGAGTAAACTGGTAATTCATATCCTCTCATTTCTCTTTAAATGCTAAAATGACATAGATTCACTCTCCCAACTCAAAGACACTGTATAGCCAAAATTTCAGATTTTGATTTCTTATTTTATTAATACTCATATAGAACACATATAGAGTACAAAAGATTATCAAATCATTAGAGAGGAGTTTGAAGGGCTCAGCTCTACATAAAGATGAAAAATGTGGTTTAGTTTAACCTTAATCATATAAGAAGACATGAACACAACCGGACAGACAATGGCAGAACTTAAGCAAGACTCTTGATGTTTATCTGACAAGAGTTACAAAGGAACTGAAAGTCTGTCTTTCATCAGTACAACATTTTAACTAAAAATTCTATAAAGACTACAAATGCTTTTTCCTCTAAATGCTCTCAATATATTGACTGAAGGATGCTCAGAAATAGTCTCTGAGATTGCCTGACAAATTAAAGGCACACTTATCACAGTTAACATTAACATGAATGGGTCTGCTATGAGAAAGAAATTGATCAAACCTGTTTTACATGACATCTCAGACTCAGTATTTTGACAGATCTGAGCACAGTGTTCCAGATGTCTTGGTCTGCACCCAGCTGATTGATTGTCATTTACATCTTTTTTTTTTGATATCTCCAATATAAACAAAATTAGGTGCTTTCTTTTTATAGAATTTAGCTTTGGTTAGACAAGGATTTCATAAAACCAATGCAACATTTTTCAGTAATATTTTAGGCGTATAGAGTACAGTGAAGTTTTACTTCAATATGTAACATGCCACCATTCTCCAGTACTGTGATAAACTTAATTTTATTGAATGCAAAACATGTCAGCTTACCTGATCTCAGAGAAAAAATCCATTATGCTTAGTCGTGGTTGTCTATCAAATACGACAATGATGCTATCCATTCATTTGTCCATCTCTCTCACCCCCCTCTCTGTTTGTGTGCTGGTGGAAGAGCAACCCAATTTGGGAAAGGCAGACCTGGTGGCAAGATGGGCAGGGGAAATGCCATTCTCTTTGACCTGACATTAATGGGTCCATTCTTGTTCGAAGGGACAGACTCTTTCAATGACAGTCCTTCTCCAAAGTACACGGTTCCCAGCAAGTGTCTGGAGCTGCCCGTGTGGAATAGAGCAAGCCTTGAGGGAACAATTCAAGTGGTCCTTCCAGCATTTCTTCAAGCCACCCTGAGGTCAGGATCCTTCAGCGAGTTCACTGCACAGGACCATCTGCAGATAGCGAGACTGATTCATGCAGATAACGTGTCTGGTTCATTGGAAGACACAACTAAGTAGCATGTCCTCAGTGCTGGTAGTAGAACAATGCACCACCACTCAAGAGTCTATTAAATTTCCTGAAGGTCTTTTGCAGTGGTTTTTAGTTTCCTTTCTAGCAATCAAATGAGCACTCTTTCACAAAGTTTGCTTGGTCTTCCAGACCTCAACATTACCTCCACTGTTCCTGTTAACTGTCATTTCTTAATAACATTTCAAACTGAAGAAACAGCTACCTGAAAACACTTTGCTATCTTCTTGTAGCCTTCTATTGCTTTGTGAGCAACACTTATTTTATTTTTCAGAGTGCTAGGCAGCTGCTTAGAGGTGCCCATGGCTGCTGATTGTTAGGACAAGGTTTGAGGAGTCAGAGAATTTTTATCTTTGCACTTTGCATCACCTGGGTTTTCCTAGTAAGGACTGTGAATAAGCCTTAGTCCTAACAGGCTGATGAAAGTCTGGTACCTTGTTAAATGTTATCTAAGTCCTCAAATATCTTGCGTTTCCCAAACATTTTCATGGTGTTCTTTTCCTTTTTTCACCGTACATGTTCACATGTGTCACAAGGGCTGGGTCACCTGACCAAAAATGGCTGACAATACCTCAGCCAAGATGTCCACTGAAATGCAAATAAATTAATCAAAATGGCATACCAAAAAGGAAAACCATAATAAGCTCAGACTCATGTCAAGCATCCTTAAAATAAGGATGGTTTAAAAGAGTTTTGCAAAGTTGTTCAGTGTCTTTTTCAATTACATTTTTTTTGTGGACATTTAACAAAACAACTTAAGTAACAATGATACACCATTTTAGGTATTTCTTGAAGCTTCACCCCCCAGGTCTTCTCCCTCTACATCAGGTGTTCTCAACGTCGGTCCTGGGGACCACCTGTGGCTGCAGGTTTTTGTTCCAGCCATATTCCTAATCAGTGACAACACCTTATAGCCTTGATCTCATTTAATTACCTGGTATTTTTTTCTTTTATTTGACATTCAGAAAAGCATAGCTGCATGATTTTTACATGTATAAGACATTTATAAATATTTCTGCTTTTGCTCTAGATTTAATCTCTTTTGTTGATTTAATTATACTTTGCCCTTTCTCTGTGCAGTTTTTCCCCCTTCATTGTATCTTAATAATGACAACTTAAAACGAGCAGAGCAGACACCCAGGCAAACAACACTGAATAATCAAAGGCTGCAGCTACTTTAGAGTCAGACCCACTGATTAGTAAATAATGGATTAATTAAACAATTAGAACACCTAGAAAAGTAGAATGAAAATCAAGATGAAAATACTGTTAAAAAGACAAAAAATACATTATTACTATATAACTGCTTGGTACATTTTAAATTTTTTTTTTTTTTTTTTTTATAGCAAACTTAGATTTCTAATTAATATATTGTTCCTTAAACACAGAACTTGGGAAATATCAGTTCACTTAATTAGCCCAGGAGTTCAATTAAAAACAGAAGCTGGTTGGAACAAAAACCTACAGCGACAGGGGGTCCCCAGGACCGACGTTGAGAACCCCTGCTCTGCTTGCATCATAGTCTTAACAATGTCCCCATCTAGTAATAATAATAATAAAAATACATTTTATTTATTTGTAGGTGCCTTTCTAAACACTCAAGGCCACCGAACAATAGATAAAACACAGATTATAAACAAAAGTAAAATACAAAAGTTAAAATCAGACAGAGCAATTGTAATCAAAGAGAAAAAGCAGTCTTAAACAAATGAGTTTTAAGTCTAGATTTGAAATGATTCAATGAGAATGATTCAATATTTCTAAGCTCAGATGGTAGTGAGTTCCAAAGCTGGAGAGCAGAGCAACTGAATGCTCAACTCCCCATAGTGGTAAGACGGAGGAAGAGGATCTAAGGGTATGGGAGGGAATGGCAACATGGAGGAGGTCAGACAGATATGGAGGGGCAAGGTTGTGGATAGCCTTAAAAGTTAGTAGGAGAATTTTGAATTGAATTCGGAACTGAACTGGAAGCCAGTGAAGCTGCTGCAAAACGGGAGTGATATGGTAAATAGAGCGGGTTCTAGTAATGATGCAGGCAGCTGAATTCTGGACCAGTTGAAAGCTTATAAAGAGATTTGTGAGAAAGACCAAAGAAAAGGGAATTGCAATAACCTAGACAAGAAGTGACAAGCTTATGAACAAGGATAGCAGTGGTGTGGGAAGTGAGGGAGGGGCGAATACGATTAATGTCACACAAGTGGAAATATGCAGACCAGGAGATGTTATTGATGTGAGACTGAAAGGATAAAATACTATCAAGGATGACACCCAGAATCAATAACAAATGAAAAATGATCAGTTTTGGATAATGCTGATTTTGTACCAATGAAGAGAACCTCAGTTTTTTTCACTATTTAATTTAAGAAAATTTGAAGAAAACCAGGATTTGATTTCTGCTATGCAATCAGTAAGTGAGGAAGGTGGAAAGGGATAGGAATATTTGCTTCTGGTTAATATTTTTAAATACACTTGTTTGTTTGACCTGATCTATGTCTTCTGTTCTCAACTTTATCATGATTCCTCTTTCTGGGTTCAGCCAAATTGTTCTGCTTAATCCATCTTTTCAAAACATGTTGTGCATCCAAGAAGGCTGGAAGGTGTGCTGGTTGGTTCATCTGCCAGTGAAGCTGGCAGGAGCCAAGTATGGAGCACTGTAGCTACAACACAGAACTGGTTAGTGTGTGTATGAATGACTACACAACTGCCTTATAAAACAACATCATAGTCTCCATTTAAAAAAAAATTAAAAGAGGTGATCTTATGATTTATATATTTTTCAAAGCTCCAATCTTAAGAGCCCTACCAGTCAGGTTTCAGTTCTGCTACTTTGTTTCCAAGAGTAGTATTATCTATTTCGTTTGCAGAGCAGATCTATATAGTTTAATGTACAACTTTATGAAGCTGTAATTCATATGAACTGTCACCGTACAGAGAGAACATAAGTAACACTTTAACTTAAATTATTATCATGTTCACAAATAGCAATATATAGTACTTTCTTTTTACATTTTCCAGTGATTTTTTTTTCAATAGTTAAACTTATCATCATGTATAGTCTATTTATATTATCAAAACTGATTATGTAATTAATTCTGTGAATTAGTCAAGTGAAATTATATTTATTTATTTTACACCAGATATCTACTCACAGACTATCACTTTGTGGACATGTTCCATTTCTTTTCCTGTACTACAGGCAGAATAATAAACAAGCAGCTTTAACATGCAGCTTCAGGATATATGAATGATTATCCTGTGCTAAATAGTCTAATTAATCTGAATAAACTGAAAACAAACGATGTATACTTTTTTGATATCCCATTTATATAATTTATACTGTATATGAAAGAAAATTCCAGCTTGGAACATTTTTATTTGTTTTCAAAGACAAATTCCAGTAATTCAGTTTACATTATTGAAAACTATACATGTCGGCTATTAATAAGGTTTTCATAACAAACAATTTAGCATATGCTTTATTTGAGCCTTTCCTGATACAACTGATAAATTAAACTATAAGCGATCTACTACGTAAAGTTCTCTTTTAAAGACACAATCCACTGAAGTACACTATTGAGAAACATTTGTGCAAAATTGGAGTCATTCCCTAATAAAGAGAAACTGTAGATTTTACCAAAGCGGTAATGCACAAGCAAGTCAAAAACAAAAAAAGTGCAACCTTTTAAAAATAATAGTTTGTGTTTTTTAAACCCTTTTTCTTGCTCAATGCTTATCTCAGTAATAATAATCAGAAATAGATACTGAAAAGCATTAAGTTATAATTTCCTTTCTGCAACCACTTCATGATCATAGGCAATGAAAATATACCCATTTGCAATTATATAGCTTTAATGGTTAAAGTGTATCAATATCAATGTTGCAAAATAAGGTGTGACAACACATTTTGTGATACAGTCACCAAATGCAGCAAAACATTCTTTGACCTGCTTATTCCAGTTCAGGATAACAGGGGTCTGGAGTTTAATCGTGCAGCTTGGTTGGCAAGACAGAAGCCAACTCTTGACAGGGTAACGGCCATTACAAGACTAAGTCTTGCATGCACATACATTTTCTCACATAGGGCCAATGAGAAATATCCAGTGCTCCTAATTTGGGGATTTGAAAGTAAAATCACAGTACCCAGAGAAAAACCCATGCTTATACAATATGCAAATTCCACACAAATGTTGACCATGTGTGAGATCTCAGACCAGAACACTACATGTGTGGGACAGCAGCACCAACCACGTGATGTTATATAGTTTTATCTAAGAAATAAATAATTGTCATCTTAACGCAAAATTCTCATCTAAGCAATAACCAGAAACAATTAAAAAGGCAAAATAAATGTTATATTGTAAAGACTGTTGAAATTATAAAATGGCATAGCAGTATTTCGAGTTGTGCAGAGGAAAGTAAACAAGTGCATCCTAGGACTAAAGGGCATGTCCTGCTGTGGTAGGCTTAAGGAATTAAATGCTAAATAGGTAAATAGAATGCTAAATAGGGCCCTAATCCAGGCCTTCAGAATCCTCAAAAGCATCAATGAGGAGCTCAATGGACATTGAGGAAAATTATATTTAAGTCTTATGCCAGGAAGCAGTTTTTCATGAAAAGAGTTGTGAGACTGTGGAGCAAACTACTGAGTCATGTAGTTGAAGCAGAAATCTTGACAACTACTAAAAAGGATCTGAATGAGATATTGGGGCAATTTACAATATTTTCCTTTTGTCAAAGTTTTTATGTTCTTTCTTTGTATTTATGACATCAGGGTTATCGCTCACTTGAGAACATACCCCTTCCTGATAATCAATACAACACTTACATATAGAACACTGTCACTGCAGTAGTCTTACATTTTATTTAAAGAATTGTGTAACAAACATTTTTTTTAATTTAATTTTATTTGTTGTTATAAAAGAAACAAAAACACGTTGCAATATAAAAAAGTCTAAACATAATTACAATTAATGTAATATATCAAAGAAAGAGTTAGGATACAGTGCATTCATCAGAATCAACACGTGAAACAACTTTCTTATCCACTGTGGACAGTCATATGGTAACAAATCCCCCGTTTATAGTTCCTTATATTATTTCAAGCACCAGACATTAAACCAAAACCTGGTAGACTATATACAGTACTTTAAATCTGAGAGGTGTAATTTCAACACTGATTATGCCTACTTAGACTAATTCAGAATTCAAGATACTACTGTATGTGAATAACAGATTATAGCAAACATAACTTCATCCTGCACAACAAAACACTGCAGGATCGCTCTGTAACAAGCCAATGTAGGTTGCACCAATCTAACATATAAGATGGCACTGTTAGTGTTGGCTTTTCATTTTCTTTTTCAGTATTGTTTGCAAGTTTATATTTTATTCCTCTGTTGAATGAGTTCCTAACTGGCACAACCTTGGTTTCGCTTTCAATTCCTTCTCTGGATGTATTTTTTTTTATATTATTAGATGAAACTCAAAAGCAGGGATTATGATACTGAAGAGGATGCTGCAATGAGAAACTCCTGCCGGGTTCAAACTATGTTTGACATAAAACTGAAAAATTCATACTACATTCTAAAAAGCTGCATTGTACTATTGAAATGAAATTTGATTTTTTTTTCTTATAAAACTTAATTACCGGTAATCCGTAGAATTATCAGTTAAAAACACTTACAATGAAGTGTATGAAACTTTTAAAGGTATAGTGGTTGAAATACTAGATTTGAGACATAATCATCAAATGCACAAAAAACAGAAAGTGAACTTTTACGCATAATGAACTTCTTGAAAGCAAATGATCAAATTTTACAATATCCCTAGTAATATAATAAACATACCTGTTTTCTTACCTTGATCTAATATTGCATATTTCTTATCTACATTTTGACAGTAACATAATGCCAGATTAATGAGCTGTTGTTAGGAAAGGCCAGTCAAGGCCCAGTAGCAGCATCAGTGAGTATACTTTTAGAACACTTTTCTATGAAATGTTGTCCACCACTTGTCAGTGAATGGTTTCAGCAGAAACAATCACAGGAAGATTCTTTGAAAGTATAACTGTAATATTTTTACAGTCATTACTACAGGACCTCTCTTATCAGTATCTGTAGCTACTTGTACTAAAGACTTTAATATATCCATTATGCTCACTGGAAACGATGTATTATTTCATTCTGATTGTTTCAGTTGAAGATGTGTCAAAAATTAAGCTGCCAATGTTTGTGTAACTTCCCTTGATCTCAGAGAATTGACATTTTTGACAGCTTCTTGTGATTTGACTATATTGAAATACTATTTTCCAGTGTGTCAAAAAATAATATATGATTTAACTCTTGTTTTAGTAATACCATATAATAATCAGAATACTTGTTTCCTTGCAAGTAGGTTTTGCAATCATATTTCCACTTTGTATGTGGTATATTTATGAACAGCACTTAATCCTTTGTTCTTATGTCTAATTTTACAACAAAATGATATAAATTAACAAACATTATTCACAGCTGACTGAACACAAAATACTAAAATAAGCACCAGGGATTAACTGGAAAATATAGCAAGGAATATTAAGGTGAACAAGAATAATGAGCACAATGACCTACATGCATTTACACGAATTGAATGCAATTAAATGTTAATTTCGTAAAATGTACTCACCCCTCTGTATGTTGCATAGTAATTAACTATTTTTGTGTTCTTATTTTTATAATCTATTTTTTTCAAGAAACAGAATATTATACAATTTCTGATTTATTAAAATATTTGAACATCTGCATTGGAATTGTGTTTTTACTCTAACTTGTCAGACATTAATAAAAAGAAATATCTTGCCACCATGTCAACAAACATGAACTTAAACTTACGTATCAAAAATAATTTTAGACAATGTAAATAACGTGTTTTTATTTTTTTTATAGTTTATCCCTGTAATAATTTTAAATATTCATTTGCTAGTAGTTCAAAGAAAAGTTAGGTATTGAATATTCAAACTAACCTTAAAGATTGATGAGATGTAATGCTTAAAGGTAATTATTTCAAAAGTTGTAAGATCATTTTAAAATAAGTGTTTGTTTAGTCCTTTAGTATATTTTTGGAAATGGCTGTAAAAGTGTTAGTGTTTTTAATCCATAGTAAAATGGATGTTTTCTGGCTCTGCTAACAATGTATAATTACAAATCTGCTTGTAGAAATGAGAAAACGCATGTAAATTGGATATTATATTCTTAGTTTACAATCAAGAATGTTTCACAGTGACTTTTGTGTGTTTTAAAATAACAATTTCAAAGTGAATTAATTATTTTGCTGCAGTTTTTTTAACCCTTAAGCCTTTTTTAAAATTAGGGTTTGCTCTTCAGATGAATTTTGCAATTTTCATCCTAGGTTCTACTGATTCTTTTAAGCAGACATATCAGGTTGAACTGACTGTTTAGTTGTTTTTTTTTTTTAAAGAGCTATTTTTATTCCCCCAATCTTCTCAGGTTTGGATGCCAATCCCCCGGCCAGTACTCATGAACTCACCATTCCCAATGATGTGAGTATGCATCTTTATAATCTTCATAAGAAACACAGTTGTTTGGAACAATGCTGTTGGGAGGATGTCTCTTGTAAAGTGGGCGTCAGGAGCAAATGATGAGCATCTATGAAACAGTTTCACACAGACTAGACCCTGGCAATGGAACTTTGCTTTAGAGACTCAGAGTGTACATTACAAGCAGGGAGAGGAAAAAGTTTCAGTTAAATATAATCAGACAGGGTTGGTTTAGAGATCAGACATCTAATTTTAGGTAGTCTCTCTTGTATTGTGGAGTTCGCCCAGCTGGGAGCTGTGAATTTGAAATTTATATTCGTGACCTAGAGGGTCAGTTCAAAATTATCTGAAATTGCACAGAGGAAAAACTTGACAGTTGTGCACAAGACCAATAGCTGTCAAGAGTATTGAGCTTTCTTATACACTATGGGTGCAATGCTTGAAAAGCTATGACCTACTGGCTTATTGTTCTGTTGTGAGACTTAGGAAATGACAAAAACACTTGGAGAGGTGGATTAAGAGAAACTGCTTAACTGATCTAAATTTAAGTGAAAAATTATTAGATGTGTTTGCTAGTCAAGGATTTTCCTGAACAAATACCACGTTTTCTATTTACAGTTGCTTACAAGTGTACATTGCATGCTTGGACCAAGGTTCAATGATTAACTTTGCAATGAGGTCATCTGATTTAGGTTCAGTGATAGAAAAACCTAGAAGACCCAAACATATAGTGAAGTTATCCTAGTATTCTCTTTTCAGAGTTCAACTCTCACCTCTTGAAGCACTGCAGTAGAATTCCAATGTAGTAATTATAAAAAGAATATCTACAGAACCTTCCAGATTTTCCTCATCTTGCACCCACATCCATGCTGGAAAAAATATTGCTCAATCTCAAGGACTTAGACACCATCTCTAAAATATATAAAATCATTTTACAATCCCTCCCTTTCAAAGATCCAAGAGGTCACTGGGAAAAAGATCTCTCAATTAATATATCAGAAAAGGAGTGGAAAGTAGCAATGCAGAGAATTTACTCGAGCTCCGTATGCGCAAAGCATACAATTATTCAACTCAAAATTATATATCGAGCACATCTGTCTCGACTAAAACTCTCCAAAATGTTTCCAAGGCGAGATCCAACCTGCGAACGCTGCAAACTAGTTCCAGCCTCACTGGGTCACATGTTCTGGGCCTGCACCAAATTAACATCACTCGGATTAATTTGGACTCACAATCCCTCCTAACCCATTAACAGCTGTGTTTGGTGTTCTTCCAGATGGGCTTAAAGTGGAGAAGGACAAACAAACTGTGATTGCATTCACTACACTTTTGGCACGCAGACTTATCCTGATAAACTGGAAGAACCCAAACTCTCCTCTTTTAAATCAGTGGGAAACTGATGTGTTATACTATTTGAAATTGGAAAAAATCAAATACTCAGTAAGAGGATCCGTACAGACTTTTTTTAAAACATGGCAGGATCGAATCAGTAATATTTTAAAATAATCTCATAAAGCACAGAGAATTTATTAATTTAGGTATGTTTACAGGTCTTAAATTTCATGCTGCTGTTTGGCTTGCTCTCTCTCTCAGGGGTGGGGATCGATTTGTTCTTAACTCAATTTTTCTTTTTGTAAAAACTTGATTGATTTGTATGGAATGCAATAAAATTAATAAAAAGGAAAAAAAGAATATCTCAGTTTGGGTTGTAAATGGCCTGTTTATGTCAAGTTTTTCACTGGGTCTTTAGTGCTGAGACCCAGCCAACATGATAATTATCACCACCAAATCTGAAATGATGTTTTTTTTTTTCAGTGATAAGTAGATTGATCTGTAAAGATGAAAGTTCTTGAGAGGTATCATCAACTGCTGCAAATAAACCGGGTTAAGAACTGGTCTGTTGAAGAATGAGAGTAGAAAAGACTGACCAACAGATTAGGGCATGACTATAGTAATAGATAGTACTATTTATACTATATGACTAGTACTGGATATGGTGGTCCTAAGCAGTTTACTGGTTATTCTTCATTCCATTTATTAACAAAGTTATATTTGCTGTTATAGTGCTTGAATTTTAAAGCATAAAACAAACTTAAGAAGCCACTTCATAAACAGCCTGTGTGTTTTTTTTAAGTAAAAATTATTTTACTAGTGCATGAATTTCTTACATAAAACGAGTTGGATAAATAATAACCAGTAATTACTAAAATATAGAATTTGTCACTACAAGTATTTTGATGGCAACAAAAACTGCTCACTACTCACTTGGCTTAAGTATTACTTTTTATGCATAAAATTATTATGCATCTCTGAAAATATAAAATATAATTTTATACAAATATAATTTTCAAAATGCTGACTTATTCACTGCAGATATTTTTTCATAACATAATTACAAAATTGACTTCATTTTCCTCTGGATTTAGCAATGTACTATTTCCATCAGCTATGACCAAATTTAACACAAGAGGATAATGCAAATACATTTTCTCTCCACATACGACAATCGAGTGGGCATGAAAGACAAAAGCATTACGTAGGGCTGTCGCTGCAGTCAGGTCAGCTAAGGAAGGACAGCCAGCCAAGATACTATGGCTTTCAAAAGTGAATGGAGTAACAGAAGCAACATATCTGAGGTTATCCTCCCATCTCCTTCATGAAACTGTCATACTAAAATACTAAAGATCTTTACAGGGAAGGGGGGCCCTGGGCTTGAACCATTGTTTGGGCCCCATGTACACAAAAAAATAGTATGTAATGTCAAAGCTGCTAAATAGGTACCAGAAGGACGTCAAATTGTGCAAGAGAATGCAACTTGTATTGATAGCCATAAAAAAAACACAGATGGCATCTGATAAATAGATAGATAGTTAGGGCACTGTATAATAGACGTGAAAGGTAATATATAGAAGATAGATAGTATGCAATATCAAAGCTTAGCTTTAAACAACAACATTTATTTTTACAGCACATTTTCATACAAACAATGTAGCTCAAATTACTTTACAAAATGAAATAAATATAAAACATAAACAAACAAGATTAGGCAATAATATTATACAGTACTGTATGTAGCAAATAAAAAAGGTAAGGTTGTATGGTCAGTAGGACAGAAAAAAAATCCAAGGCCAAAAGACCGCCCAACCCCTACTGGGCAAACATGATAGCCATCTGCGTGTCAAATATTAAAAGCAAAGAGAGTCTGATCCCTATTGTGAAAGAGAAAGATAGAGAAAACACAAGAGTGGGGGGAAAAATATTTATACTGGACACCCTAGTTTTTGCACAATATCAGGTATTTATAGCTGTTGAGGTAAAACTAAGAAAGAATTGTAAAAATAAATGAATTAATAACAATAAAACCCATTTGGTTTAGTTTTTCATCACTTAACAGACTTCACTTTTGTTAAGCTACCAATAAACTTTTCCTGTAGTTCAGTAAAGACACTGCCAGCATAGTACTGTAATTGTGCAATATTAGTACTGTTTCTTTTTCAAACAAACCTTCTAAAGCACAAGTGATTTGTTAACAACATTCTGTTTAAGTGTTTTAAATTTAGTGGATCTCTCAATCAGTGCCTCCAACAGGGGTGGATCTACTATGAAACTAATGAAGCTTAAGCTTCAGGGCCCCTAACCCTGGTTGTCCAGAAGCAACTTTAATTTTCATGCCCTCATGATTCAAACTAGGAAGGCATAGGAAATCTTTATTAACATCAGTGATTTTGACATGTGAGATAGTATAGCAATTCTTTTTTTAAAATCTGAAATGTTGTGGTTAATTTTTTTTAGAAATTTATAATGATTTATCATGTAACAACGTCACTGAAGAAGATAACAGTGGTTTGCCAGACCTCATTGCTAGTTGTGAAGGGGCCCCCATAACAGTTCAAGCTCCGGGCCACCAAAAATGTAGTTCCACCACTGGTTTCAAAAAATGGTTTTATTTTCACTGTGTGAAGTGACAGATAATTAAATGTAAATACCTCAGATCTAAAATGTTTTTTACTCATGATCTGCTGTCCATAAGAAGTTTCAGATAAAGTTTTGGTGAGCAGGAAATCTTCAGGATTTTAAATTACACCTTGTTATACAAGAGGTGCAAAGGCAGTAGGCAGGAGCTCATCATAATTGAAATCAGACAAAATGTGCATTGCATTTCAGTGTGTGCCACTCTGGAAGTGTTTTGGGCTCATTGACAACTAAAATTCTATAAGAGAACATCTGTACCTTTGTTCATGTTTCTTACGCCTTGGATATCATTGAATGGCATCTTTAAAAGTTGGCACGTACTCTTTTTATATGACACAAATTCAAACCTGGCATTACCATTTACAGTTTGTGTAAAGTCATCACCTTAGTAGGTTTCACTATCACTAAAACTAGAACGTATCATGCTATTGCTGTCAATATTATAACATTACAAATCACTTTCTTCTTTATGCACATTACGTTCCATCAGCCCATATTTGGCCCTCCAGCTGTAGCAAAAGCTGCTTTTAAGTCACTACCTGAAGTCCTTTGGAGATGAGAAAACTCTGAGAAGACAGGTTGCATATGGTTAGGGGTGGCAGAGTTATCTCAAGGCTAACGGTAGGGAGGACTTGATCACCTCCTTTACTTGCAAATAGACTTCTTTGAAAAACAAAGAATTGAATTGATTGTGGGTCTCGTAGGTCTTTATGACAGTGAGGCACGTGCCTTCTTTTCACTTTTTCTTGTTGGGTCATTATGAGCTGCCTGTACGCATTCTAACTACAGATTAGTACTATAGAATCACTATCTAGGAAATGAACATTAAAGGGGGTTTTTGTGAAAACTAACAGTCATTGCAGGCCTTATGCAATGTATTAGAGTGACCCAATACTTGATTTGGAAAATAGTTGCAGCAGAACAAGGAAATGGTTCTGCACCACTATTTAATCAACAATAACCTCTCTGCTCTTTTCTCAAGCAGATTGCAAGCTGTTTCAAACGTTTTACATCCGGCTGATGTGCTCACCATCTAACCCACTACATTTCCAAAAGAAATGCCTCCCATTCTGGCCCAGACCTTCCATTTTATTTCACCTGGTCATGGTGCTACCCCCTTTATCCTCTCAGTGTCAAAGTTTTGCGTGTTTCCACAGCTCTTTGTGGTGCTCTCCATCTCCCTTTACAGATCCAAGTGTCTCATGGCTGCCATACTATATTCTGGCCGAGATACTACAGTATTTTGAATAGTGAAAAAGATATGTTTGACAATCCTGCTTGATTTCAGTGAGTTCAGAATTTTACAGGTATTTGATAATTATATTCATTCATCTTGCCCCACTACAGGTTTAATGAGGCCCGCTATTGGGCTATGAACCATCTCTCCCCCTCAATTGTGGACTAATGCTCTTACATCATTGTCACCCATGGCTGTGACTTGTTAATGGAAACTGAAACAAAATGTTGTGGGCATAAGTTGACAAAATAAAATTCTTCTCCTGGTCTTATTTAAGTAAAGAGCTCAACAGTATAGTAGGAACCCAGAGTAAAGCAGCTGTTACTGCTCTGAGTTGAGAGGAGCTAGGTGAGGATACTCCTGGCTTTCTCCTGGTAGTGTACTGAGCACAGCCTAATGACAGGAAACTCAGGTCAGACTCAGGACAATATGGAGATATTAAATCTTTCAGTTTGAGCGGCATCACAGGGAATTCTTTTGAAAGAGTCAGACTGTTGCTGGAAACAGGAAATCTCATTACATTCTCATTTTTTGTTTCTTTGCCAAGTCAAGGATATTGGTGTTGAAAGGCTAGATGAGACATGTCATACAGAGGACTGTAAATACAGAAATGGACAGAGGTGATTTGGAAACAAACTTTCTTTTGCTCCAGTCCTCTGTTAGTCAGCATTGAGTTATTCTTGTACTTTATTCCAGTTGTTTTTCTATATTGTTTCCTGTCTTTTCTATCAAATCCTAATACTCTAGTGCTGTGGGATCACAAAAAATGCTTACAAAAAACTTTTTTGGAGAGTGAAAGTTTTAGATGCTTTAATATATCACCAGGACAGGAAGAAAGAGTGCCAATAGATATATTCAGGTATTGTGTGCATCACACTCATCATGTGTACCTGGGGACTAAACTGTATGTGAATAATGCACTCAGATAAAATTTGTGTGGAGCCATGTAGACGTGTGGCTGCTAGGTGGAGACGTGAAGGTGACTTTGAACCCATCAATTGGCCCCTTAATCACTGGCAGTTTCTTACATATGACGATGAGTTGGATATGATTTGTCAGTGTGGAGATGGTTGTACAGAGACTCCATGTTTTTGTTACATAATGGGTTGGTATTTCCAAGATAGCAAGGGTGACTGATATTTTATATAGGGCAAGTATTAATAAGTTGCACATTTCAGTCTCAAAGTGTAACAATTCTTCCCAGGCACTTTTTCGTCTGTCTTACACATTCCAAAGAAATTGTGTTTGAATAGGTGATGTCAATATTACACTTCTTCAGGCTTGAAGTGAAGTGTTTGTCGCACCTTCTTTTGCTGCAGTTGGTTTATCTCTGTGGCGAAGGTTGCCAGCTTTGAAAATCTTGTATCAGATATCAAGGGGTTCAGCAAAACAAGTGATCACTTCTTTCAAAGGTGCCTGTTTAAATAAGGACACTGTTGTTTTTGCTAGGGCCCTTTAAATTGATGTAGAAAATTTCTGAAGGCGGTATTAATGAGAATGTATTTCTTGTCAGGATTCTGTGTGAATTTTTCCACTTTTTTTTTTTTTAATTTGTGTTTAATTTAACACATGTTCATAGTTGTCCCTTTATTGATGTTCTCACGGTGTGCATGAAGCTTAATGCATATGAACACTTCCTCGATGCTTTGGTGCCTTTGCATTTGACATGTTGACACAATTATATTCATGTGCAAGGGGCTATGACATTGACTCTACAAAAAAAATAACACTTTTTAAATGAAAAAGTATTAGCAAATAAACATCTGATTAGATATTCTTGTAATAAGTGTTTGTTCATGTGACTTTAATTTTTGGTTGTGGTGTAAGAAATGTCTACCCTAAAATTTGCTCATAAGGAATATGCACCACCAGCAATATGATCTTTTATTTTTTATCAGACCTGCTTTTGCTGGTGACAAGTCCAATGAATTGCCAAGTTTCAGCTTTATCCAGCAAGGTGGCCTATCGACTTAATTACAATCCGTTTTGATGCCAAACGCTTTGTAAAAGGGTAATTCTGGAGATTACTTAAACCATAAATCACTTATTCATATCAGTATTAGTCTAGGGAAAAAATAATGGAAAAAGAGGATAAGAATAACTAATAAAACAGTCAAACACCATTATTGTTAACATCTAAAAGAAAGGATAAAATCTGAAATGATCGAAGGGATTACATTTTAATTACAATTGTAAAGAAAATCAACAAATCAAATAATAGTCAATTAAATCACTTTATGAATCCTACTGTGATGTACAGACGGTGTTTTTGTCTGGCCAGGTCGTGCTTCAACTTGAAGAGAAAGCCTTTTTAGGGCACTACATCCCCTGAGACGCTAGATGGCAGCTCCCCTTGATGGAAATGGTTACCCGGATTCCCGCAGGGCAGCATGGGACATGGAGTCCGGTTCTTCAGCCCTGTTGGGTGCCGTGGGTGCCGTCAGGGGGAGCTCACCAAGAACCAGGGGGACATTATCACGAAGTTAACCCGAACATACGTAGGAGTCACAAGGACGGAAACCCACAGTACTTCCGGGCACCTGAAGAAGGCGTTTGTCCCGGAGACAGAATACTTTTGGGTCACAGACTTTAAAAGGACTCTGGGAAAACCCAGCAGACTGAGCCGGAGTTGGGTGGTAGAGGACGGAGCTGCTGGGAGTGGAGGATTGTGTGTGTTATTGATTATTGTTTATTATTGAGAATTGTGGAGAGTGTGGTGCTTTGTGCACTTTATTGAAAGAATGTTATTATTAAAATCTTCTTGGTGTTTTACAAGTGTCTGGGACGTCAGTCTGGTGGGTTTAACGGGGCAACAGCGACCCCTAGCGTCCACACTACTTAAGTTTTCATAGTCCATGTGTGGCTTCTAATAGGCAGAAACAAAATCAGAGTATCCACATAAGAGTCTATGAATAGTAGGTATTAAATTCTCACTACAGATTCACAAAAGTACACCTTATGGTTAAGGCAGGAGTCAAGAAAGTTTATGATATTGCCTGAATTATAATTAATCTTTCAAGCTGCCGTGCTCTGCCTGATTAAAGACAAGCTTCATGTTGAAGTATTAAATGGATTACTCCAACTCCAAACCAAAACCACCCTCATAAATATCATTAAGCTTTGATTTGCTGACAGTAGTGCTGTTTATGCTCTGTGAGAAATTAAATTTTCACCAATTGCCAAGATCGTGTTATGCCAAAAATCCACTTGAATAATAAGGGGTGTGTTTCTCAAAGTAATGGCCATTAAACCATGCATCCATTTTCAAACCTGTTTAATTTGGTTTGGGGCAGTAGGGATCAGAGACAAATTTGACAGAACTGGGCATAAGGAAGGAATAAACGTAAAAAAAATGTTCAAGGCAGTAGCACCTGCAGGTGGAAGTTCCTTCAGTTAGAACACATTTTCTGCAGTGATGTTATAAAGAATTTCGTGTTGGCTTTGTTTATTCTTTTGAGCAAAGTCATATTAATCTAATTACAAATTAATATCCAAGTTTGTCCTATTAAGAAAATATAAGAAAACTATAAGAAATCTTTTATCTGCTTTGGTTATCCATATCCAAAGCTGAACATTGTATATTTTTGATGTTTGTGTAATGAAGACTATTATTATGGTAAAAATGACAATTTTACTGTGAGACAAGTGCCATTTATTTTTTTTTTAATCATTCTACTCCCAAATTGTAGAATACATATTCTGGTTAGAGGAACAGGAAGCTAAGGCCTAAATTGACATTGGTATTGTTACGACAGAGTTTTCAGAATGGCAGGCCATTTGAACACACCCAAGCCAGTACACTAACATTGACCTCCAGCATACCATCTGGGAATAAAATCAGTGCCCAAGCTCTTTGAGGTAGCAATGCTACCAGCTGTGGTATCTTCTGATCTGTCCTATGCTTGAATAATCTTGTATCTTTCCAGTACTCTGCTGTATGCTTAGCTTACTTTAAACCATTGCTTTTACAGCTCTGTAATACAGTATTAATTTCTAGTTGCTTATTCAGTGTTATGTAAGAATCTTAATGCTTTATTCTGTCTTCAAATATAAAATTATTTTGATATTGATGTTGTTTTCAATTTAGCAGTTCATGAACAGAAACAATTCTGTTGACTGCCATTTGAAATCCTGTCATTTAAATAGTCACAGTATAAATTAGTTCATTAAAAAGCTAATTTAAAGGGCCATTAGTCTCTTCTGTTTAAGAACCTCTGAAATTTCTTTCAGCTAATAGGCTGCATAATCGGACGCCAGGGAACCAAAATCAACGAGATCCGACAGATGTCTGGAGCACAGATCAAAATCGCTAATGCCATGGAAGGCTCAACGGAGCGTCAAATCACCATCACAGGATCCCCTGCCAACATTAGCCTCGCCCAGTACCTCATTAACGCAAGGTAATCGATCCCATTGCCAGTTTTTTTAGCCTTACATGTTGTATAATTACTTTGTGTTTAAAATGATCTTTTAGGGATTTAGATCTGGTAGCTTCATCATGAAATGTGGTGTGTACTCCTCATGTTTACATGCTCATTTATGTTTTAAGTGGAATAATGCCAGAATCCATATAATCTGTCTCTGCATCACCTCATCATTTTCAAAAGACCATATGAGCATGAAAGTTTCAAAAACAGCTACACAGAATTTTATATAATTTGTACATTTTACTTGATTATATGTGGTAAATGGAAAATACCAAAGCTAATTAAGGAAATGTGTAAAAACAGAAAAAAGTCAGTAATATAAATAATGAATTGAAGTTGAAAATAATGATGTAGATCTTATTTCTCCTAAGAAAATAAAGTTCCAAAAACAATGCAACATGAAAATACAAAATACACCAGGTGGAATATGCAGTTGCAAGAGATTTGCAGTGTGAGGAATGGAAGGCATGTTTGCCATAGACAGAAAAAGACAACAGTAATGAACACAACATGAGCCATTCCCATATAACTTGAATTCTATGTTGATACTTTATTGATTACACAATTACTTACATTTAGATTATTATTAAAATAAGGGGTGTACATGACACATCATAATTACAACAAGGGAAGGACCAATTGACAGAAGATCAGAACCCTGATGTTGGGCAGAGTCTTTCTGAAGTGCTTTTAATCAGCTGAAAGCAGCTTGACGGTGTCCCAGAAGTGTTAGTCATGTGTTAGTATGTGTTGAAGTGACATTTTGAATGGACCTGCAGACTGGCAGCTTACCTAATTACCACATGAATCATTGTGCTGAATATGTAGTATATTCTAATAAACCTTAATATACAGTATAACACACATTATAGTGTAATTGTGAAATGCGAGTCTGATACAATTACTGTTTCTTACACAAATATCTTTTCTTTTTTCTTTTAAAACACAGGTAAATGTTTCACACCCTTGTATTTCATTTCATAAATCCAATTTTCATTTTCATCTTCCTCTTTACTGATCTTTTCATTGGGCAGCTATTCTAACTCCTTCAGCACTCAGTATTAGCATGCCACCTCTACAGGCTGTCTTACAATTTTCCGAACTTCTAGACTACCACAATGACATTCAAGTAATAATAAACTGTAAATAGGTGTATAATCATCTATCACTAAAAGAAAGATACAAGTGTGGCTTAGTACCTAGGGCTTTGGACTTGATGTCAGAAAGTTGTACGTAGAATGTTTGTTTTCTGTTTATGTAAAATACTTTAGTGCTCTGTTGACCATGTAAGGTGCTATAAAAATTAAATAAAAATCGTTAATTTTTTATAGCATACCTCAGAATGGCACTATATTCAAGGCTGGGTCCTGCATATGCCAAGTACTGATAGGGTAGGCTTTGGCACTCTGACCCTCTGTAAATGAAAAAAGTTGAGAAAGTAGGTGATTTTCTATTGAAAATAAAAACACTATGTGATTTAAACCCAAACTCACATTTATCTGCAAACTTAGTTCATTAATACACTGAACACTAATAACAGTAATGTAATTGAAGGTAAAGCATCAATATATTATCTAAGGAAAGCATAGAAATGAGGAAGAGGAATGCAAAATGTAGAGAAAATGACATCTATTGCATGCAAAAATCAAGTCAAAGTCTTTAACTCTGTATTTATACTATAATTTTAATAGAAACTGATTCTGATTTTTCCACATATCTGACACACATTGGATTTTGGTGTAAACATCCAAAACCACATAGTATCATTTAAGTATGGCAGGATTAGTTACATACAGTACACTTCATCTTATGTGGAATGTATGCGCTGCACAGATCTGAATATTTGAGATCAGGTACAGGCTCCTTTCTAATTCTGAATCAATTCCCACCATGCATATCTGAGTTTAAGCAGTCAGATCACATTTTCACTCAAGAATGTGGCTTGAATGTTTCTTTTATTTCATCATGCTACACATTAAAACACAGAGATTTAAATGTTATTTGTCTAATTCAAAGGTTCTTCTGGCATTTTGGAATTTCAAAGCAGCTAACAATACTGTCCCACCACTCTTTACTCCTGTTGTGCATCCACATTTTTCTCTGAATGGAGGTGAAGGAAATCACCTCAGAAAATGCTAAGGCATATAATAACCTGGTTTTGTATATTTTGCCCCAAGTCACTCCTTAGACCTTCTATAATGTAACAATGCAAGCTAGTGCCCATGTTTTTCATGGAATACAATAAAAGCTTAACTCTATTTTTGCCAGATGTGATGCTGTTGTCTACTTTTCATTCAGGGGTTTAACTAATGGTCTGGCATGTTTACAGTAATTCGTGCCAGTGGGTAGCAACATTTTCTGGCACATGACATTAATTGAGAAAGAAATTAAGTGTCATCCATTCACAACAAGCAGTGCAATTCTAAACAAACAGTATGGGCCATCTCACCAGCAATTCTAAGAAGAGACATATAATTTGATAAATAATACTGCATCTTAGAAGCAAACTTGACACAGCAAGTTTCTTTCTTTTTTCTTACATATTTTTCCAGTATGGATATGTTAACTGGTTTGTTTTGTTTTTTTGCATCCAGAATCAGATATATATTTAGCACTAATATTAGAATGACCCATCATTTGATTAAATGATTTACTGTGTATTTTGACCGTTCTTATTTGCTATGAAGCTTCTAATGTAAACCAAATAACATATTTGTTTTGGATTAATATGACCATTTAAGTTACCATTTAAATATCAACAGTTTACTTACCATCCATTTTATTATTTTACTTTCTGATCCTAAATAAATAAATGTTTTCAAAGAAAATTTTGCTGTGAGCCACTTGAATACTGGCCGGTGTAAAATTACAGTGATGCTTGACTTGGCGACTGCATGTGACCGCTGCTGATTTTTGTAGTTTTGTACTAACAGTCTTAATACATTTGGGGAAGGTGATGTTAACATTTTTTTGAAAGTGACTCGATATTGCAAACACATTTCTTACTTACTTGGTTAGTTTATTGTAAACTAATATGTAAACCCAAAGTCAAGTCAAAAAAACACAATTTTCTGGCTTCCTTGAATGATTATGACTAGGTGCTGCACTCAAAATTTGTTTCAGAATATCCACAGCCATAGACATTGATGACAGCCTGCTATCATCTTGTAAATCAGCATGTACCTAATGTCACACATTGTGACTTCTGGCCACCATGAGATAACAACAATGAGCTGTTCTTAACAACAAAAATACTCAAAATTGCACACCCATACATGAAAGTGACAACAGAAATGGCACCACAAAAATGTTGACAACATAACGTTAACAATTGGTTAAGAGCTCAAAATCTAAGTGATAGTAAAATATAGGAAAAAATTAACATAGCATGCATCAAAACCCAAGAAACATAACACTAGAAATGATTATTTGTTATGAATAATAATATAAATGAAATAATCTAAATTTGGTAAAACAAAACATATAGCACAAGAAAAAACACAAGTGGACAGAAAACACAAAAACCTTTAAATAATTTATTGTACTTTACAATGTATAGCACCACATTGTATGTAATCTCTTGCAAAAAGTCCACAAATGGACATATCTTGAATGGGATGCCTTCAGCTCAGACAGTAGGCATGTCATAATAATGCACAAACTTAAAGCTAAGTTCCCAACGCTAAAGCTATGGGAACCTTTTTGACATTATAAGTATCCACTAAAGTAAATTCCTACACTATTCTCCACAAGGATTGTTCGAAATGTAAAATGTAAACCACTAACTATGCTACTACACGCTTTTGTGTTGTACACACTTTGTCCTATGCCTCATAAAGCTACCCTCGTCCATTCCCTCCACCATGTGCCTCTTAAAAGGAAAATATTGCTCCATCTTTACAATTCATAGATCATATGCTGCCTCCTAGCAGTCTGAAGGAATTGCATTCCTATACTACCATCTCCTCAGGATCTCTTTTCTTCTTCTGTGTCCCTTCAAAAAATATTTACTGGGCACCAATATCACCCATGGACTACTGCAGTCGCTGTTTGTCTTTCTTTGTGTTCAGAAATGTACTTTGACAGCCAGTGTGGGTCTTCTCCTTACTCGTGGAACATGGCCTTCCTTCTCTTACCTTGTACTATTTTGGTGTTGTGTCTGCTCTTTTAAATCTTTCCCATACACATGACCCTCCACATTTGTGTTACTGTGTTCTTATTTAAAATCACTGTACTTCATCTTTTGCTGTGTCATTTTCACTATTTACACTGTACACTGTTCTTGGTTCTTGCCTCTGCATCTTTCTCAAGCTTAATGTAGTATCTGTCAATATTGCTTGCTTGTAACTTCTTGTTTGGTGTCAATACTTCTTCTAATGTTTTTTAAAACTGTACCCCTATCAGAACTTTCAATGTCTTCCTTGGAGTTGGTGGCACTACATTAAAAGTGACTCTTTAAATTAGCATATTTAATGCCTTTTATATATAAAAAGTTACGTTTTCCAATAAAAGCAGTTGTTGCTTCTCAGTGACTTATTGTTTGATTGTATTCACATTTTTAATATTCTTGACCATTTATAGAAGCAGTTATCACTATGAAGTATACAGCATAAAACCAGGGATGATTGTGTACCAGTAAACCTTCACATGAAAAAATATATATTCTACTTTTAAATCATAAAATTTGCATACAGTTTTTGTCAAGTAAGACAATGAAAGATTTAAGTTGATAATGGGGATGGTTCTTATCCAAAAAAGAGATTCTCAATTTACATATTATTTCCTTATAGTTTTTTCGGTGGAGAAAGTGGATAGTTGATCATTACAATTGTCCATCCATCCATCCATTTTCTGAATCCACACTTTCACTGTAATGAGGCAGAAACTAACTTGTGACGGATTTTGGTTGACCACAGGGCAAACACACGTGCATACCTGCATTCACTTTTTAGTGGACCATTTATAATCAATAATCATCCTAACCTATACATCTTTGAGATATGAGAGTACTTGAGCACATGGAGAACATGCAAACACAAAACACAGATACAGACCTGAGTCCCCAGAGTTGTGAGGCAGTGTCATTAACTCTTATGCCACCGTACCTCCCAATAATGAATGCAAATTACTCATAATATGAATTTTTATACACTCACCTATTAACTGTGTCTTTTGCAATACTGCAACATAACAGTGCAGCCATTTTCATTGGACTCTAAGAAGCAAAATTCAAACAATTGTCAGCCCAAAAATAATCCAAAAGACGTGTATCAATATGTGTTTAGGCTGCAGTAATTGTAAAGCACAGAGCATACTGTGTCGTCCCAAAGTGTCAAACTGAATTTTATTTAATTCTTCTTTCCTGTCTTCTGTTTTTCCCCCTTTCTCCCACCCTTTCCTAATTGTTTAGGCTGACGTCTGAGGTCACTGGAATGGGCACACTCTAATTTCTACCCATCATCCTTCACTTGACTCTCCTGAGCCAATGGCATTGAACCTAGCTTATTCTCTCTGTATTCTGCTGTCCTGCATTTGAGTGATACCATATTTATACCACAGAAATGCATAGCTATGCATATTTAAAGATTCCAATATAGTGTTCCTTCTTCCATTCCTGAGTTGCTAACAGATGCTCCAGACCTGCTTGTCCAATGTTTTTTAGGACTCCTTCATTTTTTGACACTCTAGTACATATATACCAATATTTGGTGCTCTGCATTAACATCATTTTGCTTTATTGATGCATATTATTTATTTAAATTTTTTTTCTATGTATGTTGTGCTCTGTAGGTGCTTGGTAGCCTATTTGTAGGCAGTCTGTGTTGCACCATGGTTATTTAAATAACTAAAATGAAACTGACTAATGTAAAATGTCATTAATCATGATCTGCTTCATCGATATACCTTACCACCAATAACTATCTTTCACAAATGCAAAATACTGTTAATAGAATGTGTGTAGTAAGTTTAATGAGTATTTTTGTGTACATTTTATTTTTTTGCTTATTTCTACATTCTCTTTTTAAAGTCAGTGTTGGTGAAATCATTTAATTACTTCATTCTTGTCCAGTGATTGGGCAGGCTTCTGTATTCTATGATTTCAAACATTTGACCAATAAATGTGTTACAGATGATTACATAATTAGTGACTAAAAGCATGAAAACCAAGTATAGCCCGTTTACCCACATTTTATTTGCTTAGCATTATGCAGCATGATATAAATTTAATGTCACATTAAGTAGTCAAATTGTATTCTTTCAAGTTAGTTTGGCATTTTAATCTTTAGAAGTATAATAACATTAATGAAAATAATAACACTAATTATCCAGATATGACTGAAGAAACTAGCAGTTTTTAGTCATTTTTCCTTGTTAAGAAATATTATGATTGTGCATACCTTAATAATAATTGGAGCCTTGTTTCATACTTAAACAAATCTGACATTAATCATGATGCTCAGCAATTATTCGTTTCAAGTAATGGCATGGTTAACTTCTTTGAAACAAAACAAAATGGTATATTAAAAAAAATGGAAGTTGAGAATATTAGTTTATATAAGATGAAGTAGTTTGTTTTCAAAGTTATTGTTCTTTTACTTGCACTGACCTCAGATCAGAAGATGGTATGAATGTTTTAACATTAAAGCATGTATGTTCAAATATACAGAATGTGACATATTTATGTAAAGGCAATTTACATACCACCCCATCAAACCATGCTAGAAAGGCCCAACATTTTAAAAAAAGATAACTTGTTGATCTCTGTCTCTCCAGGCAAAAGGAGAAATGCCTACCACAATCACTTTGCATAGTATATCCTTGTGATATCAGCTGTTTTCTGTTGCGGTATTCTTGCTATCTAATATCAGTCGCAGGAATTTTAGAAAGGTAAGACTAAAAGTGAGTTAGAAGGGTAATGAAAAAAAGTACAATAATGTATGTCTGAAAATAGCCTAAAACATAAAAATGATCCTAGTAATTTTGCCTGCATTAATGTCATTATTACAGTTTGTTCTCATTTCACACATAGAAGTTTATGCTGATAAACTGTTACTGCAGTGGTCAAGTCCTGGGACTAATCAACCATGCCACTCACTAAAATATCCAGCCCTATTAATTCTTACAAATGACTTAACTGTTAACCCACACATAAAAAGGATTAAATTTAAAAATATATTTTAGAAGGAAATGAAAGAGTAGAATTTTAGCAAGCTTTGCAGTGAGTGAATACAATTACATGCAATTTTAGACAAAAAACATCTCCATGGAGAACTCATTGTTTATGTCATATTTTAAAATTGGTTACTTATTCAGAGTTTATTACTAGAACTTTAATTATGAAGCAGTGTGAAGCTGATTGATTTTTAAAAGTTTATAATCCCTTTGTGCTAGAGTCTAATTTATGTATTTGAATTCTTGAAACAAATGTACTTGCTTTTAATTTCCTTACATATAGTATCTATCTATCTATCTATCTATCTATCTATCTATCTATCTATCTATCT
>JANRMT010062814.1:121552266-121576397 GCA_026402145.1 Polypterus bichir lapradei | reverse complement strand
ATATATATATATATATATAATATACACACACACTATATATATGTATGTGTGTGTGTGTGTGTGTTTTAAGTATTTTTAAGTTTAAAAAATTACAGAAAATTACAGAATGTGTATGTTATGACTAACTGTTCACTAACCTTATGACCTGTAATAATGATAGACATTCCTAGACATTTATAGTTGCTCACCCTTTCAATGGTCTGATGGAAGGGCCATTGTTTCTCTGCTTCCTAAAGTCTATGGCCAACTCCTTAGTTTGAAGGTGAGATTGCTGTCCTGGCACAACTGTGGCAGTAGGTAAACCTATACCCTGTACGCTGTCCAATTGTCTGTGATAAGGTGAATGTTGTGAAAAAGAGGATTGTGGCAAAATTGGATACCATCATGAACAATTCCTCCCATACCTTCCAGGGGATGATTTCTTGGAGTATTTACAGCTGTACGCTCATTCTGTCACCTTGCAATAACAACTGCAGATGTCCCTTCCTTCACCCCAGCCAGAAGCCATAGGAAGGTAGTGCAGACTTCACTATACTACAGTTACCTTTAGCATAATATTTATTGTATTACATTTTTTAATTTATTGCCTTATATCGTACTTTAGCCGCTATCTTTGTATTTTATATTTTTGCTGTGGTTTGCATTTGAATTTCCCCTTGTGAATTAATAAAGTATATCTCATTTAATCTGATCAATCTAATCTGGCGAGCACCTGGTGGCTGGGCCTGTACCCATGGGGCTCGGCTGGGCACAGCCCGAAGAGGCAACGTGGGTCCCCCTTCCCATGGGCTCACCATCTATGGGAGAGGCCAAGGAGGTCAGGTGCAGTGTGAGTTGGGTGGTGGCCGAAGGCGGGGACCTTAGCGGTCCAATCCTCGGCTACAGAAGCTGGCTCTTGGGACGTGGAATGTCACCTATCTGAAGGGGAAGGAGCCTGAGCTAGTGCACGAGGTCAAGAGGTTCCGGCTAGATATAGTTGGGCTCACCTCGACGCACAGCTTAGACCCTGGAACCAATCTCCTTGAGACGGGGTGGACTCTCTACCACTCTGGAGTTACCCTCGTGAGAGGCGCCGAGCGGGTGTGGGCATACTTATTGCCCCCCGACTTGGAGCCTGTTCATTAGGGTTTACCCCGATGGACAAGAGGGTAGCTTCCCACCGCCTTCGGGTGGGGGGACGGGTCCTAACTGTTGTCTGTGCGTATGCGCCGAATGGCAGTTTGGAGTACCCACCCTTTTTGGAGTCCTTGGAGGGGATGATAGAGGGCATACCTTCTAGGGACTCCCTCATACTGCTGGGAGACTTCATGCTCATGTGGGTAGTGACAGTGAGACCTGGAAGGGTGTGATTGGGAGGAATGGCCCCCCGATCTGAACCTGAGCGGTGTTTTGTTATTGGACTTCTGTGCTTGTCACGGATTGTCCATAACGAACACCATGTTCAAGCATAGGGGTGTTCATATGTGCACTTGGCACCAGGACACCCTAGGCCACAGTTCGATGATCGACTTTGTGATTGTGTTGTCGGCCTTGCGGCCACATGTCTTGGACACTCGAGTGAAGAGAGGGGCAGAGCTGTCAACTGATCACCACCTGGTGGTGTGTAGGCTTCGATGGTGGGGGAGGATGCCGGTCAGGCCTGGTAGGCCCAAACGCGTTGTGAGGGTCTGCTGAGAACGTCTGGCAGAGTCACCTGTCAGAAGTAGCATCAAATCCCACCTGAGGGAGGTGGGCCATGTTCCGTGCCTCTATTGTTGAGGCGGCTGACCGGAGCTGTGGCCATAAGGTGGTCGGTGCTTGTCGTGGCGGCAATCCCCGAACCCGTTGGTGGACAACGGCGGTGAGGGATGCCGTCAAGCTGAAGAAGGAGTCCTACGGGACCCTTTTGTCCTGTGGGACTCTGGAGGCAGCTAATATGTACCGGCAGGCCAAGCAGAATGCGGCTTTGGTGGTTGCTGAGGCAAAAAGTTGGGCGTGGGAGGAGTTTGGGGAGACCATGGAGAACGACTTTCAGACGGCTTCGAGGAGATTCTGGTCCACTAGCCGGCGTTTCAGAAGGGGGAAGCAGTGCAGTGTCAACACTGTATATGGTGGGGATGGTGCGCTGCTGACCTCGACTCGGGACATTGTGGGTCAGTGGGGGGAGTACTTCGAAGACCTCCTCAATCCCACTAACATGCCTTCCAATGAGGAAGCAGAGCCTGGTACTCGGAGGTGGGCTTCCCAATCTCTGGGACTGAAGTCACCGAGGTGGTCAAAAAACACCTTGGTGGCAGGGCCCCAGGGGTGGATGAGATACGCCTGGAGTTCCTCAAGGCTCTGGATGTTGTAGGACTGTCTTGGTTGACACGCCTCTGCAACATCGCATGGACATCGGGGATAGTGCCTCTGGATTGGCAGACCAGGGTGGTGGTCCCTCCCTTTAAGAAGGGGGACCGGAGGGTGTGTTCCAACTACAGAGGGATCACACTCCTCAGCCTCCCTGGAAAAGTCTATTTGGGGGTCCTGGAGAGGAGGGTCCATCATATAGTCGAACCTCGGATTCATTAGGAACAGTGTGGTTTTCGTCCTGGTCGCGGAACAGTGGACCAGCTCTACACCCTTAGCAGGGTCCTGGAGGGTGCATGGGAGTTTGCCCAACCAGTCTACATGTGTTTTGTGGACTTGGAAAAGGCGTTTGACTGTGTCCCTTGGGGAATCCTGTGGGGGGTACTCCGAGAGTATGGGGTACCGGACCCCCTGATGAGGGCTGTTCAGTCACTGTATGATCGGTGTCAGAGCTTGGTCTGCATTGCCGGCAGTAAGTCTAACCCATTTCCAGTGAGAGTTGGACTCTGCCAGGGCTGCCCTTTGTCACCGATTCTGTTCATAACTTTTATGGACAGAATTTCTAGGTGCAGCCAGGGCATTGAGGGGGTCCGGTTTGGTGGACTCAGGATTGGGTCACTGCTTTTTGCAGATGATGTTGTCCTGTTTACTTCATCAGGCCATGATCTTCAACTCTCTCTGGATCGGTTCGCAGCTGAGTGTGAAGTGGCTGGGATGGGAATCGGCACCTCCAAATCCGAGATCATGGTCCTCAGCCGGAAAAGGGTGGAGTGCCCTCCCAGGGTTGGGAGCAAGATCCTGCCCCAAGTGGAGGAGTTCAAGTATCTCGGGCTCTTGTTCACGAGTGAGGGAAGAATGGAGCATGAGGTCAACAGGCGGATCGGTGCGGTGTCTGTGGTGGTGAAAAAGGAGAGGATGGATGGATGAAGAATTTTAACTCTTGTCAAATTTACTTTCTCTTCCTTTAATTAAGGCTATATACCCTGTTTAATACTAAAGTAAGCTTTCTTGCAGCTTCACTTGTATGTATCTTGGGAACTGGTTTCTTTTTGATAATATAGTGAGCAGTGTTTCAAGTGAAAACACTCATGTATTCAGAAGGTTCATAAGGGAAAGCATTCTTATGACCATTTTTGTGATAATTTTGCTGCCTGGACCATCACATCCCGAATGTTACAATAATAATAAAATTGTTTCTGTAACCCCATTGTTAAAAATGGCTGGTCTTGATGCCGACAATCTTAACAATTTTCAGCCTTATCTCTTACTTACCTTTCCTGTCAAAAGTTCTTGAGCATGTTGTAGCCTTCCAATTCACCAGTTACTTAAATTCTAATAATTTGATGGAACCCTTTCAGTATGGTTTCAGAGCCCTACTTCATGTAACCAATGATTTGCTTATTTGCTTATGGTAGCAGATTATTAATACTGTTATAGTGCAGCTTTTAACTTTGTTGGATATGACATTTTACTGTCCAGAACGGAGAAAATTCTGGGTATCTCTGGAACTGCCCTCCAGTAGTTTAAGTCCTATCTGACTGATAGGCAAGAGTTTATTAGTCTTGTTAACTGCAGTTCCAGCTCACCGCCAGTCACACAAGGAGTTCCTCAGGGCTTTGTCCTCAGCTCTCTACTCTTCTGTATCTCTATGCTTCCCCTTGGTCATATTATTCCTACTTTGGACATGGTTATCATTTTTATGCAGATGATACTCAACTCTATTTCAATGTTAAAATCAAAACTTCATCAGAGCTTTCTTAGATCACAACTTGCCTCAGTGAAATTAAAACCTGAATGGAGCAGAACTCTTTAAAATTAAATTGCAACAAACTGAACTCCTGCAAATTGGCTGTAAAGCACAACTTAAGAAAATGAGCTCCTTCTCAGTCACATATCAAATGTTGAAATCTTACTATTTCACGAAAAATATTAGTTCATTTTGAATTTGATGGCAGGTAAAACCTCTCAAAAAAGTTGGGACAGGGGCAACAAAAGGCTGGAAAGGTAAGTGATTCTAAAAAGAAACAGGTGGAGGAACATTTTGCAGCAAATTAAGATAATTGGCAACGTGATTGGGTGTAAAAAGAGCATCTTACAGAAGCAGAGTCTCTCAAAAGTAAAGTTGGGCAGAGGTTCACTAATCTGTAAAAAAAAAAAAAAAACTGCATCTACAAATTGTGAAACAATTTCAGAATAATGTTCCTCAATGTAAAATTGTGAAGACTTTGAATATATCATCATCTACAGTACGTAATATCACCAAAAGATTCCAAGAATCCGGAGAAATATCTACACAAGGAACAAGGCTGGAAAATCAAAATTGGATGCCCGTGATCTTTGGGCCCTCGGGCAATAAATACAGGCATGATTCTGTCATGGAAATCACCACACAGGCTCTGGGTTACCTCAGAAATACATGTCTGTGAATGCAGTTTGCCATGCCATCCACAAATGCAGGTTAAAGCTTTATCATGCAAAGAAGAAGCCGTATGTGAACATGATCCAGAAATGCCTCCATCATCTCTGGGCCAAAGCTCATTTAAAATGGCCTGAGGCAAACTGGAAAACTGTTGTGTGGTGAGACGAATCGAAATTTGAAATTCTTTTCTGGAAAAAAAATTGATGCCACATCCTCTGGACTAAAGAAGAAAGGGACCATCTGGCTTGTAATCAGCGCTCAGTTCAAAAACCTGCATCTCTGATGGTATGGGGGTACGTTGGTGCCTATGGAATGGGAAGTTTGCACATCTGGAAAGACACCATCAATGCTGAAAGTTTTAGAGCAACATATGCTCCCATCAAGATGATATCTTTTTCAGAGTAGGCCTTCTGTATTTCAGTAAGACAATGCAAAACCACATACTGCATCTATTACAACAACCTGGTTTAGTAGTAGAAAAGTCTGGGTGCTCAACTGGCCTGCTTGCAGTGCAGACCTTCCACCAATTGAAAACATTTGGCACATCATGAAATGAAGAATACGACAGAGAAGATCCAGGACTGTTCAACAGCTAGAATCCTGTATCAGACAAGAATTGGACACAATTCTTCTCTAGAAGACCAGCAACTGGTCTCCTTATTTCCTAAACATTTATGGAGTGTTGTTAAGAAGGGATGCTACACAGTGGTAAACAGGGGCCTGTCCCAACTTTTATGAGACGTGTTGCTTATTCTTTTTTTAAAATGGTACATTTTATCAGTTTAAACATTTAATATGTTTTCTGTGTTCTATTGTGAATAAACTATCAGTTCATGAGATGTGCAAATCATTGCATTCTGTTCTTATTTACATTTTGCACAGCTTCCCAACTTTTTTGGAATTGGGGTTGTACATAAGGAACTTGCATGGTTAGGAAAAGGAAAGGAAAAGAAAATGAGAGGTTAAAAAAATGAGAGTTCGAGGACAGAGGTTAACAAAAGGATGGAGAGAACGGCAGGAACCAGAGAGAGCTGGTGCAAGAGAAGAGGCAGGCAGCCATTAGGAGAGACCCTCGGAGAAGTGTGTGGCCGATGCTCAGGGCCTGGAGAAGAGAAGGCCACTCAAGCAGAGCATCCAGGGAGCTAGAGTGACCCGGAGCTCGCGCCCACGTAAGTCCGGGAAAGATAGCGGGAGTAGGGATTGGATTGGGAGCCCAGTGGAGTCTACTGATGGCAGCATGGGCCTGGGCCTAGGAGGTAAAGTTCAGATTGGAAGCCCTGCTGGGAGCCATGAGACAGCAGGGACCCAAGCCTGTAGAGAATGGTTGGCTGTGACTGTCAGGTTTTCTCCTCCGCTTATCCTGTTTAGACCTTGCAGAGGGAGGAGATGCCTAACTGACAGTTATAGCCAGGATAAAAGGGATGCACCAGGGCTGCTTGTTTTAACCTTGCTTTTATGGATCTGTTTATCTAACTGTTTTTTTAGCCTCAACTGAACACCTCATTTTCCTGGATTATGATTGAAGATTACACTGCACTTTCATTTGGACACTGTTTGTTTTGGAGTTTTAAATGAAAGCACTAATCACCTTTTTGCACCTTCCCCTTTGCTATGTGTGTGTCCTCATTTGCCTAGCTCATCCCTTGGTTACGTTATCGATGGCGGCAGGTTTAAGACTGAGAGTGTGGAGCCAACCCACACCATCACAACATCTCTTGACATATTGTTTCATGTATGTCACTCTCTGCGATGCCTATTACCTATAGTAGTTCACCACCACTTTTTTCCGTCTTAACACAAAACACTTTCAGTAACACTTGGGGAGCTTATGATGGTCCTTAAAATCAGTCCTAGGGTTCATCTTTAGGACTTGACCAGCTTTAATTCAATGCTAAATTTATGTGAACATTTCATTCAGTTAGACATTTTATTCTCATTTAATGTGTGAAGGTTATTCTTCTAAGAGCGTTGTAGAATACTGTCATAGCTTGCAACTTCAGTAGGTGTTCATCATGAAGTGGATCTTTAAAGGGATTAATGACATGGTGGGGCACAAATTAGCACCACTGCCACATAGCTTCAGCGACCTGAGTACTAGTCCTGCCTTTAGTCACTGGGCAGAGTCTACATGACTCACTTGGTTACTGTGCAGTGTCTCTAAAGCGAACCATAGAGTGTGTGCCCTGTGATGTACTGGTGCACAGTCCAGGGACAGGTCTTGATGTGCATCCAGTGCTGCAACACTGAAATGGACTAAGCAGTCTCAGCAATTGGTGAACAAAAAAAAGTACATGCACATACTCACAATGTTTAATTTTTTAGTGAAACAAAACATTTTATTATTATTCAACATTGAATCACAGTGCATTTAATTTGTCATTTTTGACGCTGATTAACAGAAAAAGATTCCTTAATGTCAAAGTGATAATAAATCTCTGCAAAAGTAAAAAAAAAATAAAAAATAAGAGAGATATAAAAGACAAAATAATTGATCACACGAGTATTCACTCCTACTAGATGCAACTTTGGCAGCAATTCCATCCTTATGTCTTTGTGGACAGGTCTGTATTAGTTTTGCACATCTGGATACTGCCATTTTCTCCATTCTTTTTTGCAAAACTGCTCAACCTCTGTCAGTTTGCATGGGAATCATGAGTGAATAGTCTTTCTCAAGTTCATCTCCTAATTCTAAATGGGGTTGAGGTGTCGGTCTCCAACTGTGCCACTACAGAATATTAGTAATGTTTTAATGCCATTCCTGTGCAACCTTGGCTTTATTGCTGGGGATACTGACTTGTTGGAAAACACAACTCTCAAGGTGCAGGTTTTTTGCAGACTGCATCATCACATTTTTCTCTTTAATTTCCTTGTATTTTGCTGCATTCTTTTTATCCTCTACCCTCACAAATCTTCCAGGGCTTGCTGAAGAAAAGCATCATTACAACATGAACTTGCCACCACCATTCTTCCGGATGGCATGTTTTTGATAATGTGTAGTATTTGGCTTACATCAAAAATGCCATTTAGTGTGATGGCCACAAAGCTCAGTTTTGGTCCCATCATACTATAGAAACTTCTTCCGTTTGATGTGTTTCTCATGTGCATTTTACTAAATTCTATCCGAGATGCCATGTTCATTTTGTAACAGTGGCTTTCTCTTTGTCAACCTCCCATAAAGTTGTGACTTTTAAAGCACCCAGCAGGTAACAGTTATTGTATGCACAGTCTCAGCCACTGTAGCCTGTATCTGCTTTTGAAGGTCTCTTGGTAGCTTCCCACACTAAGTCCTCTTCATGCATGATCACTCAGATTTTGCAGACGGTCTGCTCAATGCAGATTCACAGCTGTGCCACACTTTATCCATTTCTTAATGGCTAATTTTACTGTACTCCAAAGGATATGCATTGACTTGGATATTTCCTTGTATTCATCCCCAAAGGTGCTTTTCAATCACCTTTTAACAGAGTTGCAGGAGCGTGCTTTTCTCCATAATTGGACATTTCTGTAAAATTTGCTTGCACATGATAGAATTTTCTGTTTGGCACTTCCATTTGTTATTGTATTGTAATAATAAAAATTAAGAAATTAAAACTGCATAATATTTTCATGTTAAATTATAATTTTGTATTAAAAGGGCCAAGTGGTCACATTTAGGAAAAAGATAATCCTGTACAGTATGTAAGTTAAAAATCAAGATGCATTGAGAACTGTTTTATACTTGAATCATACAGGTCTTGTCATTGCCACCCCTATCCTGCCCCTTCTTTAAGTTGGCACACTGTGACCTAAGTATAATTAGTTAATGGCATTAACTTAATGAGAGCTTATTACAATAACCATGATGAACAAAGGACAAAGAGGATGAAAATGTAGATGAATCTCTCATGAAGAGACTGTTTTCCATTTCCATTGTCACAAGTCAGGTACACCCAAAAACAACTGCAAGTAGTACAACTTCAGGCAAAAAAAATAAGCAAGCTAAGAGGCAGTCCAACAAAGTGCAAGTTACTATGTTGAGGCTTCAAAACCAGAGAGAGAATGTGGTAGGCTCTGTTATACAGATGTTGTGCTTACGTAGGCAGTTACAGACATGTGTCTGTCCAATGTACAACCCCAATAAATTTGAATAATTGGCGCCTATTCCTCCAGATACATTTGCATCTATACTCTAATCAGTTGAAACCCCTTGACTACAGAGGTGATTTTCATTTAACTAATTACTTGACTTCAAAAAACAATTGGCTGCACCAGTGATGACTAGTCATATTAGGTGTCATATCAAGGAATACATACTTCAGTGTTCAGTTATTTTATGTTTGTAATTAATTTAGACCACTTTGCAGCAATCTGTTTTTCTTTTTCTGTTGGTTAGTGTCAAAAATGGCAAATTAAACTCACTGTGATTTAGTGTCATCTAAACAATAAGTATAAAGTAAAAACTTACAAAGGGATGACTACTTTTTATAGGTAATGCATATGTAGGTGAACATTTTGCTGCCAGTCTTTAGAAATGCCATATGGTATAAGCTTTGTTTCACTAAAAAAAATCAACACTGTGAGTGGACTTTGCATTTGTTCCTGTGTTGTGACCCTGCTTAGTCCAATTCAGTGTTGCATCATTGGTTGCACATCACATTAAGACCTGATATTGGACTGGGTGCAAGTATATGACTGGGGACACACTCTGTGGTCTGATTTTAAAGTCACCAATTAAGCTAATCTGCACATACACTCACCTAAAGGATTATTAGGAACACCATACTAATACGGTGTTTGACCCCCTTTCGCCTTCAGATCTGCCTTAATTCTACGTGGCATTGATTCAACAAGGTGCTGAAAGCATTCTTTAGAAATGTTGGCCCATATTGATAGGATAGCATCTTGTAGTTGATGGAGATTTGTGGGATGCACATCCAGGGCACGAAGCTCCTGTTCCACCACATCCCAAAGATGCTCTATCGGGTTGAGATCTGGTGACTGTGGGGGCCATTTTAGTACAGTGAACTCATTGTCATGTTCAAGAAACAAATTTGAAATGATTCGAGCTTTGTGACATGGTGCATTATCCTGCTGGAAGTAGCCATCAGAGGATGGGTACATGGTGGTCATGAAGGGATGGACAAGGTCAGAAACAATGCTCAGGTAGCCTGTGGCATTTAAACGATGCCCAATTGGCACTAAGGGGCCTAAAGTGTGCCAAGAAAACATCCCCCACACCATTACACCACGACCACCAGCCTGCACAGTGGTAACAAGGCATGATGGATCCATGTTCTCATTCTGTTTACGCCAAATTCTGACTCTACCATTTGAATGTCTCAACAGAATTTGAGACTCATCAGACCAGGCAACATTTTTCCAGTCTTCAACTGTCCAATTTTGGTGAGCTCGTGCAAATTGTAGCCTCTTTTTCCTATTTGTAGTGGAGATGAGTGGTACCCGGTGGGGTCTTCTGCTGTTGTAGCCCATCCGCCTCAAGGTTGTGCGTGTTGTGGCTTCACAAATGCTTTGCTGCATACCTCGGTTGTAACGAGTGGTAATTTCAGTCAAAGTTGCTCTTCTATCAGCTTGAATCAGTCGGCCCATTCTCCTCTCACCTCTAGCATCAACAAGGCATTTTCGCCCACAGGTCTGCCGCATACTGGTTGTTTTTCCCTTTTCACACCATTCTTTGTAAACCCTAGAAATGGTTGTGCATGAAAATCCCAGTAACTGAGCAGATTGTGAAATACTCAGACCGGCCCGTCTGGCACCAACAACCATGCCACGCTCAAAATTGCTTAAATCACCTTTCTTTCCCATTCTGACATTCAGTTTGGAGTTCAGGAGATTGTCTTGACCAGGACCACACCCCTAAATGCATTGAAGCAACTGCCATGTGATTGGTTGATTAGATAATTGCATTAATGAGAAATTGAACAGGTGTTCTAATAATCCTTTAGGTGAGTGTAAGTCATAAGTGGAATTTATAGTCACTGTGTGTGTGTACTTTTTGTGAAAAAGTAAGTACACCCCATGGAAACCATTGACTTTTTCAACAAATTTCAACAAGCAATTAGTAGATGTTTATGCAGTGTCTACAAATAAAGGTAATAAACTTGAATAAAATCGCAATGAAAAATTGCCTTTTCAATCATTTATTCAACAAAAATTTAAATAGATGTACTGGTTTACTGTCAAAAAAGTAATTGTACCATTGGCCTCAGAAGCAGGTATTGCCCCCTTTACAAGAAAGGACTTCTTTTAGGCGCTTTGCATAACTGCCCACCAGTATCTGACATTGACTCAATGAAATCTGAGACCATTCTCCATGCAAAATTTCTTTAGTTGCAAGATGTGTGTGTCTTTTCTTGCATGTATTGTCCATTTCAAGTCTCTGCACAACATTTCAAAGGGATTCAAATTAGACATTTGACTAGGCTAGTACATAACTCCCCATTTCTTCTTTTTGAGCCATTCCTTGTTGGATTTGCTGGTGTACTTTGAATCATTATCATTTTCAAAGGTTCAGCTTCAGCTATCAGATGGATGGCCGCATGTTCTGCTCAAGTACACTTTGATGTAATGTATAATTTATTGTTAACACAGTGACTGCTAGCTGCCCAAGCCCTTAGGCACCAAAGTGACCCCAAAACCATAACATTTCTACCACGGTGCTTGGTATATGAAATTCTTCTCCTGAAATGCTGTCTTCAGTTTGTGCCAAACATGTCTATTGTTACCTTGGCCAAACAACTCTGATACATCTGTCCAGAGCACAGGAAGGCCTGGTTTTTGCCTGTATATTCAGTGGCAAACTGTAGTATTGTTCTGATGTTCTTTTTGGACAGAAAAATAATTTCTAATACACATTGCATGCAAATCAAATTTATGCAATATATTTCTGGTTGTAGATGCGTGAACTTTGGCATCAACTTTTGCAGGAGTTACTTGCAGATGCTGCAATGAAATCTGAGGGTGTTTGGAGACTTCTTTTAGGATAAAACGGTCAGCTCTTGGGTTGAATTTGCTGGGCTGGCCAGTCTTGGACAAATTAGCAGTCATTTGAAATCTATGCCACTTGTCGATGACTTTTCTTACAGTGGAATGATTGTCTACAAATTATGTGGCCATCTTTTTAAATCCTTTGTCAGACTCATAGACATAACCTTGTTTCTGAGTGCCTTAGAGAGCTCTTTTGATCTTGGCATGATGACACCACACATATCTATACCAAAGAAAACACCATACCCTAGATATCTGTGGTTTAAAAACAATATCTTCTGCATGCATTCTCTCTAAGAAGGTTGTAATCATTGTCACCTAATCTGGAACTCCTGATTCTAATTTTATGGATCTGAATCGGTGATACATGTAGGGGTGTACTTACTTTTTCCATGTGACATACAGTATGTCTGCATTTTTGATAATTTCGATTACAAGAATGTATACACCATGTCAGCTTTGTGTCATTTGTTCAAGTATATCATCTCCATCTATATTCACTGTCTGCATGAACATCTAATGTATGCCTGTTCAAATTGAACAAGTCAACAGTTCCCAAGGGATGTACTAACTTTTCCACATTACCATATGTATACAGTGACATGAAAAGGTTTGGGCACCCTTGCTTAAAGTATCTGTTACTATGAATAGTCAAATGAGCAGAAGATTAACTGATCACCAAAAGGCATAAAGTTAAAGATGACACATTTCTTTTCAGCATTTTATGTAAGATTAATGTATTGTTTTTATTTTGTACAATTGCACAGTGAAAAAGGAAATGGACCATCATGCAAATTTCTGAACATTCCATGATATTTGAGATCTCAGATAACGTTTACCAAGGTACCAGCATGTTAGGACTATGGCTTGTTCACAGTCATCGTTAGAAAACCCTAGGTGATGCAAATTGCAAAGCTGTATAAATTCTCTGACTCCTCAAACCTTGTGCCAACAATCAGCAGCCATGGGCTCCTCTAAGCAGCTTCTTAGCACTCTGAAAAATAAAATAACTGATGCTCACAAAGCAGGAGAAGGCTACAAGAAGATAGCAAAGCATTTTCAGGTAGCTGTTTCCTCAGTTTGTAATGTTATTAACAGTTAACAGGAACACTGGAGGTCAAGTTGAGGTCTGGAAGACCAAGAAAACTTTCTGAAAGAACTGTTTGTTGGATTGCTAGAAGGGCAAATAAAACCCCCTGTTTGACTGCAGAAGACCTTCCGGAAGATTTAGCAGACTCTGGAGTGGTGGTGCAATGTTCTAATGTGCAGCGACACCCGAATAAACACAACCTGCAAGGCAGACTCAGCAGAAGAAAACCTTTCCTGCACCCTAGCCACAAAATTCAGCACCTGAAGTTTGCAAATGAAAAAGCCTGATACATTTTGGAAACAAGTCCTGTGGACTGCTGAGGTCAAAATAAAAATTTTTGGCCGCAATGTGCAAAGGCATATTTGGATAAAAAATGGTGCCAAATTCCAGGAAAAGAAACACCTCTCCAGCTATTAAGCATGGGGGTGGATTAATCATGCTTTGGGCTTGAGTTGCAGCCAGTGGCACAGGGAACATGCACTGTAAAAAAAAAATGTAAAATTTACGGTAAAAAAATTGGCAGCTGGGGTCGCCAGGATTTTACCGTAAAAAAGAAGGTAACAATGTTTTTTGGTCTACGGTACACTTTAAAAAATAATGTTAAATTTACGGTAAAATATTGGCAGCTGGGTTGCCAAAATTTTGCTGTAATAAATAAGGTGACAATATTTTTAGGTTTACAGTATAATTTTGTAGTAAAAGCTATTTGGTCTTTGCAACAAACTCCAACAGAAGGGAATGTTTAACCATAACCAAAAATTCATGCTGTGTAAAAAATATGACAATCAATAAACAATATGCACTGACAGGGTCAAACTCCAGTACAGTATACCCTTGACATACGACCGGCCTGAGATGCGAACAAATTGAGTTACGACCAAAATTTTTGTTTTGATTTACGACCAACAACTTGCGTTACAACCCGGATGCGATCACGTGTATCCGCTCACGCGATTGTAAACAAACAGCCGAGAGCATTTGCAAGCGGCAGTCGGAGTCGAGATACGTGTATTTGTGGACGTATTTTTTCTCAGTGCAGTGATTTATATAATTTATTTGGATAATTACTATCAAAATGGCCCCAAAGAGGTTAAGTAAGGAAGAGAAGACAACGAAGGTAAAGAAAGCGATCTCGATCGAAACAAAGAAGGAAATTGTGCGTAAATATGAGAGTGGCGTTCGTGTGACTGATCTCGCTAGCATGTACAGCATGTCGAAATCCACCATCTCCACAATTTTACAACGAAAAGATTTGTATAAGGAAGCTAGTGTTGCTAAAGGTGTTACTCAAATTAGTAAGTCGCGATCAACAGTGTTAGACGAGGTAGAAAAGCTATTATTAGTGTGGATAAACGAAAGGCAGATGGCAGGCGATAGCCTATCTGAGTCAATCATTTGTGAAAAAGCTAGGGCTATAAATGCAGATCTGTTAAAGGATAAACCATCAACAAGTGATAGTGGTGAAACATTTCGTGCCAGTAAGGGGTGGATTCATATTTTTAAAGCGAGAACTGGGATTCATAGCGTAGTTAGGCATGGTGAAGCAGCCAGTGCTGATAAAAGGGCTGCCGAAAATTACATACGCCACTTTGAAATGATAACAAAGAGAAATGGCTTTTGCTCTCATCAAGTTTTTAACTGTGATGAAACTGGGCTTTTCTGGAAGAAAATGCCCAGGAGAACATACATTACCCAGGAAGAGCAGAAAATGCCTGGCCACAAGCCTATGAATGATAGGCTAACCTTATTGTTATGTGCCAATGCAAGTGGTGACCTAAAGATAAAGCCTCTCTTGGTTTATCACTCTGAGACTCCTAGAGTGTTCAGAAAACATACAGTCATGAAGAATAGGCTAGGGGTCATGTGGAGATCTAATGCAAAAGCCTGGGTAACAAGAGTGCTTTTTCTTGAGTGGATCAGGGAGGTTTTCTGTCCTACTGTTAAGAAATATCTAGAGGACAAAGGCTTACCACTCATGGCTCTCCTAATCATGGACAATGCTCCTGCTCACCCAAGAGACTTGGAAGAAGATTTGGCTGAAGAATTCCCATGGCTTGCAGTAGATTTCCTCCCACCTAATACAACTCCTCTACTGCAGCCTATGGACCAGCAGGTTATAGCTAACTTTAAGAAGCTATACACCAAGGAACTGTTCTAGAAGTGCTTCCAGATGGTCTCAGATACAGATTTGACTCTTACAGAGTTCTGGAAGAAACATTACAACATCCTTTCCTGTGTGGGGTTAATAGAGAAATCCTGGGCCAATGTCTCTCTAAGGACACTAAGATCTGCCTGGAAGAAAGTGTGGCCTAAAATTATAGAGGAGAGAGACTTTGAAGGCTTTGTAGAGGAGCCTGAGCCTGCAACTGACCCTGTGGTTGATGACATTGTCACTATAGCTGAGTCCATAGGCTTGCAGGTTGACAGTGGTGATGTTGAGGAACTGGTGGAGGAACACTCAGAGGAATTGTCTACAGAGGAACTTCAGCAACTTCTGGCTGAGCAACAGAGAATGGCAGCTGAGGAGATTTCTGAAGAGGAGGGGGAGGATCAACAATCAGTGCAGCAAATGTCCTCTTCTGAAATAAAGGACATCCTGAAAAAATGGACAGAGCTACAAACATTTGTAGAGAAGACCCATCCAGACAGAGAAAAAGCTAATCGTTGCATTAACTTGCTTAATGACAATGTCATGTCATACTACAGAACTGTGTTGAAGAAAAGACAGAAACAGACAACCTTAGACCAGTTTTTATTTCTGAAAAGGTTGAGACCTAGTGAGCCAGAAGCAGGTCCTAGTGGGCTAAGCCTCTCCCAAGGAGAGAAAGGACACCAGGGAGTCAGAGTCCTGATGTTCTTATGGAAGGGGACTCTCCTTCCAAACAATAACCACCTTCCATTTCTTTCTCCTCCTCCTCTGTTCCTGCAAGCCAAAGATGTCAACTTAAATGGTGAGTGCAGTATGAAATTGTTGTTTCTGGTAGTCTAGGCACTTTTTATAACTGTTTGGTTAGTACATTAGAAAAATTATTGGTGTTTTTGGTAAATTATGCACATTATACAACCCGTTTTTATTATGAAAAGTTTATGTAAGTGTTGCTGTGGGAGGTTCGGAACGCATTATGGGTATTTACATTATTTCTTATGGGAAAGATAGTCTTGACTTACAACCAACTTGAGTTACAACCCACCCTTGTGAACCAATTGTGTTTGTAAGTCAAGGGTCCACTGTACATAGTTTGCTTCAGTTAGTTAACAACAACCAATAGCAAGCATGTGCCGTTTAATTATACACATTGAAAACAATTCAATGTTTAAGGAAGTTACGCCACTTGCCTGGTGGGGAAGTAAAGTTTTCTCTTTTGTGGTGTATGGTGTCCTACTTATCGAATACAACCCACCATGAATCAGCTTCCATAACCTCAAAAAACCTTCAGCATGTGGAGAAAAATAAGTCTGCTAACTTAGGTGAAGTTTTTTTCCCTACTATTCAAAGGTATGCGGTTCACCAGGAACACTATTGTAAAAAGGGGTGTGTCCTTATGCAAATATCGTAGCCGGTTTTACTTTAACAGTGATTTACCGTTTTACATTTTACGGTTGTTTACCTTCGTTATTTAACAGTTTTACACTGTAAAATTAACAGATTTTTTTTCAGTATAACTGTAATGCATCAATAAACGGTATATTGTTTAAGATATACAGGTAATTTTCAGTAGAACATAAGGTAACTTTCCTTTTTTTCAGAAAAGGTCTTTTACCTTCACCATTTACAGTATTTGTACCGTTAAATTTACTGACATTTTTTACAATGTACCATTGGTAGATAGAAGAATGGATTAAATTAAATACCAGAAAATTCTGAAAGCAAATATCACAACATCTGTGAAAAAGTTGAAGTTAAATAGAGGATGAGTCCTACAACAAGATAATGATCTGAAACACCTCAAAATCTACAATGAAATACATCAAGAGGTTTAAGTTGACAGTTTTGCCACTGCGCTCACAGTCCTAACATCATTAGAAAAAAAAAAAGAGTCAAAAAATAGCAGTGCCTGTAAGATGGCCCAAGAATCTTGCAAAATTAGAAGCCTTTCACAAGGACAAATGGGCGAAAAATACCCCAAGTAAGTATTAAAAGTCTCATATTTTGTTACAAAAGGTGTTTACAAGCTGTGAAACTTGGCCAAAGGTGGTGTTAGTAAGTACTGACCTTGTCAGTTGCCTAAACTTTTGCTTCAGGTCCTTTTCATTTTTTTGGTATTTTGTACCAGTGAATGATGGAAATAAAAATGTAATCTTGCTTAAAATATTAAAGAAATGTGTCATCTTTAATTTATATAACTTTTGGTGTTCATCAGTTCATCTTTTGCTCACATACCTATTCACAGTAACAGCCATTTTAAGCAAGGCTGCTCAAACATTTGCATGCCAATAGATAAATAGATAAGAAACGCACTATATGATAGACAGATAGATAGATGAGACAGAATATGAAGCCCCTGATTTATTGTGCTTAGCCCCGATTTTTTACTCGAACATAAATTACATTAATATCGGTAAATCCTTGATCTTTATGTCCATTATATTATACGATGTATCCCGTTATCAATCACACACCATATATGGAAGACTCGCGCGAAACCCCAAAGGGATGCAAACCTTCCACTATGACGATTGTCTACATATAAGACGTCCGTGAAACTATAAGGTGGAAAGCCAATACTGCACACAATCTGTTTGAAATCCTTGTCATCCCGCGCACAGCAGCAACAGAGGACGATGTTTATTATCTGCGAATCAAATTCTGTAAAGTGTTGCCATTTACCAGTGCATAATCTTTTTTTTCTCGTTATTTTCTTAACTCCTTCAGCTTTACATCGTAGCACATGCTCCCACAAAGAGAATAAGGTAGCTGAAATGTTCAATGCGATAGGAAAACAGTCGGCTAAGAACATACATCTCGCGGTACCGAGCCACCGTAAAACTCCCTGCAGTCCTGGGGCCGCGTCAGTGAACGTCAGTCCCAGTCGGTACAGAGTGCATTGCTGTGGTTTCGGAGGAAGACGTTCCTGCCACAAGCACAACAAGTGGCCACTGAATAAACTTCCTTCTCCACACTGGAAGGAGTTTAGGCAACGCCGAACTGTGCAGTAACGTCACTGGGATTGCCCCCCCGTGGTCTCCTGCCCCGAACTGAGCTTGTGCCACCTGGGCGTGTTGGGCACGCGGTGCAGTCGTCTGAAGCCTGGAAATCTGCTGCCTTTTCACCTCGCGCTCGATCACTCGTTACTGGAAGTTGCGCATCTCATGGAGGACCAAAGCAGCTCAGCCTCTTCAAATACTGCAGCAGCCATTCTGTCAGGTAAATATTTTAAAAAGTATTCCTAACTGCCCAATTGAACGAATAGCGCCGTTTTGGTTGTTAATAACGTCGTCAATCTGCTTAGTCTAGCACAGAGCCGAAAAATTTTAATAGTATGAGAATCGATAATTACTAATATAAATGACAGTATTTTGTAACATATTTCTTGTCAGTATTGCTGCTGCTCAGCAGATGCCTGCAGAAAAAGTGTACAGCATGCTGTTGTGGATTTTATTATGATATTAAAGTCTTAACGTATGGGCACAATTGGCGCTGGCCGGGGATCCAGGAGCATAGGGGCCAACAATGTTTCCGATGCCGATGTATGTTTCTGCTTTGCTACTAAAACAGGGGTCCCCAGCACACTACTTTGCCCTGGGACCCATGATGCCGTTAAGACGGCCCTGATTATGATAACAGGATTATGAAGGTTAGCAGATTCAAAGTTTTTGAAGACCTTCTCCACTGTTCTAATTTGAGTTTTGATTTTAACATAGATTTTTTTTCCTTTGGTAATAAAACAAAAGTGCATATGTGAAAACAAGGGCTCTATAAATACACTTATACTTTACTAATACTTTAATACAGTGGTTTTAACAGTATGCACTAAATAAATAAATAATTAATGGAATGTTTAATTTATATATCTAATTTAAGCTAATATAAATTAAAATGATCAAATTATTATTCACAATATTAAATATCACATTAGCACAGTTAACCGATTTTGAAACAAAGCCATCAGATTGTTATTTTTCAATAAACATAAGTGACTGTTATCATTATTCACCTGTTTTATTTTAATCTTACTCAGAATGAACACATTTTTTATACTAAAACATGGTATGTCCATTTTCAATATAAACACAGATAAATTTAAGCACTGCTGCCTTGCAGTAAGGAGGCCAGGGTTTGTGTCCCATGTTCTCCTTGTGTCTGTGTGGGTTTCCTCTGGGTGTCCAAAGACATGCAGGGATTGGCGATACTAAATTGGCACTGAAGTGTGGTTGGGGTGCGTGTGTTTGTGTGTTCGCATTGGACTGGCGCCCTGTCTGGGGTTTGTTCCTGTTTCTCCCCAGTGCTGACATGTAACTGACACATAGATCCATTAAGTTGATCTAAATGAAAATAAGCAAGTTTTATGTACAGTACATGACTATCTTATATTTTGTATTAAGAATGGCCCATTTGTTACATTGATGTCCAAGAATTTCTCACACCTTTGTACAGTTTGAAAAAAGGTAAAAGACTTTTGATCATTTTTTTTTCTAAATGCCATGTAGTTTGTGTAATTCTAGAAGCTAATTAATGATTTTTTTTGATGTACTAGTGAATTTGTCACCAACCCTACAGTATGTCACAAAAGCATTGTTAACTTTTCCAATACAACATGACAGTATATTATAGTACATGGCACAGAAAATGCATTTGATAAATATAAATCATACTAACTCACACAATAATGTGTGAAAAATTACACAAGTTTACATTAAACTTATTTTGGTTGAATTGCTTGTGTTGATATAATGTTTTTGTCATTTTTAATTGTTCGGTTCAAGTACATAATCAGTTAATAGAATATAAACACATGTTTTAGTTTTGAGAAAAATCAAACCACTTTGTAGCTACACAACACTAACCAAATTTTATTTGAAAAATTACAACAATTTGTTCCAAATGAATTATTCTAGTTACGTGGAACCTGTTGACATAACTAGATTAAGTAATTCCATGTGACCCCTTGCATTATTCACATGAAATAAAGGTGTATAGACTTCAATAGTTTTGCGGTTGGAAAATGACTGACTGAATGCTCTTCTGCTCTGTGAATTTCTGTAGTAGAATTTCTTTTCCAGCAAATGTGTAGTGAATTCTGGCAGTGGCAGAGTGATCTGCTTCCTAAAAGACAACTTAGATCATTCTTACCATATCTATATAGTTATTTTTCCTAACTTTGATCCCATATCCCAAAGGTGAATTCATTAGGTAAAGTAGTGGCAGCAGTAAATTAGGGCAGTAGAAATAAGAGTGGAAAATAAATTTATAAATGTGTTGCTTTATATGTCATAATCAAGATCAGGTTATCTCTTAAATTTGCTGTAGCTTAGCCCTTATATTGAAGCGTGCCTTGCTCTTGAAACTCGCACCTTGGCTATATACTGGACACATGAGGAACCTTGTGTGCTCTGGGATATGGTATCCCAGAGCAGTTGTAAGCTTAAAGAACACTGTTAAATTTAAATCACCCTATAGATAGAATATTACTTTTATGCCTTTCTTTTATTTTTCAGAAAACTCTTGGATTGGGAAAAAATGAGCCTGAAAATTTTTCATGCTTTCCTAAGCAGATTGCTCTTTTTTAGCCATGGATTGGTAGCTGTTTGGCATGTTGTCACAAGAATGCAAAATCCCATGTACTGGGGATTGATGACCGGAGTTATTACTTTGGGAATTGAAGGGTTCATAACTGTAAGGAACACAGAGAAGGGAGAGTGGAAATGGTGAGTGATGATTTCAGTGAAAACTGTAAGTGTAATTACAATCTTAAACACGTCAGAGGCAACAACAAAGTAAAATGTATGCTATTAAAAGTGAAGAAAAAACAATATTTGATTGCTTCTCTAAATGTCAATTGCTTTTTCACAGTACTATAGTAATAAACAAATCAAACTTTATTTTTTTTTTAACTGGATACAGGAAATATTTTGCCACCACATTTCTGAGATGTGGCAGGGTGTTTTGTTATCTTTTATGAAAAATACAGTATATGGTTTATCTCACCTCAAATCTCTGCCATTTCTCTGATTTCCTGAATAACCTATCCCTTTTTTCTGTCATAAAAATTACAGTAAACCAGTCCCCCATGTTAACTGAAATTTCACATCCATGAACAGCCACCTCACGTATTCATAGATAAATTTGTGAAGATAAAAATGAATAACACTCTGCACTCTATAAATTTCAGATTTCTATTCCAAAGATGTACAGTGTTGGGCCGTGTTAGCCATAGATTGATACAGGAAAAAGTTGGGTGAAAGGACACCTTTTATTGGCTAACTAGCAAAATACCCGCGCTTCGCAGCGGAGAAGTAGTCTGTTAAAGAAGTTATGAAAAAGAAAAGTAAACATTTTAAAAATAACGTAACATGATTGTCAATGTAATTGTTTTGTCACTGTTATGAGTGTTGCTGTCATATGTGTATATATATGCACACACATACACAGACACACACACATATAAACATATATACATATACATATATACATATAAATATATCTACATATACACATGTACACATGCACATATCTATATATACATGTACACATCTACATATATACATATATACACATATCAATATATATTTACACATACTGTACATATATACATACATACAGATAAATATACATATATATACACACATACATACATATATACACACACATATATATATATATACATATATATATACACACAGACACATATATACATATATATATAGATCTCCATATATATACATATCTACATATATACACACATATATATATATATATATATACATATCCACATATATATATACACATATATATACATATCTACATATATATATACTGTATATAGCAACATCCCCGCGCTTCACAGCGATGAAGAACTGCTTTTAAATTTTTATTAAGAAGAAAAGAAATCCTTTTTAAACTGAGGGAAAATATACCAATAACTATCTGTTAAGGATCTCTTTGTATACCAGGTTGTCAGTTCAGCACTCCAGTTGTAATATGACCAAGCTGTGCACTGAGATTACTTTTGAGAATGCAACGTATAGTTTTGTCCAGGAGAAAAGCAATGTTGCCTCAAATGAATGGCAACCTTTTGTAGGGTCTGTCCCTGAGACTTACTACTTCTCATCGCGAAGCAGCGCCTTACTGGAAATTGGAGGCATCTGAATTGAAATGGGAGATCAGAGGGTATAACGGGGATGTGAGGAATACAATGAGTGTGGAGAAACTCTAGAGACAGTGTGTGTATTAACTTGTGGATTTTTCTGTGAGTATTTGGTGGCAGCATGACAAAGTTGCTTCCGCAAGACCGCGTTAGCTGTGGAGCTCAGCTCGGAGCATATTCTTTTCCTACCTTGTCAATTGTGTAATGTGTTTTTTGAACAGGTTTGATGCATGGAAGTAATCATTCGTACTGCGTTCAGTCAGTTCACGTGAGCTGCTCTCTTGTGTGATGTTGCGATGTCCACGGCTTTATTTAATGTTAGCTAAGACCCGGCACTTAAAAGTTTCTCGCTACAGCAATTTTAACTCCGTTACAAAGTGATCCAAAGTCTTGTTTATACCTCGTGTCTTCTCATTAAACTTGTATCCCACGAATAAAGTATTCGGCATTTTTCTTCAGCGCTCTTTGGGAGCTCTTCCTTCTTTTCTACGTACTGCGTTCACAGTCAGTTCACGTGATTACGTGGGAGGCGTGATGATGTGACACGCAGCTCCGCCCCCCATGGCCATCGAGCTAAAGTCCATTACAGTATATGGAGAAAAATAGGTTCCAGTTATGACCATTACGCGTAGAATTTTGAAATGAAACCTGCCCAACTTTTGTAAGTAAGCTGTAAGGAATGAGTGTGTCAAATTTCAGCCTTCTACCTACACGGGAAGTTGGAGAATTAGTGATGAGTGAGTGAGTGAGGGCTTTGCCTTTTATTAGTTTAGACTAGCAAAATACCCGCGCTTCGCAGCGGCGAAGTACTGCATTAAAATTTTTATTAAGAAGAAAATTTAACCTTTTTAAAGTGAGGGAAAATATGGCAATAATTATTTGTTAAGGATCTCTTTGTATACCACGTTGTCAGTTCGGCCCTCCGGTTGTAATATGACCAAGCTGTGCGCTGAGCTTACTCTTGAGCATGCAACTTACAGTTGGCCATGTGAACAGTAATCTTGTTTCAAATCTCACAGCATGGATTGCTGCTGTCATAATCGATTTCAGTTTCATGGTTTGTTTCAATTACGACAGTATTTGCAGGACTTGTGTTGAAGTGACATTCGGCATCTGTCAAGCATTGTAAGCTTACAACCGGTTTCATCGATAACTTCACATCCAGCTTTTGAGCGTTTAAACATTCATAAACATCAAAGTGTCCACTACTGAAATTGTCACCTATGAATGTAAGATGTTTAAGAGGCATTGGCGGTTGTCGAAAGGTGTAAAATATTTGGCCATTTTGGTACACTTGAAAGCACCAACCGAACAATTTAGCGGCAGCCATCAACTCACATGCAGAACCATAGGTGAAGGGCTTAAGCATTTCACTCTTCTAGTGCTCCTGTGTAGTATAATTATCTCCTGTACCGTCATCAGTCCACACCTTGAACCTGTCCCAGTCATTCAATACATAAGACACAATGTTCTTCCAGATATCAAGAGTGAGCCTGATATGGCCGTGCAATATGTAACACAGAGAATGGAAAAGGTAGGTACCATCTCCGGGCATGGAAACCACTCGGTAAGTGACAGTTCTTTGATCGATGGTGATTACCTCGATAGACATGGTAATGGGGGTTGGAATGATGAAGGAAATGGGTACCTGAGTAATGTAAAGTAAGTGTAAAATACCTATACAATAACTATAATTGTAATAAACAAACAATAAAACAGCGGAGAAGCCGTGGATTAAACAAAAAGGCTGTAGTTATCAGCAGGGAGACGTGAATCCCGTGGCGAAGCAAGGAAGGGAATGTAGAGACTGGAGCGACGGACGGCCTTATATAGGCAGGCAGCCAACAACGTGGGAGGTGATGGGATGGGAGACCCAACGCCGCCTCACATGGTGACCAAGCTGCAGGCTATGGACGTATATATGTACGTAAATAGGATTCAGTTAGCGTTGGGAACCCGTGTACCAAATTTCTTGAAGATGGGCCCATAAGTAACAAAGACTGTT
>JANRMT010062814.1:121429900-121537266 GCA_026402145.1 Polypterus bichir lapradei | reverse complement strand
GTCGTGAACCGAAGCAATTTTCCCACATAGGATTGTATGTAAATACAATTAATCCGTTCCAGACCATACGAAGTGTATGTAAATATATATTTTATTTAAGCTTTTAAGCACAAATATAGTTAATTAAACCATAGAATGCACATCGTAATAGTAAACTAAATGAATAACACTGAGAAAACCTTGAACAACAGAGAAAATTAACACTACAATAGTTTGCGCTATAGCGCTACCAACCGCTGGCTAAAAGCACTTTTTTTAATGAGTTTTAAGCACAGGGGAAAAAATGAACATTTGAAAAAATCCATAATTTAATAAACCACCAAGAAAAATAATATTGCAACAATGCACGCTACGAACCAATCGCTGGAAATAGAAGTGAAAACAAAATCAAGCCCAGTGCATTCTTTAACTGCCTTCCTACCTTAATGCGTCCAGCTGTCTCGCGCTGCCTGTGTGTCTGCGCGCTGACTGTGTGTGTGTGTGTGTGTCTGCGCGCTGACTGTGTGTGTGTGTGTGTGTCTGCGCGCTGCCTCTTTGTGTGTGTGTGTGTGTGTCTGAGTGCTGCCTCTGTGTGTGTGTGTGTCTGCGCGCTGCCTCTGTGTGTTTGTGTCTGGCGCTCTCTCTCACGCTGCCTCTGTGTGTGTGCACCTCTCTCGCGCTCCCTGTGTGTGTGCGCGCTGCCTGTTTTGTGCGCGATGCCTGTGTGCGCTCTCTCGCTCTCTCTCTCTCTTGCTCGCTGCACAGGAAATGCACAGGGAGAGACTGAACATGTACAAACCGAAAGGGAAACTGGCTTGTTCGTATACCGAGTGTGTGGTCTTGAACCGAGGCAAAAGTTTGGCGAACTTTTTGGTCGTAAACCGAGTTGTACATGTACCGAGACGTTCGTGAACCGAGGTTCCACTGTATATATATAATATACTGTATCTATTATAAAAAAAATCGTAGGAGCAAAAGACGGTGGAGATAAGACATAATCTTCACATTAAGATCATGGAAGACACTTAAAAGACCCGCGAGACGAAAAAGATTGGCCACAGAGCGTCTCGCAGGGGCCTTAAACATGACACTTCGTGCCAAGAGATTGACCCAGGACCGTCTCGCGATGACGTAGAACATGAGATTCTTGTGAGACACACTCTACTCATAACCAATATCAAATAAGACCACGGGCAGCAAAACACTCAGTCGTGTGAGTTTAAGGATTTGAGCACACACAGATCCAGGGCTCTCAGCGCATATAAATCATATAAGGGCAATACGTTATAAATGAAATGTCGACGACTAAGCGTAGAAGAAAGCAGCGTGGAGAAAACAGACTCAAAAGCGTTGGACAGAAAAAAGAGCAAAAAAGAAAAAGAATAATCTAGGTACAAATTCAGAAAATAAGGAAAGTAATTATCTGCCCAGAACAAGTGGAATTGAAAAAAAGCACATCCAATCGGGCTCAGAATTAAAAGACAGAGTAAAAGACAAAGTAGAACTTTATAAAGACGTTCACAAACGTTGGCGCTAAACACATGCAGAGCAGGTTAGAGATTATGAAAGCAGTGGAATTTGAAAGGCTCAACAAAAAAAAAAAACAGCGCGATAACACATGTAGATAAAGTTAAAGAATATGAAAGTAGGAAATTTGAAAGTATAAAAAAAAGAAAGTAAAGATCGCAGTAGTGCAAACAAACGGAAATTATTACTCGAAAAAGGGAAAATAATCACCACGGACCAGGTGTCATAAAAAAAAAAAATCAGGACAAAGCAAGGTCAGAAATAAAAGACAGAGTAGAAAACAAAGTAAAACATCTTAAAGAGGTTAAGAAACAAGGGGGCCAAACACATGCAGAGTAAGATCCAGAATATGAAAGCAGCAAACGACAGTGTCAAAAAAAAAAAGAAAGTAAACATTGCATTAGCACAAACAAAGAGAAATGATTACTCAGAGAAATAACAAAAAGGTGAATAGAGATCGAATATATGGACATAGGAGTGGGAAGCTAGCAGGGGGCAAAGCCCCCTAGTATATACATATATTTATATATATATTTTTTTCTTTTTTTTTCAATAAAATATTGTGCTGTGAGCAACACAAGCATGCCAGCAAACGTAATGCCACTGCAATAAGCATTTCCCTCAAGTGACTACATCTGTAACACTTGCAATACCTGACAGCAATAATTCATTACAGAACCCTGAGCCTTTTGGTTCCTCATAACTCTGGAAACAACTGGAAAATGCTAAAGATATTAACAAGTTTACAAATACAGATATGTTAAAATAATTCACAAAGATGAAGGAAATAAATAGGAAAATAAAACAAGACAAGAAACAAGGATGAAGCCCCAGGCTGATTCTGATATATCCCCCTCCCTAAGGGGTGAATTCCAGACACACCAAATAAGATTGGTCAAGTCTGGTTAGCCCTTGCCAAACACACTATTCCCATCTCCAAGCTCAGCAGTCTTATAGCAGGAAGAGGCAATGTTTCTGGTATGATGGGAACCAATAGTGATCAATGTTGGACAACAGCAAACAGTATCAAAAATCATCCACCAATAGTCACACGTTGCTCACAAAACACATGCACTTTCTGCCAAAATGTTGTTACTTTAATTTTCCAGAGTTATTTATTTATTTCACAGACAGGAAGCTCATTCATTTTTGAATTGCACTTTTGAATTGATGACAGGACCCCAAATGCAGCAGTGTCCAAACAGACTGTCATCTAAATACTTAATAGGATCCTAGCCCTTACTCCTGCTGACAATTTCATGTCCTGCTATAATGTGGTTTCATATTAAAGTCCTTTGGACAGATTACTCAAAAAATGAGTTAAAATGAAGTATTAGGGACATTAATGCATCAAAGTGTTGATAAATTATATGGCCAGAAAAATGGCAAAGAGACCAAAGTTATTCATAAACTATTTGTTTACTTATTAAAATAGACAAGAGATGGATACGGTTAAGAAAGATTGGAGTGTTAAAGAAATAAATAAACAGAAGATAAAACATAAACCCCTGCTTCCTCTCTGGGTCTAATGTGATGAATGTTGAAACAGTGCCTTAGATGAATGGCATGTCCATTTTCCCATCTCAAAGGTACATCTTCTGCTCTCATCTCCTTCCTTGTCTTCCTCTCCCTCTCTGAATTTCTCATGCTCTAGTAGTCCGGCCCATCTTCCTGCTGTCTGTTAACTTTGCAACACCTCACCTCCACAACAGTGAATTGCCTGATGTTCTGGCTACAAACTCCATAAAGCAGTCACTCCCATCCAGCACATGTTATTACTTGTTAACATATGCACTTTCCTTTTACTGCTGTAGGGACATCAGGCTAAAACTAGTATTCCCTAGTATTCATATTTCAAAGTATATCTAAAAAGGCCATCTCTCTCTGACATTTTCCAATCCCACTCTATTGAGTAGACTGTCTTATCCATTATTTTTCATGGCCCCCAGCAGATGAATAGAAAAGCACTAACTTCCTGCTAATACTCTCTTACAACCATCTCCAGCTTCTCTAGCCTTTAGCCATGTGCTGCCATATTTTGCTCTGGAAGCCTTGTGGTATCTTTGTAGCCCTCTCACTCTCTTCTCTGGACTGGTTTCTCTGATTATTGCCCTTTCTGGGTACCCAGTACGTGCACAGAGATTACCGCCTGTTGGTATTTTTCTTTCTTTACTTGCATGATTCATTTGATCACCCTTTCCATGTGTTTTTCCTCACTGTCTTGAGACCATGCTTTGCCCTTCCTAGCCCTTTCTTCCTTGTAGCCCCTCACATAATAATGAGAAAGTGTAATAAAACTGTGGGGCGGGTGCCCCCAAGGGGGGCGCGAAGATGTGAAAAAAAGAAAACAAGAATCGAAAATATGAAAAATACATCTATTGAAACGAAAACAAATGAACTTAAACTACATTATGATACTAGAAAAATAAATATAGAGTTAGATAAATGTCGATAAAAGTTAAGTAGGTATAATAAAATATGCATCTATGATATATATCATTAATTAAAAAAGTATTAGTGGGCTCCTTTCAAAAAAACGTTAGGGGGGCACGATTAAAACTGTTATGAAAACTCGGGTCGCAAATACTTAAAGGTTGAAGAATGCTGGATTATGACATGGATTAGGTTGAACTGCCATTTGGGTAACCCCTTCCTTTTAATTTTGAGTGTGGTATGAGATGCCTTTTGGGTGGACTTTGCCTACATTCTCTATTTTTATGTATTTCCTCCCACAATCCAAAGTAGTGCTTTAAAATGTCAAATCAAATCAAACTGAATTGTATTCATCAAATACAAATTACACATACAGTACAATATGAAGGTGAAATGCTTAGTCGCTAAACTCCAATCCTGGGCACCTAAGAAGAATATACAAGGACAGTAGCAATAATAAATGACTTTATAAATATCAACAAAATCTTTAATATGACTATAAAATATAATAAATAATGTAAGAGAGTTAACAATAGGGCATCATGTAGTTCTGGAAACATTACTTATTCATGATTTGGATGGACTGTGGAAAAAAGCAGTCTCTGAACTAGTCTTCAGGCTGTGCAATCATTTACATGACTGCAGCACAGAAATTTTGGGATGGCTCAAATTACTGATAATCTTATTTTCCCCACTCCAACTACATCGTTTGGTGTAGATGTGCTGAAATTTGAGAGTTCATGCCCAATGATGAGTTCAGCTGACCCCGCAATTTTCTGCTGAGCTTTGCGCTCCTGCTGCATGCTGTTCCCAAATCAAACAGTAACACTTCCTGTCAGGATTCTTTTATTGGTAGATATGTAATTGCAGTTGGGAAGGCAGCCTGAAATCTCTGAGGCATCTGATATGGGTAGAAATATTGTCCTGCATTCCTCACCAAAGTGTTAATATGTTTAGACCTGCTTGAGTCCTTTGTGATATGAACATCACAGTATCTGAAACTGTCCACCCTCTCTACTTGAGTGCTGTTAATACCAAGGGGGTGGTAGTGCCTCTTCTAAAGTCCACAATTAGCATCTTTGTCATGCTGACTATCAGGAGAATACTGTTGTTCTGACACCATTGTGACATACTCTCCACTTCTTTCAGGTAGACCTGCTCATTATTATTAGATATCGGGCCTACCATAGTTGTGTCGTCCACAAACTTGATGATGATATTAGTCATGTACAGCCATATAGTCGTATTTATAGGGGGAGTACAGCTGAGGAATCAGAACATATCCCTGTGGAGGACCTGTGTGGCCACCCACTTGAACTACCTGGGGTATGCCTGCGTGTTCAGATACAGGTTCCTGAGTTTGTTGATGAGCTTAGAGAAGCTTATTGTGTTAAATGCAGAACTGTAGTCTGTAAATAGAATTCACACACAATTCCGTCTCTTGTTTTCCAGGCGGGCCAGTACTTTTTGTAGGATCAAGTTGATGGCATCCTCTATGGATTTACTGGAGCAATATGCAAACTGCAGTGGGTCCAGTGTTTTTTCCAGAAGAGAGGACATGTCATAGCCACTCAAAACACTTCATTGCTATAGGTGTTAGTGTAATTCAGAAAGATTGAACTTAACTTACTTAGGTAAAAGGATAATAGTGGATATTTTAAAGAATGTTGGTATGACAGACTGTGATAAGGAGAGATTAAATATTACTGTGAACCCTGGTGCAAGCCGATCAGCACAGATTTTTAAAGCACATCCTAGAATGCCGTCATGGTCTTTTGCTTCCTAGTGTTCACTTTTATAAAAGCTCTCCTGTAACTATGCTCCAACAATGTTAGTGCTCTTTCCTCATTAAGTGGTCTCCTGCCACAGGTTTGTTGTACCGCTGGTTGATATTAGCATTCCCATCAAAGCCTGCATAGAAGTTATTAAGCTTGTCTGCTAGAGAGGTACTGTATCAGCATTCACTGTGGTGGAAATCAGTCATTCAGTGTGAATGGTTGTTAGTAATGGTCTGTCATCCAGTTCTGGGTGGTTCTTTCCATTTGATAAATTAAAAGCTGACTCATGTTTTCTTGATATTTTTCAGTTATGTGATTTTTTTTATTGTTTTTGGCACATATTATCCACCTCAATTTAATGATCCAGGAACATTGTGTTTTATCTGAAATTTCTGAAATGCCCTGGGGGATTTAAATAGGAAACCACTTTTGTTTTTGGGGTGACTTGGAATTTTTTAAAATAATATTAGAATCATTAAGCTTTCAAGTGGATGAATCCGAACTATCAAGAAGATTTCTAAAGTGCTGTTTTATTTTTGTACACAGGTTTTCTCCAATGATCTTCTTATACTTATGCACCATTATATCATGCATATGGATTTTGGAACTCGGCCTATTGACAGAAGAACCGCATATCTACAACAGTTCTAAAAGTCATGCAGAACATCATGGTCTGCTGCCATTGCAGGTAGGCAAATTGAAAATATCATTGAATCAATTGGACTTTATTGAGCAGGCATTTCACCCATTCAAATGCTGACTAAAAACAGGAGACATAAGCGTCATCCCAATTTTTTTTTCTTTTTCTTGCAGTTAAAGTGTAAACAAAATTTATTTTTTATCATTTATTTTTTTGTTTAGATTATACAGTATATTTGAACTGGTTCCATGAATGTGTGGTAACTTGTCACATTTCCCTCAATTTTCAAAAATGTCAGTGTTTAACCTCCTTAGTGTTACATTTTTTCTGAAAACAACATGTATAAAGCATTGCATTTTTTGGCTTGAAAAATTGCAAATTTATTAAATCTGTGCTTTCTACTGTAAAATGTAAAAAACAATAAATGTATAAAGTCAGAAATGTAGAAAATATAATAATGATACAAATAATAATAGTATTAATAATTAATGCTCATACCATATATACTTTCAAAATGTGTCATTTGTGTGGTATATCTTGAAGCACGGAGAAATACACAGTCCAGCATCACAGTCATGACAATAGTAGCGTGATTACTTGCAGATTTTATTTCCAGACTGATCATCTTTTGAACAGCACATTGCACATGTGTGATTGACGCAAGTGTCACTTTCGGATTCATCAGAATCACTTTCGATTTCACTGCCCATTTCAATCTCAATGCCTAAATACAGATACATTTCGTCATCACTGCTTGTATCAATGACACGAGCATGCAACACCTGCTGAAAAACGTTTCTTTAAAGATTCCAGGAGGGTTTAGGAGAAGACGTGTCTGCACCGTTGCCTGGGTAACACAATACTAATGATATTGCCACTTTTACAGCCCGAGTAATCCTTGTGTCTAATGCTTACACAAGACTCGTCTATACAGTTGCCTGAGTGACACTTGGGACTAATGCTTTTAGCACTGTTTTTATAGCCCGAGATTACACTTAGGTCTAACGCTAAGGAGGTTAAAAAAGGATGCTGCTTTTTCAGTGACTAAATGAACGTTGAGCAGCAGGCACATTACTGCTTGGATATGAGAAAATGGGTGAGTATCCCAGCATATAGATAGCGTCATCCACCCATATGGGAAGACCCAGGGTTACAGTATGTCTTATTTTATCTTTTCCTTATCCTTTGTAGTTTAGCCTCTTTCACTATATTTATCCCTTGCTTGAATATTAACTATCAAAATGGCAAATGTATTCTTCTGAATCCCTTGGCATTATTCTATGCGTGCAGGGATGCCACTATTGTGCCCTTCTCTATCTATATCTATATCTTTCTATATCTCTATCTATGGTTGTTAGAGCATGACATGAACCCCACCACACGTATTTCTACAAAACTTTAAAGTTATTTCCAGTATAGTCTAACTTAGAATATAGGCTAATTAAATTTTTCACTTTTCTACATATAAACATCTCTCTATTATAAAAGAAAATCTTTAGATGAGACTTTTGCCAAGAGATTTTTTTTAAGTCCCGCCCTCCTCTCAACCATTTCAGGTTAATGGCCCATGCCCATGATCCTGTCACCTCTCATTCGTGTAAATGCTTTTGTCAGACATAGTTCCTGCGCTCTCAGCTCTTATAAATTTTTACGTTTTCCTCACTTTAAGTTCCCAATAAAAGAAGACTTATTATGTCCAAATCTTATTGAAGAATTTCATACCGAACTGTTATCAACAGAAGAAATTAGTACAGGGCAATCCTAGCACCGAGAAACAATGAAGTCAAACGAAATAACGCAAAAATTATTGATCAGTTACATGGCAAATTGGTTAAATGCGTTGTGACACTAGAGGGCGCTGTTGCTCCTCTAAACCCCACAGACAAACGTCCAGACACCAGGTAAAAGTACCAGAAATAATTTTAATTTCGTCTTTTTTGATATTGTGCCACAGTAGACACCACTAGCACACCATAAACAATAAATCAATTGTCAAATACAATAACAATAAATCAATCCTCCTGTCCTCCCAGCAGCTCTGTCACTCTACCACCCAACTCCAGCTCAGCTTGCTGGATCTGCACCAGTCCTTTAAATAGTCCTTGATCCGGAAGTGCTCCTGTCTTTCTGTCCATGTGATTCCATAGCACTTCCGGGTCAGATAAAGACTTATATTTTTCTTCAGCCTGGAAGTACTTCTGTTTCTCCGTCCTCGTGACTTCGGAGTACTTCCAGGCTACCGGGAAAATAAAAATCCCCGTGTCTCCCTGCAGCGTCCCACGATGGCACCCACAGCACCCAGCAGGGCTGTGAAGCCAAACTCAATCTCCCATGGTGCCCTGTGGGAATCCAGGGCACCTCCATGCTGCAGGGAAGACACCATCTAACGTCTTGGATGTGTCGGCCGGGATGAGCTGCCGGCCTTCCATCACAGAGTGTAAATAAACTATGCTGAAACAGTTGGTGGTGATGGTGCAGAAGATGAAAACATCAACTACAAATATCCCGTAGAATATCTACAACCGTTAACACCATCTGGTCTTCCATCGGCCAAATTACTGTTGAAAGAAGAATGTATTGTAATGTTATTGTGTAATTTATGTATGAGTGAAGGGCGCTGCAATAGGACAAGATTTGTTTTATTCAAAATTGATCGAACAATTCCGACATTGACAAGACAAGACAAGAAAGGTAATGTAGTACATCTTCTGCAGATAACATTAGACACCAAAGGAGATCCTGATATGCCATTCATATTAAAACATTTAAAGTTTCCCATTAGATTAGCTTTTGCTATGACAATTAACAAATTACAGGGACAAACAGAAAGAAACGATATTCACTAGCAGGCAGTTATATATTGCGTTGTCACAATGTAAGTCCATATTGACGAAAAGTTAATTCCAAATATTGTTTTTACTGAAGTTTTACAGTAAAAGTGTAGGTTTAAAAAGTATTTGTGTGTTAATTTCAAAGCCAAACAGAATGAAAATGTATAATGCAATGAATACTTCTAACACAATATGAAACGTAATTTTCTTTCAATTTATTACATTTTACTATTTTTTACTATGGTTAATTACTCGCTTTAATGTAAAATAGTTCTATTATGCATATGTAACAATTCCCATTAAAACAACAATCTCTTTAAATAGTACAACCACTTCCCCATATACAAGCAACAGATCCGTGAAGTGGCTAGCTCGTAGCGCCCGTCCAGGGGTTGGCAAGTGAAGCAAGTAGGGGGCAGAGCCCCCTAGTCTATTAAAAAATAAAAACCGAGATAGCCTTATTAAGAGATGACATTTTCGCTGGAACTTTGTGCATTTTAAACTCTATCTCCAGAACACAACATGATTTCAACTACAAAAGAATTAGAAATGAATGAGTAACAATACAATGCAAATTTTAGGTGTCTATGTTGACAAAAGTAATTATTAAGAATTTTTAAATATTTAAGCATGTTTGAAAAACAGTGAGATTTTTATGAGATTAAGAGGTTGAGCATGTTGGCTACTCAGTAACTCTTTAACTGTTGATTATATAAAAAAATCTGTTCCCTCTTTACAAAATACTCATTATATGAAGAACAAAAAAAAAGTCTTATTCAGTTTTTGTTGAGGGCAAATAATAAGTAAGAAAATGACCTATTTGTGATGGGATCCTTGCTTGAGCTGGAGTAATTAAAGTCTTGAGATGGTGGGCGTGAGAGGGGGTCCGCGAGGAGTGCTGCTCAGGAAGGAGGAAGAAGGTAAGTGCCGCTGAATGCTCATTTGTCTCTCAGTTATCAAATTGTATGTTACTACTGTGGTTCATTTTACATGCTCTATAACACTTCAATATTATTATTGAAACTATTGAGATTATTATTACTGTTCTATGAATTGTTGTTTGTTGCAAAATTACTTATATTTCTGTTAATCAAACACTTTATTTTACAGTAAAATTTCACAAGGGCTTAATAAGCTCAGAAGCATGAGATTCTAGGTAATAGTAAAAAATGCATGACTTTCTGCCACGATCAGGTCTTAAGTGTCATATCAAATTTTTATTTATATTACACATTTAATTACATTTGATCACTCTCCTGGGTGAAACCAAGTAGAACAGCTAGTTACATATATAATCATATATAAAGGACTTTATTTTGAAATAAAAAGGATTGAAAGTATGTGGTGGACACCATACACATCAGAAAAAAATTAAATATGTGAGTGCTTCAAATGGGAGACTTGAAACATCTTGGTGAGGATATCTGGGTTACAACTACTGTAGTCTTATGAGGTCAGATGATGCTTGAACGAGGATACATGTCTGGGGATACCTTGCTAAAGAAAATTTGTAGTGAATAACGGTGAAATACTGTACTGAAAAGACTACCCACAGGGATTATTCCTAAAAAAAACTACCCTGATTTCTTCTAGTCCATGTACTTTAAATTGCCGGGGTTTCAGGGAAAGAGCAAAATAAACTGAACAAAAGGTTTAGTCTCTCAGTTTCAGCCATGATTCTCAAACGAGAATACACATGTGTGGACAACTAGTTACAAGGTTTGTAGTGAATAGCAGTGAAATATGCCAATGTAAAAGCTACACTCATGAGGCTTCTTAAAACACCTGCTCCTAACTCCTCTAGTCTGTGCACTTCAAACTGCCAAGGTTGCAGAGAGAGAGCGAAAGAAAATGAGCAAAATAGTTGATGCTGAGAAAAAATAAAACACTTAAATTGCTATTTTCAATTCAGGATCTCAGTAGCAGAAGGTAGCTGAAGCTTAATGATTAATTTGTATATTGTTATGAGCACCACAACAGAGAAGACAAACAGACACACTCACGTAGACCACTGCAGCTACTGGGCTCCATTTGTTTAAGAAGTGCTTCTCTCTGCTATGATACCTTTCTGTTGTTTTGACTGTTGCATATATGGCATAACAACAGCAAATACAGTTTAGATAAGCATTGTTCTCTATGTATATTCTATGTGTTAAAATGCCGTGGCTATATTCTAGCATGGCGTGTTTGTAATTCCAATCAAACAATGATGTTAACTTTGGTTAGTTAATTTTTTAGATGTTCAGTCAGAAGTTGAATGTTGTTTGGTGTCATTTGACAAATTTGTTGATTATGGTGTTTTGAGTGCTGAAATCTGCATTTCCTATGTATTTTCATTATCAGCGATCTTAACGACAGGCCTTTTCACCTCCTTTTAATGGGTGTGGCTCAAATGCATGTTTTGCTATTCACATTTTCACTAACATTGCTGCCAGTTCTTTCAACCTTACACCGACTCCTACACTATCATGAACTGAACAACCGAGAGCACACACCGCCTCTGTGTATATTGGTGAATTCTCGTTTAAATTAATCTTAAATGTTCATTATAAAATGGTAAAGCCTGAAATGCCAATTGAAAATAAATTACATTTAAATGATGATATTCTTTACCACCTTTTTTGGCAGTGACAAAATTTTGTAGCATATTTAATACTGCTTCATTCTTGGTTACCCTAATCTGTAAATTGATCTGTTATTTGTTGCAAAGTGCTAAAGCATTAAAAGTTACACTATTTTTTGAAAAATGACAAGAACTAATATATCACATTTTAATTATTGTGCCATTCATCTCCATTGATCTTTTTGTCAGCAAGAGACAAAAGGAAAAGTTATAGTAATAAAATAAAATAGTCTTAAAAGGGTTTGTATTGTTACAATCATCAGTTATAATTGTAACAATTCTAAGTCAGTAAACCTCTAACACTAAATTAGCGTAAAGATGTTTATAGTAATGTAATACTTGAGAAAAAAATGCCACACATGTAGACCTTCTAGGATCAACCCTGGTATGCTGCTGTCCTTGCATATTATTATGATCAGTTTATAAACCACTAACTAAATAATAAATGAAAGAATGCTGTTTGTCATTTTTTGATATAAGTCATGAGTCATGACAGTATTTGTATGTACATTGTAAAAATAATACAGACTAGCTTATATTTAGATTCAGTTGAACATCTCAATAATTAAATGGACTTGACATCTTTATTATTTTTATAATAGTAGTGAGATATTAAAAATACAAATTGTTTTCTAATTGAGGATATGCCAATAAAATAAAAACCCTCGATATAGAAGTCAAGTCCTGCTTGTATTTGTAATGATGATTTTCACACAGATGTTTTTGATAACATTCATTGCATAAAATGTGAATTCCTGTAAAATAGAATTATCTAAAACAGTGACACTAGATGATATTATTTAGCCTACCTGAATTTAATAGACTGCACTCATGTGTGAATTACGGCAGCGCCAAGCTCATTAGAGACTGAATATGTAAAATACAAATCATTCCTAGCAGTAATGCACAGGCCAGTCCTTTAAATGACACTGAGCAGTTGTATTGTGCATTTAGACATTCTGATATGGGCAAACTCGGCAGAAGTAACATTATAGCCTCATGACGGCACCTGGGAACTGCTCAGTGTTTTTGCTGCAAAACAAGTTTTTCACTGTGGTGTTAGTCAGTTTCTGCCTATTCTCTTCTGCTACACTTTGTGCTGTTTTCTTTTGTTGAGCTTGTGGTCTATTGAAACAGTTAATATTTTTGAACAGTTATTATTGCATCTTCAGGTTTTTTTTTCCTTATTGCCATTTAAATTCATGTCTTAGGGCAAATGCACATGAGTTCTGCAAGCAATGTGTTCATTCCAAATGCAAATGCCTACATTGCATAGCATATATTTGCAATGCTTTGATTCTGAACAGTCAATCAGCATGGAGCAGACATTCCCATGTTAATTCTAAGCATCCAAAAAGTTCCTGACTGCCAAGAACCTGCGGTCCTGGCCATTTTTGTAATAAGTAGTTTAAAGCTGCTAGCCACCTTGTTTTCTTTTTTCATGAAACAGTTTAAAATGGACTTTTCCTCATAACCTTCTCCAATCATTCGAGAGCTGTTCAATTTTACAGAATGATTCTCTTTGAACAAGTTAGTCCTTGATGGATTTTGTAGCACAGTGAGTATCCATTAAAATATATAGTAGATTGGAATATTTTAAAGAAAATGCTGGTGTCCTTTTCCAGTATCATTATCTCATCTATCACATTAACAATACTGCATTTATTATCATCATCATTACTTTTTAAACATGTTTTCTTCCAGTATTTAATAGGAGCACGTGGCTTGAAATCATACACTGTGATCCATCAACAGAGTAAGAGTGTAGCAAAGCACACTTGTCTTTTAACCAGGAAATTTGGACTTTATTACTGCCCACTGCATTAACAGCTGAGTCAGATATCATAAAAAGTTGGTGTCACCTGTCGAAAGATCTACACAATAAAACTGACTTGCTCTCTGTTTATATGTGTGTTATAACATCACTCAAAAAGGCTAATACATATTTTCATGAAAACTGGAGGATAATTGGTATAGGATTTTTGATTATTAATAATCAATAACTCGGTCAATAGGGGGATGCTATTATAATGTGGGACTTGAAAAAGAAATTTTAACTTGATTAATTAATTATCAGTTTTGCCTTTGGCAATACCAGTAATTAATCAAATAATTCAGCAAGGCTCCTACTTTACTTACCTTTCTCTGTTGTAGGAAGCACGTTCCCGACCTTAAGAATTATATCAAGGTATCTGAAACACACTCATTTTAATAAACCGAATAATATAATTTATTGATAAACACAAGGATTATAGAAGTAATATAAATGCATATATACTGTATATATATTGACATACAGTACAAAACTGGACACAGACATTAGACTGACAAACATATAGGCTGGCTGTTCACTGATATTTAGAGTTCTACATTATCTTGGCACAGATAGTTTTTTATGAATGATGTCTGATGTCATGTGGAGTTGTTGCTTTGTTGTTTCTCCAGGTTCAAGTAGAAAATTTTTATGAGTTGGAATGCAATTTTTCTCTTTGCTACATGATCCTTGTCTTTGCTGTGCTGCAGTTTCTTCAGTTTCCCTTCTGTTGTCTTTTTGGAAAAAACATTACGCATTCTGGCCCAAGAGTTTAGATGCTGTAGTTCTCTTCTTGAAGTCATGGCCTCTCAGCCTTGTCAAACTATTGGCACACAGCTTTGGCTTGACAGACTGGGTGTCAGCTTCTGGTCCACAAAGTTATGAATTTGTCTAAGCAAGCAAGAGTAGCTTATAGCTTTTAGGTTCAGAGATCAGGAATCAGATGTTTTCAGAGTTCCCCCTCCCCAGGGAGTTCAGTGAATGTCCCATGAATATCCCTGAGAGAATTTCTTTAGGATGATCCACAAAGTTTTAAAAGAAGGCTGAACCTTCTCCAGACTAGATTAAAGTCACTCTCAGTTACAAAATCAGTATCTTCTAATAGGTAGGCTTTTCTGTTCATCTTAGTTGTCATCCCTTGAAGGTCTTTGTCCTTGCTTGAATCCTGCAGAGGGGCCTCTGATGAGATGTCGGGTCACTTCTGATGTACACCTTTGTAATCAGATGAAATCCAGGCAGATCCTGGTATGTGCTGGAGTTCAGTCTCTTAGTTTGGAATGCAAGTTGAGGGTGTGTGCAGCTGGATGCCTGCATCCCTGTTAAATATGCTTTCTTAATAGGTCTGGTGTGTCATGAAATCCTAGCAGAATGAGCAATACCCACTTTGTCCTACTCTTGGGGATAGCCCAGCTTAGAGTGTAGGCTGTATGGTACTTTGAAGCAGTAAAGGGGAGGACTCGGTAAATCTGATTGCTGAGGTTTCTGGTATTGTCTGTTAAGTCCTTCCCTGATGTCATAGGCTAATTTCAGAGGCTGATAGGTTGAAGGGGAACGACAGCTGACTGGGGTGGCATACTGGCAGAACCAGTAGCCACAGATAAATTAGTACTAACATCATAGATACTTTTCATCTTTTGAAATCTTCTTGTCCATTTCAAATAGCTGCTGTTCTCTCTGAGTCTATGCTTTGCATCTACACATTTCTGTTTAAACTATTTGTCTCATGTGCAATTCAGAGGAGTATGCAGCAAAATGTACTGCAATGTTTTGAAATAACTAGGGGGCTCTGCCCCCTGCTCGCTTTGCTCGCCAACCCCTACTTTGCGGATCTGCCACTCGCGTATGCTGAAGCAGATGTACAATTTAAAACGATTGTTATTTTAATGGGAATTGTTACATTTGTCATGTGATTTGTTAATTGTCTTTCAACAGTAATTCGGCTGGTGTTAACGGTTGTAGATATTCTACAGGATATTGTAAGTTAATGTTTTCATCTTGCGCACCATCATCACCAACTGTTTCAGCACAGTCTATTGATACCCATTTAACCAACTTGCTGTGTTACCAATCAACAATTTTCTCATTAATTCATCTGACTTCATCGTTTCTCGATGCTAGGATTGCCCATGTACTCATTTCATCTGTTGATAACCGTTCTGCATGAAATTCTTCAATAAGATTTGGACATAATAAGACTTCTTTTATTGGGAACTTAAAGTGAGGAAAACTTAAAAATTTTTTAAGAGCTAAGAGCGCAGGAACTGTGTCTGACAAAAGCATTCACACAAATAAGAGGTGTGTGGCCCGTGGGCGTGTTTGAAAATGCTTGTGAGGAGGGTGGACTTCAAAAAAATCTCTTGGAAATAGTCTTGTCTCGTCTTGTCTCAAGATTTCCTTTTATAATAGAGAGAAATATGGACAATGCCCAGAAACACAAGTACCATTTTATGAAAAACCTTAATGTATCCATGTTATGAATGGAATGACACAAGTTTTGTTAGAGTGTATTTTTTACATTAAATCTGAAAACTAGAATAAAATGTACTGTATTTTTTACTTTCATCATTGTGAAAGCCTATCAGTAAGGCTTACAATAAAAAATAAACTGCATTTTAGCCATAAATGGGTTGAATAATAACTATTTTTTCAAATTAATTGTGCTAAAATGAAAGAAGGTGGATTTACAGCAAATTTAATTTTGGATATTTTTACAGTATGTTTACAATTTAATTATATAAAGTGGTGACATGTTGAAAAAAAATGGAAATGAATTGCATTAGGACATATTTAAGAATATATTATTTAATGAACATTCATAAAAAATCTACATTTGAAGATTGAATGTTAATTTTAAAAAAAGAAAGATATCAATGGTATTGTACAGTACCGCACAGAAAAATAAAACTAGCATGCTGTATGTATAAGGCTTCATGTTTAGCTGATGAAGACTATACAGTCGAAATGTTAGTGAGGAAGACTAGAAATGAAAGTTTTGTTGCATGTTGGTCTAGCATTTGAAGTGAAGAATTTCACTGCACTCTGTACAAGTAGAAATATTAATACTACTACTGTTGATGTCTGTTTCTGTGATAATTTTGTAAATACAGTATAGAGAAATTGTTAATGTTCTATAAAAGTGGTTTTAATGTCAGCTTTACTATGGTGGTATCCATAATTATATTTACTTGAAATATTACATGCATTTCTTCTTGCTCTGTATTCCTTCTCATACATCCAATGTGCCTTGCATTTTTTTCTACGCCCTTCCTGGCCAATTGCATGCCTGTTATGCCTACACTTTATGCTTATTACTAGAATTTCAAATTGTTTATTTGGAAATGACAGCACCATATGCCATATATCAAATTACTTATAACAATGTCTAGGAATAGTTGAAATATTTTTAAAAACATTTTATTGTGTTTTTAGAAACTTAAAAGCTTGAATGAAGAGACCTGGGTGGCAGGCATTGAACAGTCAATGATGTTGGTGCTTGTTATTGGTCGCTGGCTGATGCCTTCAGCTGGGATGAGCAGTGAGCAGCTGTATCAGCTGCTCCTGATGGACAGTGGCCTGGGAGCTGACATGCTGGACCTGATTGATGCTTTTAAGGAGTCGGGAGTTGAGATAAGCCGAAATGTACGCATCATTGGCCTGAGTGTTTTCAGTTGGTCCCTGATGCAGTTTCCCTTGGCCCTTACCCAAGCCAATGATCCTCAAGACAGTGATTCAAATGAAGATGCTTCTGCATATGTGATTGATAAACAAAGTGTGGTAAGCAGAGCCAGAAAATTCTTTAAATCGTGCATCTCTGGTGAGATGTGGAGCTTGTTCATTATCATAGGGATGCAAGATGGACCCTCTCTAGTTTTCCGAATGTACCTATTAATTCAGGAGAAGGTAAGGAGTCAGATGATGATCTTCTTTATTGGAAAACACTTCATCTCAATTGTATTTGAGGTTTATAGAATTGTTGCTGTCATTCGCGTGATAAATGAACAAGAGGCCTCACAGCTGACAAGTAAGAATTCTGAATGTTATTATTATTTATTTTTTTGTAAAAATGCATTTCATTTTCCTTTGGTAAAATCTTTTTCTTTTCTTTCTAAATATCTGTTACTGTTTATAGTTGATGATGGACAGATGAAATTGCAATGCATCAATAAAACCCTTTGCCAAGCACAGCTAAGCCGTCTGATGTTCTTCATTCATGGAGTGGTGATGGTGTGGCGTGTGGTCTGGGTAAAAGGAGACAAAGTATATTGGGCGCTAGCAATTGGAGTGTGTCTTCTCATCATAGAAAGTTTCATCACTCTCCGATACACAAGCAGAGGGGAATGGAAATGGTGAGATCAATTTGAAAACAACAGTCACAGGGTTAACTTCAAGGACAGGCTTTATAAATCTGAAAATTAATGAAAATTATTTCAAAAATCAATTCAGAAGAATTAATGAAATTGAGAGGAAATGTGAAATATTATTTCCTCTCAGTATTATTGATTTCTGCACACAGGTTTTCCCCGAGTGTCTTTTTGTACCTCTGTTCTGCCCTTCCCTGTGTTTGGATTCTGGAGCTGAATACGGTGGAATTTGTACCAAGTGACTCTTTAGGGTCAACGCACAGAAGAGAGCGTCGCGGACTGTCTATACCAAAGGTACATAGGATGTAAACGCTAAAGACAAGATCTGCTTTTTGGTGTCAAGGCGATAGGCACCACTGCCTGGCAGCTTCAGAAGACTTTCTAGAAGATTCCCAGCTGTCCCTGTCTTTATGGAGTTTATATTGTGGGTACTTCATTTTGCTCCCAAAGGCATGCATATTCATTGCACTGGAGACTCTAAATTGACCCAAGTGGCATCTTATTCATGCTGGAATCTTGCCTTGTACTTAATGCTTTCAGAATAGGTTTCAGCTCTCTGCAACCCCGTTTGAGATCTGTTTAAAAGAGTACATACAAATATCAGAATAATAACATAAAAATTCTAACTTAAGCATGTAGGAATCTGGAATATTAGTAAATGAGTCCTACCAGAAGCACCAGTCCATTTTTGCAAGTCCATATAAGCATTTGTTTAAATCAGTTCATGTATTTCTTGGTTATAGGAATTTGACACAACAATTTGGACAACTGGACTGGAACAATCAATGTTATTCATACTAGTGCTTGGCCGCTGGCTAATGCCTGCAGGAGAGCTGTCTGAGGACCAACTTTCACAGCTGCTAATGATGGACATTGGAATGGGAGCAGACATCTTGGAGCTATTTGAACCATTCAAGGAACCAGATATCAAGATCAAGTACAGAGTGCTCATTTTTGGACTTTCTGTTTTCTCGTGGGCCTTTCTTCAGTTCCCAATTGTCCTTACACAGACAACATCTGTGGCCACAACCCAGTATGATGTTGTTGCCACTGAGGAAGGGAAGGAACCAGGAAAAACAAGAAAGCGATTCCTTCAGACCTGTTTCTCCAGTGAAATGTGGAGCAATATTGTCACAGTGGGAATGCTGGATGGGCCATTTTTCATCTATCGAGTGTATGCCTTGGCATGGGGAAAGATGGACAATCAAATGACAATCTTCTTTGCCTGTAAAAATTTTCTTTCTGTGGTCTTTGTCATTTATATGGTATCTAAGAACTGTTGTAAGAAAGATGACACAGACACTTAAGCAGAAAATGAATTTGCAATGTTTATTTTTGATAAAATGTCGATCAGTTGATGTAAAAGCATACTATGCTTGTCTCAGTAACCTATTTGTATATTAAGCAGAATTAACTTTCAAGGTTTCAGTTAAATTGAGTAATTATATTCATTGATATACTTTTGTGTGGTACTTTTAACGGGAAAGGCCACCCTACAAGGATTCAGGGGCAGCAGGCTTTTGCTTCCTTGTTCATTGTTTGAGTACTTTTGTGTTTTCCCTGTGCTTATCCTTCCTTCCTTCTTTCTTATTTATCGTTAGATAAAACATATTTTAAGTATCTTGGCCTCCATGTCATTCACTCAAGGTTCAGTGAAACTGTAAGAGCATTACGCCCAGCATGGTCCACACCCTGTAAAGCTTTTTGTTGATTTGATTTGTCGAAGAGGTGAGTTTTCTCTCATGGCAGCCTCTTGTTTCATTATCTATGATTTGCTTGATTCACTTATAACAAGTACAGATATTTCAAACAGTTGGGTGAGTGACGGGGGCCCTTAATGACGAAATATATGCAACATTGCAGAGAATTGGGGTGTCCCCTTGAAGGTCAGATGGTGATGTGCTACTATGCTGCAGTTTGCAAAGCAGAAACAATTAAGTGCTGGTATAGTGTACCAGTCCACTTCAAGCACATGCCAGGAGCGACTGCATGCTTGGGTAAGTTTAAACACTTGTGTTCAGTAAAGGGGTCCCTCATGGACAGAACATAGAGGAGCTGGACATAGTACATACATACATAGTTTACCAAATAATTTCTTTTCAATTGTTCTTTTCTGTACAATGCATAAAACATTCAATTCATTTCATGGGCCATGTAAATGTCCAGCCTGTAAATGTTCCATGTAATAAGTTAAAGTAAACTACGATTCATTGTATACTGCTTTTGATCTAAACCCTCCAAAACTTTGAAATGGTACAAGATTACAGATCAAACTGTTATATTCATATCTGATTAAAGCTACCATTTTTACAGGATGTACTACATGGCGAAATTATATTTATACCCACAATTCCAATTATTCGTACTAATTACCAGTTTCAATTCAAAACAATGCCATGGTCAGTCACTAGGATATGCAAGAATCGATCTACGGCACAAATGTTTTACTCAAGGCCATACAGTATGTATCTACCATATTCAAGAGTAAGGAGCTCCAGTGAACTACTAATATTAGCCCCTGGAAAAATAAATCCTATTCAGGAAAAGTACTCCGATAGTACCGTTGATGTATCCGATTAACTGATGCCACTATAAACAAGGCCCATTGTCTTAAGAGATTTCCTGGGTGAAGATAACACAGCTAATATACTTTTTAAACCATGGATATATAAATATTTTTGTTATAAAGTAATGATGAGAGTTATGATTAAAGGGAATGTACTTAAAAAATATTGTTTGACTGTACTCCTGAGTTTTATCATTGAGTCTTGGAAGAATTACATACAGCTTTGTTAGCTAGAATTACAGAATGAATATTACCATATTCCAAAGTGGAATATGTTTTATTACAAAAAAAAATTAAATACATGTATAAGAGAAGCATCATAAACATCTTTCTCCTTATTCCACCTAAAAGACAAAATTTCAATTTCAATTAGCTCTCGGGGGTTGGGAATGTTTTGGACTAAATTTATGGTTTATATGAATATTATTTCAGATTGGAATTCAGTATGAGACTGACAATGACAAAATTGGAAAGTTTATTATACCACATATTGCTTGTGGCACATGTAGAAATATTGATTTGATTTGTAAGCTTTTTCTTTGTTATTTACAAACAATATTGTATTGTCTATTTGTGTCTAAAACAGTGGCAGCCAATACTGTATCTTGTTATCTATGGTATTTCCAATAGAAAGTTTCTGAGTGATATTTAAAATTGTTTAAAATAGTTTGTGTTTATGGGGAAGGATTTCAGGATTTTGTACCAAAGGCCAAAAAGGGAAATTTTAAATTATAGACAATTGTGGACACTAGCGGGTGCCATCAAGCCCCAAACCCAACTCCACAGATATTAGTACTGGGTTAAAAACAAGTGCTTTTTATTTAACAAAGTACATTTAGTAGGCTGCTTCTCCTTTTCTTCAGCACAACACTCCGCAGAAATGCAATTCTTTCTCTTCTTTCTCCTCTGCTCCTCCCCTGACAAAGTGGGAGGCTCTCTTTTAGCCTTAATCTGTGAGTACTTCCGTTTGTCAATCCTTTGTCTCCAGGAAGGACTTCCAGGTCAGACATAACCCCTTGGCCAAAGGCGGTCAGTTTCCTTCAGTTCCACCCTCTAGTAAATTAACAGGGAAGCCCTGTGTGGCCAGTCCAGTGATATTTTCATAACGAAAATGAGAACTAGAACTAAAAAATATTGTTTTTCGTTTTACAAGAATGAGAACTAAAATTAAGAGAGAAACTAAAACTAAATAAAAATTAGTGATATGTGAACGAACTAAAACAAGAATGAAAACTGAGTAAAAACGAAAAAAACAACAATAGCATTTTCGTTCAGTCCGGTTCAGTCGTGCAGAGAGATTGTTTGTAGGTCACCCTGAGCCTTCAGTTACGTTGCAGTCTTCACTATGTGGTGATCTCGTAACTTGGGCTTACTAGAACTAAAAATATTGTTTTTCGTTTTACAAGAATGAGAACTAAAATTAATAGAGAAACTAAAACTAAATAAAAATTAGTGATATGTGAACGAAATAAAACAAGAATGAAAACTGAGTAAAAACGAAAAAAACAACAATAGCATTTTCGTTCAGTCCGGTTCAGTCGTGCAGAGAGATTGTTTGTAGGTCACCCTGAGCCTTTAGTTACGTTGCAGTCTTCACTATGTGGTGATCTCGTAACTTGGGCTTACTATAGTCATGTGGCAAAACTTCTGTAAAGGACCATTGTTTGTTTGTTGAGCACAGTTGGCTCGTTGGGTTGAAGCAGTAAGCATGTGTGATTGACGATGGCAAGTTTTGCACAGATGTTTACGGGTAGAAAGCGAGAAAGTAACGTGTGGAAATACTTTAATTACAGCATAGGTTATAATAAAAGCAAATATAGTGTGTGAGAAGAAGAAAAGAGTCTCGGATCAGTACTTAGTGGAAGTCCAGCACTTCACTGGCACCATGACTGCACTTCAGGGACGTGTGGTCAGGGGCCATTATGAAAAGTAAAAAAAACTAATAATGATAACATAAAATAAATTTGTCCACTGGTCTGTGCTATAAATTTGTTTTCTGTAAATAATTTTGATCATTTTTATAGTCAAAATCTCTGAATTGGCACATTTCCTGTTCAAATACAGGGGAGAAACATGAGATGCGGCACCGACGATCCTCGCCTCACCTTGGACTGCGCTCTCCCTCACACACTGGGTTGATGCATGCAGTTGGCGCGCGCCTGTTGCTGTCTCTCTCTATGTCGCCAATATAATGTTTGCAGACACGTTTATTATACACCCTGACTTTCCACAGTCTCACTAATATCTTTAATGAATGTGTGTGACATATTTAGTCTTGCTTGATCAGCCATAAAACCGCAATGAAAAGGCAAAAGGAGAGGCAGACGGTACAGTACCATACTGAAGGGGGCGCATTTGAGCACAACGGGTGCTTGTTGCTGCTGTTCTTCTACACAGAGGCTCTAGGTGCCAATAAGTTAAGTCAAAATCAGAAAGTCAAGTGCATTGCAGCGGTCCATTTATTTTTATTTTTTGTTCTGCCTGACTGCCAAGATGGAAGACTTCTAAAACTAAAGGAAAATAAGGAGGACTTTTTAAAAACTAAATTCTGACCTTAAATAAAATATTCCTTTGTTTTTCTTGTTATCCTTTTGTTGAACAGTCTGTATTAAAATTGATTAAAGCATCAGAATTAAAAGCTTTTAAAAACAACTATTTCACGTAAGGTCAAAATTGAAATCCATGCTTTTTGTACACCACTCTATACTTTCATTTGTATTGAATGAGTATGAATTGAGGAATTGCAACGGCAAATTTAGAACACATGGAGGGTGCAGAGCAAATGCACTATCTCTCGATGCTATAAATGCAGCATTCTTTCTAAGCCAAATATATACCTTACCTATCTGTGTGTAAAGAATACTGATGAGATCTGAAACATAACCAGTAGTCAATGTGCATGCTGCCAGTTGAATAGTGAATAAGCTACTCTTTTGGGTTCATATATTTGTAATTCTGACTCTGAAGGAGTCAGTGCCTCACTAGCTGCAGTACTGGCAGCAGAAATCGTCACCATACAGTCTTTTGGCACCAGTAGCCGAGGACCTTGTCTGTGTACCTGCATTACAGGCGTTCGTCAAGCGAATATTTTCACTGTGTGACTATCTGTGCAATGGACGTCATTGCAACCTTAACAAATCTCTCGAAATGCGTGCTTGTTTAAAGCTTAACAGTAACGTCCTTGAACAGACTGCTTTCTTGGGTTGAAACATTTGATCTTGCTGACTACACTCATTAGGCCACTTGATCTGTTTGATCATTGATAGTCAAGGTGTGTTTAACGGCATTATGAACTGTAAGTGCATTTTGTTGACTGAAACATAACTTGGATAGTAATATGTGTATTGCCAGCATTTGTGGTCTTGCAACAGAAAAAAAAACTAAAATTGTAGTAATATTATGTAAAAAGGCCAGAACTAAATAAAATAAAAACTAAAATTTTAATCACAGAAATAAAAAAATAAAAATTGTTAATTTCACTGAAAACTAGAACGAAATGAAAATAAAAATTAATTTTATAAAAGAATATAAAACATAAAACTACAATTAATATCAGAACTGAATTATCACTGGCCACAACTCCCATATTACCCTATGGGTGTCCAAACTGGAGCAGCAGGGATGCTGCCACCTGTATTGTGGAGCAATGTGCCCATGGGAGGCAGTCTCCCACTGTGTCACAATTCTCTTGGCCTCCCGGCTAAGTAAAGGAATTAAGACAATAGTGGCTGGGATGCAGTGCATCCATTACAATATATTAATAGTGATCTGAGCCTGTGTTCTTGTCTGGATCACTCTTATAGTCACCCAATTGGGCATTTTTTGAATCCCTTGTGCGGGAAAAAAAATGGCTTGGGTGTGACTTTTCATTTTGGGCTGTTTTTCTTGAAAGTGTCATTTCCATGCCTTTTTAGCCTATGAAAACACCTCTGTTTCTTTTCAACCTAACAACAGTGAAATGTGACACAACTTCCTTCATTTAAATTTTAAAACCTGTCAATTTCACAGATAGTTACAGTTCAGGTAATAATCTGTCAGTTACAGTTACTGCTGCTAAACATTATTAAATGAAAGTATCTGCTGAATGGATTCTGTAGTAACGAGATTTCTATAGACTCTGTTTTATGGGGAAACTGTTGGGACCATAAAAATACTTCATTATAATGAAAATTTCGTTGTAACGGAATTTGACCTGTATTTATATGTTACAGCACTGTTGTCACCTTAATGCGTATGGATTTAAGTTATACTTAAGTGTAGCACAATGCAATCCAAGGCTCAACGCACACTACATGTGAAATGTAGTGATACAATACAATTTATTTTTGTATAGCCCAAAATCACGCAAGAAGTGTAGCAATGGGCTTTAACAGGCCCTGCCTCTTGACAGCCACCCCAGCCTTGACTCTCTAAGAAGACAAGGAAAAACTCCCAAAAAAACCCTTGTAGGGAAAAAATGGAAGTAACCTTGGGAAAGGCAGTTCAAAGAGAGACCCCTTTCCAGGTAGGTTGGGCGTGCAGTGGATGTCAAAAAGAAGGGGGTCAATACAATACAATACAATACACAGAACAGAACAAATCCTCAATACAGTATAAAAATAAACTGTGCTCCGTACTTCTAAAATTTTCAACAGAAGATGATATCACATAATATGACTTGGATTTGTTTAGAGTCCTGGAAACCTCAGCCATCAAGCTGCCTCCCCCATTTGGCCATTCCACAGCTGAAACAGCGCTGGGCCGGCCAATCCGATGAAAGGACCCCTCTACCCCACGATTCCTGCGATCCTTCATCAGGGGTGACTTTATCTTAGGCAGGCAAAGCAACTTGGCAGGTGCCAAGTGCCACATTTGAGTACCGGGAAGAGAAACAGAATAGGTGAGGGTTAGTAACAAATTATAACAATCATGTTACTTATGTTTTAGTGCTAATGACTGACAACAGAGATGCAACTTGTGAATCATTAGAATATCATCTAACAGTGAAGTCCTGTTAGGAAACTAATATTTAAATGTCGTAGCAGTGTTTTGCCCTAAATGCTTCAATAGGGATTTGAGATATCCTTGAATGTAGCACAATGGATTTCAAGGCTTAACAAATAGTACATGTGAAATGTGTTCTTGCTAAAGGTGTGTATCATTTAGAAATTGATCTAAACACTGAAGACCTTTTAGGAAAGTAGTATTTATATATTGCGGCAGTGTTATCACCTAAATGCATTAATTACTTAAATGTAGCACTAAATAGAGTGTTGTACATTTGGAATAATATTATTTAAGCTCCATTTCTATGTATTTATTTTGTATTCCTTTTTTATTGTAGTGGTAGCAGCCAATGGTGCTGAAAATTCCCAAAGCATTCGTTAAGTTATTGTACCACATAAATCACCAGAATCTCAAAATCAGCTTTTATTGAAAAACATCCCGCAAGTACAGGTTATGGTTGAGATGGAATCTGCTGTAAATAATTGTCAGGAAAAAACTGTCAAGATCAAAAGATGGCATCTTTGGGACAGGCCTTACAGTTGTTCAGTATGTAGAAAGAAGTTCATTGATAACAGTAATTTTAAGAGACACCTTATAATGTGGGAAGAACGTCACTCAAAAGAGTAATTATCAAAGTCTTACTGTTGTACAATATGTGGGAAGACTTTCAGTCAGAAGAGTAATTTTCAGAAACACCAGAGAATTCCCACTGGAGAGAAGCTATTTTGTTGTAACCAGTGTGGAAGAAGGTTTAATGAGGAAAGTGCATTCAAAAGTCACATGAAAAGTTAGAGTGGAAAGAATCCATTTTGCTGTGCAGAATGTGCAAAGAGGTTTAAAGAATCAAATGAGCTTCAGCACCACCAGAAATTATTTCATTCCGTGGGTAAGCCCCACTGTAAAGAAATGTGGTAGAAATGGATTTTGTGTTTGTTACCCAAAGAACTTTCACCCTGCTGAAAATCAGACAAAAAACCGAAATGTTCTTCTATTTATTTCCCATTGTCTTAAATGGCAGCATAATAATTGTGAAAACTGGAAGAAAGTTAGAAGTGTTGTGATTATGAAGTTGATGATTAAAATCTGACTTTTATCAGATAATGCGATTTCTTACACAATATGTGGTCATCCAAATATTTGTGCATGTTGTTAGCATGAAAACCTGGTTTAAGTTACATTTTTATCAATTGAGAAGCATAGTACATGCATCATGTCTTATTACAGATGATAATTTGTGAAGAAACCTTCCATTTAGTACTAAATGAAATAACAAAAATAATATTTCTGCCAACAGAATGATCTATCTTTCCCCTAGCGCCATCATTTAAGAAGCCACAAAAAGGCAGAGTCTAACATAATACTTTATGACAGTTTCATTTCATCCAGCTTACATATCTGTAATATTTATTCATTTTTCTCTTTAAAATAACACCGGACTGTCTTAAAACGACATTAATGATTGCTTGCAAAATTCTAAAGATACTTTTTTTCCTACTTTTAATTAGTGAAATATTATATATTTTTATTCTTTAATATTATACAGGGGTGGACAAAAGTAGGTTTACAGTTGTGAGTACATGAAACAGAGCTTATTCTTGATTTTTGTTGTTTATTTATTATTGTATTTATTTGCATTATTTATCATCTTCTTATTACTAAAGTGTGTTTGAGTGTAGCAAGTATACTACAAGAATGTATAAATAATGAAGGCCTGCAACTTGAACACTTACAAGTTTGTACCTATGCTATTGTGATATTCTTTTGAATTAATAAAGTTATTGTAATAATCATAACCTGCATGTGTTTTTCCATATGAACAACCGTAAACCTACTTTTTCCAGCCCTGTATATTATTGTAATGTATAATTCTTTCTGTCAGATTCTTCAGGTTAAAAGACATACATTGACATGCAAGCACTGTAGAATAAGAGATTACAGTACACTTTTTGCAAAATCTTATCCCATTTTGTCCTGCTCTAAATAAGGTTATTAGCACATTAGGAGGAATTGTAAGTTCAACACAATCTGGCAGAAAAGTAAATATTTCCTCTTGGTGTGATGTATTCCCAAAACGAATTCAAGTGTAGATATTGATGAAAGACTAAGGGAGGTAAAGTTCCTTCTGACTTTTACATACAAATATCTGTGTCACAGGATGCTTCTACATGGCTAACAACTGGTTAAAGGTTGCAAAAAACATACTTAACTGAGATCTTTTAAGGTCTGGATACTAAACAGCTTCCATGACCAAATACTATGCAAGTTAAAGATGTCTGAAATATCTGATTATCCTGTAATGGAGCAGCACAGAATAATGTTAGTGTTTTCTGTATTTGATTCCATATTTTAAGTGAGTGATGTACTACTGGATCGCTAGTAAACTTTTGTTATTGGTGGCTGAAGAATAAAGCAAAGTCCAGTGTATATATAAAGAGGAGTTTGAAGAGTCTCACCTTTAACGCTAACTAAGCAGCTGCAGTTCTGTTACCTTCTGATGCCTTCCATACCAAGGTAAGCGTATTTGCACTTCCTTTAATAAAACTTTGTTAGGCAATCCTATGCTTCAGAACTTTGCAGAGTTGTCTTTTGAATTTGTAGCATTTTCCCATTTCAATTGTCAAAATTATAACTGGATTTACAGTATTTTAAAAAAGTGTCAATATATTTAGAGATAATTTGAAAGAGATATATACTGTACATTAGATTGGACAGCTATTTATTTGAACATTGTCCCAGTTTGACAGATAAAAATCCATTAGCATCTTGTTTCCATCATATTGTTGAAACTAATACATCATACATTAAGGCTTCTGTAACAGTTTTTAAAAATGGCAATAGTGGATACCCCCATGTGGTTATGTGTTCTAATGTGAAATCATTGGATTGTACTGTCCATGCAAAAGTTTGGACACCCCGGGCAAACTCCATATTTTGTTGACATTTGAAGTATAAAATAGTAAATACAACCTTGAAAGCAAACACATTAAAACAGATAGATACTTTATTAATCCCAAGGGGAAATTCACAAACAGTGATATTTTAATGAAAATGATAGTGTGCAATTACAAATTCCATGAACTAAGATTAAAAAAGATTTACGTAAAAGTCAACAAAATATGTAATTTGGCCAGGGGTGTGCGAACCTTTGCATGGAAAGTGTATATTGCCGTTTCTGTTAGTGGCTTCCGGGCTGAACTGTAGTAATTTATTTCAAGAAAATATTTTAGCCTAAATAGCAACGTTATATCCTTGTTCCATTCTTTTAAAATAGCATTTTTTGCATGCAGAGATACAGAGACTGCTAGGAGTTTGGGTACTGTGGAACAGTCATCAAAAGTTAGACAATTTACTGTTAACCAGTTATAAGAGCAAGCTCAGGGAGCATTGACTAGACGAGGCCTGGTGCCATTCATTCTTGCATCTAAGAGCTGTATAGCTTGGAAAGAACTTGGTGAAGGAGTAATTACTTTTTTCTATTTGCCTGAAATTTTCACATGGATTTAAACCTTATTTTTCAGTAACAAGATTTGTGTGTATTATGCACTCATTAGGGAGCTCATTCTTCCTCTTTGGAAAGACTGTGATTGATGCCTTTTGTTGAATTTTTGGTAAAATATTATCTTGTTTCCTTTGATACACACGGTATCTAGCATTAATGAGCCGACATAACATAGAGGTTTTCATAATGTTCCCACTGGATAGCTGTCTGGACCTGTGGCTTTCTCACTTTGTAAACAATTGGTAGCATCCTGAATTTGATCAAGCCTTACTGATCCACATTGACCAGGATCAGTTCTATTTTACTGAGTCATTTTTTTTTTGCTTAAGATTCTCCTTCATTGCACCCCGATGTGTATAGAGACATAGTCATGAATTGAAAAACTGGGCTAACCCAATCACTGTTCAACTAACATTGATCCTTACTATTTAAATTAATCTCATGCGAAAACAATACATCTGTCTGCAGGAAGGCAAGATGTGACATTTTTTTTTTACTTTTAGGTTTATGATAGAGTCCTTTAACATTCCAGGTTACAAACCTCAATGAACAAGTCAGTTTTTTTTTTTTTCATTTTACAGTTCATCATCAAAGTATGAAATGAAAAATAACACATTTTTACTTTCATCAGAGTCCTTAATTTCCCTGCAGAATGAAAATATGTGCAAGAAATAGGATGTACTGTATATCCCTCCCCTGACCATGTATCTGCAATATTTAGGGGAAAAAATGTGCGGTAAACCACGTTTTTGAAATTCTCTGACTTAAACTTCAAAGCCTTACAATATTTACATACTGCTGACATATCACCTATGTCCGTATTTTCGATCTCTGTTCGCCTTTTCGTTATTTCTCTGAGTAATAATTTATCTTTCTTTGTGCTATTGTGATGTTTACTTTCTTTTTTTGACATTGTCGTTTTTTTTTCTGCTTTCATATTCTGTGTCTTGCTCTGCATGTGTTTCGTGCCTACGTTTTTTTTTTGAGTCTTTTGATTTCCAGTTTTCATTATCTCTAACATGCTCTGCATGTGTTGGGCCCCTTTGTTTTTTAACCTCTTTATGACGTTTTAATTTGTTTTCTACTCTGTCTTTTATTTCTGATCTCGCTTTGCCCTGCTCTTATTTCAATGACACCTGGTCCGTGGTAATTATTTTCCCTTTTTCGAGTAATAATTTCTGTTTGTTTGCGCTACTGCAATCTTTAATTTCTTTTTTCTAGTAGTTTTTCTACTTTCATATTCTTTAACTTTCTCCACATGTGTATCGCACCGTTTTTTTTGTCAAGCCTTTCGCATTCCACTGCTTTCATAATCTCTAACCTGCTCTGCATGTGTATAGCGCCAACATTTGTGAACGTCTTTATGAAGTTCTACTTTGTCTTTTACTCTGTTTTAATTCTGAGCCGGATTGGACGTGCTTTTTTTACCATACCACTTGTTCCAGGCTGATAATTACTTTCCTTATTTTCTGAATTTGCACCTAGATTATTCTTTCTTTTTTCTCTCCAACGCTTTTGAGTCTGTTTTCTCCGCGCTGCTTTCTTCTTCGCTTAGTCGTCTACGTTTCATTTATAACGTATTGCCCTTATACAATTTATATGCGCTGAGAGCCCTGGATCTGTGTGTGCAGGCTTTACATGACTTGAGTGTTTTACTGCCCGTGGTCTTATTTGATATTGGCTGTAAGTAGGGCATGTCTTGCAAGAATCTCATGTTCCATGTCATCACTAGACGGTCCTGGGTCAATCTCTTGGCACAAAGTCTCATGTTTAAGGTCCTCGCGAGACACTCGGTGGCCAATCTCTTTAGTCTCGTGGTTTCTTTTAAGTGTCTTCCATGATCTTAACGTGCAGATTACGTCTTGATGCCCTTGTGTTTCTCTCTAGGATTTTTTTTTATAATAGATGATAATCATTTTGTTTGCTGTAACTAACAGGGCAAAGCCTTAGAAAGAATAATGAAAATCATATACAAAAATATTTTTTTCTTCCTTGTCATTATCATTCTGCCAGCAGAGTGTAAGAACTTGCATTTAAAAGTGAAGCTGTTGCCATGGATTTCATCCGCATCATTTAGCTCTGCGTGGCACAGTGATGCAGCTGTTATCTCTGTTACGCTTACTAAGCTTTACTGATGTGAATTTGAATACTGGCACAGCTATTGCCATGTGCATTTGCATGTTATTCTTTACTTACGTACATTTTCTCAGTGTTCCTTCATACAATTTAGTTAAGTGGATTTTAAGTTTACTTGTATTTCTACATTATCACTTTGTAAGAGAGTGTAAATTCCAATGAATTTAACTCTCATCAAGGTTTAGTTCTTGCATAGACTCAGACTAACATTGAAATGAAAGTATTGGATTTAGAAAATAGATCTTTTTTTCAAACACTAAATTGACTTGTTCATTTAATTTCTTGTGATTAGGCCCAAATCTATTTTAACCTCTGGGAAATAACATTTTAGCAGAAAACCTGCAGTTTAAAACTTTATTTGGAAATTTCATGCTAAATAAGACTAGGTAATCTGTTTGTTTTGTTTAAGTGTTAGCCTGTTTAGAGTTCTGAATTGTATGCCTGTATTTTGTCAATTTATTAATGTAGCTTATTAATAGCATTAATTCGACATAATCAATAAGCATATCATGTGCTTATTTACTGTTGTAGAATAGTACTGGTCAGACGTGTGTGCGTGTTTGTAGGTAGAATGAAGAGCATGCTTGGAATCCCATCTTTCTGTAGTGTACTTACTATTTATTTTTAGTGCTTTTAAAAAGTACAAATGTAGTTACTTTGTCAGCAAGATTGTAGCATACATAATTTAAGAATACACTAGGTTAGAACCACTTAGAAATTTAAATTTTATTCATACATAGTAACCATGAATATTTGGTCCAGAATTGCTATCAACAAGAGCTTTGCAGAGCCAGTAAAAAGCAAATAGCACAGACCACATAATCACTACCACCTACCACTACTACTACCAGCCCCTATCCACAGGTGCTCCCTAGTTTGCTGCAGTCCTGGCCATATTTATTGTTTTATTATTGTTGAAGCAGGAAAGTTAAATTAGGTTTGATATACTTTCAAATGCAGGATAAGAACATTGAATTACTTATCCATTGAATGATTGACTGACTGACTGATCTTTTCAGTTAATGGTTCAGGGTATGGTCGGCACGGTGGCGCAGTGGGTAGCACTGCTGCCTCACAGTTAGGAGACCTGGGTTCTCTTCCCGGGTCCTTACTGCGTGGAGTTTGCATGTTCTCCCCTTGTCTGCCTGGGTTTTCTCCCACAGTCCAAAGACATGGAGGTTAGGTGCATTGGCGATTCTAAATTGTCCGTGGAGTGTGTGTGTGTGTGTGTGTGTGCGCGCCCTGCAGTGGGCTGGCGCCCTGCCCAGGGTTTGTTTCTTGCCTTGTGCCCTGTGTTGGCTGGGATTGGCTCCAGCAGACCCCCATGACCCTGTATGGATATAGCGGGTTGGATAATGGATGGATGATTGGTTCAGGTTATGATTTTGTTTTGTGCCCCCTCTGTTTTAAGTTGGATAGTGTGATGTTGCACTGGCGAGTAGAAGAACATTTTCATCAATATTGTGTTTGGTTTTTTTTCTTTACTTTTTAAACAATACATTTCTTATTTCTGCAATATTGAATTGCTTTTGAAATGTCAGAATCAATTGATATTAAAATGGAATCTGAGAAAGAGTCAATTTCAGAGAAATATTTTAATTGTGAAGGCAATTCTGCTTTAATAAAAATGGAGATTGACGTAGACACATATGTCAGCGTTAAAGAGGTGCTTAAAAAGACCTGTGATCATTCTGAAATGCCCACAGTTGGGCTAGTGGACACCTGCTTCTGATGCCCCATGTTTAGAAGCAAAATCTGAGTCAGAGTTGGGAGACAATGAGAAAGCAAATGTCTCTCATCAGCAACAATAATGGCATCAAGTGACAAATGAGCCAAAGTCAAACCAGTGGGGAAAAGTAGCTAGTGACAGAGATTGTTTAAGTCGCATACCGAAAGAAGATCGGGCCTGTTCAGCTGGTCACTCTGTACCAAGTAAGTAAGTTTCAGTTTCTAAGAATGTTGTGTTAAAATACTGATTTTTTTTTTTCTTTATTGTTAACAGGAAATTATTATCAAATGTTACATTCTAATCAAACAATTTCCTTTATTAGGTTTTTTTTGGTGCTGCTGTCTCAGTTAAGCATAAGAACTGTTGCTAAATTTATTGGAGTTAGTAAAATAAGTCATGGGTGGAATAATTTACTGTATTTAACCCTTTAAAGTTCTAAAAGTGCAGGCCTTTAATTTTACATTATAAACCCAACAGATATGAACGTGTTAAAATCTCATGCATAACTTTGCAGTTTGTGAAATATTTTCTAAAGTAATCACCTTTAAAAGTAATCATCTTTGAATATATAATCTTCTAATTCTAAGAAATATTAAAAAATGATTGATTGCAAGGAGAAATTACAGTAGCTCACATATACTAAGAGCATTCACATATTTCTAAAATAAGCTAAAGTATAATCAGTAAACCAAATGATTATCTAAAAATAAGTAAGCCCTGTAATCTATGTAAAATTTTAGAAAGTGTCACTGGTTTATATTTTTGAAATCCTAAACAAACTGGCAGATGTTTCCTGCTGGAACGCTCTGCAGGATTACAATAAGTACAGAGTGTGCCACAGATTTCCAAACCAGGGGAACGCAAAGACCTCACAGTCCGTAGTTTAATCTACTTCAAGTAAGTGAAAGGAGGAAAGGCTGGCGCAAATTATTACTTAATTATAACAACATCCATTATCCAACCCGCTATATCCTAACTTACAGGGTCACGGGGGTCTGCTGGAGCCAATCCCTGCCAACACAGGGCACAAGGCAGGAAACAAATTCCGGGCAGGGCGCCAGCCCACCGCAGGGCACACACACACACACACTAGGGACAGTTTAGTTTTGCCAATGTACCTAACCTGCATGTCTTTGGACTGTGGGAGAAAGCCGGAGCACCCGGAGGAAACCCACACAGACGTGGGGAGAACATGCAAACTCCACGCAGGGAGGACCCGGGAAGCGAACCCAGGTCTCCTTACTGTGAGGCAGCAGTGCAACCAGTGCGCCACTGTGCTGCAACTGGTAACAACATGACCTTAGCAAATGCAGTTTACATAACATGCCACAAACAGCATCTCACGTAAGTAAACTTCACCTCACAATGGTGCTTACCCCGCACACTTTAACTCAGTTTTCTTGAAAAATGGTAACACAGGATACTGAGTGTGGTTTTCTTATGACTGGGCTGTTTTTGCTTTAATCTCACGGTGTGACTCTGAATGCTTTTATATGGCTGCTGTATTCAACTCCTCAGCTGTTATAGGCAGTAGCTTTATCATTTCTTATTATTTCTGTAGTTTGCTTGTAAACCCCTAAACCAATGATTTTCTGTGGATGCTTCTACTTTATCGAGGCACTCATGCAGTTTTGTCTTTAACACTAGAATTACCAGAGCCTATGAGAAAACTTGTAAATCCAGCCCGCCTTAAATCTGTTCGCACCTCTCCATCAGCATCTTTTGTCCTGTAAATGTTCCGATTAAGACAAGCAGCAAGCAGCCTGCTATTCCATCCCCCCACCATCGCAGAACGTTCACAATGTTCTCCCAGCTCTTGCCTTGTTTGATTATCTGGGAGTGAACTGCTGGAGTTTTAGAGTGGAAATAATAGATCGTTATTTGGAACATATACATTTCATGTGTGTTCCGTTTCTACAGTAATCTGTGTAAACACATTGTTAAAACAGAAACCTTTTCATATTTTAGTAATAAATGTTACAAAATGTAGGCATACACACACATACATTTGGTTTGCATCTGTAACAGACTGTGTACATTTATAGTAATGTACTTGTAAAAGTTTTTTCAGTTTTATTCTCTCAATCATGATCACGCTGTAACAACCCGCCTCTCCTGATCTGACTCTTAAGTAACAGCGCCAGCGTAAATTCACACCCAATCTGAATAATATTGCATTAGTGCGATGATGTATTCTGATTGGTACTATTCAAGTCATAAAATGATTTCTTCAAAATATCATATATAACCTACATCTGTGTTTTTTGTTTTTTTTTTGATATCATACACCATAAGGTGCATACTAATTCTGCGTGAGCAGGAACACTCAATAAAACTGAATAAAAAAAAATCAAGTGACGGTGAGATACGAAGAAGGCAGATTCACCAGCGTTTGTGTGTCAGCTTTTATCCCCCCAGATCAGAGAATGTCCAGTTCCATTGCCTCAAAACACCACTCGCATCTACAGTTACTCCAGTTTCAAATAAAAACTATCAGCGTCAGATCCCTAGGGCGGTAGTATGTATCGTGATCGTGAGTGAGAGAATAAAAGTGAAAAAAAAGGTAACTTTTACAAGTACAGTACTATAAATGTACATGGTCTGTTACAGAAGCAAACCAAATGATTGTGTGTACTGTATAATATTAACAATAAGAGCAGCTCACTACTGAAAACAGTAAACATAGGAGACAGTCAGGATCGAACCGGGGACTCTTGATTATAAGTCAGCAAATCTTACCGCTACGCCATGGAAGCTGTTGTATCGTTCTTGAACCTTTCGTGAAAGTGTTTATTTGATCTTTGGACTTCAGGCTTCACACATTCTATAGTTTATGCCTACATTTTGTAACATTTATTACTAAAATATGAAAACGTTTCTGTTTTAACAATGTGTTTACACAGATTACTGTAGAAACGGAACACACATGAAATGCATGTGCTCCAAATAACGATCTATTATTTCCACTCTAAAACTCCAGCAGTTCACTCCCAGATAATCAAACAATGCAAGAGCTGGGAGAACATTGTGAACATTCTGCGACGGTGGGGGGATGGAATAGCAGGGCTGCTTGCTGCTTGTCTTAATCGGCACATTTACAGGACAAAAGATGCTGACGGAGAGGTGCGAACGGATTTAAGGTGGACTGGATTTATGTGTTTTCTCGTAGGCTCTGATAATTCTAGTGTTAAACAATCCTGTGTGGTCCTGGGGACATTGTAATCTGTGGTTGAAATGTGTGTGAGACTGATTCGGAGAAACTGTGAGAATGATGTTTGTTGACTTTACTTTAAGTGCATGAAGCCTGATATCCTCTGCAATAAATTATAGGACTTACAGGCAGGCCCTTTCTTAGCCTATGGATTATGGACTTTTTCTTTAATAGGGAGAAGTTTGTTAAGGATAACAGTTATATTTCTGCAGTCCATCATACATCAACAGGAGCTTCAAATGGCCCAACGACTGCCCCTATAGAGGATCTGTTGGCTGTTTTTTAGATGTCGTGTTTTGCAGATATAATGACGTTTTGAGGAAGAATCCAAAAGGATGCCGTGTTGGTGCCAGGAGCAGAACCTGAAACTAAATTTGAAGAAGACAAAAGAGCTGCTTATTGGCTTTAGGAAGAATGCTGCACCGTTGTAACCACTGGTCGTCAATTGTGAACAAGTAGGGACAGTTAGTAGCTTTAAGTACCTGCAAACCATATTGGATGATAGGTTGAACTTTAATGAAAACATGCGATTTTCAAAAAATGACAACAGCATATCCATCTATTAAGAAAGCTGAGGAAAATTAACATTTTAACTAGCATCCTTCAGAACTATTATACAGTATATGCCATATTGAGAACTTACTGACTTTCTCATTCTTGGCCTGCCACGGGGGTCTGTCTGTGACTAACAGAAATAAGCTTAGGAACATAATCCATTAGCGAGCGAAGCGAGCAGGGGGGAACCCCCTAGTTTTAACTATAAAGCAGCACAGGAGAAAAATCTTAACTATAAAATCAAGCTACAATACTAAAAAATAAAAACAATGCTAATAAATTATAACAGTATAATCATTTTAGTAGATTAAAAAAGAGTTGAAAGAAAACAAAATGAAAATAACCAAAAATAGCCTCTTACCTGATGCATGTGTACCTTCAAATGACTGGTCCATAAAACAGAAGTGCGCCTTAAATGTATTAAGAGGATTTCAGTTTAACTGGCATCTCTAGATTTGCTCTCTCATATGGATTGTACTATAAATTGGACTCCCAGCCTGGTTTGGCTCCTGCACAGATTTCAGACTATTGACACTGAAGTAGAAAAGTGGATTCTGAAAATAATTGGCCAAGAGTGGACTTTCAGTTAAGGTAAGTTTTTGATAGCTGCAGTAAAACCTGTGTGTTAAATTAAAAGTTTAAAATAGAAAAAAAAAACAAAAAAAAACTTTCAAATGTACTTGTAAAATTATTTCTTATGAATAGACTTCTGGGAAATCAATAGTAACTTACAATTAAAATGTGTTTATCTTGAAAATGCAATATTTTGCAGAAAGCCTGCACAGTTTATACATCTATTTGGTAAATGTTACGCTTCATAACACTCGGTGTTCTGTTTGTTTTTTTTTAGCCAGTTGGATAGATGGATAGATACATGTAGATTATACTTTATTGTCCCCAATGAGGATACTCCAAAATATGCAAACTGTTTTTGTCAGTTTGTTAATGCGAATCAGGCGTACTGTATGTGGTGCTCCTGTTAACTCAACATTTCTCATCCTGTGCTGATTAGCTCTGTAGACTATTACCTGTCAGAAGAATGTGAATGGTTGTGGTTAAAATGAAGGACATCCTTTGAACTCCTTGCTATTGTGTATTAAGTACTAAGCTTCAGTTCTTTTAAAAAGTTTTAGTTCATTTTATCAGTGTGTTTGAAGCATGCATAATTTAGGAAACTGAATAACATGGAGCCACATGTTAAAAAAAAAAAAAAAGAAATATTTGATTTATTAAATAGTAACCTTGAGTGTTTGGTTTAAAACTGCTATTAAGAAGAGAGAGGGTGGGAAAAGGGCAAGTAGCGCAAACCACGTATCCAGCACCACCAGGTAGCCAGAGGTGCTCCACCAGCTTGCTGCCCTCTTGTCTCTACTGGTTTCCAAAGGTCAAATAGGCAGAATAGAAATGGAAACAGCAGCTCTAAAGTTTCACAACTAATTCAAACAAGTTAAGCAGCATACAGCCATATGTTGGGCATCATCCTGTATAAAGTTCCATTAAAATATACGGAAATGTTTTTTCTAAACTTTTTAAAAAGATATTATTGTTAATTATGAATGTTTGTATATGTTTTTTAGATTTCAGTAACAATGTGCTAAATTGAAACTGTACCATATCCTGAAAATATATCAAAAGGTGTTGCTACATTCAGTTCAGTTAAGTTTTCCATAGCGCTCTCCAGTGCAGTCTCAGAACGCTCTACCAAGCTTCTCACAGGTGCTTTCTGAAGACAACCATTTGGTCTGCTTGAGCAGAGCTGGTAAGTCTGTTTGCTTGAAGCAGCGGACCACGTGGTGCGCTGTAAAGCAGCTACCTAATACAATTTAACAGTAAGTACAGTGTAAGTGAACCTAAATACTATCACAGGGATCTCTATAATAATATATTCAAGGTATAATGATGAGAGCTCCTGTCGAGTGTGATTCACACTATATTCACACAATGGTTAGCAGCTGAGGAAAATATATTTTCCCATAGTAGCAGTGTGGTGAGAGGGCACCTGCTGTGGTGATTGGCACAAGTATACCTTAACCATTGGGTCTGCTTAGGCTAAGCTAGTAAGTCTCTTTGCATAAAGCAGCTGTACACGTACCAGGTGGGGTCTAATGTTTTGTGTGTAATCCTCCATTCTTCACTGTTGTCAATTGCATACATCATTGTATTTAATACTAGGGGGCTTCGCTCCCTGCTCGCTTTGCTCGCCAACCCCAAGCCTGCGCTACACACCAGCCAGTTCACGTCTCTGCTCGCGTATGTGGATTTCACTTTCACCAAACAACAAATCTCTTAATTCTCGCAGATTTGCCTCTTCATTTGGAAGAAACACTACTTTTCCCTTCTGGCAACACGAATTAGACGATCTACAAGCCTTAAAGTTTAAAGCCGGACAATATCTACATACTTCTGTCATATCACCTATGTCCGTATATTCAACCTCTTTTCGCTGTTCTGTTATTTCATCAAGTAATAACTTCCGTTTGTTAGCGCTAATGCAATCTCTACTATCAGTTTTTTGAGACTTTCAAAATTTAGTACTTTCATTATCTCTAACTTGTTCTGCATGTGTATCGCGCCAATTTTTTTGAACCTCTTTACGATGTTCTACTTTGTCTTCTACTCTTTGTCTTTTATTTCTGGCCCCGGGCGTGGTTAAAACTCTTGGCACAAAGTCTCTTCTCGTGTGACTTGAAATTATCTCATATAGAAAACTAAGAAAACTTCTTTGTCTATGTTTTGCAGATGCATTTTGTGTAAAATGCGATACTTTTGGACGTATGAATTTGTATCCATTATTGGCTGTAGAATTTCTAATACGTCTGATTGTTTAATTCTTTCGATTCTTTGTTGCCTCGCTTCTCCATGATCATAAATATAAACCTGACTGAATTGTGGTTTCTTTGAAATTAAACTTGAAGTAGCTTTAATTGGTGCGCGACCACAGATTCTCATAGCGTATGGTCCTGAATCGTGCAAGTCTACGTTTTGAGCATTGAATGATGCGAACGCGAATGGATTATTGTAGACTCAGATATTTTGCCTGTAGTGTTTGTGGATTTCAATTTCACCAAACAACAAATCTCTTAATTCTTGCAGATATGCCTCTTCACTTGGAAGAAGCACTACTTTTCCCTGATGGCAACACGAATTAGACGATCTACAAGACTTAAACTTTAAAGCTGAACAATATCTACATACTTCTGTTATATCACCTATGTCCATATCTCTTTTTGCTGTTCCGTTATTTCACCAAGAAATAATTTCCATTTGTTTGCACTAATGCGATCTTTACTATCATTTTTTGAGACTTTCGAATTTTAGTACTTTCATTATCTCTAACCTGCTCTGCATGTGTATTGTGCCGACGTTTTTGAACCTCTTTATGATGTTCTACTTTGTCATCTACTCTTGGCTTTTATTTCCGGCCCTGGGTGGGGTTAAATCTCTTGGCAGAAAGTCTTATCTTGCGGGACTTGAAATTATCTCTCTGAAAAAGTCTTGTCTTGTCCCAGGACTTTTTTTATATAATAGAGAGACATCTGTTCAATTATTTCATTTTATCTCTGTTTTCTGGAAGATTTGGTTTGGTGAGTGTTAGGCTGTGCTGGGTTTTTATCTATAAAAAAAAAATATTTAAAAAAAATTTAGTGGGTTGGTAGCAAACCAGGCCACTACACATCAAGTTGTAAATGATGAAAAGGAGACCATGATGGGTAATTCATTCCTCGTGCATATTATTATTTGATTTCATACAATTTTTTGTGATATTGCTTATTTTTCTTCTGGCCTCACTGGTTCACTTTATATCACTGATTCAGAATTTTCTATTAGGTTTTTCTTTTGACTTCATTTTGAAGAAGTTGGAACATTTTTGCATCTTCCTACAATGATGTAATGGTTTCCTGTGGATATTGCAGTTTTGGTGAACTATTGCCATAAAGCAACAAGCACCGAAAGTCGCATCATGAGACAGCATCAGTTTATCCAGGATTTAAGATACATTCCTAAACGTATCTGTGTGCTTCAGGATTCTCAGCTTTGAGTTCTGACTAGAATTTTGGCTTAGCACTTTACTTTTGGTTACTAAATTTTTGACTTTGTGGTTATGAATTTGCAACTTATTTATTGAGTATGTTTCATCTCCTGGTCTGTTATTTCAAATACACTGCCATTTTCTATCGTAGGCATTAATTGGCAGAGGCAAATGTTGAATGTATGTGAACAAACTGATCTTCTTAAGGAGGATGGGGGAGAGAAACAATTTAAAATTGGAGAACAAGAGGCTTATTACTGCAGTGATTACGTAGGCTGGATGCAAACCTGCAGTGTTAACCAAACCTGTGGTGGTGGTTGATTGGTTGGGTTAGTGCAACTTTAGATGTAGCTCGACAGAAGAGGGGTAGCGATCTGCAGATGGACTATGAATAATTATGTGCAGTGTTTTTCTTATATCTTTTGCAAGTACTGAAAAGACTAGCATTTCCCAGCATTTATGGTGTCACAGTCCAGTCCGTGAGTTTCGCTCAATTGTTAAAGCAGGGTCATCAGAGCATCATATGAATCAAGTATGATCATCAATGTTTTTCCTCCTTGGTGACTCTAACAATATCGTCAGAGCTGGGATTAGGGAGATCATCCAGGATTGGCCACAATCAACTTGCTACCACTGTGAATCAAACACAATTTGTCAGAGTGGTGAATGGTGGGGGTTTCGTCAGGTGTTGGCCATGGCCCACTTTTAATCCCTACAGGTTGGGAAATGCGGGATTAGACACACAATACAATTGAGATAAAAACATTGGAAAGTTTAGTGTTAATTGTCTAGCAGTTACTCAATTATAAGACGTACTGAGATGCTTGGTTTGTTGCATGACAGGCTAGAACGGTTAAAGAGGTGGGTCTGAGGTCAGAGTGGGCAGAAGGTATAAAAGCACAAGGTACTTCCTGTGAGAATTTTATCATGGACAAAACATTAACTAATGGAAGATTAGAGAAGAACGGAAGAACTTGGTAGGGATTGGTTGAAGGGCCAGAGGCCACCGTGGGAAAGAGTATCGCATCTGACTCTTTGGCGTCCAATTGGCCCAAAAATGATGCAGGGAAGTGTAAAAAGTTATACATAGCAGGGAAAATTGGAGGTCTGGGTTCCACCCCAGCCATTGCAGCTGGATGCCTTGACAGAAGGACTGACCAGCTCACTTTGTCATGTAAGAAGACCTAATACTAGAGAACTAGACCCTAGCTTTTGACAAGAAGTGCTGCTATGCAGCCAGGTTGTATTTGAGGTAAATGTCAAACTTATATGTAATTGTCTTTGTGTTAGCTTTAGGCACATTTTAGGAATTTATTTTTAAGACTTACAATGAGTAAATAAAAAGTTGTACCCACTCCCCTACTTGATTGTTGTACACTCTGTTACTGTAATTGAGTACATTAATAATAAATGACACGTGTAGTCAGTACAGAAGTGCCCAGTTTGTGAATTCTGACCACAGACTTGTTGTTGCTACTCTGAAGATCCAGCTAAGGTCCAGTAGGCTACCATCTACTAGGAGAATGACGCTGGACCTGGCCAGGCTCCAAGATCAGGCTGTTTCTATTGAGTTTGCATGCAGTTTGTATGAGAAACTTGCAGATGTAAGTGCAACTGCTAATCCTAATGTGATGAGGAAGACCTTCTGTGACAAGACCTTGAGGGATGCTGAGGGTTGTGTTGGTGTTACTGGTGTTCCCAGAAGGAGGTATTTCATTTGCAAGGAACCCTGGATATCATTGAGAGGAGTCGCAGCGCACGGCTTGGTGGCAACTCTGGTCTGTACCGGGAACTAAGAAGAACAGCTGCAAGGGCATTCGTTAGAGGAATCTGTGAGCAAGTGACATACAATCTATGGTCTAGTGACCCACGTCCTGCTTACAGAGGAATCGAAGCATTACGCACATCCGGTCTATTCCTCGGAGAGTTGAAGTCAGAGCAGGTGTCGGAATGGACCTTATGGATGACACTGCAATTGTGACTTGCTGAGCTGGCTACTTTGAGCAGTTGTTTAAAGCTGATCCTCCAGATAGGATGTTGGACATCGCTGTGTCCATGGTTCTTGAGGCTGATCCTCACTGAGATTGCGCAGGTGGTGAACCAACTTAGGGGGGGAAAGGCTGCAGGGATGTGTGGTATCTGGGGTGAACTTCTCCAGGCTGGTGGTAAGGCTGCCCTCCTGGCATTACAAGAAATCTTTGCCTCCATTTGGGAGACTGGCATCATCCCAACTGAGTGGAAAATGGGACTTGTTGTCCCTATCTGGAAAGGGAAGGGTGATCGCCTGAATTGTAGCAACTACAGGGGGATAACACTGCTCTCTGTGCTGGGTAAGGTCCTTGCTAGGGTCATCCTCAATAAAATCTGTGATCACTTGCTTGTCTTGTTTTATGTCTAAGAAGTGTTCCCTTGACCGCATTCTGGCACTGAGGGTTTTCATTGAGTGCAAAGTCGAATATCGGCAGAGTTTCTTTGTAGCCTTTGCCGATTTTCATAATTTTCGTAAAGCGTTTGACTCAGTTGATTGAGCTTCCCTGTGGGTCATTCTGAGTCTACACGGGATCCCGTCAAATTTACTGGATGTCAGCCTGTACACTGATACTGTGCAGAGTGGATGCAGAACCTCTGCCTTTTTCCCAGTTGACTCTGGGGTTCATTAGGGGTGTGTTCTTGCTCCTACCTTGTTCAGTGCTTGCATGGACTGGGTTTTGGGCAGTGTTGTGGGTCCAGCGGCTGTGAGGCATCTGTTGGTGAAGAAAGATTCACTGATCTTGACTTTGCTGACGATGCTGTGATCTTCGTTGAGTCGATGGAGGCTCTGATCGGGGCACTCAAGAGACTGAGTAAGGAGTCTGAGTGTCTGGGCTTGCGAGTGTCCTGGATAAAAACCAAGATCCAGGCCTTTAATGACCTCTTGGGCAAAACCATCAGCAGTGTGTCTGTTTGCGGAGAGAATGTCGACTTTGTTGAGAGGTTTACTTACCCTGGCAGTGACATTCATGTCTCTGGTGACTCTTCCTATCAGTCAGTAAATGGATTGGTAGAGCATGGGGGGTCATGAGGTCACTGGAAATGGGTGTGTGATGCTCCCGATATCTTTGAAAAGGACGAAGATCCAAGTCTATAGAGTTCTGGTTGCGAGACATGGACTCTATCCAGTGTCCTGAGATGAAGATTGGACTCCTTTGGTACTGTGTCTCTCCAGAGAATCCTTGTGTACCGCTGGTTTGACTTTGTGTTGAACAAGCCGTTGTTTATGGAGTCCCAAATGAGACACATTACCTGCATTGTGAGGGAGCATCAGTTACAGAACTGCAGCCATGTTGCGCGATTCCCAGAGAATGATTAGGTTCACAGGATCCTCATTGTTGAGGACCCGAGCAGCTGGACCAGGTCAAGGGGATGCCTACATAACTCCTGGCTAAGGCAAACAGATGGCCATTTCTGGAGGGTGGAACTGAAGTGTGTGTCTGCCTGAGGGGTTGCCAACCAAGATCCCGAGGTGTTTCATTGTGTGGTGGGTGCGTCCATGCGCTGTACCACTGCATGCTCCCCAACCTAACCTGATCTGCAGTTAATACTGGTTTGATCAATCTGTGACTGCTGTCAGTGAGTGACAGATATTACAGCTTGACATGTGACTAATAGATAAACAGGTAGAGGTTAAATTGAGGACATTATAGGTTAAGTGGGGTCCCTCTATGACAAAACCGGTAGAAAGCCTGAGAAGCCCAAGATGGTTTGTAAAGTAGTGGTTTTTCAGGAGGCATTTGTCACGTTTGTTTGAGAGCTGCAATGTGTAGCGCAATCACAAGAATGGCATGCTTTGCACACATTTTCTGTAAATTACTGTATATTCACAATTTAGCAGTGATGCCATAAATATTCCCTTTATTGGCCAGATTCCTACACATTGAGCACATTTATCCATTTTTTTCTTTAAATTTGAGTGTTAATGCAAATTCATATTTCATATTTTTATTAAATACTGTAGTAAGAGGGAGTTGAAATCCTGGAGGTGGTCAAAGTCCATATCAGGCTGTACAAATTCACAGTGTAGAGACCTGCGGCCCAAGCCAGGCTGTTCTTGCTCTGTGCCCACCCATTCCCCTTATAAATCTACAGTGCCATTTTACTGGTAGGCGTATTTGGGAGTAATTCTGAAGTTTTCCAGGGCCGCTGAGTTGTTGTTTTTTTTTTAACTGCTTTAGAGAGGGTAGGACCTGCATTTGGATAACTGAGGGAGGAATGTCAGCTATGGCAAATATGCCTCTTTCCTTTGTTATTACTAGTACTACATGGACAGAACAGTGGCTCTGAGGCTAGAGATCTGCGCCTGCAATCAGAAGGTTGCCAGTTTGAATCCTGTAAATGGCCGAAGTGACTCTACTCTGCTAGGCCCTTTGAGCAAGGCCCTTAACCTGCAATTGCTTCACCCTTGGCATGATGTTAATCTGTAAGCAGGTTCTTCAACTTGCAAGGGAAAATTTGGGGATTGGTGGCAGGATTGGCACTCCAGCTACTGTCATAAACCTCAGACTGTTCCAGTGTGCTGCTGAGGTGTCACCCGCTACACTTGGGTGGTTGGTGTAGTGGGTGTCTACATGAGTGTAGTTATTAACTGGGCACTAAGTTCTGTTGTTTAACTCCTTTTTGCTCTGGCTGACTGGGTCTTATTGAACTTACGGCAGATCAGAATTTACAGGGTGGTGTCATAAAAAATAAGCTCCACACACTATAAGGAGCTCCAGCAGCAGCAAATACTGTATAGTCCGGTAAAGTTATTGGGAAGAACCCGTGCACGTTTAGCTTTGTTGTGTTGTTATGTTAGTCCTGGGGCATTGTATTCAGTGGCACAGCAGATTTTAATGGTGGTGCTGTACGTACCTGTAGGCTCACTCCAGTTGACACGTGTGGAATTCATAAAATTATATCCCATTGTGTGTCCTGCTGCGAAACAAACAATTGGCAGAAAAGTCTAGTTCCAGTTCCTTTTTCATCTAAATGAATAAAACCTTCCAAGTGTAACCCAGAGTTTGTCACCGACATTGTGGCTCTTATGGGAAGTTGCTCTGGTGATCATTACAGATGATGGGTGTGTTGTGAAGGTCATGTCAGAGACTACTCCATGATCTTTGGGCGACTTTTTCATGTGCTTCCTTGTATTTTGGCCAGCCGGATTTTTAAATGTATTTTGACCCGATCAGCAGTTTGTTTTGCAGCTGTCTGGAATTCCACAATGTGGCTCAGTTGTGAGGTTTACTCTAAATGGGCGCACATCAAACCATAGCAGCAACTGAAGTCATTCATTCATTCAGTGTGGTAACACGTGCCCCAATAAGCGATATAATGCTACTTGGGTATCAAATGGCCATGGTCAGTTTTGTAAATGTTTAATAAGATTACTGGTTTCTGTTATGACTGTGTCAGAGATCTGATGGCCTGTTCTATATGTGCAACCCTCTTAATTTAACAAACCCGTTTTTTCCTCTTCAGAGTTGTGGGGAGTCTGTGCCCATTGCAGCTGAATGTGGAGCAAGGAAGGAAAAAACCTGAACGGGGCACTTGAGAGCTTTATAAAAAGGTATGGAGTAGCTAACCTGACAATTGTAATGTCATGTCTGACTGCCTCTGTCACCCGTCTGAGAGAGGCTGAAATTCGAGGAATCAGCAAAGACCTCGGTGTTTAACGTTTGCAAGGCATTTGTCTCGGTTATATGCCATTTCGTATGGGATTCATCAAAGCAGTGGTAATGTGCCATCTGTTGGAATGACAAAGACATAGCAACACCCTTTGATTAAGGTGGATGGCAATCAACTGCTGAGCTCATACGCAAGTGCTAACGTCATACTATAAGCGGGGTACACAACATACCATTAACAGAGTTAGAAATCCGTTAAGTGTCAGTTTCTAAGTGGCATCTTAGACTCACTGATTTCTTTGTCTTTTTTTGTTCAAGTTGTACCTCCATCTCTTTTGAGAAGTCGGGAACGAACAGAAGTGCTGGATTTAGTGGCTCTTACACATGGTAAGTATATATAGAATAATGCAGTGCCAACTTGCACATGTCAACCCTGGCCCACTTGTTATGGTGGTCATCTTGATTTTTGGTCTGCCTAGAATGAGTGGGAGAATAAACCTTTGGTAATCGATTACAAGAAAAAAGTGTTTGTTTATAGTGATGCAAAATGTAAGTCCCTCACCGGCAACACACGTTAAGAGGTACATCACTTCTGTGATGGTGTAGAAACAAAAGCATGGCGGGGCTGCTGTTTAGGTTTAATCCGTGTCTACCTTGGTCTCTGTGTGTTGTAACAAATCTCCATTTCTATGTGTACCTGCTCTACATTTAGTAAAATGGAAACTTGTGTTTTAGCTGAGAATCGCACTCAGTGAAGAGCGCTATACAAAAAAATAAGTGGTGTTGTATAATAATCTGACAATCACAAACCTGCTTAGTCCATTTTAGCGTCATGAAGGCCATCCCGGCAGCACCAGGCCCAAGGTGTACCCCTCACCTTTCACTTCTTGTTGCCAAATACAGTTCACAACAACAGTCACGTCTAAAAGATATGTACCTTTATTCAGTGCCTCAGAGAAAATGTTTACAGCACAATACAAGTTACAAACAGCAAGTCAAAAATGGAAATCCACAGGTTCTCTTAGGTACACAACTGATAACATGGCAAGCAGTGATACTGTAGTTAGAAAAGAAAACACAGCTAGTGTCAAATGAAAATACTTCTGTTGCGACATTTCAATTGCCCCACATGGATTTCCAAAACAGTAGTTTACAACAGAGTAGCACCAATTCAAACAAATGAATTTGAATCTTTTCGAAAGGCTGCCCTCACTCTCACTGCAGCTTCCTCCTCCTGGCCACAGCAGTCGGAGGGTCTGGCAGAGCTGACGCGTCACCTTAAGGCACACGTCCCCACCCTGTGCTCAAGACTGATTTGTGCTGAATTTGGCACTGCCAGCGGATAAACTGCTTATCCACAATTTCGAGTTTGGAATACTGTTTGTTAATGAAAAATAGTAACTTCAGATGTCTTCCACTGGTGCGTCGACAGTTTTAAAAACGCACCATTTTTGGTTCGACAAAATACGATTGGGGAAAAACGTGTACAACCTTACCCCACTGTGCTCATTCTTATATAGAAATTTGTACTTGTTATCAAAATTAATAAAAATCAGCCTTTGACTGTAGTGTATTGCAAATGTCTCATTTAAATTATTGCTTTAAAAAAAACAAACAAAAAAAGTGGCTCCCAAATTAATTATTATTCTTTTTCATGCCTGTTTTAAATTTTTTTCACCAAAATAAATAACTTTTTTTTATCCAAAAATACTACTGCGCTTATTGACAATGTCAGACAGTCTTCCAAAAATAAAAAAAGGGTATTATGCACATTATTACATAAAAATTGATTACATGTATAAAAGTTCTGAAAACAGAATCAACAACAGAACACACATTAAATTCCTATACAACAAAGACCATTAAAATAACATACTGCCAAAATGACCCTGGTACTTTATGACCATAGTTTGGTGGGGCTGACTGGAAAGTGGGGTCTACACGAGTGTTTTGGCTTCTCTCAATACGGCAGGAGGCTTGAGAAGTGGGAATCATTGGAGGCCCGTAGCGCAGGCGGCCTGCAGTTTGGACACTGCACCTGATGGGTTATGGAGAGCGGGCTCTTGGGGTCCGTTACTTTTTAGCTTGTGTCATGAAGCTGTTCTCAATGCAGAGAACAATTAAAGAACTGGAACAGCTAACAGGACGCTGCTGCAGTAGTTGTCCTGCCTCAAGCGACGAGGCAAATCCGGTCAGTTCATGGACTCCTGTCCTCCACGTCTCGCAGTAGTGGTCCGTCATGCGCTGACCTTTGTTGTTTGAGCCATGCCAGACCATTTTCTGAGTCCTGTGAAAGAAGGGGCAGAGTTAAAGCACACCCAGGTCAGAAGACGTTTGTGCTGCTTACGGGGGCGCATAGGAAAAGCTTACACAAACCATTCAATCAATATGTGTAAGAGTTCATAAGGCCAACCTTTTCAACAAATGTGTCTCACAAAGCTATTTTTTCTCCCTCATTATCAGTTATATTCAAAAGGACAGGATCAAAATAAAAGTCACGTTTTGTATTCCATGTCTCTGTCCCTGTTTAGATTATTATAATATGTCCACTTATCTAGGTCCTCATATCATCAAAGAAAAACCTATCATCCAAAATCAGTCCCGTTTGTCTAATCGTTTCTTCCCCTTAGCTCAGATGTCCATTTCTATCTGATAATTTCTCAGTTTCTATTCTCGGTTTTCTCAATTTACTTTTAAAGAGACCCTTCTCACGATTCCCGCATATCGAAGTCAGTGTTGCCGTGTGTCTTTTGTTCTTTTTTTTTTAATTCTTCTCATTGTAGAAATATCCCTGAAGTACATTCATTCATTTAATGAAAGGAATGCTAGATTTAAATTAATGTAGTTTAGTTGAGCTCCTGCTGGTTACATTATTGTTTATTCATTTATTACTATCTTTTCATTTACCTGTTATTTATTGATTTATCTGTTTATAGTATAGTATAGTTTTTTCCATGTCTGCCGTTTGGCTGATGCAATGCAGTCCTGGGACGTTATTTCATCTCACTGTATGCTGCAATGCAGTGTATGGATAATATGACAATAAAGCCACTTGACTTGTATAGAAATGATGATGCTGTCTCTCTCCACTAGCCATTAACGTGCTATAAATAGGTGAGATGGCTTGATGCTGAAGTGGAAGCTGGCACGGTAGTCTGTGCAGTCTGTGTAGGGTGGTCAGTTGTAGTCTGAATTTTGAGTCAGCCATGCCACAACATAAAATTTCTTTAGTAAATCTACTGGAGTGTTCAGGATTAGCGTCCTGCTGGAAGATTCGATGGTAGAGGACCCAATATTCTTCAATGGTGGTGACTCATCCACGTCCATGAAATAGAAAAAACACGGGTTAAACCATGACACTCCCACCACAACATTCCCACTGTTGTTGAGACAACGGTCATTTTACCAGATGAAAGTTTTAGGTTTTTGGGAGGTGTGATGGATCTATTTGTGAATGGAAATGATCACCTTTACACTAATCTTTCCAGAGGACATTTCTCCAAACATCTCCAAGGTTATGTTGATGGCCATTTTCTGAAGTGTTTTCTCCTGGATTCCTCCCAATAATGTCATTTGTATTCAGGTTTTTCGGCACTTATAACCTCTGACCTTGAACATCAGCTACTGAAAGTGAGGTCTGGAGGTCCAGTACAAGCTTTCTTTTTTCTCTGTTGTGTAGTCCTGAAGGACGTGCACATGGGTAGTCCCTGTGGAGTCACATCTTGCCCATTTCCCTAACACGCTGCTATCAGTTCTTGTGAGTGAGCACTTAATTTTTGCCGAGTATTCTTTAGATTGTGGCACAGTGGCTTACATTACCTGTAGAGTGTTATAGCAGACATCCCCCCTTAGACTGTCCTACTGACTGGCTCTTGGTTAAACTTACCGTGTCGACTACAATGATGAATATTGTGGTTAACTCTCTTTTGTACATAAGCTCATTCTTATATAAATATTTATTCCTCTATTTTTTGACAGTTCTCCTAAGCAGTACATGAATATACATTTACAAATAAAATTTTGCTTAATTTTAGAAAATGGATATAATAATAATAATGTAACATATGCAGCACTGTGGTAGTGCCTTACCTCATTATTGTGACACCCAAATTCTTGAAGCACAATCACGCGATGCTTTAAGAACTTCCTCAGTCAAACATTTCACATGCTTGGCTACCTCTTGCACATCTCAAACAATCCTTCTTAAGCCCACCTTCCTTTTGTCACACCCATTTCATTTTGTCCCTTGCCCACTTCTTATAGTTTTAATGTACACTTTGTATTGTAGATTCTTGTTGGATTGTGATATTCTTAAAAATGCTGACAGTACATTTTGTCATTTTTCATTGCGGACTTCATGGTTTTAAGCTTTGTGCAGTATTATCACAGAGTGTGCACTCCAAAGAAGGGTCTAGTCATGCGGCTCGAATTATGAGCATGTTAACACTGAGTGTTGACTGTATTGGTATCAGTGATGTCCTTGTGGATCACTAATTCTGCTGAATGTGTACATAAAATCCTTACAGTTCCTCAGTGCACAAAACTTCATTAGTACTTGTTTATGTATTTTATAAATTACCCATTCATTTGTCTCAATGACTGGTGATCTCTTTATTAATTCAAATGTAGTTACAGTATGTACCCAAGTAAAGGCACAGATCAATAGTGAAAAAAGAAGAAATAAGCAGCTATTACGGGGTCATGTTATGCTAGACGTCTGACACAATCTATCTGCTTAGCTTACCAGATGGTTCTCTGCTGTAAACCTTTCTCCGTAAGCTGCGCTAATCTGACTCATTGCAGTCACTATACTGTTATGCACTTCCCTTTAAAATTAATTTGAACTTCTAGTTATTGTTTCAGCTCTCCTGTTGTGGCTGTGAGTCACAAAAAATACAAACCATCATTTGCTAATTAAACAGAGTCTGAAATCGCATGGAGCAGATGCCATGTCACATACATTCTGACGCTATGAATGGCTTTGATTTTTGGTATATACTGTACAAAGTCTTTATAAAAAGGTGTGTGATAGAAAATCAGCTGGAGTTTTGTATGTGTTAAAAATCTCTGTGGTATCTTAATTTAATCTGGCTGAAGCTACCAATGCCGAATGGCCTTCAGTTGCCTTTTTTTTTTTTTATTTGTTTCTTCAACTGATTTGAAAAATCTTAACTGAGCAACTGCAAATAAAAACCACTGTGTCTGTGTTTTACATGGCACACACAGACTTGGAACTGTGACAGGTCGCGTCACAATGCTGTGTGAAATCGGCATGTTTGTGTAGGCTGGACGGGCACATACAGTACATACCTGGAGATGGGGATGGTGCAGGTTGTGCCGCGAGTGGCACTGGGAGTGTTTAGGCATTCTGATGCTGGTGTGTTTCAGTGGGGAAGATGAGTTGAGTAATTGTTGGCAGGCAGTAAAAGTGATAAACTGGAAAGTAAATTTGGGTGCGAGCACAGACAGCAGTGATGGCGATAATAGTGAGAAGTATTGAGAACCAGTGGGGGAACCGATGAGGTAAATATGGTACTGGTAGAGTACCAGCAAGGGATAACTGGAGACAGCAAACTAGAACAGCTGCAAGTGGTTGTGTATTCTCCGGGAGACCGAATTTAATTCCAGAGATTGACACAGTAAGGAGCAGTCACAGTGCACGTCTCACTGAGGTGTCTTGTCCATCAATCTGCTTGACTAGTCTGGTTGGAGTCTGTATCATTCTTGTATCTTCCAGATCCATATCTGACCTTCTGAACACAGTGGAGAGAGCAGGGAGGATGGAGATTCACAGACAAATTCATGATTTACGGTGAAAGAGGGAACTGTCAGTGATCTGTGGATTGTCCATCCATCCATCATCCAACCCGCTATATCCTAACTACAGGGTCACTGGGGTCTGCTGGAGCCAATCCCAGCCAACACAGGGCGCAAGGCAGGAAATAAACCCCGGGCAGGGCGCCAGCCCACCGCAGTCTGTGGATTGTGTGAACAGGAAAATGCTTTGCAACTGAGCCTTCGAGTGAGCAGAGAGGAAGGAGGTGTGGAACTAGTCATGAGCAAAGCACTAGTGTAGAGAGAAGGTTTGGGGGAACAAGTGTAACAGACAGTGCTTGGTGGTCGGCCTATGGATGCCCTGAACGAATGGAGTCATGGAACTAATCACGGCAGTCATGATGGAGTACCTGTTTCAGTAGCTCAAATGAAAAAGGTGAGAAGAATTTTTTTTTTTACTTTTTAAGTCTGAGAAGATGTCCATCTGTTCTTTTAACAGAGTTTTAAAGTTTGAAACAGTGATTCCTATGACATTTTAAACACCTAATTTAATCAAATTCACTTTTGCTTTTCACTATAAAGAATGAAGATCGACATGTCTGTGTCTCTCATTCTGTCACTGGGGCCTTGTGCATGAACTACAAATGCCCACAGTTTGAAATGTGCCTGGGGTCCAAGGGCACAAGGTATCACGATGCGCTGTTGTTTATGCTTAGTTGTCTGCTATATTCTTATTGACATAAGTAACTGTTGCACTTACCATGTATTATCTTTAAGGACATCGCGACCATCAAAGGAGTAAACTTGAACATTTGGTTTCATTTGGCCATCTAGACCATTATATAGCGACTCCCAGCTGTCAAACAGCACTTCATCCTGAGGGGAAAAAAAGCATTTCATTTAGTCTTGTGTGTAGTGCACAGCTTACTCCCAATGCCACTTTTAAAGCATATGCCCATGCTAATATTCTGATATATTTGACACAATTATTCCTAAATTTACTGTATAGTAAGGTAGAAGACTTACAAGGGTAGTGACATTTTATTAAATTTTCTTAATGTGTCAGAGAGATTTATACTAAAGCATTTGATGCAATTATAGCCATTGTCCTTCACTTTTTAATACAGTCAGTAGAGAGGGCATTAACTTTGTACTTTGTTGATTTGCTCAAATTACTTTGGAGCATGCAATTAACCAAAAGACCTTTTTTTTGGGTAACTGCAATAAATCCCAAAAACACAGACCATTTGACAATGGAAGCTTTTATAATGGATACCTTCAGATTGACTATTGGCAGAGTATTCCGGTCTGCCCTGCGCACAATGCTGTAGAGGTCCTGAAGTTTAGATGAGAGGAAGGCCCGGAATGTGCCCGTCAGTCCCACTGCTCTGGCTTGCTGGAAACACTGAAAATCGGCTCCTCGAATGCCTCGCATGTCTCCTGTTTGAGGACTGTTGAGTGCTATCAGATGTAACTTTAGGACAGAGGGGGAAAAAACACATTATTCTCAAAAGTTGTTTGCACCTTCTACATCTTGTCATCCACTTGACTGTTAATATAAGAAAAGCTTCCTTATGATACGCCTGATGCCTGTACACAAGCAACACTTTTAGCAGTTTAAGTTCAGCAGTAAAGTCAAACAGAATCTCTTGTATTATCTTTAAAAAGCAACATATGTTGGAATTATTTGCGCTTTGGCTAATCAGAAACTATGGTTACTGCCTCTGTCTCTAGTGTGCAGTGCTTCTCGATCTGAACCTGCATCTAATCTGAAGAATACAGAAAGGCCAGGACGGTGTGTAGCACCAGCTCAGTCTGTTATGAAGTCATAAAAGGCCTAATGGAGACTCTGACACCAACCAAGCCCCCGCTTAATGGAAAGAAGGCAGAGTTAAGAGATGCTTGCTCCTTGGGTAACAGGCCGATGGAATGCTTTGTGGATTTGGACTCGTATGAGCTTTTTTTAGTGTAGACTTAGGGCATGGGCCTTTTTAAACTAAGGACACTAGTGTCAGGATTAAACAAATACAGCAACAACGTAGTAACAACAATGTAGCTGAAATACTGTGTCAGTGCTTGACAAGGTGGTGGTGGACCTAGAAAATACAAAACCTACCATTGTTTCCTGCTGGCTCTTTCACTGGCCCAGTTCTGAATGGACTGGACCATTACAAGTGTCTACCAAAGAAGAATATTTTCTCATTTCTAGATTGCATTAGATCCATCTGATAGATGACAGCATCTGCTTATAATAGACTTTAACTCTGACTAATAATAAAGATTAATATTTTTTATGGTACTATTAAATGTGCATTTTGTATAATAAACCATTTTGTAAAGCCTACAGAACAGCCGATCACCTAAAATAACTGTTCAAATATCAAATATTACACCATGCATCTATTGTGTTAATAAGCTGTAGACCTGAATGGAACATTGGCAGAGTAGAAAATGATTACATTTTGTATTTAAAAAGTATAAACCTGAATAATTTTAGAATTTGATTCTGCCCTAAATAAAATACACAGATTGATTGTGATAACCAAGTCAAAGCACCTTAACCCGATACTAAACCCTGGCACAGTGTTTCACATTTACGCGTGTTATAACCTGGAACTTCTAGATTTATACACAATGTATGGATATGTGTGGACACATTTTCTCATTCTGATTTTTCTGAAGGGTATTTTGGCAGAAAGGTGGGAGTCACAACCAGTGCTGGATGGGTCACCAGGGCAGCACAAAGTACAATGTCGCCAGTTAATTTAATAAGCGCGACTTTGGGCCAGGAAGGGAAACTGGAATGCTAGTAATATGTTTTCATTTCTTCTTATTTTAACATGTCCTATGGTACAATAGGGCTTTGTTAAGCCTCTTAGGAAAACATTCAGCATACATGCAACATTAGACATTCTTCTATTCATGTTGTTCAATAAATGACAGATGAATGAAGTGCCATACTCACAGCAGGCCCTGTGCCATGTAAATGAATAGCAGAGGAAGACGATTCAGACAGATGTGGTCTGTGTTGGGGTGAATCGGGATAGCTGACTTGGGGCAACAGTGGATTCCTTCTGGGTGGATCCGGTACACTGGGATAGAAGCTATGGCCATAATCTGGCTGGCGTACAGGAGAGTGGGGGGGTAGTTCTTGCTTTATGCCTTGGCCACCCTGAGAAATAGTTTCTGCGGCACTCTGGGAAGGGTGGGAGTGGGGATAAAGTATAACAGGAGGTGGTTGAACTGCAGCCACTTCATTTTCCTGGAAAACAGAACACATATATACACACAATTATAAATATATCCTAGCTTACACTTTAATAATCTCAAACATTTATCTTCAACAGTGCTATAACTATGGCTCAAATCCTAATTTATAGGATTTGTCTCCCATCATGCCTTGCTAAAACACAATACACAGCAGCTTCTACTTTTCTGACTAGTCAGAATTTTGTCTGTGGCTAAGATCTCACTTTAGAAGCAACACAAGGTATGTTTTATAATCTGCAATAGTCTTTGCTTTGCACGCTGAAACTTAATTATTACACACATTTTTAAAACTACATAGGACCTACAGTGCACTACATAGGATGCACTCCGTATCTGTAAAATAAACAATCGTATAACCAGCTCTGCTCCATTTGTGTGTCTGCACCTTTTCAAACCATTGTTTAATTTATTGTGATTAAATGATTGTTTAATGCTCAACAAAAAAAAAATTACATGTGCTTCATTTTAAACAGTAAAATGCTTTTAAATTTCATACAGAAACCATAAGATTTTTAGGACTAATATCCCATTTATGTATTATTTCAAGAAACAATAAGAGACCAAAAAAAAACCCCAAAAAAAACAACAATCCATGTTTGATATTTAGAGAACTGACAACTAACAGATTTATTAAATGCCTCAAGCCATTGCCCTCAAGGTAACAGAATGGGAATTTGACCAAAAATAAGTAACTCGTCAGTGGACCCCCTTATGGGGGCTTGCCTGCTACAGTCCACCACCATCACTTTGCTTGCTTGGAGAAGAACAAGCTGTTCTGTTTTGGGGACTCATGAAGGATGCTTTCAGTGGCTCACTCAAACACACACACACACTCCAAAAAGTTCTGAATCTTTCAGACGTTTTGAAGTGGAGACCATAGTGCTTGAATCTATACAAATTAGGATATTTTTTTAATGTCCTGTGCACAGAAAGGTTTTATCCATAATGGCCATTTTGGTACAAGCTCATTGGGCTAAATGGCCTGTTTCTGTCACAACATTTCTAATTATGCCTACTAGCACAGAGGATAGCAGCAAAGATCTTCTACTTTTGACTGTCTTGGGTGAATTGCTGTATGGTGTCCCATTCTTAGTTTCAGATCTTCAAATCTGCCTCACAGTCATGTGATCTTGGGAGCTCAGTGTAAGGCAGTTTTGGTGCTGAAGTCGTTTTCCTTTCTGACGACACTGCTCATCCATCTCGGGTGTCTTTTCATTATGATCTTAGAATGCCACCTAGAAAGCATGTCAAAATATCAAGCAGTTCGTCATTTGTAGAAGTTCTTGGACAGATGACCTGTAGGATTCTTTGCAGACTTTTGATATGAAATGGTGACAGACTAGTCAAATGTTTTTTTAATTTGTTTGGTTATCCTCCAGTGTGCAGAAGAGATGATGAGACATGGGTCTAGGACAGAAGATTCTATATTGTCAAAATTTTGTCATTAGTACTATAACATCAAAAAAGTTTCTGTTTTAGCTATGTGTTCAACATTTCTTGCATTTATCGCATTTCCTGTCTTACATTTACTCAGATCGTTGTAGACACAGAACATACATGAAATGAATGTGTTCCAAATAATGATATATTATTTACCTTATACAACTCCAGGCAACTCAAACCGAGATAAAGAGCCTTGCGGTGCGGTGGTGGGAGGGATAGAATAGCAGGCTGCTTGTGCTGATCGACACATTTACAAAACTAAAGAACTAATGGAGAGCTGTGAAGGAATTTAAGGTGGCCCAGGATTATGCCTTTTTTCGTAAGCTTCAGGGATTCTACTTAAATGGCCACACAGACAGCGGCACCATCAGGAATTGAATCCACAGCCCAGGAGCTGTGAGGTATTAATGCTAACCACTATGAAATATCGTAGTTTAAAAATGTGTGTGGGGGGGGGGAAGGTAACTATGCAGGGCAAGGTGAAAAGAAGCCAGTAGCATCTTCAAACAACGAAAAGGTATCACTGTAAAAATAAATGGCTAAAGGACCCCTTTAGCTTATAGAGCTGGAATATTACATTTTGCAGTAAGCATTAAACCAGAATTTTAAGTCTAGGTCAGTGAACAGCTGAGTAACAGAGAGGCAACATGTCTGTAACTCTTACAGTTACATAAAAAAATGTGGTTTGTACTAAATTTAAAATGAATTAACCCTTAAATAACAAATAAACAGATCACTTACAAATATTCCACCACCTGGTCCAAAAAATGGAGTGTATTCTCCTAGCTAAAAAAATGGAAAAAGAAATGTGCATTGATTAAACAATAAAAGGCAGCATAAATTGCACTCACTTTTTCTAAATGCAGCAATTTTCAATGTTTTGAACTTCTCAACAATTGCATGTCAAATACTTTAATCTTTTGGAAGTATTTCTTTCCCTTTCAGAACTTAGTTAGAGGAAAAAACATTTAAATGCATTCATTAGAACTTGTAGAGAAAATAAAGAAATTAGTTTGTCGTGCAAATACCCAGAGAGATGAGGGCTGTCTGAAACTATTAAGACATTTTTATGTTCCAGTTGTTAAGACATTTGTGCTTATTCCAAGAACATTGCAGTTCCTTGTATCACAAACATTCCACCAATGTCAACATATCACCAAAATATGTGCTCCTAAATGGGGCCAGCTCAAGAGTACACTGCCCCCCTAAGGCAGTGAAGAGACGTTGAAAACAGAGTCCCTCCTTAAGACCTGTGTGTCTGATCTGCAATTGAAATCGACAAAAGTGGAGGGTTCCCTCTTGGAGATCAGCACCCTCATGGACACATAAGGCGTACTGCGGGGGAGGTTGGTGGAGCTCAAGGAGGGGTTTTCGGGCCCCTAAGCTGGTGCCTACTTGGCCTTTGCCTAGAGATGACCCTACTCCTAATTTATCTGTAAAGAATATGAGACGTTACTTTTACCTCTTGGATCCCTTAACCCTCTACAGGGCAATTAATGTAATATCTTCATCCATCCATCCATTATCCAACCCGCTATATCCTAACTACAGGGTCATGGGGTAATATAATATCTCACACTTTTAATTGCCTTTATCGTGAAACTTTGTACATATGTACTTATAAAAATTGTGGAAGAACAATTACAATTGCGTACATACAGTGTATCCAGAAAGTATTCACAGCGCATCACTTTTTCCACATTTTGTTATGTTACAGCCTTATTCCAAAATGGATTAAATTAATTTTTTTCCTCAGAATTCTACACACAACATCCCATAATGACAACGTGAAAAAAGTTTACTTGAGGTTTTTGCAAATTTATTAAAAATAAAAAAACTGAGAAATCACATGTACATAAGTATTCACAGCCTTTGTTCAATACTTTGTCAATGCACCTTTGGCAGCAATTACAGCCTCAAGTCTTTTTGAATATGATGCCACAAGCTTGGCACACCTATCCTTGGCCAGTTTCACCCATTCCTCTTTGCAGCACCTCTCAAGCTCCATCAGGTTGGATGGGAAGCGTCGGTGCACAGCCATTTTAAGATCTCTCCAGAGATGTTCAATCGGATTCAAGTCTGGGCTCTGGCTGGGCCACTCAAGGACATTCACAGAGTTGTCCTGAAGCCACTCCTTTGATATCTTGGCTGTGTGCTTAGGGTCGTTGTCCTGCTGAAAGATGAACCGTCGCCCCAGTCTGAGGTCAAGAGCGCTCTGGAGCAGGTTTTCATCCAGGATGTCTCTGTACATTGCTGCAGTCATCTTTCCCTTTATCCTGACTAGTCTCCCAGTTCCTGCCGCTGAAAAACATCCCCACAGCATGATGCTGCCACCACCATGCTTCACTGTAGGGATGGTATTGGCCTGGTGATGAGCGGTGCCTGGTTTCCTCCAAACGTGACGCCTGGCATTCACACCAAAGAGTTCAATCTTTGTCTCGTCAGACCAGAGAATTTTGTTTCTCATGGTCTGAGAGTCCTTCAGGTGCCTTTTGGCAAACTCCAGGCGGGCTGCCATGTGCCTTTTACTAAAGAGTGGCTTCCGTCTAGCCACTCTACCATGCAGGCCTGATTGGTGGATTGCTGCAGAGATGGTTGTCCTTCTGGAAGGTTCTCCTCTCTCCAAAGAGGACCTCAGGAGCTCTGACAGAGTGACCATCGGGTTCTTGGTCACCTCCCTGACTAAGGCCCTTCTCCCCCGATCGCTCAGTTTAGATGGCCGGCCAGCTCTAGGAAGAGTCCTGGTGGTTTCAAACTTCTTCCACTTACGGATGATGGAGGCCACTGTGCTCATTGGGACCTTCAAAGCAGCAGAAATTTTTCTGTAACCTTCCCCAGATTTGTGCCTCGAGACAATCCTGTCTTGGGGGTCTACAGACAATTCCTTTGACTTCATGCTTGGTTTGTGCTCTGACATGAACTGTCAACTGTGGGACCTTATATAGACAGGTGTGTGCCTTTCCAAATCATGTCCAATCAACTGAATTTACCACAGGTGGGCTCCAATTAAGATGCAGAAACATCTCAAGGATGATCAGGGGAAACAGGATGCACCTGAGTTTACTTTTGAGCTTCATGGAAAAGGCTGTGAATACTTATGTACATGTGCTTTCTCACTTTTTTTATTTTTAATAAATTTGCAAAAACCTCAAGTAAACTTTATTCACGTTGTCATTATGGGGTGTTGTGAGTAGAATTCTGAGGAAAAAAATGAATTTAATCCATTTTGGAATAAGGCTGTAACATAACAAAATATGGAAAAAGTGATGCGCTGTGAATACTTTCCGGATGCACTGTAATTATTGTGTTACACCTGTTACAGTTAATTAATTACATGGTAAGCACAGCGTAATTAGGGACACCTAATCTAAAGTGATACCATGAAATCTGCATGCATTTAAAAATGGCAAAAGCTAAATAATAATAACAGATTATCTTGTGTTGTTATAATGGATTTGTACAGATTAAAATGAAGAAACAATGTACATTGAAACTTTTTTTTTTTTTTTTTTAAGTTAATATTACCATAATTTGCCGAAATCCATCCCGGACTCGGATGTAAAGGTCTCCCTTTTCCAAAATCATAATTAAAGTACCCTCCTGCACATTTCTTGCTGTAGTCATCATGGTCTGTAAATTTCGTACAATATTCACCTGTTAAGGAAAAACAGCAAAATTAGTATTTCATCATATTTATACTACTCAGATTAGATTGATTGTCCTGTATGATTAAATCATAAAAGTAGTTTTGAAAAAATGTAGAAATATATTTAAAAAATGAATGAAATAAAGCAGAAAACAAATGGAAAAAAACATAAATAAGCCAATATATCATATATGACCATTGTGTTCTTTTAAAGCAGCTGGTCTGATAAAAAATCCATAGACTACAAAGTTTACAAGCAGAAATCACACTTCAATAGTGAAAACAACAACCAACATGACCTGCCTTGGGCTAGCAAAATGGCTGTGTTAGAATGGGCAACGCTGATGTACAGAGCTTGTGGTGGTGGTGAGGGAAGTTGTTTAGAAGAAAGAGAAAAACATTATGAGCCCCATTGACTATGTGCTTGAATGCTGGATTATAAAAGCTGACCAGAAGTAGCAAGTTTTTATTAAGTATTTGCAAAAAGTTTACCGTTAATAATAATTGGGTATTGGTAATTGGTCTACTCGCACAGTGTATGAGAAAGGACAATAAACTTTTGAAGAGAAACTTGTCTGGGTTTCAGTGCTCTTTCCACATGTGTTGAGTAGTTACTTGTCATAGGAAACAGTGCTAACAAATTAGTTTGAAAACACCATTTGAAGAGGGTTATGCTGAATTAGGCCTTACTCATTTTAACCAATTGCAGTAATGGATTGAGGAGGCTGTTAGCTGGACTGTAGCCAACCAATATGGACAATACATGGTTACAAACTGAGCTGTCATTGTGATTAACTTTTGATTTCAAACAAATCAAGCAGTGTTTCCAAGTGTGGTGCAGTTCCAGAAATAAATAATTCATAAATATTCTACTTACAACCACAAAATGCAGAAGATAAAACCAATCAATAGATAATCCTTCCATAAATAGATAAAACTGCATTTGTGAACACTGAAGTCTATGTTGATTACTTTGATTTCAACCCCTCTTATATGGGTATTACAGATAGTGAGGAATAAAACCACAAACAGCATCATCTCTCGATATGTCTCAATGCTCCACTCACTTGTTCCCCTGCATGGATCTGTTCAACAAGGCTGAGACCTCCAGCAATGTAATGAACCTACTTTTCCTTCTTGTCCTGACCACAGTCCTTTGGTGTCTGTCAGGACCAACACTGAGTTCGGCTCCCTCATCCTGCCACCTTCTTTCAACATCCGCCGCCATCTGGAAGCCCCCAAGCTCTCCATGCACCGACAGCTCAGTATGGTCAATCTCAGAGGGAGCACTGTTATCCTCGCTTCCCTGACTGCGATGCCTCTTCACCACTGCAGTGGTCTAACCACCTGCCCCTACTCTCTTTGCTCTTCCTTCGTCTTTTTTTCTCGATTCTCCTTTCTGTCCCGCTCAGACTCCTTTTATTTCTTTGTAGTTGCAGGTATTTTGCTTAACAGCCCACAGAGAATCAGTGAGGAAACTGGCTAAACTGATCGTATCTACACATTTGTTCATTCAGTTCCCCCAATAACAAGCCTGAGCCCCTCTCTTCTTATTTAAAAACTCCACACCACCACAGGCTTCACCACAGGAAACTACCACCTGAACGCAAACCGTGGGCAGCCACTCTTGTGGGATCTAAAAACGCCTACATGGAGGCTGTTTGAGCCCTCAACATTAAACTGCATCTTTTCACAACATCCAGCTGAAGCCCTTTCAATATGTTTGTTTATGCACACTCTTAATGTATTAATCAGCAAAATTTTTTATGAATCTATGCTGCAGAATGACAATGCTTTGAAGATGCCACGTAAAGATTTTATTTTTGTTACAATGTGTTACCCATTGTTAATGTATTAGTTAGAAAATCTAAAAACAGAATAAACCAAAAAATTCCTTTTATTAGCTGACATTTTACAAAGTTAGAACACATTAAATGTTGGTTGAATTATTCTATTAAATGTTATTCAAGTCTTCATCATAGGCAGCAATTTAGAAAATGTTGACATTAATAACAATATTACTTTAAACACATTAATTGCAAAACACAGCATATTATACTGTATTTGTTGGTATAAATATTACATCTTACTTATCATAATTAAAATGCAAACTAGAAATCCTTTTGTAATCAGTAAAGAGTTATTAATAAAATAACATTCTAAATGATTGCAACAATTTGGAAGGAACTTCATTGTAACTGAAGCCAAGCACATTTTCAAAGTTCACAACTGTAAAAGATGTTTATTTATAACTGCATAAAGTGCTTACCCCTGAGGGGTATCCGGGTGGTCCAGGAGGGCCTGGGGGGCCAGGTGGGCCAGGAATGCTAATACCTACAAAGGGAAAATTGGGAGAGATAAACATTAAATATCTAACAGCACCATTTATTTAACTGAGCTGTTCAAAACCACCTTCTGTATAACTGTTCCAAAATGCATTTGAATTATCTAAACGCATCTGAACCTGACCAGGATGTCCTTTTAAGACATCTTCAAATATTTTTGTGATATCTGAAAATGTATCTAAGGTATCGCTACATGTTAATTTGGCTTGTCATTATCAGACCCCTGCTATTGTACTCACATACTGTATATACGTCACAGAATACCATATTATAATTTGTAACTGTGCCTCATTCCTACCATCATATATGTGATGTTAACCCTGCAAATATAATCTACCTTATCTTCCATTTCTTTCCATTTGGAACTACAGATGTCAGTCATTTTGTGTGACGCATGCGAGTCAGAGGGTCACCTCCTGGGTACACCAGAGGCATGCACTACCACTCTGTAACACAAGGGGGTGCAGTTGCTGACAGTGTCGTCTCTTTTTCTAGCCTCAGCTCAGAGAAGACAGGCAATGAGGGCAACTGACTCCCCCTTCCAGTCCAGACACTGTAAATCCGAGGTGCTTCCAGAAGAAGGCGTCTCATTTTGGGAGAGAGCAGGCTGCTCTACAAATCTGGACTGAACCTATTAGGGAGGCATTTCAGCCTGCTGTTTTGTTCTTGTTTTGTGCCACTCTGCTCCTATTTATTTTGCCTAACCCCACCAAGTTAAGTCAAGTCAGCTGACTTTACTGTCATACCATCCATATACAGCATTGCAGCATACAGTGCCACAAAGTAACATTCCGCAGGACTGTGGTTTAACATATACTGTACATAAACACAGGACAAGTACAAGACAGGTAAAGAACTATACTATACTTTAAATAGACAATTAAAAAGAAATAGGTGAATAGATACAGTAGTAAGAACTGAAATACAGTAATCAATAAATAATAAATAATAACAGTAAAACTAATAATAAAAAACAAGAGCAGTGACAAGTATAACAGATATACTGTAAATTCGCTACTAGGGGCAGCACATTGTTCAGAGTTTGGACAGCCAAGGAGTAGACACCATTGGAGTACCTGGCAGAACTGGTTCAGATACTACAGTACCTTCTGCTAGATGGAAGTGGGAGTGCTGGGAGTGGTCCTACACAATGCTGTATGTTTTGCGGATACAATGCTTTACAAAGATATCTTCATTAAGGGGGCAGCATTAAAAGGGGTGACCTAGTTGGCATGCCAACAGTTCTTTTTTGGATTTTCGATGAAAGTTGCAAATACAGGTAGTTCCCAAGTTACAGACATCCAACCTACGACTTATGAATGGGGACGCAGCTGCCTCAGTAACTGCCGCTCCGTCATCTTCGGCCTGGGGATGCTGCAAGCGGTGGCTGGAGGGGGGTGATTTCGTTGTTCATGCAGTGTAGTGTACCTAGGGTGGCTCCCGGTGGCAAGCAGTGACCTGTAAGTCTATAGTTACCGGGGCCACAGCTATTGCTCATGTGCAGGACGGTGGCTTGATGGGACAGTCGCTGCTCACCCACCAAGCTGCCGAAGCTAATACTCCTGACTGGATGCAGGCTGGATGGAGCGGAGGGGGGCATTTCACTGCCCACCCACCACATTCAGCTGCCCCGTTTGTTCTTGGTGGGCAGCTGGTGATGCTGCAAACGGTGACCCGGTTGTGGCTGAACGGAGGCCATTGAAGGTGAATGGGGAGGCAGGGGGTATCATTGTAGTGTGCCTCGGGTGGCTGCTTGTTGAATGGGGGTGGTGGTGGGCGATTAGCTATCCGCCTTTGACCGCACCATGTTTGTTCTCGGGGGGCGGACGCTGCAAGAAGCATACTGCAGTGGAGGTGCCTGTGAGGTGGGCAGGTGATGAACCCTCCAGTCGATGCCTCCATTCATTCTCAATAGCAAGCGCAAGCCTGCTTGTACTGTTACGCACATAGCAAGAAGTTGTCTTTTGTCAGTACATCAAGCGTGTTGACGACGGGTGTCTTCCTGCTGTGATAGCGTGTACAGTGCTGTGCAGAAGAGCTCATCTTAACCTTTTGTCTTCATGCTTCAAGAATGTCTCTGAAACACAAATCTGATGCAAGTGCTGGTGATACAGTAAAGAAGAGAAAAACCATCACCATTGAAAATAAAGTAGAAATAATAAAAAGGTCAGAAAGAGGTGAAACTCCCATCATTCATTGACAGAGCATTGGTTGAAGTCGGTCAACAATAGCATTTATTAAAATAATGTACCTGTTCTGACTTGCGTAAAAATTCAACTTAAGAACAAACCTACAGTCCCTATCTCTTAGCAACTCCCTCCACTGTTTGCATTATGAAGTTATACGTCTGCTCGCACTTTAAGAGAAATACATCAGTGTCCACAACGGCCCACACTTGCAAACATGTGCATTCAGTTTGTCCCTACAGCACTCTGCTTTTTACTTTTGATAAGGACCATATTCCAGTGTCTCTGGAGTAATACCCTTATAGCACTGGCAAACAGCAGAGTAACAGCATAAACCCTAGAGACTGGTTAAACCCCATAAAATATTTCTGAAAACAGCAATGAAGGAGATAAAATCAGTGCAGCATTTGGTGGTGGGTACTAAAAGTTCAAATGGCAGACTTCAGTTATGATTTGGTGGCGCTTTGGCTGGATGTATTCCTTTTAGTCAATGCACAGCAATATATCTCATTCTTAAATGCTTTACTTAAAGTAAAAAAATAGTTGGTTTTACTAAATCTTTTTTATTTAATTCATTTTAGCAATGTATGCTATAGTGAATATACATCCAATGAACTCAGTCTGGTCTACCTCTATATTTAAAATGGAAATCGCAACAAACTAAACAAAAAAGGTGGAATAAAATTTTGAGTTCTACATTTTCTGTATTTACTACGTGTTGACCAAAGGACAGATTTTGGTAATGTTTTCAAAACTTTTCATTCTTCTTCAAGACAGATATTTGTTTCATTTCTTTGTGGAACAACTGTTAACATTGTAGGTTTATCTGAACAAAACATCACTGCAAAAAAGGTTTGTTAGCATTTGAAGACTTTATTCTCAGCAGTGTGAATATGTATGCAAATAAAGTCAAGAAATATAAACCACCAAATTATTAAGAGCAGGTCAATAATACCCCATATAAACTTAAACCAATGGATAAAATGCTTACTGTGCCTAGAAGCACCTGGTGAGGCACTTGGTCCTGGAGGTCCTGGTAAGCCTGGCTGGCCTGGAGGACCTGGGCGGCCATCATAACCAACGCCAGGGGGTCCTTGATGCCCTGGTGGACCTGGAGGGCCCCTAATTGAATCACCTTTAGGGCCCTAAATGTTAAAGAAAAAAAAACAAGCTAATAAATTACAGTAACAGTTTGTTTTTTCATTAATAGATTCATCAACTAATCAATACAAGTCAAAATTTAGGAAATTAGACAAACATTCTTATGGCATATTAAAACATGTATAGTTAATAATCCATATTAGTTGTTTAAAATAGTTAAAATAGATGTTTAGAACGCAGAATAGAAAATTGAACATTATGATGAAAAATATTTTGTTTTCTTTTGTCATGAATTTTAGGGCTTAATGTTATTCATAGCCCATATCCGTATTTGTTTCTTCATTTTGAATTTTGTTTCACTTTGTTTCCATTTTTGTGATTACTTTGTTTATTTTATGTAATGTCACTTTGCACTTGTTACTTGTAATGATTGAGCCGTGTTGCTAATGCATCAGGACTGGATGTTGCATTGGATAATATCAACAATTTAAGATGCTGTGCAGTTTGCTTTGTCCAAGTTTCTGGATGAGCAACAAACAAATTGTGCGGTGTATTAGTGAGTTGTCGAGGGACCTTTGGCTATGTGCTGTTGTTTTTGATTCATGTACTGGGCTTTGGTGTTTCAGCTTTGTTTTCCCTTTCATAGCTTTTAACTACGACACATTTCAGACTATAATTTTCTATGGTCCTTTCCTATATGCCAGTTCTGCTTCCTTTTCACATTACCTATTAAAAAAATTCAACCCCTTGGATGTTTTCACATTTTATTGCTATATCACAGTGGATTTAATTTGGCTTTTTTGACACTAGTCATCTAAAAAGGCTCCTTACTGTCAAAGTGAAAACAGATCACTGCACTCTGGTCTAAATGAATTACAAGTATAATTCATTAGCACAAAATAACTGATTGCACACAGTACATATTCACCCTTTTTAATGTGACCCACCTAAACTATCACTGGCACATCCAAATGGTTTGAGATGTCACAGAATTAGTTCAGTGGAGATCACCTGTCTGGGGTTTCAATTGACAGCAGCATAAATGCACCTTATCCTGAAGGTCCAACTTGTGGAGAGTCAGTATGGTGGACTAACATACACAACGAAGACAAAAGAACACTCCAGGCAACTCTGGGAAAAGGTGGTTGAAAAGCACAAGTCAGGAGATGGAGACAAAAAAATATCCATGTCACTGAACATCCCTCAGAGTCCAGTTAAGTCAGTCATTCAGAAATGGAACGAGTAAGGCACTGTTGTACATCTGCTTTGAGCAGGCCATCCACAAAAAATGAACAATTGTGCAAGAAGAAAACTAGTGAGGGAGGCCATCAAAGGACCTATGAGAACTCTGAAGGAGGAAGGTACAAGCCACAGTGTGTGAGAATGGAGGGACTGTGCAGACATCCACAGTTATGCAGTGCTTCACCAGTCAACGGATTATGTGAGTGTGGCAAAGAGAAAACCACTGGTTAAAAACAAACACATTTGACATCTCAGCTAGAGTTTGCCAGAGGGCACATGAGAGACTGAAGTTAGCTGGAAGAAGGACCTATGGACTATTGAGAACAAAACAGAGCTGTTTGGCCATCAGACTAAACACAACTTTATCAAAAACACTCCATTCCCTTCATGGTGGTGGCAACAACATGCCATGGGGATGTTTTTTGCAGCAGGCCCAGGAAGGCGTATGAGGGGAAAAATGAATGCAACAAAATACAGGGAAATGGTGGAGGAAAGTCTGATGCAGTCTGAAAGAAACCTGTACCTTGGGAGAGGATTTGTTTTCCAGCAAGACAAAAGACCCCAAGCAAAAAGCCAAATCTACACAAGGGTGCCTTTAAAAAACAACACAGTTAGTGTGCTGAGTGGTAGAATCAGAGTCCAGAGCTCAATTCATTTGACAATTTGGGACTGGCCTTGAAAAAGTCTCTTCACTCGTGACTCTCATGGGGTCAACCTGACAAAGCTTGGACAGTTCTGTAAGTAAGAATGGGGGAAAGTGCAACATCTTATATAGGGACCTGTGTACACCTACTCAAGGCTGTCATGGCTGACAAACTGACCTGAAGGAGGTGAATACTAATGTGATCAATTATTTTGTGCTTTATATTTGTAATTAATTTAGACCACTTTAAGGGAATGCTGTTTTCACTTTGACATTAGAGTCTTTTTCTGTTGATCAGTGTCAAAAAAGCCAAATTAAATCCTCTGTGGTTCTACACTGTGTTGTATAACAATAAAATGTGAAAACGTCCAGGGGTTGGCGAGTACTTTTTATAGGAGCTGTATACAATGGTAGACTTCTTGACAGAGCAAATACTGTTCACAGAATTAGGAAAATCTCACAAAGGAGAAGCTGTACAAAGACAGGGCCATATATGCATGCAGTATAACAATATAGAGAGTAGCATTACGCAATATACAGGTACTGAAAAAGTACTGGGGGAAAAAAAAAACTATTTTTAACACAATACAGTTCCAGCATTTCTTTAATTTTGGCACCAGAAGTAAATGGTAGTTTTTCAAGTTTCAGTCATTTATTAGCACGACTCAAATTTCAAGGGGCACCTGCTCTTTAATTCTTAAATTAAACATACATGTGATATCTTGCTCGAATCACCAAATGGGACAGCTCTCACTGCTCTTCAAATGTATATACTGTATGTTAAAATAAATGTGTTACACACTCAAAGGAAACGGGCAACCGCTCTTCTTAATCATTTGCAGAGTGCAGCAGAGCAGAGAGGAATGAAGCAGCCCTGAGGTGGGGGTTTGATGGGAGTTATTTGTTATTCGCTCCAGAACTGTTTTGGTACCGGTATGGAGGTCTTTAAGCTGGTATTGATGCGAATGTCAAATGTTAGTACCAATCCCACACTAGTGGAGAGATTCCAGGCTTTAAAACAGAACGTGGCACTGAGTTAGAGTGTGGCCAGTCGTTCATTTCTTACTGAGGTAAAAACTGAATATTTTAATTCAATGGCATCTTGCTGCACACTTGGCTGCACTCTGGCTCTCAAGTGAAGAATGCATTAAATGTTAACATCCTGACATCCGCAAAGGTGATCTCCACATGGTAGAGAAAATTAGAGGAACAAAATGGCTCCCTGGAGGCACAGTCCTGAAAACAGGATTTCAAAATTACTAAATAAGAAGTAATGGTGGTGAAAAGGAGTTATCTTGTTATTTAATTTACTGAAAGATGTAGAATAGACTGTCAAAAATATACTGTCATGTCAGGTTAAAATGTACTTCACGTCGCAGTGTGTTGTCTTATGAAAATGACAAAAGAATAAAGTAATATTTAAATGAGAGGATATTGAGATGCTTCAATGTGCATTAAGTGAGAAATACAGCAGAGTTGTTAATTTCAGATTTTTTTATAAAAAGGTGAAAGTCTTACTGGGAGTCCTTGGGGACCTGGTTTTCCAGGAGGGCCTTGAATTCCCGAGAATCGGGGATCGTAATATCCCCCTCCTCCTGGTTCTCCCTTCTCTCCTTTCAGTCCCACGTCTCCCCTCTCCCCTTTCAGTTCTCTCTGTTGATTATAGGATTGACTTGAGTACATCAGAAAACAAGGTTATATTTACCAGTAATACTTCAATATCAAAAATTAGCAACATAAGAATAGTTTAACTTCACTCTGACTGACAACTACTGAGAGCTCTTTCTGGTGGCACAGAATTCTGCTTTGTTTGTCGATTGTGTTCAGGTAGACCCTCATATATTCTATGCCCATATACAGTATTATGTTACATTAATGTCCTCCATCCTCACAGTTTTTAATGTCTAATGAATTCATTTGGTATGCATGTCTGCACCTCAAGTACTTTTCAATTCAGTTTTAATGACCCAGTCAGGTATGGGCAAGGACTTGTCTGTCAAGGCAAAACTGTGCACTTGCAACGTGAAAAAAACAAAACAAAAAAAACTATGAAAGATGCTAGTCATAATAATTGATGATCACTGGCTCTAAATTAGCTAGCAATTTTATGGTTTCACTCTCTAGGTAGAAACCCAATGCAATTTGTATTTAAAGTCAACAGTATTTTTTTTCTTTTTCATTTTTGCTAGATTTACGTTTTCTGTTGACCTCTCCATAGCTTTATGTCCAAACGGTGACACTAAAGTGCAAACATGGTAGAAACAGCAATGAATGCTAAAGAAAAGCAAGAGGTTCAGGGTCATTTCTGCCTTTGTGAAAAGCTGTCAAACACAAGTGAAAATGATAATAAATCAATCATTTAGGTGCAAGATTTACACCCGTGTCTGTTGTGCAGAACTAGAATATTTAAAAAAGCTACAAACATGCAATGGGACCACCCTAACAAATACAAGGACGCATCTCTTGCTTCCAGTTAATGATAAATCAACAATAGTATCTTATTCTTTGCTTCTCTTGTCAAGTCTAAGCTAAAAAAAATCTCAATGCTCAAAATAGAATTAACATCTCAGTATGTGCAAATCATGTGATCACTGGTCAAACAAGGGTCTTCGTGGGGCTACCAGTGCTCTATCTGAATCAAGAGATATTGACATTTTCTTATAGTCTTTCCCTAGTTTGTATCATTTAATAACTTTAAGTCAGTAACTTTATCATAGAGTTTTCCTTTTTTCAGCCTTATTTCAAATTTGTTTCATGATAAGGTGTATTAAAATAAGCTGACCTACTGAGACAGGACTCAAGGCACCCAAGTAAATTTAGCTTCAGTATGACAAGAAATAGGAGGGGTTCTTACCTTTAATGAGTGAACATCAAAGTTTGAAAGTGACCCTGCAAAAAATATTTTTATATGTAACTTGCACATACAAGTAACAGTAAATACAAAAGATCATTATTTTCCAAACTGCAACGTAAATTATTTCTGACCAAATACTTCTAAGAGTCATCACATAAGAAATCCTAAAAGTACACCTGATATATAAACTGGCATTGCACCTGCAGCCCATTCTTGGCCTTACTGATGGCAACTCCACATTGTCTTTTCCAGCAAGGTTCAACTGGTCTACTTAGGCCCACCAGGTTATCACTCCATCCCTAGGCCTGGCTTCTAAGGTAGACCTCCGTACTCTGATCTGGCAAAGCCATTTCTTTGTTGTTGTTAAAAGTCTTAAAACAGGGTCCTTCTGCAATGCCAAGGTTATGATTGTCATGAACTCTGATGATCTTATGAGAGTTGGTAAATAAAAAATAAACAACTGATTTGCAGAGGATTTTAAAACCTTATTCTTGAATGAAATCATTTAATTAATTGCCAGTGTTAATGTATTTTTAATATCAAGAGCTCACGAGGAGCAATAGGCTTACAGTGGACTTCTCATCTGCACGTGTTAAGCAACAAGTCAGCACTCTCTGGCCTCATGATTAGTGAGTAGAACAACCTTACTTGGAAACTCCAGTCTTCCTTATCTAAAGTGGCTACCTTACCTCCTACTGTACAATATTGATTTTACTAGCTGTTTGAATTATTATTTTAAGTGTGTTTTTGCTTTTTTATAAGCCACACACTTCCTCAATGTTCCGGCATCACTTTATCTTTACAAAATATAATGGCATCATTAAAATAAACGGAGTAAAATCAATTACTGAATTATCTGAAATCCTTGATGGTACAGTCAGACTCCTGTGAATTAAATCTGTTGCTCTGTCTCAGTATTAGATCCAGTCTGGTTTTTGTTTGCAGGCATGTCAACTAATGTGGAAATATTTTTTCCTGTTGTATGCGGCTGATGTGTGATGTAGTGCTGGTCACGAAGAGTACGAGCTGAAGAAATGCTTCTGGCAAGCCTAACAGACAATATTCTATGGGTAGGCTTGATGTGGAACACTGTAGGTAAAGCACAATAAAAAGTTTTAAGAAAGCAGTTTTTGCATACCAGGTTGTCCGGGAAGTCCAGGCTGTCCTGGTTCTCCTGGCTCTCCTTTCTCTCCTGGATACCCTGGGAATCCTCTTTCTCCTTTACCACCTATTTATTGATAAGACAATTAAGACCTTTTTCCTCACCTCATCCCATACAGGATTATATGACACACATACATTATTCATTTTTCATATGATGCAAATTGTAGATTCTTTTTGATCAATAATAATTGAGGCATGTTGTAATGAACAAAAAAGAAAAAGGCATGTGGCAGCAAGGGCTGCACAGTAGCACAGTGGGTACCCCTGCTGCCTCACAGTTAGGAGACCCGGGTTCGCTTCCTGGGTCCTTCCTGCGTGGAGTTTGCATGTTCTCCCCGTGTCTGCGTGGGTTTCCTCTGGGTACTCCGGTTTCCTCCCACAGTCCAAAGACATGCAGGTTAGGTGCATTGGTGATCCTAAATTGTCCCTAGTGTGTGCTTGGTGTGTGGGTGTGTGTGTGTGGGCACCCTGCAGTGGGCTGGCACCCTGCCTGGGGTTTGTTCCTGCCTTGCGCCCTGTGTTGGCTGGGATTGGCTCCAGAAGACCCTGTTGGATAATGGATGGATGTGGCAGCAACACACAAGTGTAAAGCAGTTTCTGGGATGGCTACTACTATATGCTGTGTTCTGTTTGTGTAGGTACATTATCTAAAACATTTGAATGTGATTTCCTCAGATTAAGAGGCCTATTTGGTTCTTTTTGGTTTATGATCCAAAGCTGGCAGTTTGAATAGACAATCATGTCCGTTTGTCCAATCAGAGCAGAAGTCACCAAGAATGACAATTAACTAGGGCCTGGAATACACTACAAAAAAATCAGTAAGCTACAAAACAAGCTTTGCTAAGGACTTGAATAATAAAGTTTGTAATTTAGATTTTGAAAACAATATGTCAAAGGCAAAGAAAAATAATCTTATATTTTTAAATCTACTATACCTGTGAGCACACGACCTGCTCCACCCGTTTCCTACAAAAAAATAACCGATAGTACAGTGAATCCCACATATAAAGGAGAATTTAGTGCTATACTGTATACTAAATGAAAGTATGTGAAGTAGCCAATTGCTGATTCACACACATTTTAGGAATTTAAGCTCTGAAATATTGTTAGGTATGAGGAGGATCCCTAAATAATTTAGCTAAATGCCATCTTATTGATTTATTTGATTACTTCAGATGGCCCTCTTTAGGTGGAATTTTGCATTTGGATAAAAATATTCTGCAAATTTATTTGCTTACTAACATTTTCAAAAAATTTCATTTACTGTCTGTATTATTAACTATTAACACAGTTTAACCAATATTTGACAAACTCAAATTCTTTTTACAATCTCATGGATTTCTTAATAATGAAAACTGCCCCATTATTAGACACATTACAATTGTTTTCGGTCTTTCAATATAAGCAGAGGCCAAACAAAAACCCTTGAAAACTGGGATTGTACTTACGTCATATCCTGCAATCCCTGGAGGCCCAGGTGGACCGGGAGGACCTGGAGGACCCTAGAAAATTTCAACTTAAGTTATTGATTATTATAATGATAAACTCATAATTTGCTGACATCTTAATCCAAGGCAACTTGCAAGTTCAAGATTCATTACAACTATTTACAGGTAAAGCAAGAGCAGAGGCAGTTTAGAGTCACCCAGTTGGACAGGGTCAGGAATTGAACTGACAATTCTGAGGTTTTAAAGTCTGGTATATCAGCAAGCATATCATACTGCCTTTCCTTTAATATCTTAAAATAAACAGAGATTTATTGGTAGTAATTCAGCTTACCTAACTGTAGCCTACCAGTTTCTTAAATTGAATTTAATCTGACTTGTTATTTGAACTTCCTGTGCTCAATCTAAAATCCAAAAAATGAATAGTTCAATTTTTATTATTTTTGAAATTTAGAAAGATTGTTATTGTTGCCATTTTCTTCAGTACACTGAATTCTATCAATTTTCCAAATTGTATGTTTTGTTTTCTCAATTTACTAAATCAAAAAGGCTAATACCTTCCACTCCACATTTCAATAGAAAGGTTAAATATACACTGGTAGAAATTTCTGATCAGCTGGATGGTAACAGGAACCAAAGCAAAAGGTCTGATTAAATTGAATATTCCATGAACCTAAAGAATTGCTTTCCAATTAAGAAACACTTTAACACTAGAATTACCAGAGCCTACAAAAAAAAATCGTAGATCCGGCCCACCTTAAATCCCATCACACCTCTCCATCAGCGTCTTTTGTCCTTTAAATGTGCCGATAAAGACAATCAGCAAGCAGCCTGGTATCCCATCCCCCCACCACTGCAGAATGTGCACAGTGTTCTCCCAGCTCATGCCTTGATTGATTATCTGGGAGTAAAGTGCTGGAGTTTTAGAGTAGAAATAATAGATTGTTATTTGGAACACATGCATTTTATGTGTGTTCCGTTTCTATAAATAATCTGTGTAAACACATTGTTAAAACAGAAATGTTTTTCATATTTTAGTAGTAAATGACAAAATGTTGGCATAAACTATATAATGTGTGAAGCCTGAAGTCCAAAGATCAAATAAACACTTTCACAAAAGGTTCAAGGACGATACAACAGCTTCCGTGGCGTAGCAGTAAGATTTGCTGACTTGTAATCAAGAGTTCCCGGCTCGATCACGACTGCCTCCTATATTTGCCGTTTTCAGTAGTGAGCTGCTCTTATTGTTAACCCCTTGTAGGCGATTGTCACAAAGTAACTTCAAACCTCTTCCAGCCTGAGTGCAGCCGAGGTGGCGTATGTATCCCACCAATGCCGGTCGATGCATATTCGATACATACTAAGGATCGTTTTGGAAGCACTGGTCATCCAGCAGTCGTAGTGGAAACTATATCCACCTATTTTATGACCTGTATAGTACATTTCGGAAAACATTATGGCATGAATAAAATGAATAATTCCAAATATCATATATACCTATGTCTCTGGTTTTTTTTTTTGTTTTTTTTTTGGGACATCATAGACCATAAGGTGCATACTAATTCAGCATGAGCAGGAACACTCAATAAAACTGAATTAAAAAAAATCAAGTGTTTGTGAGATACGAAGAAGGCACATTCACCAGTGTTTGTGTGTCAGCTTTTATCCCTCCAGATCAGAGAATGTCCAGTTCCATTGCCTCAAAATACCACACACATCTACAGTTACTCCCAGTTTCAAATAAAAACTAACAATGTCAGATCCCTTGGTGGGGGGGGTAGGGGGGCGGCAATATGTATAGTGATCATAACTGAGAGAATAAAAGTGAGAGAAAAAAGGTAACTTTAACAAGTCCTATAAATGTACATCATCTGTTACAGACGCAAACCAAGTGTATGTGTGTACTGTATAATATTAACAATTAGAGCAACTCACTACTGAAAACGGCAAATATAGGTGGCAGTGGGGATACGAACCGGGGACTCTTGATTACAAGTCAACAAATCTTACCACAACTCCACGGAAGCTGTTGTATCATCCTTGAACCTTTTGTGAAAGTGTTTATTTGATCTTTGGACTTCAGGCTTCACACATTCTATAGTTTATGCCAACATTTTGTCATTTACTACTAAAATATGAAAAACGTTTCTGTTTTAGCGATGTGTTTACACAGATTATTGTAGAAACGGAACACACATGAAATGCATGTGTTCCAAATAACGATTTATTATTTCCACTCTAAAACCCCAGCACTTCACTCCCAGATAATCAATCAAGGCATGAGCTGGGAGAACATTGTGCATGTTCTGCGGCAGTGGGGGAGATGGGATACCAGTCTGCTTGCTGCTTGTCTTTATCGGCACATTTACAGGACAAAAGACACAGACGGAGAGGTGCGAACGGATTTAAGGTGGGCCGGATCTACAAGTTTTTTCGTAGGCTCTGGTAATTCTAGCGTTAAAATGTAAGCCATGATTAGCCACCACTAATGTTATATACTAAATTAGCCTGAAAGATCGGTGGCTCTGTGGCTGGGGATCTGTACTGGTATCTGGAAGGTTGCTGGTTCAAATCCCATTACTTCCAGAAGGGATTTTACTCTATCGGACCCTTAAACAGAAAATTGTTCCAGGGGTGCTATACAATGGCTGACCCTGTGCTCTGACCTCTAAATGTCATGCAAAAAGGCAACTTCCCCTCACGGATTAATAAAGCATATCAAATCACAATTAAAAATATGCTAAAAATATTGTTAATAATTGAGAAGAAATAAACGAAAAAGATCAAAAAATTCACTGATTGGACTTGAAAAGCTTAAATGAATGAAAGTTTAGATAAGAATATGAACAAGAAGAATATGAATATGTAAGAATATGGAGTTACTGGAGCCTCCTTCTGGAGCCAGTCTAAGCCAGTCTTAGAAGAAGTGCCCGCAGGTGAGGGCCTGGTTGGACACAGCTCGAAAACGTAATATGGGACTGCCATCCTGTGGGCCCACCACCTGCAGGAGGAATAGGTGCCGAGCACAATATGACCTGGGAGGTGTTTGAAGTCATAGGCCTTGGCAGACAGGAACCCAGTCACACAAACTGGCGCTTGGGATGTGGGAGCTTTCTCCGCATGGTGGCTGGGCTCTCCCTTAGACATAGGTTGAGAAGTGTTAACATCCGAGTGAGGGTCAGAGTGGAGCCGCTGACCCTCCACATCGGAAGAAGCCATTTGAAGTGTTCCTGGATTCCACCCTGAGGAGGTTTATATCTCCCAAATGGCCTGGAACTGCCTTGAAATCTCACAGTATGAGTAAGCAAGTTTGGCTGGGAAAAATGACATATGGGCCTCACTGCTAAGACTGTTGCCCCCATGACCTGACTTTGGATAGATAAGCAATGGGAAAAGAATAAATGAAAATTTAAATACATAACATGTAAGAATAATCATCTTCTTCTGAAGGATGAGCCACTTACCACCACAGCATATCTGCCACTGGGATCTGCAGGCTCTCCCTTTTCTCCTTTGAACCCATTAAGTCCTGGACGGCCCTGTGAATATATAAAGGTTGTTTAAACAGGTCAATAATCCGTATATGGATTTTTTAATTGTAGTGTCACAGGGAATCAGTGCCTCACATCAAGAACAAGGCAGACTCATCATTGGATATCAGCTCTCAAGTGGCACCATCATTCACGCACCAATGCCAAGGTACTTAAGAATATTTTCTTTGTTTGGGTAATCAAATTTTTAATCAAATAAGTATAATAACTGAACAAATACAAATAATTTTAAAAAATAAATTAAAGAAGAACAACCATTACCAGCACCCACTTATTATTATTTTAAATTTCACAATTAAATATAAAGTTGTCTTCTAAAAGTATTGATGCAAAGGTCTTGAGCACAGAACAGGATATAAAAAAAGGATTCACGTAATTAAGAATATCAGTGTACGTACCTTTACAAATGATAATAATGAGAGTAGAATTTTGACTGGCTATTATCAGGTTCTCTTACACCTTTGGGGGCTGGTTCAAGCCCACCACCAACTCAATGGCTGTCATTTTGGTCCAATTATAGAAACATACAGCTCTCCCTTAGACATAGGGAGTGTAAACAACTGAGCTATAAGGTTGTGTGGGAAGAATTTCACTGTATTCTGTACATGTGAGAGGACTACTAGGAAGTGCTAAATAAAAAACACATTTACCTCTGCATTAATATTCTTATGAGTATTAACTACAGTACAGTGTACAGCCAAAATCATCTTACTCATCCCTTACACAGCATTTACAACTGCTCATATGCTGTAGTACTGACTCTGAAAGTTCATGTTGGTGTTCATGTTGCACTACTATAATATATGCTAGTGTGGCCTCAAGCTCAACAAAACAGCAAATGCTGGGCTTACGATTTTCTGATTTTCAGTAAGAAAGCTTTGTTGTAATATCAAATCCCTTAGAAGTCTGTGTACTTTTTGCAAAAGATATGCAGTTTCTTATTGAATTAATTGTATAATTGATCATTGTGTATACAGTTTATTTCTGCCAAGTTTCTGATGATAAACATGTGAACTGTTTCATGGCAAGCTTGGCAGTTACTTTACATCTTAATTTACTGTACTAAGTGACATTGTCCTCATTTATAAACAAAACAAAATCGTCCAGCTGTAAACAAAAATAAAATGAATATTTATAGGTCAGTTTAAAAGGATAAACAGATCTTTGTTTATATGTAAAATGTAAAGCTTTTAAAAAACAGATGCGAGATGGGTTTTGCTTCACATAGTATTTTTCAGGTACAGCATTCATTACCAGGACTTCATTGCCAATAAGAAATCATTTGATACTCACAGGCCTGCCAGGCAACCCAATTTCACCTTTGTGTCCAGTTGCACCCTGAATAGATAAAATAAAATTAAGTGTTTGTCAGCAAATCCAAATACAGATGTACAGTATACTACACAGTGTGGTATAGCGGGTCCACAGCTCACGTCAAGAGGCCAGTTTTAAATAAATAATCGCCTCGCTTGCAGCTTAGCGAGGGGGCATGGTGGTTGTGTGGCTGAAGCGGTTCCTGAGGAGTTCGTGATGTGGGCGTTTCTCACCTAAGTGCACAGGTGAGAAACAGTCCGCATCCGTAATTGTTCCCAGGAGATGCTGATTGCCACAACTGCCACGTTCTCTTGATAAATAGAAGCACGAGGCGGCTGGAGGGGGAGAGAGAAAGAAGAAAGAAAAAAGAGAAAGTAAAAGAAACAGAGGTTGCAGGGGAGCATGGAGCAAACATGCATCGTCACATTTGGTGGCAGCAGTGGGATGAGCTGGCAGTGGGGACAGAAGAGCAGACAGAGCAGTAAGCAGGATTGGTGACAGACTTTTTAAAGAACCCACGGACCCAAGCCAGAGGAATACATTTTTAAAGGACAGAGCTTTTTATTGGACATTTATTTATTGCCTGTTTTTATTTGTCTTTTAAAAGTTCTTATTCTTTTAATGTCCTGTTTTTACGAAGGGGGGCTTGGGTTGGTTTTATTGTGGGATTATTTGTTTTAGTGCTTTTATTTGATGATTTTAGTGCAGTGTAGTTTGTAGTGTGGCTGAGCTGTGGACCTGGACCGCCAGTTTTACAGGGTTGGCAGTGGCGTGGAGCCTTCCCGTGCAGTTGGAGGTTAATGGGGGGTGGAATGTGGTATAGCAGGTCCACAGCTCATGTCCAGAGGCCAGTTTTAACTAAATAATCACCATGCTTGCAGCTTAGCGAGGGGGCATGGTGGTTGTGTGGCCGAAGCAGTTCCTGAGGAGTTTGTAATGTGGGCGTTTCTCACCTAAGTGCACAGGTGAGAAACGGTCCGCATCCGTAATTGTTCCCAGGACCTGCTGATTGCCACAGCTGCCACGTCCTCTTGATAAATAGAAGCACGAGGCAGCTAGAGGGGGAGGGAGAGAGAAAGAAGAAAGAAAAAAGATAAAGTAAAAGAAACGGAGGTTGCAGGGGAGCATGGAGCAAACCTGCATCGTCATACACAGCACTACCTGCAGCTGATGTCTTTATATGGCTTGAACCACAGGTTGGTGTTATTTAGAAACAACCAAGACAATGAAAGAACTTACCACGGGACCAAAAGGTCCTTGAGGTCCTCTGTCACCCTGAGGAATTAAGAGAAGAGATACCATTTTAAGACATTGCTATTCTTCACTAATACAAATGCCATTGTATGCTCTCACAATTCTGTAGTAAGAAAATGTTAAAGTGAACAAAGTAAATTAAAAAATAATTTGAATATATAAATATTAAATTAAAAAAATATAAAAATCATTCATTTTATATACTACCCAAGATATTGCATCTGCATTGTCCTTTAATGGATGGGGCATACCTACGCTCATTCATTACAAGGAAATCAAAAGTCACCAAAACTAAATCACAATCAGTTTGCTCAATTAAATAATTCCATTTAAAATTATCTGAAAAGACTTGAAGTAATAATTGTGTTCTCCTAAAATATGTCTTCCTTCAAATGTCACTTTTTGCCTCCCTAACAAATAAAATATAATCTATCTATAGTCATTTTGCCATTATCCTTAGTAGTCTGTCTTTATTTGATTACACCATAGTTCATGAGCATATACTCACCAACTCCTAGTATGAATTGTTTTTGTTGATCATTTTGATACTTCATTATCATTGTTATGGGCGGCATGGTGGCGCAGTGGTAGCGCTCCCACAGTCCAAAGACATGCAGGTTAGGTGGATTGGCGATTCTAACTTGGCCCTAGTGTGTGCTTGGTGTGTTTGTGTGTGTCCTGTGGTGGGTTGGCACCCTGCCCAGGATTGGTTCTTGCCCTGTGTTGGCTGGGATTGGCTCCAGCAGACCCCCGTGACCCTGTGTTCGGATTCAGCGGGTTGGAAAATGGATGGATGGATTATCATTGTTATAAACTGTTTCTCTTGATTGTGTGTAGTTTTCTACTGGATTAGTGCCCCACCTTATTTCATATTTTCTTTCCTTTGGCTTGGTTATTGGCTGTTACAATATTATGTACAGTTTTAATTATACAGTGGATTCAGAAAGTATTCAGACCCCTTAACTTTCTGTACATTTTTTGTGTTGTAGATTTATCTTTAAATGGATACATTTGCCATTTGTCCCCATCCATCTATGCTCAATAACCCATAATGGTCAAGAGAAAACATGCTTTCAGACAGGTTTACAAATTTATTCAAAATCAAAAACTGAAATCTTGAAATCATGTAAATATTAAGACCCTTAATACAGTACTTTGTAGAAGCCCTTTTGGCAGTAATTATAGCTTCAAATCGTCTTAAGTAAGTCTTAACAAACTTTGCACACCTGGATTTTGGCAGTTTGTCACATTCTTCCTTGAAGATCTACTCAAGCTCTGTTAGATTAGATGGGAACCGTTTGTAATGTGCCATCTTCAAGTTTGTCCATAGATGTTTCAGTCAGGGAGTTAGTTGGGCCACTCAAGGACAGTCAGAGACTTGTTCTGTGGCAACTCCAACTATGTCTTGGCTGTGTGCTTTGAGTCATTGTCATGCTGAAAGGTGAACAGGTTTATTGATCGTGGAGGTCAACAGAGAGTTCCTTGGACTTCATGGCTTGGTTTTTGTCCTGACATGTAGTGTGCATTGTGGGACCTTACATACACTTGGATGGGCCTTTCTAAACAGAGTCCTAGTAATTCAGTTTGTGACATGTGGATTTCAGTCAAGCTCTAGAAACATCTCAAGGAAATGTAAAGCCAACAGGATGCACCAGACCATAATTTAGAGTGCTGCAGCAAAGGTTCTGAATACTTGAATGAATGGGAGACTTCGGTTTTTGATTTTTAATACATTTGCAAACCTTTCTGAAAACATATTTCCATTTTGTCATTATGGATTATTGAACAAAAGCACACAAATGGCATATTTAACCATTTAAAATAATAAAATGTGCAGAAAGAGAAGGGGTCTAAATACTTTCTGAATCCACTGTGTGTTGTAATTATGTATCTTTTGCCGTATTTTTTTTCTTTGTTTTGCCACTGCTGAAATATCACTGTAGATTAGATTTATATTACTGTTGCATTTACTGGTTGCTTGTTCCTTATCAGCACACTGCTTTCTAGAAATTTCATTCATAATGTATCTGTGGTCAGCTGGATTTCATTTTACATTTTTTTTCACTTTCACTGTACACTTTGCTTTCACTTATTCGTAAATTGTTCGTATTGCTCTCCGTTAGTTTACAGATACATGTATATCCTGTCATTTAGAGTTTTCCACCAAATGATATGTAAATTAAAATGTTACATGTCACTTATATTGTACTGTGTCACTTACAGTATACTATTATTACATGAGTACTAGTCCATTTCTATTAATCATTTTTTTATTAGTCTCCTACTTATTTTATTATTCAGACTACATTTTCTTTCATGCATGTGTTGCTAGTTGACTGATTGCTGCCCTCCAGTCTTTCACAGAAATTAACTCAAGAGCAAACTTATAATGTAACACTGAAATACACAAAATGAGTTGGCATACATATGGCCTCTTGAGACAGTAGTGGCATAATTTAAACCTTGCATCAAAATGAAAAAAGTGCCCACCTTTTCTCCTTTAGCAGCTCTAGACAGGTACCCAGTCATGATGTTTCCATCGGGGCCTATTAAGCTACCAGGCTCACCCTTTTCTCCCTGAAAATTACAAATTGTAGAAATTTAAAACTCCCGCACAGACACACATAAAACATTTTTTTAAAAGATATTTTTATATGCAGTATCTAATTTTAAAACAGTAGATGTCACTACTCATAGCTTTACGTTTTTCACAGTAGTGAATCATTTATACAATACTGTCCCTCTAAAAGGAACAAAAAAGGGTTATGTTCCAGAAATAAAACTATTAAGTATGGGTATTTATTGTTGTATAGAGTATTTAAAAACTGACACAAACAATAAAAACTATAGTTGCTCTGACCTTAATTCCATATCCTGGTGGTCCTGGGTCTCCTCTATCACCTTTTGCTCCCATGGGGCCCTTAAAACAAAGTTGAATAATTTAAATAGAAGTAAATATTTTATTACTCACTTGGAGATGTCTACATATAAAAGGAGACCAATTTTCTATGCGTTTGTTGGTGGTTGTCAAACGAGACAATGGTTAGAAAAACATTTAACTAAACCTAAACTGTTTTAGTTTGATTCCAAGACCATGTTTGCAAAAACATCAAGAGTATTTCACATTGATGATCTCCTCAGCTATCCTCCACAAGAGCGCTTGCCTACTACGCTCAGGCCTGTTCTGAAATGGTAAGGTGCTGCAGGTGGTGACGTTCATTTAGAATCCATCTGCGTACTGTCTGACAACAGAAGATGGTAGGCAATTTTCTTTCTTCAATAAAATAGTTAATGAAATATACTGACCATTTTGGAATTATTGCAACTCCATCTCTCCTAAAGCATCTCAAGTAATACTAACTCTTTAAGCTTGCTGCAGAAGCCATTCTCCCATTTTCATGTCTTGTAAAAGTAGGATGAAATAAAAGGTAACAGAGATGGGTCTAGGATGGCATAGAAGACGCTTTTTTAATAACAGACTCAAGTATTATGGCAATATTGGCACCTAAGGACAAGAACAAAGAATAATATTGTGTGCAGGCCACTCTTACAGGTTTGCTACCAGTCTGTAGTGGACACTGCATTTTTCTCTGAAGTAGGGTGCAGAGGAAATGGGATTTGTGCAAGAGATGCCAATATACTAAATAGATGGATTTAAAAGGCAGGTTCAATAATGAGAGTCTGGTTAGGCTCACTGGAGGAAGTGGTGGAACAGCAGGCGCTCAGTATGCTGCTTATTTTCCTGGACAATGACTCTCGTCCCCTGGTATGAGGTTTTGGGCAGAGGACATGTGAGGTCATTCAACCCATCAGGCATTATAATGCGCCTCTTCTTAGCCGAGGAGGTATTTTTATCTATCTATGGTCTAGCAGACATCTTAACAGACAACAATCATACCATACCATACCATTTTCTAAGCATGTTTAATCCTGAGCAGCATAGCAGGGAATCAGGAGCCTAATCCAGAAAGCATTGGGTGCAAGGCAGGAAAATAATTACTAGAAAGAATGCCAGCTCAACAGTCAAGAAAGTGTTGCTAGTCCATCTAACTTGCATGTCTTTGGACTGTGGGAGAAAACTGGAGCACACAGAGGAAACCCATGGAGACACAGGGAGAGCGTGCAAACTTCATGCAGGAAGTGAAAAGACAATGTTATGTGCAAAATACAGTGACAATGGCTGATAATTATGTACTGTAAAATTGTAACTTGTACTGTATGTGCAATTCTAATCACTTTACAATTGGCAAATACCTATACTTTATGAATTTACTTCATAAAGATATCACAAAGATACGAGGTGAGACACAAAAAAATATTTATTGCTGAATTACAGCATTCTAAACATTGTCACCTTCTATATATACAGTAATCCCTCGCTATATCGCACTTCGACTTTCGCGGCTTCACTCTATCGCGGATTTTATATGAAAGCATAACTAAATATATAACGCGGATTTTTTGCTGCTTCGCGGGTTCTGCGGACAATGTGCCTTTTTACTTCCTGTACATGCTTCCTCAGTTGGTTTGCCCAGTTGATTTCATATAAGGGACGCTATTGGCGGATGGCTGAGAAGCTAACCAATCAGAGCACGCAGTTAAGTTCTCCTGACTGAGAAGCTAACCAATCAGAGCACGCAGTTGAGTTCCTGCGTGCTGAATGCAGTGTTAACCAGGAAGTCTCGTCTCGCTCATTCAGCATCAACGTGTTTCGCTGTGTAAAGAGTTGTGCTCTTTAGTGTTTATCTTTGTGCATAGTCAAGCCCTTCATTATGGCTCCAAACAATCTGCTACTGCTTCAGGGACCGTGCCCAAGCGCAAGAAGAAGATGTTAATGATTGCCGAAAAGGTAAATGTTTTGGATTTGTTGAAGGCTACGATTCTTTTTATTTAAAAAGTAGGAAAGGAATATAAGATCTACGGCCGCAGTGTCCTTTTAACCAGGGTGCAAAACGAGTTGTAAGTGGATGTAATAAGGCAGTAGTCTGGATGGAATCTGCTTTAGGGATTTGGATTGAAGACTGCCAGAAGAAGAACAACGGCAGTGCTACACAATCTCCTGAAGTGGCTCCTTTACAAGGGCTGTAACGCTCTCCTTTGTTGTGCAGTAAAATTAAACTCATTGTTATCAGACAAGTCATCGTGTCATTGTTGGTGAGTAACCATAATTAATTTTCTTCTTACAGTGCTTAGTACATGTACGTATGTTTAGTGTCACTGTACACACATTTACTGTATACTATTTTTCTTGCATTGTATGTATTTATTGCTGGTGGCCTGTCTATCGTAATGGCTGTAACATATGTGATATCGGAGACACTCAATATCTTTAAAATAATATTTAGGTTTTACTGTATATAAACAGTGTGTTTATATACATAATTTCAATGAATCTTACATAATATCTAAGAGAATACAAAGGGATTATGCTGTATAACTCTGCGGGGAATATTTATAAACAGTGTGGGAGAGTTTATAAGGGCTTAAAATATATAAAAATAACCATACAAACATATGGTTTCTACTTCGCGGATTTTCACCTATCGCGGGGGGGTCTGGAACGCAACCCCCGCGATCGAGGAGGGATTACTGTACTCACCCTCCCGATCTCTACACCCCTCCATACGTATCTTCCATTGATTGAAACAGTGCTGGAAGTCTTCTTGCTTGAGGATCTTCAACAGGTTTGCCATTTCTGTCTTCACTTAATCCATTGAAGAAAAATGTGCTCCCTTCAGGTCACTTTTGATTTTCGGGAACAAGTAAAAACTACAGGGAGCTGAATCAGGCGAACAGGGAGGATGATCGAGGACAGGAATGTTTTTGTCACTTAAAAACTGCTTTACGGAAAAAACATTGTGCGCGGGAGCGTTGTATTGGTGAAGCACCCACCCCCCTCTTGACCTGGCCGTTGAACGTCTTCCACATTTTCTTGTCCTTCCCTTGAAACATTTGTGCCATTCAAAAACTTGTGCGTGAGACAAACTGTTATCACTATACACTGTTTTTATCATTTCTTAAGTTTCTGTGGCCGTTTTGTTCAGTTTTGCGAGAAATTTGATGTTGATTCGCTATTCGTTTTTTTCACCCGACATTATCACAGCAACTTGTGTAGCGATTGCTGTACAAATATTGACTGGGCTATTCACAGGATATACCTATCTGGTCTGTGGTTTGAGAGGGCAGGTAGGAGGGGATAAAGTTCTATGATTCGCATTCAGCTGACCTCCAGACGGTTTTCCAGGAAAGCCCCAAGCCCAGTCTGGTTATTTTTGTGTCTCATCTCGTAGACAATTCTTATTATATGTGTATTGTATATTGTTAGCATACTCAGGATTATTATAATCCTTGTTACATCTTTATTTGTATGTTTTTGTCTGCTGCTGTAAGCCTGCTATTTCCTTCATGATTAAAACACATTCCATCTATCTATTATTGCAAGGTCTCTGTGGCCTGATGAACTCTATTGTGAATCAGAAAAAGTAAAACATCAGTTTGGAAAGCAAATAGGAGCACAAAGACATGACAAAGCCATGGTTATCAAAACAGATTAAAGATGGGCACAGGTGAGGTTTAACTGTACAAGAAAGCGTAAAATAAACAAAAAACAGGGAGGAAGTCAAAGAAGACGACAGTGCTGGAAATAGAGGCCAAGATAAAACTGCAGCAGCTTATGCTAAATAAACGCTTGCTATGAATACCCAGATTGGTTAGCACACAAGCAACATTAGGTAGACAATGGCCAACCAAGAAGGTGAACAGTTGAGTGGAAGTGTTTGAAGAGGTGCAGCCCATGCCAGTATCACTTGACAGAAGAAGAGGAGGAGTTACAGCATAATGCTGAAGTCTTGTACAACACACAGAAATATTAATTACTTACAGGGAATCCTGCTTGTCCATTTATACCTTGTTTTCCCTGAAACAGTAAGAAGTTAATGAAAAAGCATTACAAATCTTTTTTCAAACACTAAGCCATAATTTTAAAAACACTAAGATTAGACAAACAGTTGATTAGGTGCTTAGACCTTTCCACAAACCCTCAAGCTTTATTTCTCAAACGTAAAGAATCCTAAGCGTAATCTATCTTTGCAAAGCTATGGAAATTAACATTCTCTTAGAAGTCAAAAAATAGTCCATAAAATATTAGTTTGGCGGTTTGGTGGTTGGCACCATCAATGTTTTACATGCTGCACTAAAGGCAGGGTCAGGATTTCATATCATAGTAAATATTTAGTCAACACTTTCATATTCTTATGGTTCCAAACATAAAGGAATGGTAGTAAATTCGAAGGGTCATGGGTGGGGATGGCTGGAGCCTATCCCAGCTAGTATGGTCCAGGAACAAACCCAGGACAGGGCGCCAGTCCATGGCACACACACACACACACACACAGAGGCCAATTTAGTGTTGTCAGTTCACCTAACCTGCATGCCTTTGGGCAGTTGGAGGAAACCCATACAGACACGGGGAGAACATGCACACTTCATGCTGGGAGGGCAAGGAACACAAAGCCTTAGTCGTCTTATCTCGCGGAAGCAGCACTACCACTGCACCACTGTGCCGTCCTGATTATAGAAGGCTTCTTTAACAGTAATTTATTCATTATTTATAGATTTAATAAATAAAACTGAAACTATTCAACCATTGTCAAGGTTTGTAAAAGTTTACTAATGAATAATAATAAAATTATGGTTATTCTAATCTGTAATTCATCTATAGCAAGTAAATAAAGACAGTGTGTATGGAGGGAGCACAAACATTTTTATAACTGAGAAACAAGTCATTTATGAATTTACAGTAAACACCAATTACAGCTGAGATGGCAAAATGCCTTAAACAATATTTTAGGATTATCTTTATTTGAGGCTCAGTGACACAAAAAAGTACAGGTCCACAAAATAGTCGTACAAACTTCAAATTCTGTTAAAACATTTCCATAGAATGTTGTTTCCAAACTTGCGGAAAATATAAACTTAAAAAGCTGTAAAAACTCACCTCTGGTCCTGGTACTCCATTAAATCCATGCTAAAAAATGAAGTGAATGGTAAAGGTAAATTTAATCTGTTCCGAAACATTAATGTGAGCATAGCAAGTAGCTAACCTCCCTTTTATTATTTATTGTACATTACTGTGTGTATTGTTTGAAGTAAAAGTACCAACCATGTAGTTTCCTGTACTCCAGATTAATCCATACATCTTAAGATAAAGTAGTAAAACAATGGATGATTGGCTTTATTAAAATGTGTCTCCTATGCAGAACAGGGTTGTGCATTTTTGTTTTCATGCGTTGGCGTGCCCAAGGTGGGCATCCATTACTATTGGGTTCCAAGCGACTCAATGTGTTTCTGAATCAGAAGGATCTTCCACAAAATTAACTAGGAAGAACAATATGAAATTTCGGTAACACCTTAGTTTAGGTACTGCAAAAATGCATCTATTACTCGTTTACTCTTACGTTACAAAAGCTTGACAAAGGCGTATTTGGGTCTTCATAACACATACAAAGCAGCAGTAAAGTGTTTATTCATCTCTGCAATGTAACCTACTAATAAAACATCACTTTGGAGTGGTCTGAGGTGGCTTAACTGAGACACGTTTCTCTTGATATTCCATATTTAGTATAAGACTTGTAACTCCATATTAACATGTAATTGTCAATATGCCACAGTGCACAGAGATACATAACCTATCTACTGCTGTTATTATGTTAGTATTATGAAGACACAAACTAGTGTTTATTAAGGCCTTGTTACATAAGAGTAAATGTGTAATAGATGCATTTTTTCACTACCTAAATTGTTACCAAAATTTCATTTTCAGTGCTCTGCTTCATCAGAGGCAGCAAGCTCATGAAGACTAGTCATTTATCATCTTCAGATTCTTGTCTAATGAATAAAACCATCAGACAGTGAGCAGCACAAAAGCCCTGCCAGTGGTTCATTAATTAAAATAACCCCACCCCAATTCCATATTGGCCAATATAAAGCAGAGTCTACTTTTTATCACCAAAATACTCGCAGAACCTCTGTCACATGTGGTATGTTGACCGGCTTGGCAGATGAAATTTGGCATGGACCACCAAGCGTAAAACATGTACAGTATAAAGAAGACAGCAAGGTAGTCAAAGCCTGTAATATGAAGCAGGCCTGCACTCAAAACAAATCATACATCACCTTTTATAGTTAACAGAGTTAGTTAAACCATTAGAGATAGAGAACACAGACCCTCTATACACATAACAAATATCAGTATTTCAAAAATGATCTGTAAAGAAATGTTCATGGTCTTACATTCTCTGATGCTTCATAAATGATCCTTCCAGGAGGACCAGGTGGTCCAGGTGGGCCTGGCAGTCCGGCTCCATCTCTTCCTGGCTCCCCCTACAAACATGTAAGAAATGTAAAATTGTATCATTATGGTCTGATAACAAAGAGACTTTCTGTTCATATACTGTAAATGTGTTCTTAATTTAAAATGTGGTGTCATAAAAAGAAATGGGTAAAACACTCTGGGTTCACTAGAATGCTAAATTCTCAATGGGACGTTCCATACTTATTACCTTAACTGATGAAATTTTATGAAGTGAATTAACAGATGTCCACAGAAGCAAAAAAATTGAACAATCTTATTAAAGATGGCATTATTTGTTTAACACATATCTGCCATGCTGGCAAAGAATGTAACTAAACATGAAATTTTGAGTGTCAAATTCCTGATTTTCATGCAAAATAAGGCAAAAAAAGGGAAGTAGCTTTTTTTTTTTTAAACTTACGTATTGCTGTGAAAGTATTCTCCTTTAAAAATAATTAGTTTCTCATAAATCACTGTATTGTCTAATACAGAAGTAGTTTGAGTAAAAATATGTGCTAGTCATTGAAAGATTTTACAGGGTCTTTCAGTAAGAAATCTAAAACTATCTTTGCCCCACCCAGCATGCTTTAGGTGCAGCAGATTTCACAGTACTGTAATACGGATGTTGCTGGAGAGTGGCGACGTGTTGCATGCTGGTTGGACATGCAAGCAGACATTTTGCTGTACTCTGTACACCTGACACTACTAGTAATAGCACTGGCAGAGTAATTCTGCTGAAACGGTGACAAAGACATAACTACACAAAATGCTATTCAGAAAAGAGCAGTGCAGTCCATCCCAGAATTCAAATGTGAACAGAACTTCACCTGTTTAGTCTTGAAGAGCGAAAGCTAATGCAGGATTTATAAATTCCCATCCAGCAGAATTCTTTCACTTAAATAGTGAACAACAAATTTGAGGACAACAAAGTTTTGGAAGTCTGGTGTAAACTACCAAGTCATATACAATTGTTGAAACAGAGCCCCTGACAAGTTGTACAAAATGTCTGGATAAGAAATTAGGACAGTAAGATAAACAAGCAAGCTTCATTGCTGGAATAGTTTCTTTTTTGTCAATATGTTGCTGACAGTGCATTGCTGTCACAGCTTCTTAATTTCACTGTTACCTTCTATCACCAAAATGGTGGTGTTATTACATTAACTCTCGAGGTCAATAAAACACAAACACATTATGAATTGGCGAAATTTATAACAGTTACTGTCTTCTTTTTCTCTTCTTCTTTTTCCACTTCTATGTGGGGTTGATGTGCTTGATCAGCCTTCTTCAAACAGCTCATTCCTGCACCTCCTCCTCAGTCAAGCCCTTTTCCTTCTGATCTTCTTTTACTTCATCCACCCCAACTTCAATCCCCATCACTCTTTTGCCCACATATTCATTGTTTTTCCTCATCACATGTCCATACCACTTCAACCTTCTTTCCTGTACTTTCTTAGTTATCTCTCCCACTTCTGTTGTACCTCTGATTTTCTCATTTTTAATTCTGTAATTTTTGTAACTCCACACATCAACCTCAACATTCTCATGTCTGCCACATTTACCTTCTTCTCCTGAGCTCCCTTTACTGCCCAGGTCTCGGTTCCATACATCATTGCTACATCTGTCTTAAAAAACCTTACCTTTAACATTTACCTTAATTCTTCAATCACCCAATACTCCTGATATCCATTGTTCCATCCTCTCTGCACTTTATGGATTATCTCTGCATCTAGTGTTCCCATTGAATCCTAGATATTTAAATGTATCCACTCATTTCAGCAGCTCACCCTGCAGGGTAAAATCTGAATCCTGATCATCTTTAAACCTCATATATTCCTTCCTCTTCAGTCCTCCAAAGCCCTTCTCCATTCTTCTAACTTCCTCTGCACTTCCAGTTTTCTACTGCTACACAACACAATGTCATCAGCAAAAAGCCTCCACCAAGGGGATAAGTGTTTTATCCCATGACTCAACACAACCATAACCAGATCAAACAGGTAAGGACTTAAAGAAGATCCCTGGTGCAGACCTTCTCTAACTGGGATCTTGTCTGTTACCTACCCCTTTAACCTGAGTTCTCATTCCCCCATACATACTCCTGGACAATCCTCACATACTTCTCTTTTACTTCTTTCTCTCTCATGCACCAAACCTCTTGATGTGTTACTCTATCATAAGCCTTCTCCAAACCAATTAACACCATTTGCAAACCTTTCTGTTTTTCTTCATATGTCTCTATCAGTGTCTCAATGCAAAGACTGCATCAGTAGATCCTCTCCCTGGCGTAAAACCAAACTGCTCCTGCCTTATGGTGGTCTCTTACCCAAACTCCTCTCTATAACCTTTTCCCAAATTCTCCTTGTGTGTCATGTTAGCTCCATCCCTGTCTTTTATATAGAACTGAATACAATTGTCACACAGTTGCTTAGTAAATGAAGCTTAATTTTTTTTAGCCTATGCCCAATCCTAATAATGTAAAAGACCCAACGACTTGGCTGTACAGCTTTCATCAGCTTTATGGAGGCTTCACAGATGAAATGTTGCATCTCTTACCTTCTTCTGTAGTTAGCCGTTGCTTTTATCACTTTGCAAACGTCTGCTAACACAATTCTTCACTAACTATGTAACCATAATAATACTGTTATACTCTAATTTACGAGAATAAATTAACTCTGTTCATAAAAACGATCGTGTTAACAGGAGTTTATCAAAGGTAAGTGATCAGACAGATCAGTTAGGCTACAGCAACATCTTGGTGGCTGCTCCTTTTGTAGAACATTTTATGTCAAATATTTATAAGGCACTGTACGTTGGCATCAGTTAACAATGTAATAGTTGCCTCAAATCAGTTAATCTGTTATTAAAGCTTTTGGTAGACCAATAAAGAACTATCTCTTAGTCAATGGCCTAGGGTTAGAATAAGGTCACCGTTCTTCTTGTGTGTTTTAATGGCTGACTAAACATGTTGCTATCAGGAAGGACATATAGCCTTAAAAAACCTACGCTCCAAAACCCCTAAAATATGGGAAGGGGGGAACTGGTTAACTTGGATGAACCGAGAACATGGCCATTAAACTGCCTGAAAGAAAATATCTTTGTAGACTCCATAAGTACATGTTTCTGTTTTTGTAGCAAATATCACATGATTAGGTTACCGCAAAGGAATAAAGAATGTCAAGTTTCAGCAGATTTCTGGAGGGAGGTTAATCGCTCATTTTATGGTTTTATGTTCTAAATTTGCAGCTTCCCTCACAACTCTTGTCAATTCCTCTTTCCATTGATTCTGTATGCCCTTACAACCCATCCAGCTGTTCTGCCATGGGAGAGACACAGGCTGCTTAACAGTACAGACATCTATTTTATTTCCTACAATTCCATGAGAAGGAACCCTTCAAGTCAATCACATAATGTGCGAATACTAGTAAACAAATTACTTTCTGCATAAAAATGCCATATCATATTTAAATGCGACAGTGTCTAGCTGTTTAAGCAGCAGTCAGTATTGGGTAGCAATTCATTGCATATACATACAAAAGAAATCACGTCAGTTATAAATCAAATGTAAAGACTGGGTGAGTTCAAAGCAAAGCATTTGTCTGAAAAGCTAATCTCAGAAGATGAGCCAATAGCTGGGAAATTTAGCACCTTCCAAGATATCCCTTCACTTTACACGATTCAAGATGCTTTGTAAATCTTCAAAGACACTGCTTATGAATTACTACCAGGTGCCTTTACTTCTGTGCCGAGTAGGACACTTACACGTACGGACAAACAAAGCAAAAAACACTCACTCTTTCACCTGGGTCTCCTTTGTCTCCCTTCAGCCCCTAAAAGAAAAAACAAATATACAGATTAAGATAAAATGTATTTCACCTTATTCTCATCGAATAAGTAAATATAGGCAAGGACTGACAGATGATATTTTCTTCCTTGGTGTTTTAAAGTATCTTTAAAGAAAGAACACAAAATCCATATTCCCATAGCAAAATGCTTTATATATGAATATCAAATACATGAATTTCCCTTTTAGGAACATAAGGTAGTATCTTTACAAGTTGCAATCTAATTATTATTTTGAATATAGGAAAAAAAGCACTTCATATAAAATTTCAGATTGAATGATTCTGCTAAAGACTACCAATGCCAGAGATCATCCATCTTTATTTTCAAAGCCTTGATGTAAGAGCCATTTTTCTAGTTCTATAAGATTCATGAATATTTTACTAGATGACAAAGCATAATCTATTGGAGGTTCCTAAAACCCCCGTAAGTAGAATTGTATTGGTATATTCTTGCCATTTCTAACAGCTTTGAGTAAACATTATTCTTCAGTTAGTGACCAGCCTTGCCACGTGTAAGGTGTAGAAGGTATAAGGTTTTACACCGTGCCTGCGGGCCTACGGTCCTTTTGAGTGTGTGAAACAACTCTAAGAAAACAGTGCTTATTTAAATACTGTACCGTACACTTAAGGCGTACAGAAGAAGAAATTAAGAATCTTTAAATGAAGAAGAAGAAAAGAACTTTTAAGTACAGAAATAACTAAAGTTTCTCAAGAAAAGCTAAGTTTAAAGAAGATACATTTTTCCTTTTTTTGCCTTTTATTCTGCGTGTGTAACTATTTTTTCTTTTATTCTTGTGTGGATTATTTGCTTTTAACTTTCACTAAATATTTTTAAAACAAACTTTTGGACTGAGAGATTTCTTTCGGCACATGTTTTACCCGTGCTTGATCTTGCCTTACACTATGGCGACTACACTTGATATAAAAATGCGTGGCATTTTCATGTACTGGTGGTTAAACAATCAGAAAATATATTTCTGGTCCTCAAAAAACAAACATTCTTTTATACTTAGGATATGCTCTAAATTGTGCTGCTGTTAAATATAGTAACATGTTTTTTTGGAAAATATGAGCAGAACAATGCAGGTTCAGCCATGGATAAAGGCAAAATCCCAACAGGTCCTGCTATACGGCTTTAAGCAGCACACTCTCATAACAATATTTTTTTTTCTAGGGTACTTTTATTCCGAGTTAAACAGACATTTGTTTCTCTTTTGCTGCTTTGTGTGCCCTATTTTAACCAAACAAACTGTAGATGGGACATACGGAAAGAGTAAAGGCTAAACTTAGAGGACAGGAATCGGTGGATTCACTTACTACTCTGTTATCACACACCTCTTTTTTCCCCCACTTACTCACTTGACTGGGACTAATGCTTCCATTTACCTCATTTCAGTACAACATTCAGGAAACCAATACGGACACCTCCAGGAAAACTGTTGTTGTGCTTGCTTTTTCAGAATAAATACCAGTTGATAACAATGCATTACAGAGTACTTTGCACATCCAAACACCATAGTAACATGTCCACTGATGGGGTTTGGACAATACTGTGTGAACGGCTGACTTTATGAGACACAAACAGATAGAAGTGCATCTGTTTGCAAGATAAACAGTATCATATTACAGACCAGGACTTGACAGACCAGTCCTGAGGTTCCGAGTAGGAGATCCGACTTGAGGGCGTTTCAGTTGAAAATAGGAATTTTGAAATTTTGCCTTTCCAGACTTCCCAAATGGAATGCAGCATCATATATTTCTTTTTTAATCTTGTTTCCACTCTTTTCCCATTGAGAGGAATGCTTTAAGGAGGTTAGGCTTAGTTTGACTTTTCTGTGAACCAGCACTGGTGAAATGAACATTTATTCATTTATTTGAGCTCACCAGGTCTGTTATATTATCATTGTGGTCATGCCAAATCTGTCTTTAGCTGTTGAAATTATATAGCACCCAAAATACAAACAACACAAAGCACTATGCAAGGAGACATAGCAAGACACATCATAATAAACGATATTTAAAATAGACTGTATTATATATGGGAACATTGTATTAAAGAATCCCTAGTTTCACTTCAAAACTCACTAAAATCCTGCATCTTTAAGGCTAACTATGAGGCAGCCTCAGCCCTCCATTATCACAGAAATTGTAGATGGCTTTAAAACTATTCAAGTTCTATGCTGTATTTTAAATACATAATCATGGCAAATGCAATAGCAAAATCATAAGTCATAATTTTCTAATGTTCTAATAAGTCAAAACTCATCAAGCATCTGTTACACAGAATTACAGCACACATCCCTATTGTTATGAATTTTTTAAACAAATCAAAAAGAAAAGAATGGCAAAATAAGTGATGCAACATACAAGATGTACTGTACTGTGCTGGGTGAAAAGCCATTGATTTGAACTTGATGCTCGGACATTTTCAAAATTGTGCGCCCTGAGACCTTGACAGAATATAAAATGGCCTGTCAGCTTAACTACTGTACAGTAAATGTGGTATCCATGTTGAAAGTGCACGATTACCATTGTCCATGAGGAAGGTAAAGTGTCATGGCAGTTTTGTGCTTACAAGACACCATAAGCCACAATGGCAATAATTTTGTACACTTATTCTGGGTGGTTCTTAATTTGGAATTAAATAAATGATAAGGAAAGCACATAGTACAACTGGCGTGAATGACTAATAAATATTAAATAACCCACATTTGTTCTGGTTTGCCTCTATAACTAAACTATCTTTATAGAGGAACTGCATGTATTCTATTAAATATAGAAAAGATATTTCAAAGCCACTTGAAAACTTTTAACTCTGTTACGAATTATACTTGGAAACAAAGTTGCAGAATGCTCTACATTTCTGGAGAGGCATTCAAGAATAAACAGCACTGAATTTAAATGCAATAACTGGAACAGTCCAAAAGAAGATTTTTAAATAAAGCTAGCAATAATTTAACTATATTATTGAAACACAGTAATAGGATAAAATTATAATATTTCATAGTAATCACAGGACTTTTTTCACACTTCAGCAACTCATTTATACAGTATATATAATGCTGCAATTTTTAATGTGATTATTTATTTCCTAATTACCTTTTATTCATTTTATTTGGTACCAAGGGTATTCCATCTCTGTGAAGCACCACACATGAATTCTAGCGTGTCGTCGTATGACACCAGTTTCCTGTACAATGAGGTTTCCCTGCCTGTAACAAACCTCTCTAAAGATTGAAATCAATACAGAAAATATGTAATGTTGTCTTACCTCTGGTCCAGGGAAGCCATCTAACCCTTGTTGACCATCTTTTCCTGCTGCTCCAGGTATTCCAGATTCACCCTAAGAAAAGCAAAATGATAAAAAGCATTGAGTACACACAGACAGCCAGAAGTGAGTGACACCGATATCATTTGAACATCATGTTCTTGTTGTTCATTTTAACCACTTGGCAATGGCTGGCTACCTGTATGGAAGATTCAATGTGTGAATTACATTTCAATGCAATGTGTATGGATTGGCACCAATTGGTCATGTCATAATTAAAAACATATCAACTAAATGATTGATTGCTTGTCTCTATGGCACACAATTTTCAAGCCACTTTAAAATGCAATACAAAACTATCCATGTCCACAGACTGTGTGTATTAACTAAAAGCAAACACATTGCATTTTGTTTAGCGGCCTCTCCTAGTGTACTGTATTTCGATTGAAGACCAGGCATATTGAAAATTGATTGATCGTTTGGTTGATATATTTTTAATTATGACATGATATATGCATATGTATTGCAGCTAAGACTTACATTGGGTGTGACGAGGATGGACAGGATTAGAAATGAGTACATTAGAGGGTCAGCTCAGGTTGGACAGTTTTGACACAAAGACAGAAGGGCGAGATTGCTTTGGTTTGGACATGTGCAGAGGAGAGATGCTGGGTATATTGGGAGAAGGATGCTAAGGATAGAGCTGCCAGGAAAGAGGAAAAGAGGAAGGACTAAGAGAAGGTTTATGGATGTGATGAGAGAGGACATGCAGGTGATGAGTGTGACAGAAAGATAAGGAACAAGATGACCCACTGTGGCAACCCCTAATAGGAGCAGCCGAAGGAAGAAGAAGAAGATGCATGTGTATTGCACAACAATGTAGTTTACATGTTGGATTGCAATTCATTTTGACACAAATAATCTTGTATACACCTGCAGCCAGGACAGCATAATAATACAAATCAAGGCATTAAGGCTTTTTTATTTTATTCACTGTTGTGACCTTAATTTGGATTGAGAGGGACCGAAAGTGGATGATAATTACCTAGTACACACATAAGGACGAGGGAACAACACAGAGGAGTGCAGACAGCAAAACCCTGGGCTTAGATCTGCATACGTGACCTCTTTTATCAAGTGATTAGCTTGCTAGCTGTTCTATATGGCCACAGTCCAAAGATACGCAGGTTAGGTGGACTGGCGATGCTAAATTGGTCCCAGTGTCTCTATGTGTTCACCCTGAGAAGTACTGGCACCCTCTTCGGGGCGTGCTCCTCCCTTGTGCTCTATGCATGATGGGATAGACTCCAGCACCCCGTGTCCCTGCTCAGGATTAGGCAAGTTTAAAAGATGGTATGGTAGTTATTGGTAATTTAGTATTCAGAACTGTAAAATGAATACATTTTAAGGGTTAAAAAGTAGACAAGGTTATCTAATTAAATAATTCTTCATTTAAATGACTGTAAGACAATCACAGTTGCCTTAGAAAGTTCAGAGAAGTGCCAATTCAGAGATCAGATGTCATCTTGTCTGGATTTTAGGGGGATTTATGTGGATGACATCACAAGTTGGAATGGGGAGAACTCAGACTGCTACACAATCAGTAAGAATGATACATTTAAAATTGAGCTTTTTGACAATAAACTTGTTATTTAAAAATATGACTACAAAGTTATCACAACAAAGTTAAGGGAGAGGAAAGTAAAATAAACGTATGGTATCTAAACAGCATAATAAAAAGAAAGAAAAAAAGAAAAAAAAATTAAGCAGGCTTAGTTTGGGAAATTACAATGTGAATAAAAAGCTTATTTTACAAGTGAAACAAGCATGCACAAGTGAAGGGGACCACCACTCTTATAGACCCTTTCTCTACCAGGCATCTGCCATTCTGTGACAAAGTACACATCAACCTCACTCATGTAAATATTGCATTTAGCAAATACAATTAATTTTGTTATTTGTGAAAAAGGCACAGATCATTTTAGCAAGGTCTTTGAAGTGTCTTTCAATGTTTTAAAGTAAAAATTTCTAACTTTTTGCCAAAGGTCTGATGCTGCATTAGGTCATCATCATCATCATTATTTCTTTTTGCTTTTTTCTGGTAAGGGTCAAGATAGAAACACACTGAGCTGTGCTGGTAAATGACTTTTTCAAACACGTGTGCTTACACTTACCTTTAATCCTGGCATACCAGGAATTCCACGATCACCCTAAAAGTGTAAGAGACAGAGTATGGTGACAATAAACACATACAATATTAAAATATGAATGAAAACAAAGTGACAGGAAGTAAACCTGCTGAATACTAACAAGACAAATCACTTCTTACCTTTGGTCCAGGCATGCCTGGAACTCCAGGAAGTCCCTAGAAAACAAGAAAAAACAAGTTAAGTATGCATGTCTATACCATAAAACAGCGAAAAGAGAATTCTGTACTACATTAAATAGGACATAACTGTATCATTTATACAGTATTCAGTGGAGTCCATTATGAAGGAAATATATACAAATATTTAACGTATAGTTTTGAATTTTAGAATGAAAGTAAAATCCTGAAACTCTGTTTGAGTGATATTAATAAATTTAAAAACAATTAACTTCATACATTTATTTTTATATTTTACTTTGTAACTGACCATAAGAGGGAGTGATAACCACACACAAAGTTTCATGTTCAAAATACTAAATATCACGGGCTTGCTTAGGTAATAAGTGCAATATACAACAAGGCAAACTGTGAGAAACCAAAAAAAATGTGGCTGTCTTGTAGAATAATGGCCTTTGCATGAAGAATACCACCCACTTGTCCTTAGAGCTAAGCTGGAGTCTTGGGTTACTAAATTGCAAACTGATTTAAGAGGAGGTGCCAAACCATAAGAAAACCCAAACTGACATCCCATTATAGTTCAAATGAGAAGAAAGAGTGATGGTGGTGGTCACGGAAAAGCAACCAGCAGTCATGTGAGCCACACAGCCTGGTCAGACTCTGTAGGAGTGACACAAAGTTGTCCTGTGAGCTGATCATCTCCAAAGTGAATGGTGACAGTTGCATTCAGAAAGATCTATACTGAAGTCACACACCCGCTCCAATGTTAAATGTCCGCTTTGCTGTGGCTTGCTGTACAGATTCCCTCTTCCACTGTTTTCATACACCCCTCTCAATTGTAATGACACATTTACACTCTCTACTTATGCATTAGTAGTTTGTCTCATACAGGCATATTCAGCTTTTAAAAACAGGAATGTTTGCCATAATTCTTGAAACAGCATGTGATTTGTGGACGCTGTCTTTTTCCAATCATCATATACTTTTTAGTTAAATATGTTTTGTCTTGAATTACTTCCTTAACTGGACTTCTCATTTCATTGTTTCTATGTGTGACTGATTTCATAAATATGCCTAAAATATTTGTTTCTAATATGTTTTTTGCATACTTTTTTTGATTGAATTCTCACGCAGAGGGGATTCGTTATTCTGAAATAGACAAATAGCTCCCATGATGCTTTAAAAAAAGTCTTGCAAATCATGTAAAGCAAGGTAGGCACATTTTACTTCATTGCCAGCTGCTGTTCATTCCGCAGTGCCAAAAGCACTTGTGAACCTGTAGTCTGAAACAATACCATCACAAGCAGAGCTTTAAAGCGAAATTCAGTAGACATGCAAGAAATTAAGTATGTACTGGCTGAAAGGCTAGGAATTGCTTATATATGGTCTATGGGTAGTTTGCATGTCTACCTCATGTTTGCAGATGATGTGCGATGACTGACTACAACTAGACCCTGTAAACCAAACTAAGTTTTTGTTTAAAAACACAGACATTTCTCCTTGTTTTCACCTTTTGTCAACACTGCACTGGCATTTTCAACCAAAGAAAACGAATACTTCTGAAAATGCTCTCCCGAGCTGGATACTCTTAAAAATACTGGCATGGCATTTTACTGTGGACAGGTAAAAACGAGGATTTCTGAAAACGCAGACTCCATCACACACTATTGGATTCTGCTCATTACAATGTCTCATGACTGGTCACTCTTCACAGAAAAATATCATTTCGACAGACATTGCTGCTTTCCATGGCATCATTGTGTAACTTACTTATATGCATCTAAATTGCGTTCAGTGCAATTTTTAGAAATTGTTCTTCAAGCTGCTAAGTCACACTGCACAACACAGTCACCAGTTGTATACGTGCTCAAACTACACAAGCACGTTTGGCATGATTGACATGCCATGACGTGGGTGTTCAAACTATATGTGTCCAAAGCACACTCAGATGCCGACATGAGGAAATTGACACATGAGATTGCTCATACTATAAGATGGCCAGCCAAAATTTGTAATGACAAGAAATTTTCCAATCATGTGAACATCCAGTTGTAAGATGCAATCAGGCACCACAACCACTCTCATACCACATATGGAACAACAGATAAAGAAGCTGCAATTCAGACCGACTCGGAAAATCAGTTTGTGACTGCAAATTGGGTGCAAAATCATGCAAAAATTGGACAGCGTAAACATGGTTAAGCATATCTACGGTGTGCACATGCCCATTGTAGGCAGACAATTATGTCATATACGTATTTGGTCATTTTAGTATGGATGGATATACTTTCTTGTGAAAATGCTTGTGTGAATGAGGATTTGTTTAGTTTAAAAATGTCATTTTTATGAAAAAGTGTACTAGTGTGGACATAGCCTCAGTATGACAAACTCATGTAAGAAAAGCAGGTGTTTGGTCAATGCAGTACAAAGTAGAACTGGGCTCCTATTCACAACTGAGGCAAGACAGGAAATGCACTTTGTATTATATAATTTATCTTTATTTTTTAATGATAGAAAATAGTGCTAGATTATTTGAAAAATAAATACTCACTGGTTTACCGTCTGGTCCACTAACTCCAAATGCTGAGCCTTCTGTATCATCCTAAATAAAGAGAGCAAAGGATACATTCAGATTTGTGTTCTTTCCTAACTGCATTATGAAACCGAGGTGTGTAAAGTGCATAATAACATTAAAAGTATTCTGCTTTATTCCATCCTCACCCTGAGCTACTTGCTAACAGTTTTCATCTTATAACTGCATTTTTATTTTTACATATGCAGGTGGACCTTTAACTTTTTCCACTTAATGTACAGAGTAAAAAGCATTTGCAAAAGAAGAAGAATGTAAATATTTGTTAATCAGTTTAAACAAAAGTTGTTTTCCTATAGTCACCTCAAAGACAAAGCCTTTTGATTTTTTGCATATGTTTACTTCCTTTTTACTTGCTCTATTCTACTGGATTTAAATTGAGAAAAATTAAAAAATTAAATAAAATGTAAACAATAAATGGTGCATACTTGGTAAGTCATATCAAATACTCCACTTTAATTTCTTCATTTTCATTGGTTTACACAGATTAACAGCAATATTAAATAAGTAAAAAATATAAAAAGTAAACAGGGCATAATTGCAAGTTTACACTGGAAGTCGGCTAAAGGTACACACAGTGCATCCCTATTAATGACCTTGACATAAACAAATATAAAACTTCATAAATTTGTTATTATTTTTGACTTAATGAGCTAAATAAGCAAGTGATTGAGATAATGTCTACACATAGGTGTGGCCTGGGCCAGCGCCTCCAATAAGAAGAATTAGGCATTCACCTAGGGTGCGGTGCATAAGCGGGGGGGAAATAATAAAGGTATACAGGCTACTGAACAGTCGGGTTGGCGCACTAATAAGCTTAGCCTAAGGTGCAAAATAATCTAGAACTGGCACACAACTAATCAAATTTAGCACAGCAGATATTTTAACACTTTCTGTAAAGTGATAGGTGAATTAAGAGTGCCCCATATATGTTATCTTCTTTATACTTACAATGCCAAATGCAAATCCTGGTCCTGGAGGTCCTGGAGGTCCCGGTGGCCCTGGTAGTCCCACAGGGCCCATGGGCCCAGGAAGTCCAGCCAATCCAATTTCACCAGGATTTCCTGGAATGCCCGTATCACCCTTTGAACCCTAAGGAATCCAAGACAATTTTTTAGTTTTATATATAATGCAATTCCTAATGCATCTATGTAATGTATACACATACACACATACATGACAATCCTGGCACTGTACAGTATCTGTTCATTTTATTGCATTACTTTTCATGATGCCAAAAAGCTTTGTAAATATCATGGAAAGATTATAAACTACAGAGTTTGGGAAATTACACGGAATAGTATTTATAAAACAATAAGCAATTTAACAAGCACAAAGACGTCACTGATGATCAAGAAAAGTAACATTGCCATGAATTGTTTACTGTGGCAGAAAAGTGTACACAATCAACTAGATCAATCAATTTATACTCAGAGCTTTCTATTAATTTGTCTATTATTGACTAAACAATGTGTTTGGGATTTGGTGAAGCATTTTGATCAAATGTGACCTTCAACCCTACATACCAAATAGCAAGAAATAAAACACAGTGTTTTGCACACAATTAAATGGCGCATCCAGGGGGCTCAACTGTGATGAGAACTGAGAACAATGGCTGGCATTTGACCACAGCTGACACTGTTAGCAATATAAGTGAACGACACATAATTGAACCAGTCTCATGAAGAAAGGGCTCATCGAGTGATGAAGTGTAGTATGGACTCCATCAGTAGAATACAGTAGCATATTTCAAATATGTCCAGTTTTATAACGACCAAAAATACAAGGATCAGCCACATCCAAGTTGTGTACTTCTATTACATTTATACAAATTAGAGTCTCCATAGATGAACAAACCTTTCTTGTTTTTATTTTAATATATACAGGTGAAAGTGTTTTACATATAGATCAGGATGGCTCAGCATTCTGGGCCACTAAAGAAACAGAAACTAGAGGTGGGTCACAGCTTTGCATTAATTATGTTTAAAAAGTAATCATAGCCTATTAGATTTTCCATTAAACTCGTTTATTTTTTGTGTGTGCATTACTGGCAGAATCAAATAGCTGCTCTTGAACAAGTTCACTGTGGAAAAGTCATGTTTGCATAGTTGGCTTAATGCAAGTATGGTCAACAAAAATACGGGAAATCTAAAGTTGTTCTTAAATTGAGGGTTGTGCAAGTTCAGCACTTTCAAATCTTATTTCTAAGACATTGCAGCTTTGGATGAGAACCATGTCTAACTTAATTTTGGTTTTTTTTTTATCCCAGTCAGACATCTCTTGATTTGCTTGGTTTTAACAGAGAATGGATCTTTGAGAGACAGATATGCACTTGACTAGTTAAATCTGTCAAAAACAGACCAGTTTTCATCCAGTCGTCCAGAGTTTTTTTTTTGTTTTTTCTGTCCTCCCTGGCCATCGGACCTTACTTTTATTCTATGTTAATTAGTACTGCCTAATTTTATTTTTTATATTTTGTCTTTTTTTCTCTTTCTTCATCCTGTAATGCACTTTGAGCTACATCATTTGTATGAAAATGTGCTATATAAATAAATATTGTTGTTATTGTTTTTAGCTTTCTGATGTTTACTGTTTATGCTTGGAAAGAATGGTTTTTGATAGCCATCTACAGTATGCAGTACAGTAAATGTGTCTCTGTCATAAGATGGTGCTATTATGAAGCTTTGTCTTCAGTGGCCTATTTTGCCAGTAGTTGCTAAGCACCACAAAGGTCATTTTAAATAAACAAAAATGATTGCAAGTAATGCAGGAATACGTGCTTGAACAATATTTCCAATAACACCACCAGATTGCCATTTAAAAACTCTACCTTTGAGTTTTGCATAGCCAGAGATGAATGACAAGAAATGAAGGAACAACCGAGCAACAAAGCATCAAAACGTGAGCATCTGGTATGGAGAGCTTTAACAGAGTTGTGTATTGGACAAACACACACACACACACACACACTCACACATTTACCTTTATATTGTACTGTATATCAGATTTCTGATATGCATATTCTAGAAATATTTTGTTAGATATTTTTAGCATCTTTTATAATTATAATCATTTATACTACCTTTTAATATTGTTTAATGAACATATTCCTGATCTTGATGGCCCTTTTAGATCTACCACGTTTTTCACACTTTCAAACTGCATATGCCTTCATTATCTGATACAATTAAATAGAAAAATATACCCATTTTAAATCTTGTAATTAAAATATGTTAATAAGTTATATGGGAATAATGTAGTTCTTTTTTTTTTTTAACTTTTTAGCAATATTTTCATTCTGCTTTTTCATGTGGTGTGGTTTCATCTGTTCCGATGCTGAAGTAGTTGCAGCCTTTCATCATACAGTACTGTGTCTGCTCTGCTTGTTTTTAATTGTTATTATTAGGAAACAATGAAGGGCGCAAACTATACAGAAAAAGAACAGAATAATATGCATTTAAAGCTACAGCAAAAATAGAAGTATTTCTAAATCTACAGTATATATATAAAAGTCAATGTGTGTATGTAAGTATGTATGTTCCAACATCACGTCAGAACGGCTGGAGCAATTTTCATGAAACTTGGTACATATGTTTCTCATTGGTCGACTAAAAATACTGTAAGGTGAAATCAACCCTAACCCACCCCATTCTTGGGGTGGGGGGGTGATCTTACAGTCTTGTATGCATGTTATCATCCAGTTGACACTCTGAACAACCACCAGAGGGCGAACTGGAGGTGACTGCTAGCATTCTTTATGTTTGAGCACCATTGCGCCCCTGTTGCTTTTGAAATTAAATAGAATTCTACGCGTGCAAGTGTGTGTGTCTGTCCGGCCCAAAAGTGAGATGTAGAGTCGGGGTGAGGGCTCCAGCTCTGAGGATGCGCAAGCAAGGCCAGCACACCAGCAAAAGGAAACATCCTAAGAAAGACACTCGCTTAGCTGCTAATGCACAAACGATGCCAGCATGTCGGCAACATGAATCCTCATAGCAGAGAGATGCCCAGAGTAGTTCTGACGATTTCAATAATTTGTAGGATTGGCTTACACAGTTAGCACATAGCAGGCGACTGCCAGCATTCTTTATGTTTGAGCGCCACTTCGCCCCTGTTGCTTTTGAAATTAAATAGAGTTGGCCGGTTACAAGTGTCAACTGGATGATAACATACATACAAGACCGCAAAAGACGAGGACATTAGTGAGTCTTTATTGTTTGGTAATTTATTTTTATTTTTAAAGCTGTGTTTTGTTTTGTTTTTTTTTACTTATGTTTTTCTCAAACAATTAAAAAAAAAACTCTTTATTTTCCTCCCGGGCAACGCTGGGTATTTCAGCTAGTGTCTTATAAATGTAAAAATCACACTGAATGCAGAATAAGAGAAGAGAAAAAATACCAGCTAACTACTGTAAATGAGATCAATTATTATCACTGATTGTGGATCTGGTTGGAACAAAAGCCTGTAGCCACTTTGGGTCCCAAGGACTGTTTTTGGGCCCCACTGTATTACACATTTTGGTAAATAACTTCATCATACATATATATATATATATATATATATATATATATATATATTATATATTGTCAAGGATGCCGGGGGCCACGACCCGGCCGGGACGCCTTGGAGGACCGGAATTGGGCGTGCGCCCAGCTGGGATCACGTGGGGGCCGCCTTCCTGGTTGCATTGGGGGCCACGGCTGCAGGGCATGGAAGCCCCATCCTGTAGGGCCTCGTGGTCACCGCCAGGAGGCGCCCCAATGCCTTGGGAATCCTGGAACCCAGTACTTCCGCCACACCAGGAAGTGCTGGGGGGAAGAGAAGCAGGGACACCCGGAGAGCTTCCAGGAGAACAGCCGGCACTTCCGCCACACTGGGGCGTGTCAGCGGGAGATTGCCGGGGAGCACCTGGAGCTCATCCGGATGCGGATAAAAGGGGCCGCCTCCCTTCATTCGGGGCGAGAGTCGGGAGGAAGTAAGACGGAGCTGGAGAAGGCAAGGAGGCGGTCTGAAGAGAGTGAAGAGAAAGGCATTGTGTGGCCAGGACTTTGGGGACTTTGGGGGTTTGTGGTGCACTTTATTGTACATAGCTTGTAAATAAACGTGTTGTGGGTGACATGAACGTGTCTGCCTGTCTGTGTCCGGGTTCAAGTTCACAATGGCGCCCAACGTGGGGCAGGAGGCTGTGCGCACGATGAGGGGAGAGACAACGAGAGGGCTGGCAGGACACGGGCTGTTGAGTGCCCCAGGTCCTAGCGCCCTCCGCCCCGAGTCGGCGGCAGTCTCGCGCTGCTCTATAGGGACACAGACGGGGCAGAGTCTCTTTTTGCACAATAAGGAGACTCAAACCGTCAGGGTGTCCCAGAGGAAAAGGAGGAATCGAGGGAAGAATGCCGGTTCCTCCGATATGGGAGGACGTGAGGCAGGCGGCTCACGTCTGGTTGCTGGCCGCCCTCTGCGGGGGCAGAGGGAATCCCTGAGGCCGATGGAGAGGAAAAGACTGCAGGCGGTTCCAACACCAAGAGGGACATGGGACCCGCGGGGAGGGTGCCGAAAAGGCAGGTACCGGGGTGTCGGATGGAGGGGGGAACACTGCCAGTGCGTGGCACAAATGGACGCCGGGGAAGGGTGTCCAGGCAGTGGTTCTGCCCCTCTCTTTCTGTTTGTTGCAGGACCGGACCCCGGACTGGCAGTAGGACCCACTCCGTTGGGAACCTGCCCTCAGGAGGCGGGCCATCTGTGGGAAGGACTCTCCGCTGGCGAGGGGGTGCCGCCACGGCTGGCGGAGTCTACGGAGGAGCGAGTGGCTCCTACCAAGGGGGCGCAGAGGCCTCGGAGGGGGTTCCGAACGAGGGGGCCCCGGGGTGCCGGTAAGAGGGGGGAGCGCAACCTGTGCGAGGCACAGGGGGACACCAACTGGTGGTGTCCAGGGAGCGTCTCCGCCCCTATTCCTGTTGGGAGAACAGGGCCGGACCTCGGCGACCCAGGAGTTGGACCCGCTTCGGGGATATGCTGCCCTCGCTGGACGGGCCGCTCCTCCCGAGTGGTCTTCGCTGGCGGTGGGGCACTGTCAAGGATGCCGGGGGCCACGACCCGGCCGGGACGCCTTGGAGGACCGGAAGTGGGCGTGCGCCCAGCTGGGATCACGTGGGGGCCGCCTTCCTGGTTGCATTGGGGGCCACGGCTGCAGGGCATGGAAGCCCCATCCTGTAGGGCCTCGTGGTCACCGCCAGGAGGCGCCCCAATGCCTTGGGAATCCTGGACCCCAGTACTTCCGCCACACCAGGAAGTGCTGGGGGGAAGAGAAGCAGGGACACCCGGAGAGCTTCCGGGAGAACAGCCGGCACTTCCACCACACTGGGGCGTGTCAGCGGGAGATTGCCGGGGAGCACCTGGAGCTCATCCGGGTGCGGATAAAAGGG
>JANRMT010062814.1:121375073-121428984 GCA_026402145.1 Polypterus bichir lapradei | reverse complement strand
GATTTGTAGCTTAAAAGTATGTTTGGTTTAAAAGATTTTAATATAACTATTCAGTGTAACAATTTGCTATAAAATGTCATTTGCATTTACTGTGCTTGGAATTATTTCAGATTGTATAGGTAATACTCATTAGTGTTAAGAATATTCATTTTTATTTTCCTTTGTTATCTAAGCTTTAATCTAAGCCACTTGTTCCTTAAGTATATAAAATATACAGTATATAATAAGTATACAAATTATAAACATATCAGATTGCTCATTGCTCTCATGTTGCTTGTCATTTACGTTTTTGTGTGCAGCAGTAGCAGATGATGGCCCTCTGTGGTGGTTTTAAACATTAAAAAAAAGAACTGCATATGTTTTTGTATAAGTTTGTAATGTAAATGTTCAGTTCAACATAACAGGAAAGTGTACTTATTTCTTGGAAAGTTATTATTATTAAATACTGCAAATGTTAATATGTACAGTTAACAGCTGCTCCCGATTTGTGAATGTTTTATACAATATAATATATTGCACTACTTAAATCTTGTTTAATAATTATTTTGATAAAACATTAATAATTAAATATTATTTATTTATTTATTTATTTTATTTACATGCTGAATTGCTGAACATGCATTTTATAAAGTCCATGCAATTTTTGCCTCACTGATTATCTCAGCAACATAAAAAAATTGTCCAGCTCATGCATGCAAATTGAAAATCAAAAAGACCACCACAATTTTAAAATTAATATGGCAGAAGCAGGCAAAGTACAGAAATATTTCACTCACTACTGATATCTAATGATATCATTTGGCAAATATTACATTGCAAATAACACACTTTTAACAAAAAAGAGCATTCAAAATTCTTCGTACAAAGCAGTAATCAAAAGCATATAAATCAATCACAAGGAAGATAAGAAGGCCAAAAACAACTTCAAAACTGAGGACAGTTAACACTTTTAACCAGGAAATTCATATTTGCACATATCAGTTTTAACTAATATAATAATCTATGATTAAATTATATGCTGTAATGCAAGGACTTCCATTCACCAGATGCAATATCCTAAATGCTGGAAAATGTTCAATGCGGACAAAATGCAAGGGAGTAGCATGCCGAAAGAGGATACCTGGACCAATGCTGCCCTAATGGATGAGGGCTTGGTATAATAGGACAGCAGTTCTACAAGGTAAGGAGGGATAGTAGGAATCATGCCCTAATTGGACAAGAAGAAAGGAAGTAAATCTAAAATTAGCAGTACAATGCTATGCACAAACCACAAACAGGGGTGTGTAATTCACTGGAATGAACAGTGTGTGAAAAATTAGAGTGATGATTTATCATTACTCTTAATTATGGACAGATTATATGACCTGATTATATAAAATAAAGTCACTGTGGTTTTGTTCATTAACATGATCTACAATTACCATCATAAATATAAAAAATATCTAGTGTGAGCTGAAATATACAAAGCTCAAGCAAAGTCAAATAATAGATAAACAAATCTAAAATGGGAAAATTAGATCTTGCAATCAATTTTTTATCAACCCTAATACAAGATAATACAAGCATCAGTTAAATCCCTTTAACTCTCAATCACAGTAACTAAAGTTTAAAAAGATTAACAGGGCCACTGTATGGGAGGACAGCAGTGCATAGTGTATAGCTGACTGCAGGCATAAAGCCTTGCTGAACTGTGAAAGCATGGTTTATTGGGTAAGCAGAGTGGCCTGCTAATTGAAAAAGAAGTCATTAAATTAAAATGCAGTCTCCTGCTATATTGTATATTCATTAATTGCCGTAAAGCATATCTTGTTTGTTTGTCAGAAAGCTGTGTCGAGAAAAGGAAGCACTGTGCCTGCAGCAAGGCATAGTCTGTAGAGTGGTTTTGTGAGTGAGAGAAGCATAAAACTGAAAGAGTGATAATTCAGTTCTATGCCAAATCTGGTATTTATTATTGTTTTTGGGTTTAAATACTGGAATTCAATTTTTTCTTAAATGAATGCTTAGCTTGATTTGTGGACAGGGCTTCTGGAGCATAGCGTGTGGTAAAGCGTATTAAGGGGTCCATGGCCGTGTTTTCAGATAGAAACAGTGCAGTAGCTCAGGCATGTGGGTGCAGGAGCGCTCCACTGTGAGACAAAACTGTAGAGGCAAGCTGATTGCTTGTTATGTGCAGCTGTTGTAAGCTCAGCTGTTCTTCACTGACAGGTTGTTTGGTGGAGCCCCTTGCCCACAAGATAGAACAACCATAGGGTGGATTGACAGAGAGGAAGAAACAAATTGAGGACTCAGTCAATTGAAAGTAAAAGAGCAGAGAGGATTGGAATGGAGGGCAGTGCAGAAAGTAGGCAGGGAAACCCCAAGATGGAGCGATGCAAGAGGCTCTCAAGGGGCAGATCAGATCACTTCTGCTGAGTAGTCAAGAGCAAGAGTGATCAGATGCTCTTAGGGATTCTTGCACTGTTGACCAGACCTAAGGGAAGTGTGAGCGGGGTGAGACGCGACAGGAGCACTGCAATGGAGAGATGACGATCCTGACTGGTTTTATTGTTGGGGTTTGGGTATTTCTATTTATTGCTTTTTTAACTTTCTCACAAGCAACTGTGTTTTAATGTGGATTATTTGTTTATTTGATAAAGGAACTTGCACCACAAGGCACTACATAAATAAAATGTTTATTATTATTATTTATTGTTGGAGACTGCTGATTGTTTCAGTAAATGGCACAATGCACTTTCACTGCACCTACTCTTGTTGTCATGTGTCCTCACTCGCCCTTATCTACCTTGGTTCCTTACTATCGATGTCTGGTTTCAAGAGGAGTATGCCAGCTGCAGGTAACCTGGGTATCACACATCCACGGAACTATGTAAGTGTAAAAATGATTTACACTTTGGGATTCAGATATCACAACGCATGTTTATGACAATGTCATAGTGAAATATATTTATCCATATCTATCCATTTTGTAAAGCGCTTAGTCATTTCCAAACATTACTTATTATGTCACCATTAGGTGTAACCCAAAAAAAGCAGTCACGCCTAAAAGGAAATTTACACTCGATCAAACAATCTTAGGTGGGAGGATACACAAGTACTCTAAGAAAATTATTGTGACACAGGGGGAACATGAAAATTCTGCATTGATACTGACTGAATCTAAGGCTGTGAGACTGACACAGCACTAGTCACTACTCTACCGTGCCACCGTGGGAAATATAAATTAGGATGGGGTCACATGTTAGGGTTGATCCTCTGCAACTTCAAAATTAGATTATACAAGTGCAATGAATGAATGAATGAATGAACGAAAGGATGGATGGATGAATTATCGAATCCACAGTGTCATACAGTTAATGTACTCAGTTTATAAGACAGTGATATCTTTGAAAAGAAGATTAATCTTTTCTTTTTTATTTCTTTTTTCATGTTGAAGTAAATGTGATAAAATAAGAGAATATTTTTGGTTTGCTTATAGCAGAGATTCTTAACCTGAGGCCCGTGGACCCCTAGGGGGTCCGTGAGGGTCAGATAAAAATTAACATTTATATTCACTATACAGCCCGGTACTGTTGATTTAGAGTAGATGTGGTAGTAGAAAACATAGTACTAGTAGTAGATCTGTTTTAATTTGCACAAGAGGATTGTATTTCATAATTACAATGAGTAGACATTACTTTTTGCATAAAAAAGGAGTGTTTTTTTAGATTGTTTACTTTAAAGTTTAATAATAATTTGTGTATGTCATATATGTACAAGACAATCAAATCTCAATAAATAAAGTACATTATATTCATTGCATGCAATGTTGTGTTTATGTGAATATTTCTGCAGAATGGGGTCCATAGCTTTCATCAGATTCGTAAAGGGGTCTGTGCCTCTAAAAAGGTTAAGAATCTCTGGCTTATAGAGAAGCTTGAAGGGCTGTAAAAATCTTCAATGAGAGGCAGTGGAGTGCATGCAGCAGCACACTTACTTTTTCTCCACTTGGTCCTGGAAGTCCATATTCACCTGACTCGCCCTGAAGAAGAAATGTACAGTTTTTACATAATTTGGCCATTCATTTTCAAATATTTGGAAAACATAAAAATCATAAAATGGTTTAAAATTTTTTAAATGATAATGGATTACTTAACTAGTAGTAAAGTGTGAATACACAAACTGGAATTGCTTTAGACACCTACACATTATATACCTTACAATTTTTACTAATCAATAAAAAAATGTCCATTACCTGTGAGGGAAGGCAACCAAATTTCATAAGGCGTAAGTAGAACATTTTGAAAGCAGCACATCAACAAAGTTAAAAAAAGAATGATAAGAGTATTCTTTTTTAAAAATCTAAATAACAAATGCAATTGAAAAAAACATTTTTGCAAAATAACTTTTTGAAACAGATATTCACAAATGGTCTCTTTTTTATTAGAGCACAATTCAAGGATGTCACTGAAGTCAATGTCACAATATGTGACTCCTAGTCATTGTGTATATCAGACTTGCCGGCTGCAGTTGCTGATTTTGTCGTTGGACATTTGTCAATTTACACAACTGAAAAATCACGGGGCATGTGAAACATAGTGACTTGTGATGACTTCCTAGCATAGTCATGCTTGGTCTTTTTTATGACAGCCAATAGCGTGCTGCCTAACAGAGGTGGTCCTGTACACCACCAGCTGCAGTCGCTGACTCCTTTGTTTCTTTTTTAAATTCTGTCATGGCATGTAAAGCACAAGACGTCGGACAGATGAGCTTCTCTTCTGTTTATGAGATCCAGAACACCAGTGTTCCTTATTCCTTGTCAGGGCGAGTTGCGGAGTTGTAAGTTGCTAGTCTAGTCACTAAGTCACTAGGTATGTTAGACTATGCGACTGGCAGTCACAAGAGTGTGCCACTGAATGCTTCCAACTTGCTAAAATGATGTAAATGAAGGATACTACTGAAAATCACTTGAGAGGCTCTCTAATGTGATACTGTCGTTGAGTATAATGAGACTAGACAGAGAGTGGACATAACTCATACTGGCTAATCAGGAACAACCTTAAAATCTGGCCTGAGAAGTAGTGTTCCAAGAGGGACTTCCAGATTATGTGTAGTTTTGGCCCTGAACATATGACAGATTTTGTTTGAGAGATGGAAGAATGGCAGCTGCGGATCTGTTCTGGGTCCAGACCATCTTAGTGGGTCTGGCATTTAGGAGGATACTGCTGACTGGTATCAATGAGGATCGAAATGAATTGCTAATTTGTTGACTTGATTTAAAGTATGTCTGGATGACAGCTTTCCTGGTTAACACATGTCTGGAATAAAAGATTATGTATTCTTTAAATCAGATGCTGAAATAAAGAATAGGGAAATAAGAAATATTGAAGGTGAATACAAAAATGGTTCAGTGTAAAGTAATAAAAGATACAAAAAAAGTGTGTAAATGTCATGGCAATGTAATCCATACGATACAGGGGCTGGATGAACTTTTTAAAGTTTACTTAAATATATAGTGCATTTTAAGGGTAGTGTGCACAAGTTAATTGTGGCCTTTATTTGCTGAATGTGTATCAGAGAAGTGAAAGATGTTATTAGAAGAGTAACTTGAACATTACAGAAAGCGGAGACATTCTGTTGATTAAATCAAACATGCAATACAACTGAAGAGTCAAAAAGAAGCTTGGGGACCTGTCAATTTTTTTGACATCTAAGTAATCTCTTCCAGGTCATTGTGAGATATTATACTGTATGTGAAAATGTCAGCCTGATCAAGGAGTAATATAAAACAAGGATAGGAAGGTATAAAATGAGAATGATTGGATGTGCAGTGTTTTATTGATAAAGGTGTGGAGTTGAAAGGATGCACTGGCATTAAGATTAAAAAACCTGTGGAGAAGAGAAGCAGGGCAGGGCAATTTGGGCACTTGGAGTAAAAGCAGTGGAAATGATGGGGGGTGGTTGTGAAGCGAATGAATATGTGAGTGGAGGTGGTTGCAGCTGTCAAGGGAAGAGAAAGAAAAAGGAGGGATAAAGGATAACTGTCACTGGGAAACAAGTGTCTCTTGTAAACCCAGATAGAGGTAGGCTTATATTTGTAACACATTCAATAGATAAGGAACATTGTGTAGAATTTTGAATAACAAAAATAAACTGAATTGAATTAAATATCACTCTACTGTATAATTGTATACAGTGTTCACAACATTATTAAGATTATTCACTTAATTGATTATTAAAAATAGTTGGACCCAATGTAATTTCATTTCAGTGATTGCATCACTGGGTTTTGTGGGAAATTTCTATGCAGCCACAACATTTTTGGGATTAAAGCTAAGGATTTACCAAGAGATAATCATGAGAATTTAGCTGACCTTGTCTCCTTTGGCTCCAGGCTGTCCGGCGCTCCCATCTTTACCAGGAGGTCCTGGAAGACCCTATAAATTAAAATAACAGAAGTCATATATAAGTAAATGTTTATCACTTTAACTGTCATATTATGCTACCACATTCAGTTGTATGGGCAATAAGACAAGGAAAGTTCATGAATTAAATCCTCATTTCTCAACAACTTTCTTATATTACTGGATATTTGATGTGTCTTTATTCAAGGTCAATTACAAGATCAGTATACATTACAACCATTACAAATATTTTATTGCAACTGCCCAAGCAGGTTAAGTGCCTTGATGAGGGTCAAGCAATTGAACTGGCTGCCATGTTGTTTAGCCCAGTGCCTCAGTTACTACACCATGCTGTCTACTTATTAAGTCTTAAGTCTTATTTATTCAACATACAGCATTGCCATAAGGAATACAGTATAATAAGCAGCAGCTATCACAATAGTAGTAGCACAGCATTGACTTTCTCTGGAAGTATGCAATCGTCAGAAAATTACATCTCCTTTATCTTGAAAATCTCAAAGGGGAGGCAACCCCCACATAATTACATGTAAATATATTGACATAGCACAATGATTAAAAGAGAATCCTGTCAGGCACAAAAAACAAATGTAATAAATAGTCCTTAAATGTAATTTGTAGACATTCACATTAATATAAAAATAAAACTTGCCTTACTAAATTTTGTTTATTCTGTAAATTCTACATTATTCATTTCCAAATAAATTATACAGTTCAGCCACTCAATAGCTTAAATGTTCTCTAGCAGTACTTACTGCAGGTCCACGGGGACCAGGAGCTCCATCTTTTCCATTACTACCTGGAGGCCCTGGTGGTCCAACTGGCCCTAGAGTTCCAGTAGTGCTCGGAGGGCCTGGTGGACCTGGGGGCCCGGGCAAACCTGGAAGTCCAGGAGGACCCTAAATACACAAGTAGTACAGTTATAAACTAAGGCACAACAGTAGAAGCTTTGTCAACACTGATTTAATAGTTTAAGAGTAGATGTTATATGAAGTAATGTTCAACCTTTAAGAAGCTAAAAGGGTAACTTAAATGCTGTCATCTTAATTTCAGTTTAAAAAGTGCAGAATATCAGTTAACATCATAAATACTAATAACTACTGTATATAAGGTAGAGAATGAACATAGCTTCTAAGACCATCATTACTGGAGAATGTGAGGTGTGGTGTCAAAAGGTACAAAAAAAAGATAATGCATCAGAAAAGTAGAGGACAAGCTGGGAAGTATTTTGTGTAAAAAGGTAACATCATCTGAAAAGCAGGAAAAGAAGAATGGAAACAGCAGTATGTGTTGGATTGGCCAACAATATCACTGCAGAGATACAAAGACGTCTCATTTTGGTTATGAGAAAAGTGTAGACTTGCATCCTGTACGCATTCATTAAAACTATACAAATATATCCTCCACTGATTAAACAAATTGATCACTTAATCATCTACTCTATATGCAAGCTGGTATCTGACTATACTTAACCAGAATGCACCAGAATGACCCACAATGCTGGAAACAAAATGTCTATACTGGCATTAGTTTCATCATAAGTATTCACCTCTCTGTTTTGGGAAAGAAAATAAATAATAAATACATGTATTCAGCAAGAACACTTTGTATTCTTTGTCACTATTTTTTTTTTTAATATCTGTAATTTTATTTCCTCCTAAATAATTCCCAAATTTGTATATTGTATGCTATTGCAATGTTTCTCCAAATCTTGCATGCACTTTTCATCAATATTAAGCTGAAATGAGAAAAGTGAAAGAAGCATATTGGTTGCATTTCTCAAAGTAAAGCTGTTTTCTTTAAAGCTAATAATAGGCAATTATTTTGGTGTTTCAGTTAATTTATCCAATTCACATCTTTTCCAGCCTTTTCTAAGGAACACAAAAAAGAATGCCAAATATTAGCTAAAACCTCATACCCTAATGCTGTCCAAATCAGGAAATGCAGAGCCTTCCATGTCAAAAAAGGTCTGAAAAGTTAGAAAGGAATAAAACATTTATTACAAAGATCAGTAAACTGAAGTAATAACAGAATATATTTTTCAAATAAATTCAGATAATTAGTATTATACAGGGAACAATGTACAATAATAAAGATGGGAAAATGAACATTACAGTGCTGTAGGTTCCAATCCAGTTAGCTGCCCCTCTAAGACATGAACATGCCACTTAGTATTATTTGTTTCTATAAGATTAAAGTAAAATCTTTAAGAATGGTTGTGTTTCATGAAAGGTGTTGAACAAGAGAAAAGTTCAAACAAATAATGTAACATGTATTTTTTTTATTATTTTATTGCTCATTTCACAAATTGGAGACAATAACAGGGACTTGAAGCAACTTAAATACCACACAGCAAAACCTCCAGTGTTAAACTGACTGATAAAGAGGCAAAGGAGCACTTCAGAGTGTCTAAACAGAGAGAGTGCTATAAACTGAACACCAGGCCAAGCCGTTTGCAAACTTTTTGGACAATTCTACACTTATGGGGTGTATTGATTAGAAGAATTACACAGAGTAGAGGAGTTAGGTGGAGAGCTCTGTTTCTTGGTGCAGAAAGAATTGTCTGCTACTTGAAAATCCCTTGGGGACAAATATAGGTTTGTCTATCTATGTATCTACAAAAGCATGAATGTAAAGCTGGTGATTTTGCAGTGTAAATACAGTTCTGCTTCATACTTGCATAATGCTGTCAAATTTAAAAATACACTCTCCGTTATGTATGTAAGATTGGTGAAGTTCTGGGGTGTTAAAATCTTGAAGTATGAGTGCTAAGAGTTAAATTGTTTTTCTAACCATGCAGCGGTCTTGACTTATATTTTATTTAAGCCCATATTTGCTTATTTTTATCTGTTGCCTTAGCTTATGCATTGACTTATGACAAATAAAGCAGCAGCAAAGTTAAGGCTCTTAAGTCATTCTCTGGTTTGTACTAGTAAAGTTGTCTATAAAGCTTGTTTGAAAATTAGACTTCCCTTTAGTTGTTAAGAACATTTTGTTTTTTCAGAAAAAGAGATAAATGATGACATATGTGTGAACTTATAAAAGCAGACAGCTCAATGCGATGAGCATACACTCAGTAAGGCCCTAGCAGGGCGTAGGCCATTTGTGTGTGTCTGGCAATAAATCCTTGCTTCAGACTGATCAATGCTTGAAGAGCTTGATTTATTTTTCATACAGGTAATAATTTTAAATGCTTCTTCATGTATTGCCATGTGATGTATTATGTTTTGTTTTCTTTGTACTGTTATTGTTCAATTTTTAAGTTATTTTCTGTCGATATTGGTTATTATTGGTTAATTATGCACTGCCTTCTTAAAGCACCTATGTTCTTTGTGGGTGGAGCCTTAGAAGGTGGGGCTCCCCTGACATCATTACTCCTAAGCCCTCCCCTCTGGCTATTTAATTTGGCAGACAAGGCTTGGAGACCAGAGGCCATTCAATTACTGCCGTGTCCTACTCGTGAAAGTATTGCCTTTCCTGTCTGGATTTACTGTTCTGTTTTTTTTTTTTTTTGTTTTTTTTTTATATTCTTATCTTCTGTTCTTGGATTAATTTTCTGGACAATGTATTATTGGGACCTTTTTTTTTACTGTGAATTGCTCGATTAGGCAAATTTTTTGATGTCTTTTTTGCTTTTTTGAGCATTTTGCTATATTTTCTGACTTTTGTAAATAAACTTTTGACATAACAAAAATATTTTGTTGCCGGGGGTGACGGTTATCATCCCTTCTGTGGGGCTTTTTGATAGATTTGTGGACATTTCTTGCTCCCCATTCTGGTGGTCTGCTCTGGATGAAGCTAGCAGTTAGTCTTTGGGGACTGGGCCGAGTTTAGGTGAGCCTCTTCTGGGAAAGTTAGTCAAACTACTGGCCTGTTTTCATTCGGCCTTTGTGAGGACTCCACTTCATGACACTCTCATAAATCACATTGCTATATTGAGAAGGGGGTTAACTGCATCAAGCACAGCAAGGGTCTACAAAATAAAAGGTGGGGTTGGAACACATGGTGTTCCTTTCAGTGTTTTGCATTTGTGCATAGTTTTGGGCATACAACTTGAATATTATTGTAAATAAAAAATATTAATTGTAGATTACTGTGGAATTATACTGCGCTCTTGAGGATAAAAACTTTCAGAGTTTGTAACACAAAGATTATTTCTGCATGATAACTTTACATATGCTTCCAACCATACTTCAGAGCCATACTGAACACAAACTGTTACTAGTATGTACGTTATCCATTGGAATGACAAGTATCTTCCATATTTAAATACTAACTGATTATCTTATATTTTCATATTACATTGCAATATGTCCTGACTGGGTAAAACAACATACATTTACACAAAATACAACAACAGTAAAACCAGTGTGTAGAATTTAAATGAAATTATGGAACAGTGCAGTGACTTGGAAATATTAGATTGATAGACATACAGATACTGCGTACAATGCCATCTATTTTTGTGAACTGTCAACAGTAAAAAATCTTTCACTTACTATTGTTTTTTGCAGTATTGTATAGTTCATTATTTGTAGAACACGAAAAGCTACTTTATTTCTTTTTCTGAGACATAATGGACAAATAAATTTGAAATAACACTATTGTTTATGTATTTATTTTTCCTGCATCTTAGAATAACAAAGAAAACAACTTTATAAATGCCCATTGTTACTTAACTTACAGACAGCCTCTACCACATTTCATGAAATATATTTCTGAGTTTAAAATAAATATCCTAACTGAATTTGATGTTCCCTTGGGTAAATATTAATGCAAATTAAAAGTAAAAAATAAATGTAATAAAAGATGTGTTGAAGAAGAGCCCTATTATCACCTGTTTGTCAGAGCGTGGGGGTCCTGGGAGGCCAGGGGGTCCAGGTGGTCCTCTTGGCCCTGGCTGCCCTTCTCCTTTCTCTCCCTTTATAAAATTGAAAGAAAAAAAAAAAAGGTTCAGGCTGACACAACACTTATATCAGAAAACAATAAGCTCAATAACTAGAAGGCACTGGGCACAGAAAGGGATCATTACCAAACAATTAAAATAAAGAAACTGCATGGAAGTAATACACCATTTCTATGCATGTAAAATACTTAATGAGTATATTATGTATTATACCTTTAAAAGTAAGATAATAAATACATTTTGTGAATTTCTAAGGTAACAGATGTCCATTATGTCCTCATCACCACCACATTTCTGACCATGCAGCACTCATAGAAAGTGAAACGAAAACCACCTGGCAGATACTATTTTGATGCTAAATTTAAATAAATATTATTTACTAACTGTCCTCTAAAATTTCTGTTACTTATGCCATTTACTAGTCATTAAACTGTTTATTCTTATTGGATAAAATACTGAATACATTAGACACAGCTTCAAGTAGAAAGCAGCATCTGTGATGGCCTCATAAAATCAGTTCTGCCTTAAAGTCATTCCCACATATTAACATATCTCTAAGGGTTTGTAATAATGGACTATAAATGATGTTTCAATGTAAAAAGTACACATACTGTATTTAAAACTCCCTGAGGATAGAATAAGAGGGTAAGGTGGAAACACCCAACAGTTCGTCTCTCTTAAAATATGGTCCTGAAAACCCATCTTAAGACAAAGGCAATCATGGAGGCTCAGTGAGACTTTACTAAGGCAAACTAATAAATACGGGGTGATGATATAGAACAATTATCACCATTGAAAAAAATGGGGGGAAGCAATTAGAAAGGCAGAAGATAAGGGGAAGTGGAAAACTGTGGTTGCCAACCTTTGGACCAAAGAAGGCACAAAGGAAGAAGACTAAATGTGAATGGCATTGAGTGACGAGACAAGATAAAGATTTAAAAAGCACTTGGGCATTTACTGTACTTCAGGGGCAAATGTAGACAGGTAAAAGGTCTGAAGAGAAAATTTGAGAATATATGTTGTCCCTTGGAAAAGTGAGCATCGAGAAGTCTGTTAGTAAACATCACAACTTGAGCTTTTCCTCTAGTCCGAACTAGAATTACAAGAAGATGGTGAATTAAAAGAAACAGTATATTTGACAGCTGACAGATTTCTGTGGTAAAAAGCTATTGTTGCAATTCTCAGAAACTTAATGAAAACTTAACTTAATGAAAGTAAAACAATTAAATCATATGTAAACCTAATACCAATGATTAGAAGAATATAAAAAAAAATTAAAAAGAATATCAAACATTTTAAACATTGTGGGCACTAAGTATACTCCCATGTTAACTTAACACACAGGGAAATGGCTGAATCTATTTTAATTATCTCAACATATAATAAGAGCAAAATAAAATATGTATAAAATGTCCTTTTTTGTGGAGAAAAAAATCTACCTTTTTCCTGAAGTAAATGGGAGCACTCAAACCAACAAATAAAAAATAATATTAGAGGCATACTTGATATGATAAAGTATATCAATGCTCAAAAGATATCAATTTACTTTAACCAACAGACTTAAAAATGGTAATGCTTATGACTTAGTACAGTATAATTTTTTTTATGCAAGTACTGTACTTATAAGATGATGCTAATGGTATGAATTAAATTAAAACAATTTTCAGCACAAACACATTTTCTTGAACCAAATTTAAAAAAAAAAAAAAAAGGATGATATTTCATGTGGCTGGTAATAAAGCAAACCATGAAAATTATCTGACTTGTTAAAGTACACATGTTTAACTTTAAGTGTGCTGCACCACTGGTCCTGAGGTAGATTATAAATGTAATGAATTATTATTATTACTATTATATTTTAGATAACCTCACAATGGCATTCTTTTATATTTTGCCAGTTGTTTTCTTTAGGTGGTATTTTATTTTATTTGACATTTTTACTGAAAGGGCTGTTCTCTTCCAGATTCCACACTTTTTTTACATCAGCAAAATGTATTTTTATGCAGTTAAACAGTCATGCCCCACGTAAGTCATATTGTTCATCCACTGTACCTTCTCTCCTTTTGGACCCGTGTCACCTGGTAATCCAGGAAATCCAGGTGGGCCAACAGTTCCCTGGAAAAAAAGAGTAAATGAAGGTCATCTATCTCCCAAAAATGTGCATATAAATACAGTAATACGTTTTAATAAGTCAGAACTGAAATCCAGACACTAGATATATATTATGACCAAGTACCAAAATTTGAAAATGACACATTACATTGTATTCTCAAACTAATTAATCCAATTCAAGGCACGGGGAGCCAGAACCAGTCTCAGCAACACACGGCACTAAGCTTCTCTTGACACCACACCAGTCCACTGCAAATCCCACCTTCACAAACACCCACACTGGGCCACTTTAGAATCACAAATGAACCTAACCTGCATGTGTGATGGAATGTGACAGTAAAACTGGAGTATGTGGAGAAAACACACAAAAAAAACACAGACACAGGGAAAGCAAACTTCCCATGGATAAGGACTGAAACCCAACATGGTGAATTTGTGAACTTTCAGAGCTACACATATCCAGTGTCTCTCTGCCTCACCAAAATTTGAAAATGGACTTGAATTACTTATCTTGTAAACCTCTTAATTACAAAAGATACAACAGTTAATTGGTTAGATGAACACTGACAGGTCAAAATAAATGAGGGTTTCAAATTAATACATGGGTTATGGAAATATGAATAAATCCCTGGCAAAAAAATACACTATTTGTCATGTCATTTTCTAACCCACTTAATCCAGACCAGCGTCACACTAGTTGGGGGAGCTGGAGCCGATCCCTTCTAGCATAGGGTGCAATACAGGAATAAGTCCTAGCAGGGCAAGCACACCAACTCACCAGACACACATACCAGTGCCAATTTAGCATCGCCTGTTCGTCTAACCTGCATGTCTTTGGACTGTTGGGTTAGAAACTGGAGCACCCATGGAAACCCACACAGAAAAAGTGAAGAACATGCAAACTCCATATTGGGAAAACTCTAGACACAAACCCTAGCCTCCTTACGGCGAGGCCACCGTGGTGCTCCAACCCTTTTTGTAGTTTTGTTCAATCTATACAATGAGAAGCACATATTTATCCCTAAATCATTTCTATTCCTTAACAGTATGATACAGAAACAAGCTATCTATGACCTCTGCACATATTTGCCATGCGATATTTTTTTGCATATGATGAAACACCTGCTTTGACATACTATTTCTGTTATTGGTTTTTGACATCACTATGCAACACTGCCACGATACTTGCTCTCTGTCCTCTTCAGAATTAGGAGCATCACAGATAAATATGGACAGAATACACAGTACATTCTGGATCACTTTGATAATCATTAGACAATATAATATAAGACATAATAGAAGACATTATATCCAAGTGTTTCTAATTATGATTTAAAAATATAATTAACTATAAAATTTTATTAGTCACTGTAGTGTGCAGCAAATATAAATAAGTAGTATTTCACGATGAGTTAGGCTGTAAATGGTTATAGATACATACTCGTGATTCTTTGCTGTATTGTTATATCTATATATCTCTCTATTATAAAAAAAAAAATCCTGGAGAGAAACAGTAGGGCGACGAAATGTGATCTTCACATTAAGATAACAGAAGACACTTAGAAGACCCGCAAGACTAGAGAGATTGGCTTGGAGCGTCTCGCGGGGACCTTAAATATGAGACTTTGTGCCAAGAGACTGTTGCGGGACCGACTTGCGATGACATAGAACATGAGATTCTTGCAAGCCACGCCCTACTTACAAATAAATAAGAGCAAGGGCAGCCAGTCACACACTCAGTCATATTTTGGCTTTGAGTGCAAACAGATCCAGGGCTCTCAGCGCATATAAAACGTATAAGGACAATACGTTATAAATGAAACGTAGACAACAAAGAGAAGAAGAAAGCAGCGTGGAGAAAAGAGAATCAAAAGCACTGGAGAGACAAAAAAGAAAAAGAATAATCTAGGTGTAAAATCAGAAAATAAGGAAAGTAATTATCTGCCCGGAACAAGTGGAATTGAAAAAAAGCACGTCCAATCGGGACTTTTGCACTATACACATGCAGAGCAGGTTAGAGATTATGAAAGTAATGATAAGTAATTAACAGCCCAGAACAAGTTGAATTGGAGAAAAAAGCACATCCAATCCGGATGTTGGTGCTATACACAGGCAGAGCAGTTTAGAGATTGTGAAAACAGTGGAATTCGAAAGGCTCAAAAAAAAAAAAAATAGTTGGCGCGATACACATGTGGAGAAAGTTACAGAATATGAAAGTAGGAAAATTAGAAAGTATAAAAAAAAGTAAGTAAAGATCGCAGGAGTGCAAACAAATGGAAATTATTACTTGAAAAAGGTAATAATCACCACGGACCAGGTGTCATTAAAAAAGAAAGCAGGATAAAGCGACGTCAGAAATAAAACACAGAGTAGAAAACAAAGCAAAATGTCATAAAAAGGTTAAAAAACAAGAGGGCCAAACACATGCAGAGCAGGTTAGAGATAATGAAAACTGGAATTCAAAACACTCAAAAAACAAAAACTTAGGCGCGAAACACATACAGAGCAAGATACAGAATATGAAAGCTGAAAAAAACGACAGTGTCAAAAAAAAAGAAAGTAAACATCGCATTAGCGCAAAGAAAGAGAAATTATTACTCGGAAAAATGACGAGAAGGCGAATAGAGATCGAATATATGGACATAGGTGATATGTCAGAAGTATGTAAATATTGTAAGGCTTTGAAGTTTAAGTCAAGAGAATTTCAAAAACGGAGTTTACCTCAGATGCATTTATTGTTTACTTTGCAAAAAAATTATTAACTGCTGATGATGTAGATCATTTTGTCTGTGCTGAAATTCAAAACAGAGAAAGCTATCCTGAATTATGGTACAAAGGCATTAAACACATGTCTCACTGACCTCATTAAAAAGATTCAGCAAGTTGGGACTTGAAAGATTCAAAAAATTGTTTTTACAGAAAAAAAAATCTTAAAAGTGTGTATCCGGAAAAACAAAAATGGGGGTTGGCAAGCGAAGCAAGCAGGGGGCAAAGCCCCCTAGTATATATAAAAGTCAGTGTTTGTATGTATGTTCCAGCATCATGTCCGAACAGCTGGAGCGATTTTCATGAAACTTGGTACACATGTTCCTCATTGGTTGACTAAAAATACTGTAGGGTGAAATCATCCGTAACCCACCCCCTTCTGGCTAGGGTGGGGGGTGATCTTGCAGTCTTATATGCATGTTATCTACGTACCTATCTCAGGCCTTTGGTGCTTTTCTCTCAACTGAGACAGAGCTGGAGAGACAAAGCCCGCTAACAGTGACTCTTGTTTAAGTCAATGTGCTGCCTTCAGAGCGATTTGTTTCAGAAAGTTAAACCAGCATTAAAAGCCAAGCTAAGTGATATTTTTCTCTGATGCTAGAGTGTTTTACCCTGTTTTAGATAGATAGATACTTTATTAATCCCAAGGGGAAATTCACAAAGGTTTTGAGGTGCATCTGGGTGTTTTTGTGCTAGGATTAAGCACTGAGATAAAAGAACCTGCTTAATAAGGAGCCTCATATTGTCATGTCTTAAAAACAGAAACAACATTACTCGATGAACTTTTACAGCTTATGTTTTGGTATTACTTTTAAGGTTTCCACAACCTTATTTTATTAAACAGATAAAAGATGTTTTAACAGGGAGCATACAGTTAAGAGAGCAATCGGGTGTATCTCATATGAAAACAAAACAAAGCCAACAACTGAATGGCCTACTTGGATAGGGTGCTTTAAAGCAGGCATGTGCAACCTTGACAGGCCTATGGGCTGGATTAGAAAGTAGAAAGATTATGCGGGCCGAGTACTTCAGGATATACCTGTATATGTATTTCTGAAAATCGAAAATGCAAGAAGGCCAAAAAAAACAACAATTATTTATTAATATATTATTTAATAAAAACTCTTTATTAATGCGACGATTGAGATTGCATGGTGGACACAAGCTTATCAATATTAGGAGATATTGTGGACGTGGAAACTCACAACGTGTTTTCTAGGTGCTCATCAGTAATTCGCGTCCTGGTTTTGGATTTTACAAAGTTCATCCTTGAAAAAAGTTGCTTGCATTTATAGGTGCTGCCAAATAGAGTCATTCTTTTCTGAGCAAAAGCTGTCAGCTTTGGAAACTTGTCACGTGGGAAATAGTTTTTATAAAAGTCAAGTAATTCAATATCATTGAATTTTGATTTCAGGACAAGGTTCTCTTGTAGTTCAATTAATTCCATTTGCAATGAAAGTGGAGCTAGTTCGACATCAACATCAAATGGATAAGAGAAAATTTGCAAGTTTGCTTCTTGATTTTTAAAATCACGGAACATAGTGTTGAATTCTCCACTCAATGAATTTAATTGATTCGCAAACGACTCACAATCAAAATCTTTGTGGTTCGCAAGTGTGGGAAAATGATAAGTATTGCCTTCCTTTAATTGGCTTTCCCAGAGTCGAAGCTTATTTTGAAATGATTTTATGTGTCCATAAAGCTCATGAATCATTTGTCCCTGAGTTTGTAATTTAGCATTAAGTTCATTTAGATGTGTTGTTAGGTCGACAAGAAATGCAAGATCACACAGCTCAGGAATAGGTTTTCCTTTCATGTCCATGAAAAGAGATACTTCATTTCTCAAATCATAAAAACATTTCAACATTTTTCCCTTGCTAAGCCAACGCACTTTACAATAAAATATAAGATCTTCATGGTCATAAAGAACGTCAGCCAGAAATTCTTGAAATTGGCGGCGATTTAGCGCCCTGGATTTAATGAAGTTTATACATGCAGTTATTGTGCCCATCACATGTGCAAATTTAACTGATTTTGCACATAAGTTTTGCTGGTGTATAATGCAATGGAATACCGACAAATATTCGGTATTGATTTTGTTACTTGATAATTCGGTTTTTATTTGGGCAACAACTCCGATGTTTGGTCCAATCATCGATGGAGCTCCATCGATGGATATTCCGCATAGCTTTTCCCACTTTAAATCAAATACAGTAAAAACAGTTTTTACTTAAAAAAAAAATGTCTTCACCCCTTGTTGTATTCTTCATTGGTTGGAGAGCAAGCAATTCTTCCATACAATTGAAGCTAGCGTCAACTCCGCGAATAAATATAGCCAATTGAGCGGTATCGTTGGGAGTCTGTACTCTCATCAAGAGCAATGGAAAATGCTTCAAATTTTGATGCAATATTTTTAATGCTTAATTTTATGTCACTGGCCATTTCGTCGATTCGTCGGGTTATTGTCCAACGAGAAAGACTTATCTTTTCCATTTCATGGCTTTTCTCTGGCATTCCTTGACAAACTCGCCTTCAGAATATGGTTTTGAGTGCTTCGAAATTTTTTCGCTAACAATAAAACTTGCATGAACAATATTGTCAGCTACATCAGTATGTTTGCGGAATAACATCTGTTGTGCCGATACACATTTTTTCAAATTTTGTATCTTATCTGTTTTTAGTTTACCTTTGTAACTGTTGTAATTAGCGTGTTTTGTATTGTAGTGTCTTTTTAAATTGTATTCCTTTAAAACTGAAATAGTTTCCAAGAATATCAAACAAAGAGGTTTTTCTTTCTGCATTATAAAAAAATAATCGTCAGTCCATTTCTTTTGAAATGTACGACTCTCAGCGTCCACTTTTCTCTTATTTGTTGAAGCTATCTTAATTAGGGTTTGATCAAAAATTCACAAGTATTTGAAAGTATTGAAATGTAGGCCGATATAGCGTGAAACTCGAAACAACATGCAGATAGGTACAGCACTAGCAAAAACCATGAAAAGACTGCGCTATGCTATGCACGACAGCAGAGCAGAGAGATGCAGCAGAGTCAACGACTAGGTGACTACAAGCTCTTGCACACTTTAAACGTGCGACAGTTCTGGACATGCCGTAAAAGTGGGAGAAGCACAATATAAAGTACTTCTGAAAGCACTGGCCGCATCATACTATCAAATATAATCCAACAATACCACAAGAACAAACAGGCATCACCAAGAGGGTTAACGGGCCAGATTCAATGATATTTGGAAAAGTCGTCGCGGGCCGTATAAAATCAGTAGGTTGCATATGCCTGCTTTAAAGGAATACACCCTCTCCACATGCTTTATAGTGCCTTCTGAGGAAATATTTAATCTTGCATTTCCATACAGAATGTAGGTAAGAAAGTTTATGATTTAATAGTCACAGTAGGTGACAGCCAACAATATCAAAATGTCCACGAAAAAAATCTCACGTACGGTAACTCGTGTTGCGTGATCCACATGCAAAGTCATCCTTTCACTGCCTCAAAACTCCCATACATGTATTTTTTATTAAAATATTTTTAAATTAACCATTCCCAGAAAATATTGTTGGGAATAAAGAAAGAATACGAAAACGCAAATCTGCCCCTACATTGAAGGCCTGTCTCTCCCTGTCAAGCCCCGTCTTCAATTAAAAGCACAGAATTGTAGGAATGCGTTGTACCGTTTTGCTGCTTTTTCCATAAGTAATTGTTAACATTTTAGCAAAAAATGTATAATTTTTGCACATTCTGAGTATTTGACCAGATAACAGACATATGGATTATGTGATGCAAGTAACATGACAATTTGTTTTATTTTTTCCATGGACTTTTTCATGTTGTTTGCTGTTGTTCGGTATTGGTGACTGTTAAGTTCCATTACATGATAAAGTGTTTTGTCTCATTCTGCCCGAAAATATAAGATTAAATATTTCTCTTGACTGTTACTGTAAAGCATATGGGATAAGTAACATTTAAATATAATACTGTTTTTGGGTGAAGTGTTCCTTTAAATACATCAAGTTTACACTTAGTGCAATTAACTAGAGCAATGAATAAATTAGCTGAAAAGAAACGCAGGAGTCATAGAAGGAGAAAGAAAATGAATTTAGCATAACAAGGAAAACAACTGAGATCTAAACACCTGGATTTTGATTTTTATGATGTGGTGCAATAACCAGCTCTTAATAACTGTATGTTTCATTATTGCATGTCCTACTTTTTCATATGTATTTCAATACCACTATTTCTCATTTATGATTATGTAATGTACACTTCTTTGGTATCCATAAGATTTACAAAGCAACAGTAAAGTGTTTATTCATCTCTGCAATGTGACCTACTAACAGAATTTCACTTTTAAATGGTCTGAGATGTCTTAACTGAGACACATTTCTCCTGATATCACACATTTAGTAGAAGACCTATGAATACTTCATATTAACAAGTAATTTTACCATCATGTCAATATGCCAAACTGCACAGAGATGAAGAACGTATCTACTAATGTTTTATAAGTGTTATGATGACCAAAATAAGCCTTGATTCATAACAGTGATAGATGCATTTTTACAGTACCTAAACTAAAGTGTTACCCATATTTCTGCTTGTACTTGTACCATTGCTTAAGTTGTGCGTGTTGGGATATCATAAGACAGAGGCAGTGACCTCAAATTTCTAAAACATCACGTAGAGGTTCTCATTAATGTGAAGCCACAATGATTAAGCCAAGAATAAAATGTGGAGCATATTGTGCGCCTTTCTCTGCTCTTGTTTCAGATAACCAACCATATGTGTTTCCCCTGAGGTTTTGTTTACTTTAAGACTTATTAACTTATGAAAGGTAATGAATAGCATTAAACTGAAAGAAAACAAACATACAAGCCTTCATCAAATAAACAGCTTTTGCTTTTCATTTGCTTTTTAAATATTTGCTGAAAGTTCATTTGTCATTGTATCCTCCTTTTGAACGAGTTCTGAACTGGCACAACCAGTACAAATACTTTTCTTTATTGCATTTTGAGTTGCCTTCTCTGGTTGTATTTTTCATTTTTATATTACATATGCGTATACTATCGATATTGTAATGGCTCTTTTTGGCAAGGATACTAATAACAACAATTTGGCCCTGCTTACATTGTAGGTGGATCTGAGCCACAGCAGACCTACGTGTACAGTGATGACAAAATGAAACCTCACAGGCAGCTCAAGGGTACCTATACATCCCCACAACACCCGTACCAATAGTTCTCACCTGACTGTAAAGAGCTGATATACCTGCTCCTTCTCCATTAAAATGCACACATACCCATTTTCTTAAATATGGTCATTTACATTTTATTACAGGTTTATTTTTTATTATTCTTTACATTACATCTATAATGCAAGCTTTACAGATTATATTGTTTCTATTTTCTCATGCCTGACATTCTGTGTTAATTATGAAGACTTTGTTTTATAAAATGTTTCTTAGTTTAAAGGTGTTCTGGGTTTTAGAATAATTATTTCCCCGGTTTCTTATCCAGCGCTTTAAAATGAATACAAAATTTGATAAACACATTCATTGGATACTTTGACAACAGCATATGAATAACCAATTCTTAATTCTATGATCCCAAAAAATCTGTATAAATTAGGAAATCAACAAGTGACAATGGAAACAAAGACTGAAGGTCTCACAGTCTCTCCCATGTCTCAAATTCACTAAAACTCTTCCAGTTCTTTCTCATATACATCTGATGTAAGATTCAAACCACGCAGATTGTGTCAAAGTTAAAGGTATTACCGCCCCTTCACAAGAGAAGAAAACTGAACTTAATCAAGAATCTACTTACAGGTTTTCCATCTTCACCCGGGTCCCCCTTAAGGCAAAAAAAGACAGAAATAATGATTTATTCATTATGAAACAGTATGTATTGAAAACAAAACAATAACCCTACAGTATAATCATTTACTAACTAAGACCGCTTACTCTGAATGAAAGTTGTGGGGTACCAGAGCTAAACTCAGTCTATCGAATGGACACACATGCAAACACTGGATATGAAATCTTGTTGGTTTCAGATTAGTAAACTGTAAAGCCATCTATCAGTTATACAGCTTTCTTAATTCAGTTGAGAGTTATTACAACCAGAAATGATCTTGCAAGAATTAAACACAAAACAGGAACAACCCATAGACTTTGTACCTGATCACAGCAGGGTACACACACATGACCACTCAAAATTACTCCGTTTACTGAAGTCAATAAACCAAAGTCTTTGGGATATAGGAGGAAAACTGAAGTACCTGGAAGAAAGCCCAACTGGACTGGAAACAGAGAAAAAATTAAATCCCTCGCAGCTATGAGCTTTGATTCTGGGGCAGTGAGACTGTAGCACTATCCACAAACAGTTTAAAAGTGGCCTCATAAAAATGTAACTCTCTTAAAGGAAGTTAAGATGTATTATTATATTAAAAAAATCAAAGTAAAGCCCAGCAATCACGAGTAACTCTTTCTGTTGACGATTCCTATAACGTTACACTCTTGATTGACACTTCTGTACCTAATACGCTGTTTCTACTATATCATCAACTTATATTGTCAACCTAGTCCAGGTAAAAAAATGTCCTTCTTCCATAATTTTATCTCAGGTGTTGTAAGCTGCCTTGGATAAAGGCGTCAGCCAAATAAAAATAATAATAATGATAACACTAAGACTATATTTTGTATTAATAATTAACAAAAGTATGGTGGATGTACTATTGCATACTATTAGACATTTGTGTGTTTGAAATAATTACTATTATTTAAGAAAGGACAGAACATAATTTAGTAACAACCAAGAGTAGTGAAATAAGCAATGTTTGCTGCTTGACATCAGTAGCTCCACACAAGCTAGTGAGTATCATCTGTGTTTACTCACAGGTTCCCCATCTGCCCCAGCAGGTCCAGGTGAACCAGGTGGTCCAGGTTTTCCAGGAGGTCCTTGAGGTCCTGAAACTTGTTGCACCACAGTGCCATCTCCACGTTTAACTACTTCTGCTGCAGGTCCTGGAGGACCAGGAGGGCCAGGTGGTCCAGGGGCACCTGTATCTCCTTTGGGTCCAGGGTATCCAAAGCCAGCACTTCCCTGCAATAAAAAAAATGTTCAGCCTACCATTCACCAAAGAGTGGATTAATATGTTAACACATTAATTAAAGACTTGAGGATTAATGCCTTTTCAGTTTCTATATAAAAATTGGCAAGTTATTTAAGATATGATACAACAGTATATAAACTCAACAAAACTTAACAAAACAACAGAGAATGATATTTTGTAAGGAAATTCTTCTTTTTTAATCATGTTTTAGAACACCTGGAGAATTTAAACCTTAAGAAACACACTGTCGTCATCAGTAACATCATCATTTATCCCTCTTTTCCTAGATGATGTTGTGGTAGCAACATTGCTGTGTTGGGCTGACCAGGCCTCCCTAAGCTAATCCTGAATTGATCTCAGTCAGAATTCACTAACGTGTTATTCACCTGTTTTAGTACAGAAGAGATATTCTTAAAATTAGCACCATACAGCACCCCGTAGGCTCAAAATGATTTCACTACCCTCCATATTAAGATTAAGCCTGTGTGCAAAGTAATCATTTCATATACTTGTTATAGCATCCGATGAGATGTAAATGAATTATCAGGCAACCATCAAACAACAGTTAATACAGCCCATGAAGATGGGACACTCAGTCTAATTTAGCCTTCAATCATACAAGTGCGTGGTAGAACACCACAATCACTAAAGGTTCATTAAAAGGACTACTGTTAATACTAATGTGGCTGGGTGGGGATAAAGCAATTTGAAAGTAATTTCAAGTTAAGTATTCTGTAGTATCACAGATTACAGGAAATGGACAACTACTAGGAGACAGCCATCCCACAAGATACATAAAACACTTCACTTGCATCAAATTAAAATACACACTGTAGTTCTTGTAACAGATGATCTAAAACATAAAGCCAAGTAAAACATCTGCAATCATACACAAATATTTTACAATACTCCTGATATTTAAATGCAGCTCATAATTCAATTTCACTTCAAAAATTCTCATATTGTTTTTTTGCTCTTTAATAGCCTAGTGGAAGGTGAGTTAGTGCCCCAAGTGGAGGAGTCTATGTTCCTCAGGGTCTTGTACAAGAGTGATGGGAAAGGGATAGTGAGATTGACAGACAGATAGGGGTGGTCTGTAGTGGTGAAGAAGAAGCTGAGCCAGAAGGTGAAGCTCTCAGTTTACCAGTCGATTACGACCCTACCCTCAGCTATGGTCATGAGCTTTGGGTAATGACTATAATAATAATAATAATAATAATAATAATAAAGAATGAGAGTAATAAAAGAATGAGAGGGCGGGTTTCTGCGCTGGTTGGCTGGGCTCTCCCTTAGTGTCATCAGGGAGAGGCTCGTAGTAAAGCTGGTGACCCTCCAAATCCAGAGGTGCTTACTGAGCTGGTTCAGGCACCTAATATGGATGCCTCCTTGTGGAGGTTTAAAGGGACAACCAGATGGAAGGAGACCTGAGGAAGACCCAGGGCTCGCTGTGAGGATGATATCTCCCAAATGCCCCGGGAAAGCCTTAAGATCCCACAGTATGAATTGGCAAGTGTGGCTGGGGAAAGAGAGATATGCACCTCACTGCTAAGATTGTTGACCCCCGAAACAGTCTCGGATAAGCAGATTGAAAATGAATGAATGATGTTAGCCTAGTATACAAAGACACACATATATGCATTCCATTAACATTCAAGAATCCTAATATTTAACAAGCAAAAAAGACATTCTCAAAAATCATATTGCAATTATACTCATTTTTTATTTACGTATCTTTCCCTAACAAAGTATTGTGTGTGCATGTGAGCTTTGATTAATATAGCTGTGCCACTTTTCTGCACTATTGTTTACCGGCAATTATTATTTCAATTTCAGAAGGAAGGCTCTATAAACAAAAAGGTGTACAAAACAGAAAGATGACATCTTCTGTTATTACTACCAATTTCATTTTAATTTTTTTTCTTTCAGGCTCTTCAACTGACAAAGATGCTTTTGAGTCATGCATGTCACCACCAATGAGAGCTACTAGTAGGACTTTCACAAGATAAGCCAGTGTCTTCAAGCATCTCACATAAAGTCTGACATTTGTGCCCTTAGGGAAGTCTGTGATTATTAAGAACAATAAATGTCAACTACAATCTGACAAAAATACAACTTCCTACAGCTGGAAAAAGTGCTAAAATAGACAAAGTTGTCCGCAGTGAGAATGAATGCACAAAAATCAATGCCAGACTAATAAAGGTGTGAAGACCTTTCAATATTTGAATGAGCTGAATTGAGGAAGAAATGGCTACTTTAATCATTTAGGTATCTTAACTTGACAGAAATAAACCTAGCCAGAATAAGAAAAATATAACAACAGCTATCACCATGAGAGATGCTTTATTATGACAAGGAAAAAATATGTGAATGTGAGCATCTGTCAAATCTCGAACTGAAGGTACACATGGCATACTGGGATCACTTCACTGTGGAACAACTGAAAGCCTGTATATGTCTGTTTAATAAGACAAGTTACACTACAAAATGGCTAGCAAAATACCTAAAATTATATTTATGAAGGTATCAGAGAAAGCACATTTCTAGTACCTTACATCAGAAGATACACTTTATGTAGAAGTACTTAAACAATAGTTCATCAGTTAAACTCTCTCTTCTACATTTTACAAGTAGTTAAAATGCACTAAATGTAATAGTCATTTACTTAAAGGAAAAGTTCAGTATTTTTAAGTCAAAATCATTTATTTCCAATCGTAGCATATATTAATTTGCTATATTGAAATTGTGTTCAAAAGTAAAGCATTTATTTTATAAATTCTAAAAAACATCTAATCTATTGTTGCATTTTAAAATGTAGCTGAAGAGACAGGGGTCCAAACATGAAAACAAAAGCCTTAAAACTTAGAATAAATCCACTTTGCAGTGGCAAACATTTTGATTTAAGAAAATGTGCCTTCCGCAGTTCTCAGGAATCCTTGTCACAACACAAACTAAGCTGGAAGTAATACATTTTATTACAGATTTTTGGCGCTATTTTCTCAAGGTAAGTATATGTTTTCCTGTTCACTTGTCCATCTGTATCGGCCATCATGGGTGGAGTTTAACGTTTTCTTCAGGCACACTCCATATCTGCAATTCTCCTACGCCTCACCGCAGCTTCTGTCTGCATATTTTCCTACCTTTGTCTTTCAACTTCTGTTTCAGTAATGGTTATTTTCTGCCAAAGCTCATAACAAATGATGCCCTTCACAAAACTGTGCCAAGTGTCTCATACAGCAGCACAAAGTTCATTATGCCATGAAATCATCTGATTTGAGAACACATTTGCCATCAAACTATCATGAATGTACAGGATTCAAAACATGCACTGGCTGCATATACACATTCAAATTATATATTTTTTTCTTACACAAAGTGTCCTAGAATTGTACTTTTTAATTTTTTTTTTATTTTGAGTCCAATATGCAGTAAACAATCAAGAATAAGAGAAAAACAAATTGTCACCACAGAAGGCAACATGTGCATATGTTTCTAATATAAATTTATACAATTTGCTTAAAGAGAATTACATTTCACATTTGATAATTAAGCCAATTTTAAAATGCTTGTTTGACTTATTTACTTCATATATTTTTTGGACTTTATGCTTTTACTTAAGCAACTATTTCATCATCCAGTGTATCTATTTCACTAATCTAGTAATTCTGAATATCTTCTGCTCTAGTTGTATCTGTCCCCTGCATGTCACAGTATCAGAAGCTTCAATTTTGCTCTACAACCAGACAAAAATTAAATAAATAACCAACCTTTATTCTAAATAGAACATTTCTGTAAATTAAAGTGCTAAAGTAGTTGCCAAGTATTGCTTAGATGTACTTTCTACCAACTGCACTTTTACTAAATAAACTTTAATATCAAAATGAGACACTATTATGAAACAAATACATGATCATGGGAGTTTTCTGAGAGACACTGGAGTTCAATGAACAATGATTCTACCTAAATCCACCACTATGATGACATTGAATCACTTCAAGGGTATGTTGAGGTTTGGAAAATTAAAACAACTGTGTAAAATAAACATCTAAACACCTTAAGCAGGTTAACCGTTTAAAGTATGTAATTCTTACCTTCATTCCCTTTTCTCCTGGTTCCCCCTAAAAGAGAACAAACAGAAATAAATCAAAAACTAACACTGTTATTTTATAACGTGCCTTTGCATAGTGATTCACTCAAATCACACATTCTTAACTCTTGACAGTATTTATTTTAATATATTTACAAGGCATTCAACTGCAGTATAGGAAACACTTGCCAACATATAATTTACTTATTTAATTTGGACTGCAAGTACTGTAGTTCCTATTGTGTACTTGGGTATCTTTTTTGTTTTTAAAACACTTATTTTCTGTTAACGTAAAATGTACTACCTATTCAAAGCAGCACGACTTGTATTCAACTGCACCCCATGTGCTTCAGGCCAGCATGCTTATAGGTCACCCTAAAGTCACTTCTGATTAGAGCTGTTGCAGTGGTGGAATAAGAATATACAGTAACTCATGCATAAAAGAACAGATTATGATTAATTTAAATAATTGGGTCAACAATAACCCAGTTGAATTAACATTTGTTTTATTTTACACCTATATATTTATTTTTGGGTGGCGCAGTGATAGTAAGGAGACCAGGATTCATGTCCTCTCTGCACGTTCTCCTGGTGTCTGTGGGGGTTTCCTCTGGGTGCTCCAGTTTACTCCCACAGTCTAGAGATGTGCAGATTATGTGGATTGCTGATGTTAAATTGGACCTCATGTGTGCAACTGTGTTTTCACACTGTGATGAATAGGCGCCCTATAAAGGGATTGTTCTTGCCTTGCACCCTATGCTTGCTGGGATAGGCTCCAGCCTCTCTGGTACTCTGCTGAGGATTAAGCAGGCTTAACAGGTGATATGGTATGGTATGGTGTGTTTTATTTTCACATTAAAGCAAGTACATTTTAATTCATGTTTAAATAATTATTCGAATGTTTTGCTACTTTCTAAAACACCGTTTTGTCCCAAAAATGTTGATTTTTGCTATAAAGGTTCAGTTACTAAAATGTCCAGTAGGTGACATATAGTTTCTGAAAATATGTGGTGCTGTGTTTGTTCGGCACACAAGAGGAAATGAAATGTTTAAAATAATAAATAAAAAATATAGCTTTTAATTTTTCCAAAAATATTTTCTTATTATGCCATATCTTCATCACAAACCTCCACTAACTGCATGCCAAAGTCAAATTTACAGTGCTGTGGTTTATATGTTTGTAAATGCTTACTAACTCTCAGATGTTATTATTGCTTTTACATAACTTTTACATCAGCCGCCATCAGAAGATACTTTAAGGAGCACAAAAAGGAAAAACAGCAGAAGAAACACAAGGTGACATGGTAATTAATACATATGAATGAACTGAGGGAGTGTTCACTAGGAAGGCACTGTACACATTTGTTTCCTTTCAAGTGTAAAGTATTTAGAGTCATCTGAAAGATGTTAAAACAGTGCAATAGTTGATTCTAGATGACATCTGCTCAGTTATCCATTTTACCATTTTAAAAAGCTCAATTTTGGTCTTGTCAGGCCATAGAACCTTTTTCTTGGTAACTTCACAGTCTCCCATGTGCCTTCTGCCATACTGTAGCCAAGATGTCATATGTGTATTTTTAACGGTCGCTTTCTTTTTGTCTGTCCTATAAAGCTAGGGATGTTGAGGCACCCAGGAAACTGTAGCTTGTAACTCTTTCAGAGTTCACATAGGTCTCTTGGTAGCCTCCTTTACTAGTCGTCTTCTTACACAATCACTCTGCTTTTGTGGACAGCCTGCTCTAGCAGATCTACAGCTATGCCATGCTCTTTCCATTTCTGAACAACCGATTTAACTGGACTCCAAGGGATATTTAGTGACTTGCATATTTTCTTGCCTCCATCCTCTGACTTGTGCTTTTCAATCACCTTCTTACTACGTTGCTTGGTGCGTTCTTTTGTCTTCACTATATATATGTTAGGTCATGATATTGGCTCTCCACAAGCTGGCCCTTTCAGATAAGGTGCATTTATACTACAATCAACTGAAATGTCCTGACTCCACACAGTTGATCTCCACTGAACTAATTCTTTGGCTCCTTAAGCCAATTGGCTGCACCAATGATGATTTAGGTGTGTCACTTTAAAGGGGTGAACACTTAAGCTATCAGTTGTGTTGTGTTTTATATTTGTAATTAATTTATATTTTAAAAAGATCTGTTTTCACTTTGACATTAAAGAGTCTTTTTCTATTGATCAGTGTAAAAAAAGCTAAATTAAATCCGCCGTGATTCAATTTTGTATACTTCCAAGGCACAGCTGTGTTCATGTATGTGTGTGTGTGTGTGTGTGTATTTTATATAATATACACACACACACTTATTCTCAAAATTGATGCATATATAGATTTGATGTACAGTACAGGCCAAAAGTTTGGACACACCTCCTCATTCAATGTGTTTTCTTTATTTTCATGACTGAAGGCATCAAAACTATGAATGAACACATGTGGAGTTATGTACTTAACAAAAAAAGGTGAAATAACTGAAAACGTTTTATATTCTCGTTTCTTCAAAATAGCCACCCTTTGCTCTGATTACTGCTTTGCACACTCTTGGCATTCTCTTGATGAGCTTCAACAGGTAGTCACCTGAAATGGTTTTCACTTCACAGGTGTGCCTTATCAGGGTTATTTAGTGGAATTTCTTGCTTTATCAATGGGGTTGGGACCAGCAGTTGTGTTGTGCAGAAGTCAGGTTAGTTGGACGATCATTTATTTTTCAACAGGACAATGACCCCAAACACACCTCCAGGCTGTGTAAGGGCTATTTGACCAAGAAGGAGAGTGATGGAGTGCTGTAAATGGTCATGAAAATAAAGAAAACACATTGAATGAGGAGGTGTGTCCAAACTTTTGGCCTGTACTGTATATGCGCTACATATTAATTCTGGGTGTAAATATATACTGTGTATATTTACACCCAGAATTAACATGTGTTGTGTATGCGGATGGAATCCATTTATAATTCAGAGAATTTACATTTAATCCTGTCATTAAATGCATCCGCATCGTGTCAGATCAGAGAATCAGTGTCACTTTAACCGTGCAAAATTCAAATCAACTTCTGCTTATGTGGTTGTTGTATGTGGATAGAAAACACATTTGCATTTCCTCTTGAGTCAAATGTGGTCAAGTGCTACCTGACCACGATCGAATCGCAGAAAATGGAATATATGGCAGGGGCCTCAAACTCGCAAATTTTGAATCAGTGTTTAACCTTCACATTTTTTGAACATGAAAGGAAAACTAGAGTAGCTTTAAAAAATATTTTCCCTTAAACAAAATGATCCAACTCCAGTATACTGAGGTGACTGGGGACACTTTAATGAATCAGGGCTACTTAAATGCATACTCCAAACTCTAGAAGACTGACATTTCCTTTATTTAAATATATTTTTTTGTCTTCATCTGATAGATTCCCTTGTTATTGTTGGCTTACATCATCAGGTAGCCTTAAAGTTTTTTCACAGGTTACCTTTCCACCCTGAGTGCCTGTTGAAATAGCACCACTGTCTCCTTTTGGACCAGTAGGCCCTTGATCGCCTCTGGAGCCCTTTTCCCCTTGATCTCCTTTTTCTCCTTTGGGACCAGCAGGACCTGCATTAATGGGGACAAACACTTGAATTTGTTGTTTTATTTTTTTATATCAGAGTAGTCTAAAATGACTTTAGATTCATTTTCTCATCCTCTAAAGGATTCCTGTAATACCCATTCTCTCCTTGAAGTACATATTGCAATGTATGTCACAGTTTTACCTCAATAAAGATTTTTGTTTTAAAGCATCTTAGTTTATTAATCTCAATATTGGACATCTGTTCACAGAACGTCATGTGCCTTCTGTTTTAAAACTGGCTGTATTTACCTTGGGATTATTTTAAATTTCATGCTGGGTACATCTTGAAATGTGTGCCTATTTTTTGCATTCATATTCCCCTTCTCCCCTCATATACTGTAATGAGAAGCCCTCTGTGTTGGATAAAACACACAGCCTCCTGTTTTCTTCTTACCAAGGATGCCAGATTTATTATCTGGTAAAGTTAAGATGTCCGTTTTCTGGAACAGTGCAATGAACCAGTGACTATGACGATCTTTTACATTCATGTCATCTGGAGATTTCAGACATTTTTCTTCAGCCCCAGATTTCTCTGTCTCTTTTGTGTATATTTTTTAGAGCATCTACTTGGCACAGACAAGTGCACATATCATATTTTTCTGCAAATGTTGAAGCAAAGCTACATCAGTTGGGACATAAATGCAAATGAGTTTGTTTTCCACTCTCTAATTCATTTCAGTCACTTTGCTCTGCTTCAAAAGACAGGTTTCCAAATCAATGGCTTAGATGAAGTATAGATCTAACCATAATTCTTTTTTTTCACATGAAAAACATTTTATGGCTGCACTTGGATCCACAAAAGTTTCACTGCAAACATAAAGTACAGCTTGGTTGACTGAAGAGGTTTTTTCATGTCTAGACCAAAATTTCTATATATTAAAAAACACAATTTATTACATATTCAAAGATATATTAAAGTTTGCAATCCTTTAAATGTACCACAACCCCAACATAACTAAACCTTCAATGCAAACAGTCAAGACATCATGCTAATTAACCTTGGGGCACAGCTTCATCTGGTAGTCCCCCTACTTGGAGAAAGGTCAGGGGGTGGAGTCATACACTAAAAAAACTGTACATCGGCCATTCCCCATAATTATATACAGGAGAGTTAAACTTCTAAACATAGCCCCCAGTTACACAGCTTGTATACACAAGATATACGTGCAAGAAACATACGCATTCTGAGTGGGCAGAAAACTGAAACCTACCAATTTGAGCAGGAATGCCTTCTTTGACTCTGGGGGGTAAAGATTCAACTGAAAGAATAAGAAAAGTTGAAAAAGGTTAAAATTTATACTGCTGCTCAGGCAATAACTTCAAGAAAAGATTAATGTCTCGAAAATAAATTGTGATCCTTCCCTGTTTCAGTAAATAAATGTAGAAAACAAGATTTCATAATACATCTTTTTATTGTGGCTGTTACTTTTCATGTTCCAACTCCAAAAGACAGAATTAGCAGTTGAAATAATCAATTTACCATTTTCAGGCATCTTATTGTGAAATGTGTGCGGCTAGATTTTCTCATTTGGTGCTTAGGAAGCAATAATAAAAAATAAACATAATAATAACAACAATAAATCCAACAGAGAAGATATCCCTGGCAGCTTTTATTTAGACAGGCTGTGCTTTGAACTCTACAGGAGTTAAAACAAAAACCAGACGACTGATGCTTTTCCACTTTGTGTGAGAAAGTAAGTGTCCAATTTTAAATTATTTCATTTGAAATAAAAATCAGCATAAGCTGAAGAAGTCTGTGTAGACAAAAAGATCTTGTGGAAGGAAATATAATTTCTATGCCATTTATATGCCAGAAAGACTGTAGGTTATAAAGAGGTTGAGGAATATGCAACTGGATAGAAATTTATTTTTGAAATTAGGATTTTTTTTTTTACACAAAAGAACACTGAAACTGTGCCTCTTGCTTTATGGGATACATCAAGGTTGCTCTTTAAGAAACTCTGCTTGATTCAAGGTGAACCTGTCCTTTTTATTGAGTATTATTAGGAATGAGACGTCAGATCTATGACAGGATAAAGGGACAGCACTGGGCTTTTTCAAGCCATCGGAGATTGTGCAAAACTCCGTAAGACTTTGTGTATTTTTTAATAATAGTGTTTTAATTATATAGCACCTTTCCCTTTGCTTTAAATTCTGATTGCTTTTGAGATGAAGGATTTGTCACCCATAGTGTTTGGGTTAGCATGGGGCACAATGAGATTGTCAGAAACAGTGGACCATTAGTGCCAGACAGAAACATAGAAATGGAGGAGGTTGGGATTTAGTCTGGTGCAAGACCATTCATAACATTTTATATTCATTCCTATATGAAACAGGGAGCTACTGAACATGGAGCAAGATGGGTTTTCTGTGTTCACTGCTGCTGGCTTTTGTAAGGACTCTTACAGCTGAGTTTTGAACCAACTGAAGCTGTGATGGCATATTAGAAGGGACACCTGCCAGAAGGGACCTACTGTGGTCAACGTGGTATGTAATAAAAGTATGGACATGTTTATCAGCATCAGAATACCAGAGGAATGAAAAAACACAGGCTAAGTTATGAAGCTGGAAGTAAGAATATTTCCTAATGTGATTCATAATTGTAGAATAAGAAAGGGAGGAATCAAAAATGACACCAAGAGTCCTAATGGAAGATGAATGTCTGATGGTATTATCACCAAGAGTGATTGAAAAGGTGCTCATGTTCTTAAGCTGAGCTTTACTGTCAATTAGCAGGACTTAGGCTGAATATAACTGTAACAAAACCAATGTTTCGATTTCACTGAGGCAAGTGGTCAGCAGAGAAAGCTTGCCAGGAACTTTGACTTTCAACACTGAAACAGTTATGAGTATCATCTGCATAAAAATGATAACCAGTCCAAAGTTATGAAATATGGCCAAGAGGAAGCATGTAGCTATAGATCAGCAGAGAGCCGAAGACAAAGTCTTGAGGAACTCCTTGTGTGTCCGGGGCCAAGCTGGACCTCCTGTTATCAAAAATTAACAAACTCTTGTCTATCAGTCAGATAGGACTTAAACTACTGGAGGGAAGTGTCAGTGATACCAAGAAATGTTCTCCATTCTGGACAGTTGGATATCATGTATGACAGTATCAAATGCTGCATTAAGATCTAACAGAATTAATACTCTGGTCTGCCCAGAGTCTTCTGCCACAAGCAAATATTAGTTACCCAAAGCAGAGCAGCTTCACAGCTATGCTGTGCTCTGAAAGCAGACTGAAAGGACTCTATCAGCTTATTACTAGTTATGTAACTGGAGAGCTAAAAGACCACAACACACTCAAGAACTTTATAAAGAAAAGTAAGTGAGAGAAAGGTCGAAAATTGTAAGGATTATCACATCAAGATCGGACTTTTCTAACACTAGGGTCACAGAAGCGATTTTGAAAGCTGTGGTATTGACCTCTGTGTTTGGCTCATCTGGTTTTCCTTAATTTATTTTTTGACTACATCCATCTCTCAATTCTTTTTGACAGTTTTTGTAGCAAGGGAATTTGAGATTAAAACAGCAGGGGGGCTTTGCCGATGCTGTGACCCAGCTGAATTGCTAGGCTTTTCATTTTGTGAATTTTGTTTCCTCTGCCTTTTCTTTCTGGCAGAATAAACATTCAGATAGGCTTATACTGAGGCTGGTGTCACCACATGGTAGCATGACTTGTTGGTGGCCTTACGTCTTTTTGACTAAATATATCAATAGATTACAATATGTTCATAATTCTGCTGCTCGTCTACTTACAGACACTAAAAAATCTGCTCACATCACTCCTGTCCTTTATGATTTGCATTGGTTACCAGTCTTTTCAAGAATCAAATAGAATTATTTTTCTCACTTTTAAAGCCCTTCATGGTTTAGCCCCTCATTATCTGTCTGAGCTGCTGCTTCCTTATACTCCTGCTCATGCATTAAGATCATTGGACACTAACTTACACACTGTAACTAAATACAGGTTAGTAACTATGGGTGGCAGAGCTTTGTGTGATAGCCCCTAAAATTTGGAATGCTCTTCCTCTCAGTCTTCGCAAGGAAAAGTCTATTATTCATTTCAAACTCTTGTTAAAACACATCTCTTCAATGAGTGTTATTCATTTTCCTGTATGTAATTTCTCTTGTTAATGTGTTTATTGAATTGTAAAGTGTCCTTGAGTGTAAGAAAGGCACTACTAAATAAAACTTATTATTATTATTAAATAATAGCAACTAGTAACAAGTCTGGTAAGCTGTCAGGAGATTCTACTGTAGTAGTTACTGACGTTTAATTACCACAGATGGGTTTGTTCCTCATGTTTACATTCTATATGTGTGTCTGCTAATGCAACACGTGCTGCTGTTATGTGCATTTCTATAACACTAACAGAGAAACCCTAACAGAATGATCTTATGTTTGAAATGTTAAACTTATAGTAAAATATTTTGAACTTTAGGGGGCGCAAATGCTTCACTCAACATCTAACTCCAGGAATTCAAAATTGAAAGACATTTAGTTTGAAGAAAAAATAACTATTTTGATGTATGACCTCTATTTAGTAATATCCTCATTAAACTGTTCTACCTAAATCTGACAAAAAGACTATAAAATAAAACTCTTTCAAGCTTTTTGTGCATGTATTTTCATTAAATATTTAACATTGCTTACTTTTACCAGCTGGCAAAATAAAACTGGTTAATGTTGCCTTGCTGCTCTTTCTCATTTTTCACTAGTGTGCTAATGAAGAGCTATTGTTAGATTTTTTAATTAAGAGATTGACTTTACACTACAAAATAAGAGCAGCAGCTGCTTATATACACAAGCTCTCATAATTTTAATTAAAAATAAATCATGCCAAGACTTGAACTAATGTGCTAATAGCTGCGGACAGCAGGAAACATGTAAGACAAGCAGTCTGAAAATCCCTCGTGAATATTTAGTATTGCAAATGAACTAAAACTTCAAGTATACTGGAATTTAAAATGACTGACCTGTCAATGCATACCACTAATTTGGGTAAATAATATGGAAAAAAAAAAATCACTAAAAAAACATTTTAAAAAGCCCTGAACACTACTAAGTACTACATTGGATATTCACCTTTTTCAAATACATGCTTCTTCTCAGTTTCAATGGCGACTGGAGGCTTATGCTTCTCCTTCTCTTTGTCCTTCTCCTTTTTCACTGAAATATCGGGTTTTGTCACTGGGGGCAGAACTAAAGGTTTAACTGTAATAGTGGACTCCTTAAAAAAATTAAGAAAAAAAAAAGATTTGTCAAACTATGAGTTATTGAACTGAGCATAACCTGTAGAACGTATAAGTAAGTGCTGAACTAAAGCATACACAAACACATGCTTCCAAGAAACAGAAAAAAACTTTTTGGTTTAGTAAAATCCTTCATAAAAATAATATAATGTTTAGGCAACCAAATACATATATATTTTAGTGGACTGATCACTGATCCAGAAGGAGCATACTTTTGAAGCAAATACATCTCACTGCATGATAGAACAATGGCAGGAAGGAACGAATAGGTGATAGCACCACAAGCTGTGTAGATGCAGAAAAACAGACTTGATAAGGAGGCGTCCTGACTAATTGATAAGTGTGCGATATGGGCTGTGGGTGAATAAACAGAGATACTTTTAATTAGTAAACACGCTATGCAGCGAGGAAAGAAGACAAAAATAAACCAGAGAGAGAAACAAAATAGACATACGGAAGTCTGGTGAACAAAAGAAGGCCATACAGTCCGGCAAGCATGCTTGGTTGCTAATAACTACATGGACTTAATATATCATCTAAATATTTCTGAAGGCTTTGATTTCAAGTACATGACTCAGTAGTCGAAGGCCAATTAGTCTTTTCTGGTAGCACTGAGCCCAAGACAGCAGGTTGAAGCAACAGTCCATCAGAGAGACCACTCATACACACACTTATGCTAGCTCTCACAATCAATCAATCAATATTCTATTTATAAAGCACATTTAAATGGCAACAAAGGATGACCAAAGTGCTACACGTTAACAAGGAATAAAAACCACTTCAGAAAAAAATCAATAAACATATTAAATATATAATAATGTTAGATAAAAAAAAATCTTAAACTTTTAAGTTACAAAACAAAATTCTCTCTCCAAGGTAACAGTGTGACTTAACAACAGGTGGTGATGATATGAACTGATTCTCACTCACATGACAGAATATAAGACAGAAGTCAATAAAAATGAAAATACACCTTTGAAATGAAGCAAAAACAGACCGATATGCTGTTTACTCATCTTTGCCATTGGAAGCTTCCACAATCACAGGCAGTTGTTTTTAAACTCAGCTTGTTTTTCCAAGCTGCATCTACCTTGCAGCAAATCCACTAGCCTTTAATCCCCAGCAAAGAACTGGCTGTTCACAAGGTAATATTCTAGCAAAAATCTTTTCTGCAGCAGACAAACTAGTCACACAAATACATATTGTCAGGCTAGGGCACCTGAGGATCACCTTCCGGGTTCAGACAAGGTATGTGATACCCCGCTGGGTCCAGAGCACACATTAAAGCCTGCAGATTGAGTCCTTTTCTTAAATTAACATCTAATTAACAGAATTCATTTTTTGTGGAGATTTCATCTGTTGCTGTGCACTGCCACAGAGATATTGAAATTGTGATTTATCCATTGAGGCAGTGGTTCATAACATTTCCAATGATCCTCACCCCTAGAAAATTATTTATTTTCCACACCTCCTAAAAAGTAATATAACATTTGAAGATGAAAAAGTTACATTTTTCATTTTTGATCCAAATTCTTAACTGCGGGTGAACAAACTGAACTAAAAAAAAAGCAAAAAAGCTGTAACTCAGTGTATAAAATTTAAATATAAATTTAGCAATTTAACTTTATAAATCTCAACAATCTTATAAATGTGTCCCCTTTGAAGCTTAGGCACTCAATTGATGATCCAGGCATCCTGCAAAGCATCAGGCTCAGCAAGGAAATGATCAAAGGGTTTTGGGGATTGGAGACCCCCATGAAACAACGGATGCTGCCATGCCACTAAGCAATGAAACACATTCGACGAGCTTTGTCGACGAGCACCTGAGGTTGGGAACCCCTGCATTGAGGACTGGCATTAACCAAACAATTAATAGAGGTAACAGCTGCAGTTTAATGAAGATTAAAATGGAGGCTAATCTGTTATCTTCTAGGAGGAGGACAAAAATTAATTCAAGATAAAAAGCCAACAATCAATCTGGGACAAAACCTAAGACACACAGATAATAGTACAGTAAATCAGAACTTTTCTCTTTAAAATTGGAATCCCTCCTAAAACTGTTTTAGCAAAACGTAACTTCAGCCACACGATTTATAGTGTTTATGATTTTTACTATTATGTAAATTATACAAGTAGAGACATTTATTTAAAGTAATCTACTGAGACCTACTTAGAATGCATGCTTTTGACCATAAATAACAGCTAATATTCAAAGTGTGGAGGGTAAATCGTCATTTGAACAATATAAAAAGATTTAATAAACATACTCAAAAATCAGTCCTTATTGGCTATGCTGCGAAAACTAAAATTACAGTATAAATCAACCCTCAGATCATTATAGAGTAAACTCACTCAGGTGTGAATTTAGTGTCCCCTAGTAACCCCATACATGCTTTTGAATGAACTAAGAAAACGTTCACTGGCAGAGGGAGAACATGCACATCAGAGACACCACAGACATGGTCTGGCATGGCATTCAAACCCTGTACTGTGCAGCAGCAACACTAACCACTGTGACACTCAAAGCAGAAAGTAACTGTTTGATTATCTTACAGTATCATTCACTCTGAGCTACATGGTTTATTATAATATTCATTGTTTAAGTTTGAGATCAGAAACAAAACAGCTAGTTTCAAATCTCAGTCTGAATATACTCAGTCAAAATAGATTCAGGAACTGTGCTAGACAGCCCATTAGAATGCAAGTTTTTGTCACTTGGTTTACTTGAGTTAAATCAGATAACCCCTCCCCACACCTAAACTTAAACATAGTGTTTCCTGGCATATCAAGTAGCATCACTTAAGTATGTAAAACGACAGCCTCCTTAACAGAGAGCTTTGGAGGTCCACAGACTTGACTCTATTAGGATTATTGCTGTGTCATGAATTGCCAAATTAACTTCGTTAGCAGTCACCTGTTGTGATAAATTTCCATTCACGAGCATAGCGATGGCTTCAAGTCAACATCAGTCAGGAGCACAGAAAAGAAAAAACTAAAGCATGAATCAGCAGCTTGTGATGTACTTGCAGGTGTGTTTTAGAAATATACATTTGTCCAACTTCTAGTAACCCTAGCTAGCCTTACATCAATTGCCACTAATTTAAAACGAACGGATTACTGGAGCAACAATAGAGTAGCACTATGTTGAATAGCTTTGATATTGAGTGTTTAACAGATATTATCTGATGTTCCAGTACCTAGCTGACACATGTTTGTGAATTATTTATTATCACTATACAGACCTCAGAACCTCAACAAAAAGGCTGCTAAAGTTAGTCAACATATGAAGTGCTTGGAGTGTTGCTGCATTAAGGACATGTTTTGAAATTTCACCAACACACAGGCTCAGTTGCTTATTAGTTGGTTATTGGCTGAATTGAAGCACCAAGCAAGCAACTCTGACATACAAGATTAACTTTAGTTGTTGATTAATTTTATTGGCAAGAAGATTCTGCTTAGGACCCCAGTTTGGCTAGGGGTGGCACTACCACTCCACAGCAAAGGGCTTAGAGGAGTCAGATGAAGCTAAAAGGTCAATCGATTCACTGCTTCATTTAGTAAGAAAGGGTTTCATTTATTTTGATTTTTCACACAGTTGTCTCCCTGATCAGAAATACCTGTTTATTTCTTCACTAGGCATCAGGCTGTTACCTGATTTGTAGAAAAAAAAATACTATAATAAATGCCTCCCAACCTAATACTGGAATGGACAATTTGCTCAGGCATGTGATTTTTGGCAAATGCACTAGTGTTGGGGTAATATGCCTTTGTCAAAACAAAAAAAAAAAAAACCCCAAAAAACACACAACTGATGGGCTCTATATTGTATCTTTATCACAAATACATTTGATAGTTGCAAAGTAATTTGGGAATTATATGCTATGTTTAAAAATGTGAAGATTCTTATTATTACAAGAGAGGTTAGTAGCATGGCAGGAGAGTATGCCTGGAAAAGATGAATAAAACCACTAGTAAGCTAAAAGAAAAACTTATGACTTATAAATGGGAGTCGGCACCACAAACAGTCAAAATTAAAATAAACGTAATACAATATCAGGGTAAAAAGCAATATGTACAGCTGCTCTCATTAGTTTAATTTATCTCATGCAAAATTTTAAGCACAAAATACCAACCAAAAAAAATCAGTTGAAATATGATATTGCTACCCTCATCCCCTTCAGCCGAACCAACTCACGGATTAAATTCCCTGAAAAACTTTTGGACTACAGCTGGGAATGCGTAGGCAGTGGGAACCTGAACCAACCAATTATCTTTTCAGTGTGGGAATTTTAAAAATGACATGTATATCAACATTACACAAACATGCACAGCAAACTCTCACTATGCAAAACAAACTGATTTTATTTTGTCTTACAGCAGTAATTACTTCTCCTCCTACTATTTGAACTGTGCTAGAACATTTTAAATGCTATGGATCTTTACTACCACTACAGAATGCTGAATTCGAGTTAGTTTGGCAGTTTCTTTATACAATAACTTAACAAATTCATTCTATCAGTAAAAATAGTAAAACTAATTTATAATAATGTATTTACTCAATCAGCTTATGTCAACACATAGCCTTGAGCATGTGTTATTCTAGTAGTGGATGCAAAGCAGGATTCACCTCTAGAATGGATGCCAGTGTGTCACGGGGCACACTCATTCATTCTGGACCACGGCAGAACTGACAAATAACTTGAGGATGTTAGTAATGTGGGAGGCAACAGAAGCATCCAAGTTCAATCCAGTTCAATCCTTTTCTCCTGCACTTTTGCAAGTCAAGTGTTGTCCAGCTTCTCTCCCAACTCTGACTCTTTGGGCTTTCTTTGAACAACCTATCTGGTAATATTTCCAGATTGGTCAGGACCACACCAGTCCTTGTGCAGTCAGTATACAATATCTCCCCCTGGTAGGCCATATAGAACCCCATGGCTCCCATGGGCCCCATGCTGCATCTGCGGGTATCCAAAATGGGGTTCACCAGCCTGGTTGTTATTGCTCAGTGTACATGGGGATGCTCTGCTAATTGCAGGCAGTCATCCACTGTCATGTCCTTCCAACCTTCCAGGCCCAACCAGAGCTGCTGAGACACCTGCCCCAGTGTAACTGTTGCCATTTCCACATCATATTGTAGATGGGGAATATCACACCTCCCTTCCTGACCTTCCATTAGACTGGTCTCCTGGCCATTCAAGGGAGCAGGGTCCACCCGATTGAGATGCCAAATTATCCCTCACACACTCTCAATACTAAACTAAACATTTTAGATGTGAAGTTATGTGCATCTTAATCAGGGTCCTAACATTGCAATGAAATAGGTGTGCCTATGTATTTACATTTGAGGACATGATAACTGAATTAAGAGGGATGACAAATTGATGGATGGACATCACATTGTTAGTATAAACCATAGTATACCAAATACTTGAACTGCAAAATTTAACTTTTAGAAAATAACAGTGTATTGTTAAATAAATAATATTGTTAAAATCATACTTCATAACATTCATTCATTTGTATTTAATATGCCGTCACAGGGAGCTGTCGCCCATCCTAACAGAAACGGGCACAAGGCCAAAACCCATTCTGCATAGAATGGCAGTGCATTGAAGGGCACACTCTCTCACACCAGTCTAGTTCAGAGTCAATGATCCATAGAACCTGCATTTTAAGTCAATTTCAATACTAAAAAAGGCATCAATTATAAAAGAGAATGTGTCCCAGCTTGAGCGCAGCTTTGTAAAAAAAATCTGTATTGAGGACTCAGGCAGCCACATCGACTGACATCACATTAGAGTTCCAGAGAGCACAGTGAATGTTTGCCAAGGGAAGCACAGTAAGGTTTGAAAGAGTGAGGAGCTCATTTTCACTGCAGTTCACATTTCTCTTTATGGAGTATAAGCAGGGTTAAGACATATTCAAGCTTATTCCATTACAGGGCTCTGTGAGCTCTTGAAAACTACTGTGAAAAAGCTGCCAACACAGTCATTCAAGCTGTCAGTTTATGCAGTAATAATATTTGGAATGCAACAGTAATGTAGCCATTTGGAGCCAGAAGTCAGCTAATATTTTGTGCAGAGGTTAATAGGGAACCAGCATGTTAATATTTGTTGCGGGTGGATCGTTAAAGACTTGCACATGGCAGAGAACAGACTCGGCTGAACAGATGTGGATTAGGATTAGCTACCTGCCATGAATCTTTACCTGAAGCTGTGAAGTATCGTTCAAAGATCATGATGCTAAATTAAAAAAAAAAAAAAGACTCTACTAAGGAAGCTAAAATAAGATTGTTTGACTGGCGAGGAGTTGCAGAAACTTGCCAGCAGTGAAGCACTAGGGTCTCTGGAGGAAACAGCAACTTCATTCCAGGCTATGTTTCATCCCAGGGTTACACTCTTAGAAACCCAGTGGAAATCATTCAAGTATGCAAAGGGGCATGTCAGTGACTAAAAAGAAGGTCTTGAAGGACATCAAAGCAGAGGGGTTAGTGGGAGCAGATTTCATCTCCTGAAGAGTCAAGTTAAATTTATTTATAAAAGCACATTTAAAAATAACAGAAGGTGTACCAAAAGAACACAAAAGACAACTGTAAAGCAAACAATTATGTAAAACAGTTTGTTAATGACTATTTAACTTCCATATTCTCCCTCCTGACGACCTTACCCACAACGAAAGGCGGAAGAGAAAAAGTGGGTTTTTAACCAAGTCTTAAAAACCTCAATAGAAGGAGATCTGAAGTGGAACGACAGATCATTCTAAAGCCTTGGAGCAACAACTGAAAAAGCCCCGTCACTCTTAAACTTCAGCCGTGACCTTGGAACTGCAAGGAGTAGTTGAGCAGATGAGCTAAAAGCTTTTGTTCCCAAGTGGGGATGAAGGAAATGGCAGATGTATTTTGAGGCTAAACCATGCAAGGCCTTAAGAACAAACAATACAATTTTAAAATCAATCTGAAATCTCACTGGTAGCCAGTGTGGATAGAGGCCAGTACAGGTGAGATATGTTCTCTTTTTCTAGTTCTGCTTAGAAATCTAGCTTCTGCATTTTGAGCCAGCTGAAGGTGCATCAGGGCAGATTAGGGCAATCACACATATAGGGGAACTGCAATAATCTATCTGAGATGAAATAAAAGTATGAATCACTATTTTGAAATCCTTCTGTAAAAAAGGGAGAGGATTTTAATTTTGAGATTTGCCTCAGCTGGTAAAAGCTGGGCTTTACCACCTTGGAGATATGTTTGTCGAAAACTTATTGATAATTCAAAGATGATACACAGGTTCCTGACATCATTATGAATTTTTGCTGTCAGACAGCCTAAGTGATTGCCAATTTCATTAGCGAAAGAAGTAGGGCCCAAGAAAATGCCCTCTGTTTTATTCTCATTCAGTTGGAGAAAAGTTTGCACAATCCAAATTTTAATGTCATCAGTACACTCCATTAGCTTTTTTATAGATGAAGCTATGTCAGTGCTAAATTTAACATAAAGCTGGGTATCATCAGCATAACAATGGTAATCAACACCATGTTTTTGAAATATGGGGCAGATATAAGGTAAATAATAAGGGGGCCAGATTAGAGCCTTGTGGTATCCCTTGTATGAGCAAAGCTGCCTGGGATAAGTCATCACCTATGTTAACCGACATAAATCTACATTTTTAGTAGGACACAAACCATTTCAGTGCACATCCTTGAATGGTGGCTTCACACTTATGCTGTTTTAACAGAGATCCACAGTCAACCATATGAAAAAATGTACTAAGGTCCAACAGCACTAAAACAGCCCAAGATCCAGAGTCCAAGGGTAATAAAATATTATTAGCACCTTCAGTAAAACATGTTTTTCAAAAGCACATTGCAATATATCACATAGATTGTTTCCCTCCAAATATGACAGGATTTGCACATAAACCACCTTTTCCAAAATTTTGAATAGGAAGGGGAGTTTAGGGTTAGGCACATAAGTAAAGAACATAAAGTTTATTTAGTTATAGAAATAGAAAGAATTCAGGACGCCAAAATATTGGATTTCAAATTGTAGTTTGCACTCCACACCTTACAAAATAATCTAACTTTCATTACAAAATAAAATACTGTATAGGAAAAGACAGTAGTATGAATCAATCTGTATGGTCAGAAGGAGAACAACTGATATTAGAATACAGAATACAAAAGTTGGGTCTTTAAATCCAAACAGAACACAGCAGTAGTGTCTTGAACAAAGAGAGAAATGGTGTGCCAAATTTCCAGGCATTGCGCAGTTTATTCAGGTCACCTTAGGAGCAGACAAATACGATTTTAATCCATTCATACATTCTCTCATCTTCAAAATTTTAGGACCTATCCTAGATAAACTGAGCATACAAGTCGGGAATCAAACCTGCACAGGACTCCAGCTCATCACCAGGCCAATTCAGATTCACCTAACAAACATATCTGAAATACAGGAGGAAATCAAAGAACACAGAGGAAATTCAAGAGAACATGCAAGCACCATGGAGACAGAAGCCAGGGTGAGAACTGAAGCAAGATCCCTCATGCTGTTAGGCAGCAACATGCTGATTCTTAAACCCTTATTTGTTCCTGCTGTTAAACTAATTATAAACTTGAAAGGCATTGTTTAGTTCCATTATAACCTCACCTAATGGATAGTGAGAATTTGTTAATAATACCCACGTATCCAGTAAGAGGAGGTGGAATCTTTCTGTTTTACTAAAAGCTTATAATAAATAAATATTCATTAACATGCTGTTAAGAGAAGCTTGCACATTTAATGTGGAAAATAAAGTAACAGACTTACTTACAAGTTAACAGTGTACTTTACAGTTGATGCAAAATTCAGTTTCTGTGTGTTTCTTTTTTAACTGACATGGCAGTATAATTTGACTTTTAAATAATAAACATCACACAATACTGAAGGTTAATTGGAAGCTATACTGTATACTTTGTCTATGGGTCAGCAGTTATGAGAAGGCACCTCCTGTGCCTTCAATTTTACTAACCAGCCCTGCCAGTAATGTCAGACTTGTTAACCTGCAAAAAAAACCTGCTTAATGGAGCGCTAAGAAAGGGCCTGCAGTGTACACTCCATAATAAAAACACACTGACTGGGCAGTAAGCAAGGAAACAGTGACTATCAGGGATATAATTTCCATTCTTTGCAATAAATCAGATGTTCACTATATAAACATCATTTAAATAATATAGTTAGTTATTTTCCTTAACAATTGTAACAGGACAATAGTTTCTTAAATTGCTATTTAGTTTGGTATTTTATTTAGAATGTTTTGTCTTTCTTACGTCACAGTGGCCCAAAGCGCTAATATGGTTTAACTTCTGACAATAAAGAGTGTGTTGGGTTTTGCCCTGTGGTCAAGGGACTGCCAGACAAGGCAAGATGGTGCAGAACAGAAGCAAGGCTTAGCATGGCCTTGGGAGAAAAACAGAGACAGACAGAAACATGCACAAGCAGCGACAATGTATGCTGACATGCTAGTGCAGGAAGGAGGGAACTGCCAGGAGGTGGTAAGCTCTGTCAACATAATGAGTACCCTAAAAGGGTAACAGCCAGAGGCACCAATGAAAAACAGAGAACAAGTGCATCTAATGTTTTCCCAAGATACTAAAGTGTAGATGATCTAATATATTGCAGAGACAAGTGACACATATCATATGGCTATGTTTACATTACAAGCCTCATTCCTCAAAAATTTGCCTATCTTGATAGTGCACATTCATAAGTACAAGTGACCTGTATCGAACTGTTACATGAATGCATTTGCCCTCCAAAACAGCATGTACACACAAGTTGATACGTTTGTGCATAAGTCATCTGCGTCACCAACAACAAAAAATATATTTGTGAGATGAGTTGCTGTATTAAAACTGAAAACAGGAACGCACTAGTAGCTAGTGTATGCATCACGTTTTGTTCTGGAGGACGACAAACAGTTGGTCAGCTACTGTATACATGATTAGGTCAAGAAGGTGAAAAAAATTCAGATGGCTAGCTTTTGCCAAGATGTGTGAGTACAAGAAAGGAGCCAGCAATGGTGGGACAGGGACTGTTGTGCTGTCTGATGATGGCAGCACTCAACCCATGCATATAGACAAAAAAACCCATGAATTCTGACCTGGCCATTCTCATTCATTTGATATGTTTCTGATCTAGGACCACATACGGAAGTGATATAAATCTGATTTGAAAAGATCAGATGTATATGTCTGCACAGCCCTAAAAACATCACTTTTGCGTCATACTAAGGCAAAACATCGGATTTGAGTCACTTCAGCTCGGTAATGTAAACGTACTCAAAGAGACATGTTTTACCATATGTGAAGAAAGGGGCGATTGCAGTAAAAAGGTTCCTTCTGTGGTTTTTATTGGAGAGAGTAAGTTTCAGTAAAAGCAACATAAATGTGTTCTTTCTTTAGTAGATTCTTTCCACATCTTTTTATTTCCGCCAAAGGCAATGAGGAGGGATTTATCAATCTATATATTGAAGGAATATTTAAAGAATACATGATGCACAAACCAGTGTGTTTCTTCATGCCAGTCCCAAGCCCGGATAAATGGGGAGGATTACGTCAGGAAGGGCATCCGGTGTAAAATTTTGCCAAATCAATATGCGGACAACAATACAAATTTACATACCGGATCGGTCGAGCCCTGGGTTAACAACCACCGCCACCAGTACTGTTAGCCGGGGGGGGGGTGCCGGGGAAAATTGGGCTACTGTTGGCCGAAGAAGGAGAAGAAGAGGGGGGAGACGTGTCCGGAGGCAGTAGGAGAGCAGGAAAGTAAAGAGAGTGGAACTGAGGGTAGGAACTTTGAATGTTGGCAGTATGACTGGTAAGGAGAGAGAGTTAGCAGATATGATGGAGAGAAGGAAGGTTGATATATTGTGCGTGCAAGAGACTAAATGGAAGGGCAGTAAGGCCAGGTGAATTAAAGGTGGATTCAAATTGTTCTATTATGGTGTGGATGGGAGGGAAAATGGGGTAGGGGTTATTCTGAAGGAACAGTATGTCAAGAGTGTTTTGGAGATGAAGAGTATCAGGCAGAGTAATGATTATGAAGCTGGAAATTGGACGTGTGATGATGAATGTTGTTAGTGCATATGCACCGCAAGTTGGGTGTGCAATGGGTGTGAAAGAAGATTTTTGGAGTGAGTTGGATGAAGTCATGAACAGTGTACCCAAGGGACAGAAACTGGTGATTGGAGCGGATTTCAGTGGGCATGTTGGTAAAGGGAACAGTGGAGACGAGGAGGTGATGTGTAGGTATGGTGTCAAGAAGAGGAATGAAGAAGGTCAGAGGATAGTGGATTTTGCCAAAACGATGGACATGGCTGTGGTAAATATGTAATTTAAGAAGAGGGAGGAACATAGGGTTACGTACAAGAGTGGAGGAAGATGCACACAGGTAGATTACATCCTATGTAGAAGAGTTGATCTGAAGGAGATTGAAGACTGCAAAGTGGTGGCAGGGGAAAGTGTAGTTAAGCAGCATAGGATGTTGGTCTGCCTGATCAAGTAGAGGAAGAGAGTGAGGGCAGAGCCAAGGATCAAATGGTGGAAGTTGAAAAAGGAAGACTGCAAGGTTGAGTTTAGGGAGGAGGTGAGACAGTCACTGGGTGGCAGTGATGAGTTACCAGACATCTGGAAAACTACAGCAGATGTAGTAAGGGTGACAGCAAGAAGGGTGCTTAGCGTGACATCTGGAAAGAGGAAGGAGGAAAAGGAAACCTGGTGGTGGAATGAGGAAATACAGGAGAGTATACAGAAGAAGAGGATGGCAAAGAAGAAGTGGGATAGTCAGAGAGATGCAGAAAGTAGACAAGAGTACAAGGAGATAATGCGCAAGGTGAAGAGAGAGGTGGAGAAGGCTAAAGAAAAGGCGTATGATGAGTTGTATGAGAGGCTGGACACTAAGGAGGGTTAGGGTGATAAAGGATAAAGATGGAAACGTACTCACAAGAGAGGAGAGTGTGTTGAGCAGATGGAAAGAGTACTTTGAGAGGCTGATGAATGAAGAGAACGAGAGAGAGAAGAGGTTGAATGATGTGGAGATAGTGAATCAGGAAGTGCAATGGATTATCAAGGAGGAAGTAAGGACAGCTATGAAGCGGATGAAAAATGGAAAGGCCGCTGGTCCAGATTACATACCTATGGAACCATGGAGGTGTTTAGGAGAGATGGCAGTGGAGTTTTTAACCAGATTGTTTAATGTAATCTTGGAAAGTGAGAGGATGCCTGTGGAGTGGAGAAGAAGTGTACTGGTGCCGATATTTAAGAATAAAGGGGATGTGCAGGACTGTAGTAACTACAGGGGAATAAAATTGATGAGCCACAGCATGAAGTTATGGGAAAAAGTAGTGAAAGCATGGTTAAGAAGTGAGGTGATGATTAGTGAGCAGCAGCATGGTTTCATGCCAAGAAAGAGCACCACAGATGCAATGTTTGCTCTGAGGATGTTGATGAAGAAGTTTAGAAGAAGTTGCATTGCGTCTTTGTGGACCTGGAGAAAGTATATGACATGGTGCCTCGAGAGGAGCTGTGGTATTGTATGAGGAAGTCAGGAGTGGCAGAGAAGTACGTAAGAGTTGTAAAGGATACGTACAAGGGAAGTGTGACAGTGGTGAGGTCTGTGGTAGATGCGATGGATGCATTCAACGTGGAGGTGGGATTACTTCAGGGATCAGCTCTGAGCCCTTTCTTATTTGCAATGGTGATGGACAGGTTGACAGATGAGATTAGACAGGACTCCCCGTGGACTAAGATGTTTGGTGATGACATTGTGATCCGTAGCGATAGTAGGGAGCAGGTTGAGGAGACCCTGAAGAGGTGCAGATATGCTCTAGAGAGGAGAGGAATGAAGGTCAGTAGGAATAAGACAGAATACATGTGTGTAAATGAGAGGAAGGTCAGTGGAATGGTGAGGATGCAGAGAGTACAGTTGGCGAAGGTGGATGAGTTTAAATACTTGGGATCAACAGTACAGAGTAATGGGGATTGTGGAAGAGACTGTGAAGATTGTGAGAAAGAGAGTGCGGGTAGGGTGGAATGGGTGGAGAAGAATGTCAGGAGTAATTTGTGACAGACGGGTATCAGCAAGAGTGAAAGAGAAGGTCTACAGGACGGCAGTGAGACCAGCTATGTTATATCGGTTGGAGACGGTGGCACTGACCAGAAAACAGGAGACAGAGCTGGAGGTAGCAGAGTTAAAGATGCTAAGATTTGCACTTGGTGTGATAAGGATGGATAGGATTAGAAATGAGTACATCAGAGGGTCAACTCAAGTTGGACGGTTGGGAGACAAAGTCAGAGAGGCGAGATTGCGTTGGTTTGGACATGTGCAGAGGAGAGATGCTGGGTATATTTGGAGAATGATGCTAAGGAGAGAGCTGCCAGGGAAGAGGAAAAGTGGAAGGCCTAAGCGAAGGTTTATGGATGTGGTGAGAGAGGACATGCAGGTGTTGGGTGTAACAGAACAAGATGCGGTGGACAGAAAGATATGGAAGAACCCCTAATGGGAGGAGCTGAAAGAAGAAGAAGATGACATTACGAATAAAATTAGTTTGCAAGAAAATTAGTGTGAAAAAGATCTTAATCAATGCAAGTGAGACAGTCTCTGTAAATTGAATCAATTTCTTCAAATATTTAAAGGAAATATAGAAGAATAAAAATCTTTAGAAATTTGCTTTTTAATTTCAAAACAAAATCCTTACTTACACATGAATTGAAACTACAGCAAAACGATCACAAAGCACAAAATTGTCAGTCAGTCAGTCATTATCAACCCGCTATATCCTAACACAGGGTCACGGGGGTCTGCTGGAGCCAATCCCATCCAGCACAGGGCGCAAAACAGGAACAAATCCCGGGCAGGGCGCCAGCCCACTGTAGGGCAGACACACACACACACACACCAAGCAGACACTAGGGACAATTTAGGATTGCCAATGCACCTAACCTGCATGTCTTTGGACTGTGGGAGGAAACAGGAGAACCCGGAGGAAACCCATGCAAACACGGGGAGAACATGCAAACTCCATGCAGGGAGGACCCGAGAAGCAAACCCAGGTCTCCTTACTGCGAGGCAGCAGCGCTACCACTGCGCCGCCCATGCACAAAATTGTTGTAATTTGTTTTAGGGTTAATAAATGGAGGGAGGAATGCTGCCTCAATCCCAAGTGTTATGTTTCAGCCAGTGTGTGTCACCTTGCTTATGTTTGTTCTCCTGTTTTGTGCCTTCTTTAATAATAATAAGAAAAATAAGGGTGTTATTTATATAGTACCTTTCCCATGCTCAAAGCACTTCACAGAGCCTCAGAAAGAAACAGCAGGTATATGTAACATTGGATACAAATGTTTCCTGAATAGAACGTTAAAACAGATAGATAAAGGATATACAAAGGCATTAAATAGAATAAAAGACAATAAACCAGAGTAAAGTGCTAAATTCAATACTAAAAGTAAGCCTAGCAAATAACAATTTGTGATATAACACACACACACAAATTATACTAAGCATCTGGATAGCAAGGAAGACTGAAAGGGGAGGCAGAAATGTCAGGTTAAATTAAAAGCCTTCCTGAACAGATGAGTTTTAAGTTTATTTAAATGTATTATTTTTGGTATGTTTATTGAGATTATGTATATTTTTGTACATTTGGCCTTGTTTATTTACTATGTAGTTTCTATGTATTTTGTATGGCTATCTTATTTTCCTTGTACTGTGTGGGTAGAACCCCAAGAGACAGGGCTACCCTAAAGTTACTTCTGAAGGACAGTCCTCAGCCTTTATATTCTGAAGCAGAGAGCACACCCTTCAGTGGTTCCTTGAATAAAGACTCTTTATAAATAAGACAAAATGTTTTTTCTAAAGAAGTTAAAATATCAGATTTTAAAAGTCTAATGTTCTTGACAGCATTAAAAATGCATTTCTCTTGCCTCAAAGGTTTGTGTTCTATATATTTTCTTCTACTGCACCAGGGTTATGCTTAGCTAAACATAAACTACTTTAACTTACTGAAAGTAAGTTAAACACCCAATTCCAATTAAGTTCTAACTGACACAAAGTCATAGTAGAAATTTCTATAAGAAAAAAAATCCAGCAGGTACAATATATCCCAAAGTGTTTTAAAATACTGTAAGTCTTAATTACTGTACAAGTATCCCTGAGGCCCTTGTTGTGTATTAAAGTGAGTGTTGACAGCAGTATGAACTGTTCAGATATTTATTTTTATAAGTCTTACTTGCTTCACGCATTGAGAAGCAGTGAGAGACCAGTGTGACTTGGGATACTTCTGCTAGTGTCCTTTCATCAGGCACTTTGGCGCTAGATCACAGTAGCAAGATTTGCTGCTGACATTCTCATAGTTGATGTTTTATCTTTTCAGTGTGGTGCAATGCTACCATAAAGTAAAATGGGTCAGACCAGTAAAACTAAATAAACTGCTTCCCAGCACTATCTGTAGAATTGTGTAAGTTTATTTAAATGTTACAGTGTAACGTAAACAATGTTTGTAGTACCATATATTTATTAGACTAAGACCATCAGTTATTAAAGGTATATAAACAGAAGGTGTATTCATGATATTTTATATTTTATTAGATCTTCTCTGGTCTGTGTAGCCAATACAGGCTTCAGCTTCCTATGATCCAAAAAAAGAATGAGCCAATTAGAAAATTTATGGATGGACGTATTTATTGTGCACTTTTTAAGTGATACCAAAAGATGACAGCTCTCGCTCAGCCTCAGTTAAAAGTAACTACAGTATTTAAATTTGGTGAAACACATGCTCCTCCGATTTTGTTTTACAGAATGTGTCAAATGCATTTTGTCTTTACTTTACAGTTGAACAGCTGCCTTCTGCTCTTAGTGCACTAGATTTTTGCAGTCAACATTCTGTTTCTTTCCTCCATCTCCTCACATGTTTTGAGTTCATCCTCCATCTCATTTTGTCCTGCCACTATAATTATTCAGTCTTGCTCCTTTTCCTAGCACCCAATTTTCTTGCAGACTTGCCTCCCAACCATCACAGCTTCTCTATTGCTGCATTTTTTTCTTTCAGTTTACATCTTTCCTTACTGCTGTGCCTCTTCAGTAGCTTTTCCAGCTCAGCCACTAAACTATTCAAGTTTAACAGGCTAGATAAAGCAAAAATTATAAACTACTGCATATGAGAGAAGCTGTCAGTCATTTTGCTCCTGAAGAAGTTTGGTTGTTAATCGACCAAGTGTTAAATCAGTAAGTTGGGTATGATCTCCACAACTTTCACAATGGTATTATTGATGATGCCAAGTGTGATCATTCCAGCTTCTGAAACACCAGCCCACTTTAGGAATTTCATACACTGCCGTCTCTAAAGTTAATAAAGGATTGCGTAAACAACAAAAGTCATTCAGTAAGTGGCAGTTCTGTGTGTGAAAACATCTTGTTTATTAGAAGTCGGCAACAGGACAACAGGCTGACTAACTGAAAGGCCACAAATACTCAAACAACTCTTTACAATGGTGACATGCAGAAAGAAACCTCTGAATTCACTACATGTCAGACCACAAAACAGGTGGGCTATACAGCAGAAGATGACCATGCTGGGTTCCGCTCCTCTGAGCTAAGTACAGAAAGATTGAGGGCATGTGATTTCCAAAGATGGATGACTGAAAACTGGAAAAATGTCACCTAACTTACACCAGCTATGGCGACAATCAAACACTTTTTACGCAATTAACAGCAATGTCCTTAAAACTCAGTTTGAAAGAGAACAGAACAGGTTTGCAGCATGGTATTTAGATGGAATTTATTTAAGAACTTCATTTTTCTATTGAGTCAGTATAGACCAAAATCACTAACAAATGTTTCCAGCACCATGTTGAAGCAAGAATAAAGTAAAAAGATGCCCTACCTGGTACTGGATAGGGGGACCTCACAGAATGACAGACAGACAGATAAAAAATAATATTCTCACAAAATATCCAAGGAAGACATTTAAATAATGTTGGTTGTGATCTTAACTTTTTTCAAAGTTAAGGACAACCTGATATTTGAGGAGATCCAATTCTTTCCTCTCTCTCTCTCTTTTTGGGAGAGATGTTTCCAACAAATTTTATAGTGAATTTCAAATTAATTAGATCTATTGTGTGCTCAAGGAAATTACTGAAAGGCAGCTTAACACGAGTATAAAGAAAAAGACGACTCACCATGAAACACAGTTGAACCACTAAACTCTTAAATGTGGAGAAACACACTCTGTCTTGTCTCAAGTCATGTTTCAAGCATTCCCTGCTGTGCCCAGCACTACAGAAATTTTCTTTTCAAGGGTGAGGTTTCCAGAAATCTGATTGTTATGAGGCTGCCCAACATTTTCCTTTTTCTTAAGGAAAGATGTTTCCCTTAATATCTTATAAAATTTGATATTATTATGAAGGAAGTGCCAATAATGGAAAGCATACTGTATAAACATGACATCAGTTCAGTGCTAAGTGTCATCCTACAGATTACAGTTGCCAAGTAAGGTAGTTTAATTAGTAAATGGGACAACCTATAATCTGTTTTATTTTTCAGGACTTACTGCAGATAGATAGATAGATAGATAGATAGATAGATAGATAGATAGATAGATAGATAGATAGATAGATAGATAGATA
>JANRMT010062814.1:121226294-121350073 GCA_026402145.1 Polypterus bichir lapradei | reverse complement strand
TTGAAAAGTTTTCCCCCTCACATATACTAATGTGCCACAAACAGGAATATCACCAACCATTCCCATTTTATTAAGGTGTATCCATATAAATGGCCCACCCTGTATTCAAGAGAAGTATGGACTTTTTTGAATGAGTATTATACATAATGAGTCAACTGCCAAAAAAAAGCCAAAACTATAAATTGTCCAGGATTTCCTCTATGAAGATGAGAAGGCAGAACTAACAAGGGAGAAGAATGAGGTACAATTATAGATGGAAACAATACACTGTAGGGCAACATCTCAGGATGAAACAAGAATAAAATGGGTAATGTTACACATACCTCAAATTTATCTGGATCTGCACCTCCGGCTTGTGCAACAAAGACTCCAGCTCCTCCCTCCAACTCCATTTCATCAGGGGAACGCTCGATACGGGTCACTTCTGCTTGCTGACAATTAAGGAAGAATGTCACTTCATCGTCTTTCACTTTGATGGCAAAACGTATCCATTCATCGATAGGTGAAGAAATTTTAAATGATGCTGCCTGGTATGAAGACTCGGCGTCGGGTTCAGTGTAGTAGAAAAGAACATTACGAGTGTCTCCTTTAGCAGCAGAAAGCTTTACACCTACATACATGAGCTTCTGTTGGAAATCTGTGACAGCAAAAATAACACCTGGTTTAACAGATGTTGGTTTTATGTGAAAAAGTAGAGAGAAGTCCCGGTAAAAGATGGCAGAAAAGTGGGCACGAGCTAGCTGGCCCGTATTAACTTCCGGCGTAAACATGTATCCAGCGATATTGTCTGGACCTTCAACTTTAAGGATTGGTTCTGGAGGAGGATCGCCAATTATCTGAAGCAGGGAAACATCCCCTTCATCTGGAACACAAAGAAGAAAAAGGTGCACATAAAAATCTTTATTCACACATGTCATACAAATTGTTAAAAGTGAGGGAACATCTTATAATTACATAAATGTTTAAAAATGAAGGTAAAATTCATGGATTTAGGGCTAAACCTTGCACTGTATCTGTTGATTTTTGTGCAGAGTAAGCTCGCACTGTATCTGTTGATTTTTGTGCAGAGTAAGCTCTTAACCAATCAACAAAATTGTCTGGCTAAATAACAAGTTTACGGACACAAACTTTTTATTTTTTAACCATTGTTGAATCTAAATATCTTCAAGGCCATGGTCTCCAGAAGAGAGACTGCACAGAACCCACTAGAAAGTCAAACTGATAAAAAGTAATTTCAACCTTTTCTTAGGTGGAGTAAATTAAATATTTATTAATATAATTATAATTGTTATAAAATGATTAATAGATTAACAAAATAAAAATGAAAACCATGCCTGGAGATCAAATGTACAGTAAATGTAATTTTAAAGATATTAAGTAACGGAACCAAGAAAAAAATTAGTTTGCTGCAAAAATGTAAAGATGAAACTAACATTTATTCATGCAGGAAGAAAAAAAGATGCAGAAACTTAGGTTATAAGCGATGTTTCCACTTGCTTATTAATATCTTTTCCTGTTAATTAGGTCATGTGAAGACAGTGTAAAAAGTAATTTCTAATGTTTGGAATTTCCTGCAGTGCCAAATGCTGTAGGGAAGGGTTTCTTAAATTATGGGATGTCACCATGGGTCGCAGAAGGTTTGCAAAGTTGGTCACAGTGGGTTAACATTCCTCCAGAGATCATCCTAGTTTAACCCTGCTGCATCTGATGATTCTTTAATGGGGAACCTCCACGCTTTGACAACTGTCCATGAATCACATAGGGGCCATACCCACCCCACTCTGATGATCATTTGGGCACTCACCAAGGAATGGATGACACCAAAATGGGCAAGATTTTGCCACCACAAAAAAAAATAAAAAAAAATTAAGGAACCTTGCTCTAGGGTATTAAAGAGGGGTTACATATTGTGCCTGATGATTATAAGCCCAGGAGTCGTATAACAGGATGCCCCAGTGAACTGAGGAGTCGGAGTCAAAGTTTTCCCTGGTTTATGGTACGTGACACTCAACAGATGATACTGCTGTTCTTCTTCTTCAAATGAGCAGCCTTAGCAATGCACTTCACGTTCAGCGGATGTTTCTGCTACTCCTTTTCTTTCTGGCATGTCACCCTTTCGAAAAGATAGCCACAAGAAACACATGAACCCCAATAGCGAATATTGGTGCAACCCAAATTTTTTTCTTCATCAGTGCATGTCACATCATACGGTTTCAATTAAGACCAAGATTAAGGTTCTAGCCCTAGTGTTTAGTGAGTAATTGCATGATGGATGGACACAGCCCTTAGCATTTTATACACACAGATACCACCCAGACTGCCTTAAAACAAAGGAAGCATTCAAAACAAGTTTTTGAAAGCTCCCCTGTACAAAAATCATGTCAGTGAAAAAGTGTCTTACTTATTAAAAGTACACACTACTTGATGCTGTAATGAGAATCTCATTCTGAAATCCACTGGTATCTGTCACTATCACAAATTTCTAACATCTGTTCATTTCTCCAAAAATGTGGAGTTCTCTGCTATTCACGTGAATTTCAGCTACATAATGGTGCCTGAGAGGACATATCTATAGCAAATCAAACCTCATCGTATTAAGGGGTAAAGTACTATCTGAGTATAAATCACTGACTTCCTGTTATAACTGGAACATTTAAACACAGCTGAAGCAAGTCAAATTTTCATGTTAGATGTTGTGATGAAGGTACACAATCTTTGTGAATACTTGCCAAAAATGCATATCATCTATAATTGTTTATTCTGCACAGACTGCTTGGTTTAGGATCTGCAGCACAGATTTTCATCACTAATTAATAAAAGAAACACTAAATTGATGTAGGAATTATAGGCATTGCAGTCTAGACCATCCAGATTAGAACAGGGCAAAGGTGTTCCTTGAGTTCACAAGTCGCTTCATTTGAGTAGGTTGCAAGTCAAAACATTGTACATTAAATAATTTATTACCTTTTCCCCCCTACTCCTGCATAAACATTTGCAGTTTCCTGCAACATTTTCAAAAATGGACATGCACCTAAAGAATTATCCTTTGTCCCGCCCTTGACATTTATATAGCATTTTCCTACTCCTTTCCAGATCATTTGCTCCATCCTTACAAAAATGTGACCCACTGCACTCTAAGAGGGAGGACCAACTGGGAGAGTGCAAGTAAACAATCTAAATGTTAATAGAAGCAATGTTAAAATATTTTGAACAGTTACCATGCTCCTGTTCTCAAACCATAAGGCTCTAGGATTCAAGGAGGATTTCTGTAGACAACAAATTATCTAATGTATAACCAAGTGTATCAGATATTATTAAGGTTGTTCCTTACATCTATTCATGAGGTACCTTTCAGAAGAAAAAAATATATAAAACAGAAATAAAGGAACACATTCAATATCCATTTGTCCATCCTTCTGTTTCTTAAGTGTTTGTGTCAATCACAAAGTCATGAGGACAGGGCCTATCCCATCAACATTAGGGCTTCAGATGATTGGAAGCAAATAGGGTAGCTCAGTCCGGGGCAAAGCACTGAAACCAAAGCTGTACAAAGACATATCCTAAGCAGGGTGCCCCAGATAGTGGGCAATATGAAGCAGGATGAGAATCTCATTGAGGATTTTGCAAATATTATAAAATTTATTTTGAGAAAATTATCCTGCCAGTCAAGAATACAAAGTTGGAAAATATGTTCCTAAATGGCATCAGACAGACTAAGGTCCCTAGTTGAATATTTTAAACAGAATGTTTCTTGTTGCCAGGGTTAAAAATATTACCAAAACACCAGAAAAGGCACTCCTAGTGGACTCTGGGTTATAGATCATGAGAAGAGAAACACCAGGAATTAAATCAGTAAGTCTCAATGATGAAATTCAGATGGAAAAATTATGGCTGTGCTTATGGCATTGTATTGATTTTTCTTTCAGTATTCAAATTATATCAATTCCTGGCCTCTGTTAGTCATATTTGGTTTTGGAATATAACTATGAATGGTGATAATTTTCTTTTCAATACATATCCACAGTCCAGAGATTAAAACATACACACTAAGTTCCATTAGTACTAGACGACAAGAAAGTCACTATCTACAGAGTATACAAAAGTGTGACATAATTTAGTAGTTCTATGAGGAGTCACAGCGAATTGCCCTGTGTCACACTAATGCACTGATCACAATTGAAAGTAACAGTTTTAAGAGCTGCTGACTGTGATCTTATCATTAATATTAAATAGAAACTCGGAAAATGTTAAAGCGACACTTAGAGCTGATCACTTCTTCCCTCCATGTTCATTTGTGAGGGGATTACTAATAAGCAGTTCACAGCGATTGAAGCATACCTTGTAGAAAACAACATTTGTAAAACTAATCAAATAGAATAAATGAATAAACACCCGCATGTGTCTTTACTATAATGTACTTTTATATCTCTGTCCTGTGTTCCTGCAAGCTCAGGTGCATTCTACACCCATGCACATTGTTAAGGGGTGCCCCTGCATATTGGATGGATCAAGTATAACTAATAAGCATTGATAAAAGGCTGTCAACTGAGTTATGATGTACAATCATATTTTTGAGGGGCTATGAATTTTTCACTACAACAGTAACACTGCCAGCAATGGGATTTACTGCAAAACTGTAGCAACCAGTAAATTATTTGCCTTTTGCATGTGTATGCAGCATATAAATTGTACAAAAAGTAATTTAGATGCACACGAGTAAGCTATACAATGATATAGAAACAACTCTTTATCAGCTATGTTGGACGGGTCCATTAAGGAAAGGGCCAGGTAATAAGCACAAACAATTCAGAGCACAATTAAAGTATGCATTTTCGAAAAGCTACGTCCACACTGAAACGCTGAGCTTGCATGTTCAAAAGTATACAGCTTCTCTAAAGTGTTTTCAAAAGTCAATGTTTTGGGGGGTTGAAAATGTTGAGGTAGTATGGATGAAAGGTGAAAATTGGGACTAATGTCCGGGGTTTTTAAACGAAAAGTGTAGACTGGGCCTCAGTTTTAATGTCCTTTGTAGAATACACTTGCTAATGCTTGAAACATGTATAAAGATATTGTGTATGTACACGCACACACACACATACTTTTAGCATACAAGTCCAAACAGACAAGCAGGACTTCCAACAGCAGACTCCAAAATTTTAAAAGGCTAGAAAGGAATGAATAACAATCAGCAGCCTCCAAACCTATTTAACACCTGAGGCGTCTTCTTAAGCTTCACCTTGTGTAGCTCAAGCAGGCTACAGGATACGAGATAAACAGTGCCTGGGGTGAGAGTATTCATTCTTTCATCTAAAGTACGCAAGGTCTTCAAAATGTACAGGAATGGCAAAACATAAAAAAAGTGGTGTATTTCCTTTTTACTTTCAATATACTTTATTATCAGTCATTCAGACACCAAACTTGTCAGTGCAAAAGCTGATGTTTACTTTCTATTAGTAGTGAAGAGATGTTTAAACATTATTTTGTATGTAAAATTTTAAATTTCATATCAGTCAGTTAAAACTAATGAAACTTTTTTTCCCATAAAGTTACTTAAAATGAACATATTTTTTCTATTAACATCCAATCATTCATTAATTTTCAAAACCCACATTTCCCAGGTCAGTGTCATGAGGCACAGGAGAGTATTTTCACAGAATCAAAGCATAACCCACCACTTAACCTGTGTGATAGGACACACACCCACACACTTTCACATCAGGCCAACGTGGAGGGTCCAGTATACCCTAAAGGATATCTTTGGACTGTGGGAGGAAACCGGAGTTCCCAGAGTAAACTCACAGAAATCAGTGGAAAACAGGCAAGCGCTGCACAGGGGGCTCCCAGCCAGCAATTCAAGAGGGGCTCTAAGCACTCTCAGACAACAAGGTCACTGTCAAGCACACACCCACATTCTCTCTTACAACTCAGTTATATATTAAATACACACATTTACAATATGTATGTACAATATGTATAGAATGTCCCTGTATATGTGTAGACAATTACATATATTATACACAGAGACACATATATATAACTATCATCAAAGACTTCTGCTAATCAAACCCTCACATTAGTCTAAATTTTGAGTGAAACTCACTTTTACAAAATGTATTGAAATTCACAACATTTAAGAAATGATCAGTCTTAACCTGACCTGAGGCGAGCATTTGTAGTTTTCCAGATAGAACAAGAGGAGATGTTGCTAAAACAACTACCCCAACTGCTGGCTCTATGGAGAGCCTGAGCTGCACTGCCTAAGTAGGAAGTATAAGAACATCAATGTCTGTCAGAAATACTGCCAAAATCTGAAACATAAATAAAAGTGTTTGAAACATGAAGTGCAGCAAGAAAGACATGAAAATAAACATTGGTTTGAATATGACTCAGCTTTGAGCAACATCTCGTGAATGGGTTTCTGTGTTGAATGTATTAAAGTTTCATATTCACATGATGTATGCACACATACCTGTCCTCAGGAAATGTTTTTGTTTTCTTTTCATTCTTTGGGTCACTTGTATCTACAGCTTCTAGTGGCACGTGACGCAATCAATGTGGCATCACCAAACAGGAGATAGAAAAGTTCAATCCAATGTTTCAGACTAGAGTAACTACTGCATTTGTGTAGACCTCAGTGCAATTGGGATTATTTTCTAATTTATAACTTAGATAATTAATCATTATATTTTAGGGTTATGGATTTGGGTTATGATATGATAAATAGCTCCCCTCTATTTCCGCAATGCATTTTGATAACTGCAAGAAAGGGATTTTAGAAAAGAAAGCTTTCTTTATAGGAAAATAAGGCTATGATCGTTTGATTTGGATTGGCCTTCCAGGAACCAATTCACATTGGACATTTTAAGGAGACCACCACAACTAAAAGGAATGTTAAAATGCAGGCAATACATTTTGGGGTGTTGAAATGAATCCTTCAGCTGTAGGCCAAGACATAAACAAAACATTTATAAAAAGACATAATATATGTGCAGGTGTTTTGAAGTCAGTAACCTGAATAACTGAAGATGTTTGTATTTTAAATGCTAAATGGAAATGTATTCTAACAAAATGAATCATTAGAGTTTTAAGCCTGCAGGTTTAAACATCTGTTTGTTGGCATGTTTATAACAGCAGCTCCCACCTGTGGAAGAGGTCTTCACTTAACAGATAATAAACCGCCTCTTGCGAACACAGTTCAGACAGACATTTTCTATCGTTCTTTGGCAAATATCTCCCTATTAGAATAGACATTTTTTCTATTTTATTTGCTTAACATCTTTTAAAGTTGTACTCAGTAACTAATACTGACAGCACTGGAATTGGGTCATGGTATAGATCTTCTAGTTGTCCAAAAACATAAGGCTACATAAATCAAAATCTGAGAACTAATCCCGCAAGTCCTTTTCATCCATAGTGACCTTAGGCCAGTACATTCTTTGCTAACCATGAGTTTTCCTAACCAGCATTATGGAGTAAATTCATAAATATGAAGCAAGCTGTTGCTTTTAAACACAGAGTTTAAAGAGAACATGCGCACAAAATCATATCTGCAAGCTGGTAATATTTTACACAATTGTTTTTGCACAGAGCTATAAGCATATGAAACCACTTGTCCGATAATGTAATTGATAGCAGAACCTTGATAACATTTAAATTGCAATTTGAGACTTTTTTTGAAACACCAGGTAAACTGTATTTGACTTGGGGCCTAAATAACTGGATTGCTTTTTTTATTTATCTAATGTCTTAATTGCAAGCACATAGATGGCATACCCTATAAAACCATATCATTAGAACGTTATTTAAATGGAGTATTAAGCATTCTTTATACATGTCATTTTATCTATTTGATATTTTCTTGATACAAGGATTCCACTCTGAGCTTAATTTTTCATTTTGATTTAGTATGGCAAATTTTTTTTTGTTTATGTGATGCTGTCCGTAAGCATTTTGTGACCATGATTACTGCACTGAATATCAAGGAACACTGACAGTATAAATACACATCAGTTATACCATCAGTGGTTGCTCTATGTTCAAAAATATTTTTTAGCATAGTTAGCTGTTTCTCAGGTAGGCCTTAGTGTCATGATTGATTTATCTGGTTTAACATTTGTTTTGCCTTTGACTTCTGAGTAATGTCTTCTTCCTTTGCTTATTGGTTACTTGACTGGCCAACCTTGTCCCTGTCTTTCGATCTTTTATAAGATCCTCAGACACTTTGTGCGCCTCATAATAATAAACACTTTCAGAGTCATAACCTGCATAAAGACAACCCTACCAAAAGTTTTCTATTTGAGTCTGAGATCAGATAAAGCTGTCTGCTTACCAAAGGTCATGCAAAAACTGTTAGTGATATATATAAAAAAATAAAAAAGAATCGGGTCAACACAGCACATTCAGGAGGACTTCACTACCTAAAAGCCCTATTTTCACAATAAAGACCACTCAAGCATTTGAAATCCTAAACCGACCAGTCAAAAAAAGTAAAACTGGATTTAAGATTAATCCAAATTGGCAAAGCTGATAACGGCTACCATAGTCTAACACTAGATAGATGCAAAGGGAATCAAGATAGCTAATACCTTCACCTGCCTAAGGAAATATTAGAGTTGACATTGAAAGCACTTAAACGGATGTAAATACCCATATCCTCCGCTATCTCATTTCAAATACAAATAAAGCTTTTCAACTCAAGCATCAAGGTCAGTTCTTTATATATGTTTCATGCATTTTAAAAATCAGAAATAATAAACTTCAAACTTTCATTCGGAATTCTGCATAATCATTCTGAAAGGTCTTTGAAATTCAAAATAAGAACAAAGTGCAAACAGGAAAATGCTATGATGCACCTTGCTACAAAAGATGAAAAAAAGAAACAAATATATAAAATGACAAGACAGCACATGACTGAGGTGGGACTAAAACAGGATAGGGGTCATTTGGTAGCAAATCATTGAGTAAAGCCCAGAGACAGGTATTACATACCACTTAGCATACAAGGTACAAGACAGAAAAAGGCACAGGTTAATTTCTATGTGAACAAACAGTATGTGCATGCACCCATCAAAAGAGCCAATCCATAAATACATACACAAGTGAACCATACACCATTCACCATCTTTAGACACTAAGAAAATAGTTTGAAAACTGCAAATGTGAATAGCCATGTCCTGAAATTTCAAATTCTAACATTTATAATACCCTATCTAAGATATGTACAAGGCATTTGAGCCATAGATACGGCTTTCTCTGTCATGAATGAGCACACAATTAGCTTCTGTTTCTTTTTCTTGGAAACATGACACAACCACATAACTACTTCACTGGAAATTTGTGAATGGTAAAAGCTTCAGAATGATATGATAAGGGCTGTCATAGCAGTACTCATGTCAACAGTAAACACAGATGCAAAGTCAAGAGGGTCTTCAATTATTAAATCAAAGGCAGTTAAAACTATAGACCACCCAAAAACTCCTATTCCTGCTCCACTTTGAAAATAACTAGTCAAAATACAAGAACACAAATTAACATGACAATGCCTTCCACGAAAAAAGGAAAACTTTACAGAACCATCAAATACGGTGTCTAATTTAATGAATTTCACAATTTTTTACCATACATGGTGCACCTCATTCAACTCAGGATTGGTTCCTGTCAAGCACTCTGAGCTGCTAGAGAGGCTGTAGATAACTTGTGATGAATAACCAGTTCTACAACATCTGGGGCAGGAAACAGATAAATGGTTGAACAGAGACAGCAGTACAGTGTCAGGGAGACATTTCTCAGTATATTACAAGGTCAGTTATTGGTGTCAATCATCCACAATTTTCCATACAGTGCATTCATAAAGTATTAAGACCCCTTAAGTTTCTGCACACTTTATTGTTGTGTAGAATTAATTTTAAATGCATAAGTTTGAAAATATTTGCCTATCAAGCTATACTCAATAACCCATAATGGCAAAGTGAATGCATTTTTGGAAAGACCTGCAAATGTACTCCAAATTGTAGTCAGGTGCTTCCTGTTTGCTTTATTTATCCTTGAGTTGTGTCTGGAACGGACTGGAAATTGTTTAGAAGGGCACACACCTGTGTATATAAGCTACCATAATTCACACTGCATGTTAGGACAAACACAAGCCATGAAGCCCAAGGAATTCACCTTGAAGAAAAAAAAAGTGAGTGCAACTGGGCTGATGGTTCACTTTTCAATATGACTTTGACTCCATGGATAGAGCCAATACAATGCTGTAGTGGTTTTGGGGCATATCTCTATGTCTTTGAGTTGTCCAGCAAAAGCCCAGACTTAAACCCCAAAGAGCATCTGTGGAGAGATCTAAAGAAAGCATTTTACAGACACTACCCTTCCAATCTAACAGAGCATGAGAGAATCTACTAGGAAGAATGGGTAAACTGCCCAAATCCAAGTGTACAAAGCTTCATGGGACTTAGCCAAGAAGAGTCAAAGATGTAACTGCTGCCAGAGGGGCTTCTACAAAGTACTGAATTAAGGGTATAAACACTTTCACTTTTTGATTTTTAATAAACGTGCAAACCTTTCTGAAAACATATACTGCTCAAAAAACACTTAATCATCACTGTCCAACACCAAGTCAATTAAGCTTCAGCGATATCCATCTGTCCAGTTAGGAAGAATAAGCGATTGTGAATCAACTTCAACTTGGTGCAAATGAAAGTGACAACAGGTACACTGGAGAGGCAACAGCAAGACACCCCCCAAAAAGGAATGGGTTTGCAGGTGGTGGGCACAGACAATAGCTCTATGCTTATCCTTCCTAAACATTCTTCTCTAGTTTTGCATTTTGCTAGTGTCCTTGTCACTACTGGTAGCATGCAGCTGTCCAGCTTCTCCAGGATGGCACATCCATACATGCTATCACAAGAAGGTTTGCTACGTCTCCCAGCACAGTCTCAAGAGCATAGAGGTGATACAAAGAGACTGGCTATTACATGAGGAGAGCTGGACTGGGCCGTAAAAGGGCATCAACCCAGTGTCAGAACAGTTATCTGCTCCTTTGTGCAAAGGGGAACAGGAGAAGCACTGCCAGAGACAGTCACTTGAGAAAGGGTACACCAGTGAAGAGATGTTCACACACGCTAATACAGATGAAGGGCACTGAAGGTACATGCAGGGCAAGAGACAGCAAATATTTATTTTTTCTATTACTCGCCTTCAATAGGTACCATGGATAGTACTAAATAATAATAAATACATTGTATACAAAGCAATGAAATGCATTAAGCGACAATAAACCAGAATAGAATACAAAAATACAAATACTACAAGAAAACCCTGAAAAGACAGCAATGTGTGGTGCAAACACAAATTTTCATGGGCACATGAAAGAGTGGGTAAACTGAAAGGAGGGTCAGAAATTCAGGGTAAGTTGACGTTTTCCTAAATAAATGAGTTTTAAGTTGGTGTTTTTTTTTTTTTGTTTTTTTTTTTGAAAGAATGAATTGTCATCCCTTGTATTGCATGGCTAGGCTGGGTTTCAAGTTCAAGGTAATGTGATTCACTACAACAAACCATCACTAGAATACTTGCTTAGAATGTTAAATAAATAAAAATAGTGATTGGAAGATGAATCTAGAACTTTAGTATAAATTACAGTTAATAAAAAAAGGTTTAACAAAATGGGCTCACACAAGATAACAATCCCAGTTCAATCTAAAATCACAAAGGTCAGAAACTACAGTTCAGCACGGTCGTAGGAAAGGAGCTCTGCCAACAACTTAAAGGATGAGAGTACTAAAAAATCCGGAACTTCTAACAGAGCTAATGGCAGACATATCCCAATGGAAATGAATCGACAGAACTCTCATGACAGAAACAGTTTCCACTGTAGTCATCATCAGTCTCATCTCCATATGCCCAGAGCCAAAAATACAGTAATCAAAGCTCAATTTGAGACCATTAACTTCAGAGCAAAGGGGACAATTCTGAAGTGCTGTCTCTTCTGCATCAATCAGGCGATGGATTCACATAACTTAACAATTCCACTAAGGAGAACTAAAGTCCAAGTCCTAACCTTTTCAAGAGTTATTCATTATGCAGCTAGAAAGAATAACCATGCTGTTCTTAAAGAACATTATAAAGAATTTGTTCCTGAATATTTCATTTGAACATGTTATGCCAGTTAATCAAATATTGACATCTGAACTACATTAACAAACATTTTAGCAGCAGGGTACACACCGACTTTGAATGAGGCACTAGTCCATCAAAGGGTCCACATTGGCCAGTCAAATTGTACATCTTTGGGACATGGGAGTCAAACAGGAGTATCTGGAGAAATACCATCCACACGCAAGTATAATGTGCAAACTCCATACAGACAATAACTCTGTTGGGGTTTGAACTCAAGTCACTGGAGAAGCAAAGCACTAACTAATTTGAGGGATGAATTCAAGCCAAGTGACAACTGTATAATTTTAAAGTTAAATTATTAGTTTGTATCCTGTCAGATAACAATGGTGGAATTGAAAGTGAAAATAAAAAACAGTTTTGAATTTTCATAAATCATGTGTATAATATTTTCTTTTATGCAATATTAAGGTGTAAAGTTTCTTCCACCATGTAGTAAGCTGATTAAACGAATTAGCATTTTAACATTTACTTATTTATTTTTTAAACAAGGCAAAAAAATACACATTTGCTAATGTTTTTGCAATACATGGAACAGCTTGGCGACATATGTTTGTTAATCTCTGATGCTTTCTGAGCCCCCGTTACATGTTTTCTGCAGTCCTGGCTGTTCATGGCTAGGCAGTCTAACCAAAGTCATTACTGATGTTGCACCGCGTAGCAGTAGACTTTCTTTGCACTTTAAGAAAGCCTTTCCAAAAGGCATCCTGGGGCTATTAAAAGTATGATAACTGTATAAATTGTACTTAAATGATCAATAAAAAGTTGCTATAAATTCAAGAGAATACAACATCAATAACTAGTAAACACACATTCTATGAAGGCATTTGTAAATTGCTAAAACAAAAAAAACTTTTTTCCTTCAAAAATGATTGGATAATCTCCTTTAACTGATACCACAGATGGAAATGATCTTTTGACAATACCACATGCGTCTCAAAAATGTTAAGTGCTGCACATTGTTGTTGTCAGATAAATGGATGATAAAGGCAGTATTCATGCCTGCACCTACCAACCCATACCGAAGCACTTTACAGAGATTAAGCTACAGAGTATGGATAAAGGACAGCTGCAAATTGCCATTCAGAAGACTTTGCTATTAATATCTCAAACACACAAGAAAGCCAAATCGCTCTTTAATGTCTGTTGAATAGCAACTTATTCATAATGCTGGTAGCACAGTAGCAGCTAAATTATTACACACTTTGCAAAAACACAAAACTGAGAGCAAAAATAAAAAGTTCCACTCTCCTTGGGAAAATTCTTCTCTGAACCTGATACAGCATGATGGATGTAAATCTCCAAGACAACCTCTTTCTCATGGATAAGAAATGCACTCTGGATAATTGTCCTAATCTTCCTTTCCTACTGTAACAAACTTCCTACAGCAGGAATTTTTAGGCATCTGCCAAATATAAACTCGGTTTCAAACACATACTTAAAAACACTTGAGTTAAAGCGTTGTTGAAGACTGTCCAGTTCAAACAATTTAAAATAAGTTATATTATCATAAATCACCTGTGGTTTGAAAATGAAGCTAAATTCTGATTCAATAATTCGGAAAAAAAAGCAGCACAATTGCTTTTGTATTATGTCAAATATTTGGTGGGAGTGTGAAAAGGGGGTCTAAAACTAGCGTTAACACAATACAAAAAGGAAAGCACATTTAAGGTAAACTCAAATAAATAAATAAATAAATAACTGTGTCATATTTCACTGAACAGGAGACAATGTGCTGCACCAAACCGGGAAATTAATGTGAAAGACTAGATTTTCCCTTGGGCCCAATTTCAACAATAAATTAGTGGCAAAAGTCCATGGGAAATCTCAAAAATCTTAATGTTTCTACTAATAACTGAAAACCACAGGGTGTGGTTTAAAAATGTTGCCCCTCCTTTATCTCTGTTAATGAACTAAATAGTATTAAAGCACCAGGCTGCAAGGAAGTTCTGAATAAAATGTAACTACCATATGGTGGTTGTTATGGTGGTGCCCTAAATGCATTTGAACTGAAAAATTACATTAAATCATTCCCAGCAGTACCTTCATGGGATGCAGACTGTAGTCAATATTTCAGTGCCAGCAAATTTCTACTGATTGAGACACTGGTAGCCCAATGTATTAATTACATAAAAAGATAAAAAGCTGAAACTTGCCAAGTAACATACATGCAAGTGGTTGTTGATACTTGAGTGAAAAAGGCTGCAATATATCTGGATCTCGTAGGTGATCTTGTATGTGATGCTGGTACTGAATAGGGAAATACATTATATGCAGTATGGCTTCAACACAGCTGAATATCTGATTTAAACAGTCACTAAAATCAGTGGACCTACTTAATACACAAATCTTAACAATGATCATTTTTCTGTGTAATAAAAATGATAGATCTATCCAGTTTGTTGAAAGTACTTTTACCACTTTCACATTGCCTTAAAGAACAATTAATGCATAAACTCTCAAAAGTGGCAAAAGGTCCACAAGTATGTTCCATAACAATAAACTATATTATTCTTTTCTTTAACTACACTTTTTCTTCCAGGAACATAAACAGCTTTGTGTCATCTGTAAACTCGAAAGTTTGTCTCTATACCACACCACCCTTTTCATTCTTTGGAGTAATTTCAACAAAGTTGTGAACATATAATGACCTAACAAGATTAGGACCATAGCAACATTTAGAGTGGATGTTACAGTTTGGAAAGTTAAGGATATACATTGCAAATAAAACATGTTGGAACTTAACAAACAAAATGCTCAAGGGCTAACAGAAATAACCCTATATATATTGGATTACACTTTTAATCATTCTTAAGGTGGATTGTTTGCATGAGCATCATTCACAGAGCAGCTGGTACATCCACAGGAAGGATTTTAGTAAGAGAAACTGATCTTATTTTAAGTGTTTGTTTTAGTTGAGGCTCAGTGATGGCTTTCGGACACTCAATGCAATAATACTGGTCACTACATGCAGTGGTGGAGCTAATTTTTTGGGGTTTTGAAGCAACCAACAACGAGGTCTTGGTAACTACTGTTATCATCTTCAATGGGGTTATTCCACAACAGATCACCAAATCTTTTTTTAATAATGTAACCATTACATGTCAGGGTTTTTAAAATCCCTTCTCATACAGTAGACACCCAACAGTTTTGAGTAATGTGGACGAAAGTCACTTCTTGGGCCCATCTACGATTAGGGGCCCTAAAGCTTATAGCAGATCTGACCCTGATTACAGGTCCAGATTCTATATGAAAAAAAAAATATTTACAGGAAGCTAATCTTGAGTGAAAAATTCACCCTCCTTGATCTGATTCAAGGTTCAAGTTCAGTTTACTCACTAAATATTGCATTTTCATTTTCATTTCTCAGTCTTAAATCTGTCCTTGAGCTATATCTGATTACTTTTTGGACATCTTCAAAACAACTTGACTACCATTCTGAAATTTAGACCCACTTTAAACCCAGCAATATCTTCCTTCTTTATTGAGGGGATCACAATCAGCTGCCACATCAGACTGTGATTAGATGACATCTGTAAGCAAACAGAAACAGATAACAATCACATTTAACACAACTCTAAATTTAAATGCAGTTTTATCCTGTACTATTTAATGTCTGGTAAATATCTGGGATTAAAACACTTAGAGACTTGTACATAGATAATGTCTTCTCTTGCTACGAAAAATTACTCTTTAAATTCAGCTTCTCATCAACACAATTCTTCCACTACTTTCAAGGTAGAAACTTTGCTAAGCATTCAGATTAATACATGTTAGTGCCCGGTGGAAGGAGGGCCTTAAGCCAGCATCACACCACACTACACAACACAATGTACACACTATGACTTTTCCAATGATTTTTAGTCATACCTTTCATTTACATAATTCTGGTTAATTGGAGGGAGTCAGTGAGACTCTGCTGTGAACCCAGTCTGTGCCATTCTTCAGTGAATCCCGTTACCTAATGTGACATTAACTTACTCCTACTAGTCTACAAGTCACAAAAAGTCTTCAGTCACAGGTGCAGGCTTTGTTTGATAACCAATGAATTCTCATACAGAAGTACAATGCACAGAATGCAGCAGTAAGGAATAAGGACCAAACATGTTTAGTACTTTGCAAACAGAAGAGAAGGCCATCTTTCTGTTGTCTTGTGTTTTAATACTAAAACAATGGAAAAAAGAAAAAAGGGCCAGAGATGTTAACCTACTTCGACATACCTGTTAACCCATCAGGCAGCAAGTCATTGGCTGTCACACAAAGGGGCAAGCATGACTGTGCTGGAAAGTTGGCACTCAATTGGTAAATGTGACATGGGTAGCGATTTTCAGTCATTTAAATTGACATAGTCCAGTGATAAGATAAACAACTCCTCCTCCATGACCAGAAGTCACGTAATGTGACATCAGCTTTTATTCAATGCCCTGCAACTTGCTACAACAAAATCAGACTTGCACGAATTTCTTGTAGTGCAACTCACAAGTTGAAAGGGTGGGCTTTCTTGTCTACAAGAGACAACTACCAATGAGCTCTCAATTGGAAGCACAATACATACACTGCTTACAAGCAGTTAAGAACAGAAAAAAGTGAAAGGAGGTGTTTTGGGTGGTGCAATCAGAGGGTAGGCCTGTCAAACTTTGAAACCAGCTTAGATGTCTATATGATGTAGAAAAAGAAAAATAATTGCAGCATGCACTATGCTGATTTCCTGCCAGCACTGTGGTACTTCTGCGGTACAATACAAAATTTGCAACTATGGCGAAAAGTCAAAAGGGAATCATATAGTCGGTTATCACCTGCAATTCCTCATCCTGTAATTTGACACCCTAGTAGGCAATGAGATTCAGCAACTGCAGTCATAAAATGTGACTACAAGTCAAGTTCAGTCCTTAAGTGTGAAACCAGTCATAGTGTCCTATTTTAGCTTTTCACATCTGCTCCCTATTCCCACTCTGTATAAACTCAAAAAATTAACTTTTTTGGAGTCTTCAACTCCGATATTAGTCAAATTTCTGTACTTCAAACATCTGTAGTTAAGTTTAGCCTGGTGCTACAAAAACTTACACTTACCCCAGTTAACTAAGAATGTCAATGATGGCTCAAAGAAATTTACTTAATGAGCCTTTAGTAATTCATGTCTCTTTTGTATGTGAGAGAAATCTACAATAATTTAGAAGTAGCATCTCAGTAAAGTATTCCTTTATTGCAAAATTTTATTTTTTTCCAATTGAATGCCATATTTTTTATAAGAATTCAAAAAATGTTATACTAAATGTGGAAATTAATATTGTTTTTCACTCAGAGCACTGAAAACAATAGGCCTCTACATGCAGTTTATGCTCGACATCAGAAATAAGCAAAGGTCAAGTTTGTTTTACAAGTTTTTAGAGATTTTTTTCCCACTAATGTAAACAGTAATGGAAATTCCCACATGCTCTATTATAAAATTCTCCATCACAGACCCACAGCGTCCATGACCCGACCTTTGCTGTGAAAATCTTGCTCCATAAACAAACCTGCAATGAATCCCCTGTGTTAAACGAAAGCCAGTTTTGACAAAAGTTAAGCAGAACTCAACCACTTTATTTCAACTAAAAGCATATCACAGTTGCAACCCTGCCAACCCTGCTCAAACATAATGTTATATTTATATCTTTGAGCTAGCTACAGTATGCTGTAAATGTCCTAATTTGGAATACAAGGGATTTGAAAAATGGCTTATTAAAAACAGATCTACAGTCTCAAATATATGCAAAATTTAACTATAAATTACATCCCCAAAAAAACTATTAAAAGCATAAAAGTCCAGAAAATATTTGGATTTGCCGAGGTAGACAGATGAGCATAGTTTAGTGGACATTTACATTTGGCTTTGAAAAAATGAGGCGGGGAAAAAAAAAAAAAAAAAAAAAAAAAAAAAAAAAAGTTTAGGGATGTTGAGAAAAACCATTTATGGAGACATTCAAGTCTGCGCCCTTATTTAATAAATCAGTCAAGGAACAGGGGATGGCTGGGGGCCGAGGTCACCTGTATGCTGGTGAAACCAAAAATGATGGTGGCAGCAACATGAGAATGACTGACAAGGAATAAGAAAGAGCAAAGGAGTCACAACTGTATTATGAAGCTATGAAGTATAAAAATTCATCATGCAAATCAGGGATAAGATTATGAAATATATATTGTACTTGTATATACAAATTCTGTATTTAAGCAAGAGTAAATTGTTCCTGGTAGGTTGCAAAAGCTAAGATGAGCAATTTGGAGTCGGAAGTTATGTTGTCTCTTCCAAAACAATTTAAATGTATCATTAAATTTCAGATATTTAACAATGGATCTTGCATTAAAATATGTAAAAATCAGATTCCCACATTTACTAAGAAACCCTTGTATTTAGAGTTTACAGATGCACATTTTTAGTTGTGCATTATGTACAGTACAGATGCCTGACACCCACTGGAAAACCACTAGAAATGTCATGCTAATACTTCAAGGCAGTCTTAGGCATGGGTAACTAGGTTATTAATTATGTATGCACAATAGCAACAAGGGCAAAATATTTTATTCTTTCTTGTGGACTATAAATATAAACTAAGCCAAAAAAGAAAAAAATTACCAATTGAGAACAATGAGAACCTGGGTTTGGGGTTGAAAAAGGAAGCAAAAATGTTTTTGGGTGAAGTGGAAATGAATACAAACCAGCAATAAAACGTAAGCCTGTGTGAAAGTACAAGATAAAATGACAGAGGGAAGTGTTTGTTTACACACTTAATGATTTTATGTTGTGTTCTATGTTAATATCAACTTTTAGCACATTAAATCCATCATGGCTTCTCTTTCAGTTGATCAAGAACTGAACTGGACTCGAATAACATAACTCATGTTCCACCTCTAACAGTTGAGTAAAGTTGGCAATGTTATGTTAAACATCGGGCCAAATACATATGAGAAAAATTAATTGCAGAAAATGTTTGTTGTTGTGTAGAGATTTGCTGATTGATGAAAGGAACAGCAGACAGACCTTGTACAGTCTTTTACTTGCATAACACACTGCCATGTATGCACATGCTGATTATGTACAGCACACTAAAACAGCAAAACCAACACCACTAGTTCATCAGTCAAATTATTTGAAAACTAAAAAGCAAATGCATTGAAAACTAGAAACAGTGGGAACTCTAAATAATGTTAGCACCACAGGATGCACCTTCAAATACTCTACCTTAATACAAATACATCCACAAAAGAGGTTAGAGGTGAGCAGCCTTTTAAAACAAAGGAACTAAGTCTACATCTACACTACAACATTTTCATTTAAAGACAGCCAAACAATCTCCGTCCACACTAGCATTTTCATAACATTTCACATTCCTCTGGGATAATAATAAAGTCTACCTAAAAGTATTTTTCCCATACTAAAATGACCAAAAGCGAATATGATGTAATCGTAAACCAATAATGGCCATGTCTTTAACCAGACATACACTGTGCAATTTTGGCACAATTTTAAGCTTTATTTGTAGTAGCTGACTGGCTTCCTAAGTCGTGAATTTTAGCTTCATTGGCTGTCATTTCACATGCAGTATGAGACAGGCTGCAATGCTTGATTGCATATTACTTTTGGGCTGTGGCACAATTTTCTGATTTTGCCATCAGATTTCTGCGGTTAGTGCGTAATGTGCAGTTTGAGCACATAAACGACGACAACCATATTGTGCAGTGTGACTACCTGCTTGACCACAATTTTATAAAATCATAACTTAGATGCATACAGGTGAGCAACACAAGTACCACAGAAAGCAACTCTTCTATGCCCGCTATGTTGGAATATGTTTGTTTTTCCATGACAGGTGACCAATCAAGGAATAAGGTAATGAGTATGATGCAATCAGGGAAAAGTTAGGTAATAAGCACAAACCAATAGCAGTGCGATTTCACCCATCCACACTGAAATGCTGTGTCGGCTTTTTTAAAAGTATCCTGCTCAGGCATTTTCAGAAGTATTTATTCTTATGGGTTGAAAACGGTGGGTTAGTGTGGATGAAAGGTGAGAGTGGAGACAAATGTCTGCGTTTCTAAATGAAAATGTATTAGTATGGATGAGACAATTGTCAAGTGTTCAAGCCGGATCAGGAGGTTTTGGATTTAAGATTGAATCTAAAGACTTGATCTGTGATGCACAAAGGTGGTTTAGAAAATAAAGCATTACAGTATCATTTAAACAGAAATCTGTTTAATGGCTTTCATTTCCTGTTCAGCATACTTTCTAATCATGCTAAGACGCGCTAACTCTAATTAACATACTGCAGGAAACACAAGTTTTGAATATAAAATAAAAATATGTATATTATATTACATTTAAAAATAACCATCCCACAGATTCTCGGTCTTCTGTATTTGTTGATTTTCCAACACACACGCAAAATACATTCTACCAATATGAACCTTGAACAATATAGCTTTCAAACTAAAAATTAATGTTAAAAAGGTTTTCGCTGAGTACCACAGTTAACCTTTATCTTTACACGCTGTTACTGTACAATTCCTCATACCAACACCAAAAATTGTTACTTAACATGATGCAGTTGCCTCAAACAAAAACTAACCCAACTGACTATAAAGCATGAAAAGCAAACTCAAGTTCTCATAAGGCACTTAATATATCATAAAACATATTGCTGTATATTTAGTAGATGCCATTTCCTATGACTATTTATAAGATCAAACTTCATGACACAGGGTGTTATGATGAGTAAAATAAAAAAAAAGTCTTGCGAACTGTCTACCAGTTGGTCTTGTGCAGAGTGATATAAACTTAGTTTATGCTTAATCTAATCTAAACTAAACTGAGGCTCAGTGAGAATGAAGCACTAAAAAGGGGTGAATACAAGCAGTGAAGCTTTGGTCAACATTTCCTAGAAAGCTATATATATATATATATATATATAAATGCTCTGCGAGGAGTTGATGCAATATTTAAAAAGAGTGTTATAAAGATCTGTATAACAGTTTTGATATGAGATGATATGCTCAATGATAAGTAGTTCTGGCTAAGTGCCTTGGGACAATCCTTAAAGCAAATTAAAGCTTATCAATGTCTGGCAATACTCCTCTAAAAACCTGGCAAGTATTTACTTAAACCCTAGTTGTGCAATGAAGGCAGTCAACAAAAAGCTAGTGACTGTCTTTCTTAAAACCTAGTAAACACACCTTCTAATACCTGCCATGCCATTTCATTTTTATATATCACCATAGAAGCCTCCGGATTATTGGCTCATAAATGAACAAAACAGACTGTACATGCATGTATCATTTTAACTACAACGGTATAGTAAGTGTGAGACAGCAGCATGCACAGGTGGAGCTCAGTATATTGCAACAAAACCTCCCAGAGAAGAAACAACATTTAACATATTTAAATGTGGGAACAGGCTGGGATAATAAACTACAGCAAACACACAAAAGATTGCCCCAGGAGGAAAGAGATGCACATTGTTTTTTATTGTACAGGCAATTCCAGTATACTATAACACAGACATGAAGTACTAATTTCAAAAGTTGAGCTCGAATAATCAGTTCCACGGCATATAATTCTAGTTTTCTATTTTTTAAAATGATCATAATGTGAGGTCTCACTGGAACACTATGTACAGCACAATGGTTTTATCTAGCTGTTTTTAATATAGTTCTAGAAATGAAGAGTGGGGCCACAACTTATTTACAGTAGCATGACCTCAGAGAAGATGAGAAGCATAGAATTAAAAGACACATCAGTACACAGCATTTAATACTGATGAAAGAAACACCTCACATATTTATAAGAAATAAAAACATAAGTTCAGTACAGTAATCTCTCACTATATCGTGCTTTGACTTTCACGGCTTCACTCTATTGCAGATTTTATATGTAAGCATATCTAAATATATAACGCGGATTTTTCGCTGCATCGCGGGTTTCTGTGGACAATGGGTCTTTTTACTTCTGGTACATGCTTCCTCAGTTGGTTTGCCCAGTTGATTTCATACAAGGGACGCTATTGGCGGATGACTGAGAAGCTACCCAATCAGAGCACGCAGTTAAGTTCCTGTGTGCTGATTGGCTCAGCGACCGAATTCGATTCCGCTGCGTTAACCAGGAAGTCTCATCTCCCTCATTCAGCATCAACGTGTTTCGCTGTGTAAAGAGTTAACTTTTGTGCTCTTTTGCGTTTATCTTTGTGCATAGTCAAGCCCTTCGTTATGGCTCCAAAACAATCTGCTCCTGCTACTGCTTCAGGGGCCGTGCCCTAGTGCCAAAGGAAGATGTTAACGATTGCCGAAAAGGTAAAAGTTTTGGATATGTTGAAGGAAGGGAACAGCTACACCGCTGCAGGACGCCATTACGGCATCAATGAGTCCACGATTCTTTTTATTTAAAAAGAAGGAAAATAATATAAGATCTACGGCCGCAGTGTCCTTTAACCAGGGCGCAAAATGAGTTGTAAGTGGATGTAATAAGGCGGTAGTCTGGATGGAATCTGCTTTAGGGATATGGATTGAAGACTGCCGGAAGAAGAACAACAGCGGTGCTACACAATCGCCTGAAGAGACTCCTTTAGAAGAGCTGTAACACTCTCCTTTGTTGTGCAGTAAAATTAAACTCATCATTATCGGACAAGTCGTTGTGTCATTGTTGGTGAGTAAACATAATTAATTTTCTACGTACAGTACTTATTACATGTACATAAGTTTAGTGTCACTGTACACACATTTTACTGTATACAATTTTTCTTGCATTGTACATATTTATTGCTTGTGGCCTGTCTGTCGTAATGGCTGTAACATATGTGATATCGGAGACGCACGATATCTTTAAAATAATATTTAGGTTTTACTGTATAAAAACAGTGTGTTTACATACATAATTTCAACGAATTTTACCTAATATCTAAGAGAATACAAAGGGTTTATTCTGTATAACTGTGTGGGAAATGTTTATAATAGTGTGGGAGAGTTTATAAGGGCTTAAAATATATACAAATAACCATATGAACTTATGTTTTTTACTTCGCAGATTTTCACCTTTCGCGGGGGGTTCTGGAATGCAACCCCCGCGATCGAGGAGGAATTACTGTACATACCTACCTACATACTGTAAATGTGGGAGCCTAGGTCTAGGAGGCTACATCTGATGTTGGCCCCAGTAGCTATCTGTGCAGAAGACACAAGGCCTTCCGGTATATTTGGTGGCTTCTCTCCACATACCACAGTCCCACAACCACAAAAAATGTGTGTTTTATGATTGGCGACTCCGATTTTTCTTAGTATGAGCGTGCATATGGATGTGGATTTGAGCCCCATGATAGACTGGGACCCTTTGTAGGGTTGAGTCTCAGTGATCCCAAATGTAGGACAAAGCATAAAACCTTATAAATATGCAGGAATATATCTAAAAAAGTAATTCAAATGAGTTGCACAATTTACTAACTTTTTACTTGCACTGTAGATGTATTTTTAACATAATTGCAAGTCTGAGTTAAGGGTTGTGAGGAGCAAGGATCCCCAAAATCCAATTGGTACAAGACAGGAAAAGCCAAACCATTGCTGGGCCCACTCATGCACACATCCACACTGAATCAATATTTAATTTTAACTAATTTTTTGTACTATATTACATTTAAATGTGTTTACTAAAAACAAAAATTAGTAACAACTTTAAAAAATAAGTTTAAAAAGAACTGCCCAGCAACTTTTTTCTCACTTGGCTTTTATGTTTGTGATGTTTTATTAACCTTACTAGACTGTAAACTAATACAGAAGAAGGGAGTGCACGTCTTATTTTACTGCTTTTACTTTTTCCCACAATTCTAGACAAAATGTAATAAGTAATCTCATCTGGACTTTTCCACCTCCCCCAAGGAAAAAGTTAATTTGTTCCCAAATCACATTAGGCATGCATGCTTTTTACAGTGCTTCATTTGAAAAGCAATGTTAATATTTAAAAGAGTGCTTCAAGAAGTCTGATTCTTTCAAGAAGTTAAAGTATTGCACGTAGGAATAAATAGAAGTTAATCAGTGGGTAGAATAAGCAAAAATGACAAAAATGCAGAATTAATTACTAGATGATACAATTAAGCTACAGAGTCAAGAAACCAGACTGGATTATTACAAGAAAGCAGCTTAATTTAGTAACTGAAAAAGTGATGTTTACATGACATTGGAATTGCTGGTTTTAAGTTCATCTCTCACCTAAGTCTAATTGTCGGGTTACAAGTGATACATGGGTCCTTCACCTATCCTAAAAATGTACTGCAGTGCACCACAATATTCAGCTTTCTGGAAATTTGTGAACTTAAAACTCAGTTGAAGTTGATCATGTAAAGATGTGTACCACATCATTTTAATTCAATAGCAGTAATATGTCCACTTCTGCACTGTCCAAATCCATTGCAAGGTCAAGGCTAGGCCACACCCTTCTATCCCAGCCGAATTAGAGTTACTGATTAACCCAACATGCACAGCTTTCTCTCAGAGACTCCTCAGACATACTTGACACCCTGCACAAGCAGAGTGTGTAAATACTCCACATGGACAGAGGCATTCCTGGGATTTGTACCCAGGTCTTTGGAGCTCTGAGGCAGCAGCTTTAACCACTGTCCAAGAGTCCACCCCATCCATTTTATGTACCCACCTTCCCAGTTTATATGCCTCAAGGCTGGTAGCATTGAACCCTAGTGCTGCAAGAGGACACTATTAACCATTTCACTACTCTGCCACTTATCAAATAACAGATGTAAAAATTTAATTCTTAAAAAAAAAAAAACAATCAAAATTCCTGCAGTTTCTCAGCATTCTCAGAATAAGAAATATTGGGGGAGGTGGGTGTTATCACTCGCTCCAGCTTTCTGCTGGAAGGCTTCACTTAATGGTTGAACATCTGTCCCCAGCTGTGAGCCTCTTTTAGGAGCGAACTGGGAAAGATTTATCAAAATACAGCAGTGGCAGAAACAATGAAATCTATATCCATCTGGCCAGCATTAATGAGCCCCCTTGTTTTACAAAAATATTTCACACTTTTTTTTTCACCCTGTTTGCCCACATGCCATTTCACAAGCTACACTAATCCAAGCATTCATTTTTCAGGGTTTGGGATGGAGCAAGCTAGAGTCTCAAGATTAAACAAAATGCAGCTATTATATGTGGACAGTACTTTTCTAATGATTTTTGCTGTGAACTTATTTTTTTCAACATAATTTCTTACTGTAAGAAGTGTAATGCTGATACTAAATATATTAAAGTCTACATCATACTTTTACTGCTGGAACATGGAGTTTTTATTTACATGCATAAGTTGTACTACATTTTTTCAGCATTATGCTGTCCACCATATCTTTCACTGAATGACCAACACCTGCGGTGCACTTGATCCTTTATTTTCCCAACCAGAAAATGCAGTGTTACGCTTATGTGCCATGAACTTTTCACCACAAGAAAGCTGCCACACAAATATTTCTTGGCAAGATTCAATCCTATGACATAATGCTTTCTGTTGTATTCTTTCCCATGTCTTGACAGACACTTTTTGTATGTGAGCTATTCGACCCAGGAGTACAACCAGCTGTATGGCACACATCACTTACAAAGACAGCTTTTTCGTTTTGTCCACCCAGTGGCAAACTCAAGTACAGTTAATTGCAGCCTTACCACTAGGAAGGATAATTATCATCAAAACTCTGGCAAAATATTGTAGTCTCAAAAGGTTTAGGTTCTCTAGTTTGAGTATTCACTGATACCATTGTGTAGAAGACAAGGACTGTCTTGCAATTCATTCAACACTTGTCTTTATACTCTCAATTGAAAAATCAGGGTTCAGTATTCAATTTTCACTACTCAGGCACATTAACTACATATGAAAAGTGAGAGCAGACAGACAAAACTATATCAGGTAACATTTAAAGAGTAATATAGTAAAGCTTCCACAATGAAGATTTACTGGGCTAATTTGCAATCCAAAAATTGTCAGCTCAGGCCATTAAATGTCCAAGTGCAACAGGAACACATGATCCACTTGAAGGATGAAGTGGGAATATCTGAAATTATCACTAAAGGAATGTGCCTAAATAAACCTGATTACACATTCTATAGCTGCTCTCCCAGATAAACCAGCCATTTTTAACAACACATGTAGCTATCACTTTGTTAAAGTAAATTTATTAGCATAAAACAGGCAGGTGATAAATGTCAGTGCTTATCTCATTCTCTTATCTGCTCTCAATGGATTCTTTTTCCTGGATGTCACTATTAATCATAGTCTATTGATTCTGGAGACAAAGGTAGCAGACCTGCTACACCCTTATCAACATCACTGAACCTCACTTTGGGTCACTATACAAGTAGCTTTAACAAATAATAGTGACAAAAGACTGAAATGGTCAATGGATCAACTGACAAACATGTGGTACCATAGGCATGGCTTAGATCCATGGACCTCGTTCAGATTGAATGGGTAGTCTCAATGGAGTCTGCACATTATTTTCTTCCATTCAAACTTTCTCTCACAACCTAAAGATACTTACGTTAGGCTAAATCATGATGTTGCATTCGCTTCTTGTGTGTCAGTGCAGGTGCATGGATGACTGGAACACCATCCATATTAAATTTAAGTATAGTCCAAGATTCTGTAGCACTAAACAAGGGCTCAGATGCTAGAATGAAAGTTAACAATAAATCTGTGAACATGGTCAATAAGTATGTTTTCTTCTATCAGTTATTACAAAAGGAAATACTGGTGAATAATGTCAGCTCAGCATTAAGGAGAACGAAAGGATTAGAAATAGTATAAATTGTAGTCAATCATTTTTAAAACGTTTTTATATTTATTATGATTGGCACAGTTGGACAGTGGTAAGCATGGCTTCCTCACTGCTCTTGTGTTCAGATCCCAGCCTGGTCACAGTCTGCATGGAGTTTGTGGTTTTCTCCTCTAAAGGATTTTTCTTTGGGTCCAATGGTTTATCTCCCACATCCCAAATACAATCAGGTTATGTTAGCTTTCAACTGTGCGATGGCCCTATGTGAGTAAGCATGTCCTGTTAAGGACTGCCTCGACTCCCTGTGTCAGTTCTGGCCTAACAAGCTAGAGCTCAATTTAAGGGGGATTAAAGAAGAAGTTTGGTATTTTTCAAATCAAAGTTATTTATTCACAATAACGGTATATATTATTATGCCACATAAAATTGTATTCTAAAGTAAAGCACATTTTAAAAGTTTTAAAACATAACTAGCACGCTCTTGTATTTTATAATGGAGCTAATGGGTACGTGAATTTCCTATTAAAGAAAAGCCTTAAAATTTACTGAATATGTTCATTTTCAAAGCCAAAAATGGTTTCAACTATTGATCACTGTCTTGAGATTACATACATATTGCAAAACTGTGTAGTGAACTCATGTCATTTTAAGAAGGAAAAAAGCAAAACATTGCTTTGACATTCAACTATTTTAAAAGAAACCAGTTGTGCATTTTGTTTTGCTTTACGTTGTCCTCCTCCACGGTGGCCATTCAGTCCAAGGGGTATGGATTCACCTTGAAAAGTCACCAAGCCATTCCTTCACTAAATGGAAGCTTATTTAATTATTTAACTAATATATAGTGCCCCTGCATTGATTAATACACGTGTGTACTTCAGTGAGAGAGAATATTCAGCATGCCTGTAGCATGAAATAAGAACTGAACTGACAGTATAGGCAGTCATTGATGGGAACTAAACTACTGGCAGTACTCTGTGTTGTTAGTGTCTTGGGCCTCTTTGCAATGAGTTAGTATTTTACATAAAATATTAGTTGAGATTATCCCACTGGACATCACCTTCAATTGTCTTTGAAATAAAAGATCCCACTTGGAGACTGAAACGGTTTAACATTAGTATCCATCCATCCATCCATTTTCCAACCCGTTGAATCCGAACACAGGGTCACGGGGGTCTGCTGGAGCCAATCCCAGCCAACACAGGGTGCAAGGCAGGAACCAATCCCGGGCAGGGTGCCAACCCACCGCAGGACACACACACCCACACTCACACGGATATCAAATAGCGGCCCACTCCATTCTATTAATGTTCCTAACATGCTTATAGAGGGCGGGGCAGCTGGAGCTTATCATAGCAAACAATGACAGAAGACAAGACAGAAACAGCCACTGAACAGGACTCCAGTTCATCGTTGCATAAACACCCGCATATGTACACCACCACAGGCTAGGGTCAATTTAGCAATGCAAGTTTGATTTAGTTTAATCAGATTAAACAATAAAGTTCAGTCTGTTCAGTACAGAGATTTTAATGTAGGCATAATGACAGCACAGAGCTGTCATTCCTACCTCATGGCACCAGGGGCTTCATGAGTTTTGCTCATTCTCTTCATGTATTTACAAATTGATTGGTATGAATGACTGTCACTGAGTTTACTAACTCAAACATGTTGTCCTCAATTCTTTTATTATCATATCCTCAGCAAGAGCAACTTGCATTATACATTAAAAAGTCAATAGTTTATTTCAATCTGCTCTATCGCATACTCTGTCTTTTAATTTTGAGTCTTTTTTGCTTGGATCATGTGTGTGCATGACATACCACAGAATAGGAGGGCTTTTATTAAAAACACAATGCAGTATAATCTGATCAATTTAGATTTGTTTTTTAAACGGTACAAAGAAATTCATACATGATCTTTTGACTAAAGTGCCACTTGCCTTGAATTATGCTCTGAATCCTATTTAAAATAGCAACACAAAATGTAATGGGCGAAAACTCAGCACTATTCAGAAAAAATTAATTATATGATTTTAGTAAGCATCTGTCTGTTACAAGCCATGGCAGAACATAACCACTGAAGAAACAGAATTGAAGAAGCAAATGTAAGTGGGAGTTCATAACTCCACTCATGGTGGCTACGAGTAGACATGAGAACAGAAAATGTATTCTTAACTCAAGAAAAAAGGTCCAAGAATCTGTGATAAAATAATTAATTTTTAGTTTCCTTCCATTATCACAAGGATGCCTCATAAATGCAGAAGGCACGTTTTCTCAAATCAAAACCTTTGCTACCTCAACGTGCATGTATATGGTAAGTTTTAAGGCTTTTTCGTTCACTTACGTACACATGTACATTTCATCCCCATTGTCAGCTGTAAAAAGAGACAAGATATTTTAAAAAGTTGTAAAAATACTTCACTTTAGAACACAATTTTATGTGTCAAATTAATATATGAGATTGTGAAGAAATAAATTTGACCTGAAAAATACCTTTCTTTTTACAATGAGACTAGACTAAATTTGGGAAACCTCTACAAAATGCAGAATGGCTAACTAGATGTCTGTAGACATCGTTAAATTTAAACCTTGCTATTCAAACCGATGATACCAAGTTTTAGTTGTAAGCATTCTTTGATCGCAACTATTCTACAACTGTCCTACTTTCTCTTGGATCAGTACAAACAACTGTGGAACACAGCAACCACTGCAGTTACAACAGCCGAGAACTTAAAGTATGTTGTCCTTTTACAGTCTTGAACAGGATGTGCCTTTGATTATCAGCCATGAAGTAAGCACACTAAACATATCTAATGGTCTGTTATTTTTCTAATGGCTCATCATGCCAGGTTTCCATTATCACACAATTGCATGTTATTTTGGAATTGGGTCATATGGCAGGAAAGAGGAGTACTATATCCAGAAATCTTCACTATACAATTATTAACCCAGCCTGCAAATACAGCAAAATTTGAATTTAATGAAAACTTCTATCTTTAAGAAATATGAACCTTATCCAAAAGTGTAATATTCATTAAATACATATTAATATCTGAAGTATCATTTTGGGAAGCAGCCAAATTAAAATACCTGTGTCAAGAAACTTTGGAAGGAAAACATTTTCATGGCACGACTAAAATGCATGATTTAAGGAACAGAACATTTCACTAGTTACAGCATCACTAATGACACACTTACTCCATCAGGGAGCTTCATCCAACTATGTAGCATCTGCAGCAAGTCAGGAAACAACCCTGGAAGGGATACTAAACCACTAAAGGTCATACTTATAATAATTCTTTGCATTTATATGGCACTTTTCTCACTACTCAAAACACTCAGCAATTGCAGGTTAAGGGCCTTGCTCAAGGGCCCAACAGAGCAGAGTCACTTTTGGCATTTACGGGATTCGAACCGGCAACTTTCTGATTGTCAGTGCAGGTCCCTAGCCTCAGAGCCACCACTCTGCCTAATCCATAGCACACCCACATTTACACACACAGAATCAGCACAGAGTGGACTGCATGACTTTAGAATTTGAGGGAGAATCTGGAGTAACCAGTAAAAACTAATGTGGACACAATAAGAACCAAAAGACAAGACAGACAGAACTGAAGCCCAGTTCTCTTGTCATGAGACAGAAAAGTGCTAATCGCTGTATCATCCTAAATGTTACATTTTGGTCAGACATGCAAGGAAGAATTTCACCATACTCCGCATATGAGACAATTTTTATACTGTCATCAAAATACCAGAGATAAATTAGTTAAATACAGACCCATATGTCAATGACTACTAACTTCCTTAGCTAATAACTGAAATTCAATTAATTTATTTGTTACAAGAAATAGCCTTGAAAAAGTCAGCCTTGATGTATCACATTTTACATTTACGTACAATAAACATAAAGCTTTATCAAAAAATATTTCAATGGTAAAACTTCATGGCTAACTATTGCTAGCACCCATTGCTAACAGGTGCTGGATATCTGCATAATGTGCATTAATAGAGTTTTTTTTTTTTTTTTTATTTCTCACCGTCCCAAAATAGAGCTCTCTCATGGGTCTGACCAACATACATATGGTGCTGAAAGGAAACAATAAACATAACATTCTCAAACCAGCTTCAAGTAGTCCAAGGTCACAGGGATGGAGAAGTCTAGCCCTGCAGTACTGGGCACATGGTAGAAACCAAGTGTGAACAAACTTTTGTTCAGAGGAAAAAAAAAGTGTCACACTTGCTACAAAATAAAATGGCCCCAGGAACAACTGTCATGTGCCACTGATTCATTGAAAAACAGAAATATATGTAATAAAGTAGTGTTGTTTAGGCTGACTTGCATTTGCATAATGGTTTTATGAGAACCATTATTCTAAAAGAAAATAATGTTTAAAAAGAAAGGTGTCATTAAAGGGTATGGAACAGAACTGCCCTGTGAACCTAGGGATTCATAAGGAAGAATGAACTTTGCCATCTGCATTTAAAACCATCAGGAGGAGGGGCAGCTCCAAAAGTAAAAAAATTCCCTAGGAGACAAATGTTTGAGCCCGTGCCTGCAGAAAGCCTACTGAACTGTAAAAGGTAAGTTGTGCAGCACATTCCAGCTACATCCCTTCTTGTCAACACTTTCATGCCACACTCACCCAGTATCTTAGTTTCTTGTGCAAACATTTGGCTAGGGAGTAAAAGACAGAATAAATTGTAGTAGACCCAGTCCTCTAGAAAGTGTAATTTAAAATTTTAAACAGTCAGCCTTATTTAAGCAGATGGATAATGTCTCTTTACATGTGTAACATTAGACAAACTTAACAATTGTGTGTTGAAACTAAACTATTCTGATGAAAAGTAAGAGACGTAGGCACTAGAGAAGTATATACTGTATGTATATACACACATACACACAGTACCACCTCAACTTATATACAAGCTGGGAAAGAGTTGGAAAACTTAGTACATGATGCTGTATACATAAGCTAAATTATCTCTTTGAAACAGGAAGTCCCCCCTCTGATATATGTAAATATATATACATACATACATACATACACATACACACATAAGCACATATGTGTCAGGATATACTAAGAGGGCTCCCTTATACCAACAGAAATATGCCTGCACAATGCCTTATTGGGACTGTCACTGCCAAATCAGAAGTTTTCTTTTCTTTAGTCATTCTGGTGTGCGTGTGTGTGTGTGTATTTATTTATTTAATGAGCTTTTGTAAAAAGCCAAATTTCTCTCAGGGGACAAAATAAAGTTCTATCTAATCTTCTACCTAAAATACATCTATATACATATACTTACAGTATGTTATATATAGAACGTGGCATTTTGTGGTTTGTTCAATATTAGCTCTTTTGTGTTTTAACTTTTGCACAGCACTGTACATGCAATCACAGCAGGAAGGCACCCCTCGTCAGCACGTCTGGTGTACTGACGGGAGACAGCTTCCTGCTATGTACGTAACAGTACAAGCAGGCTTGCTATTGAGAATGAATGGGGGCAGCGGGGGGCAGTTCACCACTGGCCCACCACAAAGTCACCTCCACTTGCATACAGTATGCTGCCTGCAGCGTCCACCCACTGAGAATGAACAGGGAGGCAGGAAGTGAACCGCCCACCACAGCCCCCATTCAACAGGCAGCCACCCATGGTACACTACAATGCTGCCCCCGCCACCCCATTCACCCTTAATGGCCTTCGTTCAGCCACTACTGAGTCATTGCTTGCAGCATCACCAGCCGCCCAACGAGAACGAATGGGGCAGCCATTCGAGGGACACTGCAAAGCTGTGTGGTGGGCAGACAGTGAAACGCCCGCCTCCGCCCCATCCAGCCTCTGTCCTGTCAGGAGCAGTAGCTGCGGCAGCATGGTGGGCAGGCAGCGAACTGCTCCATCAAGCCACCGTCCTGCACACGAGCGGTAGCTGTGGCCCCGACAACTATGGACCCCAAGTCACCGCTTGCCGCGCACCCAGTCGCCCACTGAGAATGAATGGGGTGCGGCTCCCACTACCTCATTCATCAACGGGAGCCACCCGAGGGACACTATACTGCACGAGCAATGAAATCACCCCCTCCAGCCACCGCTTGCAGTGTCCCCAGGCCGAAGATGATGGAGCAGCAGTTACTGAGAAGCCTGCGTTGTATTCCCCAGACAGATGAAGGAGCAGCTGCGGCCCCGTTCATAAGTCGTATGTCGAATGTTCATAACTTGGGGACTACCTGTACTTTGCACTTGACATTTCGAAATTATATAAAACACGCTTTACCATCAAATTTTGAAAATATAAACTTGTGCATGGGAGTGCAGTTACCTCAGGCTGTAAATGGTCTGCTCTTGTCCAGACTCTTCTTAGGTTATAACTTTACACTTGCCTCACAAGTGCAAAGCCACTTAGATTATTTTAGTAGACCCAAAAAACCCAGGAACCAGTTTGTGTACACCAAATTCAGGCCACTGTTATCAAATTTGGAATGACTTAAAGGTGCCTTTCCTACCACTGGTCATCAGTCCCACCAATATTCCATAACAAAGTCATCTGGAGCTGAAACCTACCCAAGCACCATTGGTTATGCAGCAGGAATACACAATGGGAGGGATGGATGTCCATTAAAAAATACATTAATTTAACCTAACCCATATATGGGAGGAAAATAAGGTATCTAGAAAACACTTGCATAGACATACCTGAATGGAGGCCATGCCAATTACTGTAGCTCTGTGATGCTCACTCAATACGCACACTGCCTATTCTAGTGCCATAATTTTTGACAATTTCTTCTTTTGCATCATTCAACAAATTGTGCAATACTCTTTCCTAACTCTTGCATAGTGGGCAGTTAATCCCTGTCAGCCTGTCATTTGCATTCTAAGAGTAGCAGAAAAACTGAAAATCTAGACATGAAAGGGGAGCAAGTTTCAAATAATTAGAAGCAAGCAAAGGTTTGCAGATGGGGGAGGCAACAATTTTGACTGTTTTGTCTGAGGCCAAAAGGTTTGCTAGCAATCACAAAAGCATAGAAACATAACCTAATATCTAGTGCCATTCCAGATAGAAATGCATTTCTATATGTTGCTGGCGAAGAACAGCAGCAAAACAAAAACATTATTTAAAACAAGGAAACAAAAAAAAAACACTTGGGGATCATGCAGCACATTTTAAATTATATCCCGAATATGCACCTTATATCAGCAATAGTGACTGTCACCACCATATATGTACTTTTTTAATGGACTGCGGGACATTTAGATATTCAACACAAGACAGATCACCAAGTGTTTTTAGCATCATCTCACAAAACAGAATCAGCCATGCAGGATGTTCCAGTAATCTGACAGAATTAACTTACTTGCAAAGATATGGAAAGATGGAAAGAACAGACCATTTTAGGAGAGTTTAAAGAGGGGGGGGGGACAGAGCTCAAGAATGCACTTCAAGGCACTTTTACCTTTTCCACTACTAAGAGAATAGCATGAGCAATCATCATCATCCATTTCAGGTAGAGAGTCGCATGATATGGGCAGATGGCCTGAATCAAGGTAAGTCCAACAGTTATCCAGAAGGGTCTCACAGACAGCACGGCATGGAAGAAGAGGTACCTGGCTAGCTGATTCACACCTGGGTACCAACAGTAAGCAGAAAAACAATTCCAAGCTGCTATGGCACTGAGAATTCAGCAGCCACGCCCATTCATGCAAAGCTGCCCGGATTTCCGCCACGCTGCTGTGATTGAAATAATTGGGCAAAGCAAAGTTTTTAATGCCCATATTGAGACAAAATGGCAAATCAGTGGCCATGGCTAAGCAGCGGGTGGATCCTGGCGATAGAACATTATAATGACTCACAGGGTTGGCACTCTTATTAGTAGTTAGTAAAAAAGACTCATTTTGGACGACATTATTATTAGCAGCCCCCACCACCTGATTAGTGACATTCAAATTAGGTACATTTAAAGAAACTCTACTGCCGCTGCTATTTGTAGCTAGGCCATTATTGGCTATTCCGAGATGCTTAGTGAAATTAATTGTGTGGGTTGATTGGATCTCAGATTGGTTACCCTTGTCATTCCTCTCAGTTGTCTCATTCGAGTGGACCAAAGCATTGTCGAGCAGGTGCCTCTCAATCTTCTGTTCACTTTCTGAGCTGATATTAAGAAGGAAATGTTGCCAGGTGGATGTGCTGGTTGCTTTCAAATCACTTTCCGTTGATCCATTTCCTGGGGCAGTCACAATGGTTTCATTTTTTGGAAGACTAAATTCCTCTGGGCTCTCACCCATCGAGGATCCATTCTCTCCATCACCAGACATTTCCATATTGTCCCTTGGAACAATCTGCAGAAGATCTCCATCTGTGGCTATTTTTGCAGAAACTTCATTTTCCAATGTTGAAGGAAATGTAACTTTTGACTGCTCTGTAGCTTGCACTGTTGTAACCATAACAGTCTTGGGTTCACTTGTTACAGACACTTTACTGTCTGAAACATCGGTCAAGACCACAATGGAAGCAGATGTCTGTACAGTTGTTACTGGGCTCAAAGTTGATTTTTTATCCCAGTGTTGAACAAAATTGCGTATGCCTTCAGCTACATCCAGAATCTCTGCACCAACTCCAGCAAGATTCTCAGTTGTCAGGTTTGTTCTGTTATCAGGTTTCAAAGTTGTTGCATTAGGAAGAGCCATGGTCATTTCTCCTTCAGAGTTTGAAGTCGTCATCCTCTCAGTTGTCTCATTCAAAGTTGTTTCATAATCAATGTCAAGGAGTTTACCAAAAGCAGTTTGATTTGTAGTGCTAACAGATGCCAAAGTTGTTCCATTGTCAAAGTGGAGTGTGGGCTGCAGTGTCCTGTTATCAGAGCTGATGATAGGCACAGTTGTTTCACCATCAGGACTGAGAGTGGTTGTTGGCATCACACCATCAGAACTGAGATTGGACAATGGTTGCTCACCATCCGGACTCGAACTAGTCAAAGTTTTCTGACTGATACTACTACCAGTGGGCAAAACAGTTCTGCTGTCAGTGTCCACATCCTTTACATTTTCAGGTCCCAAATCAGCCAACTGTGCCCCACTGTTAGTACTCTGAGTAGGCAAAGCTGTTCCACCATCAGGTCTCAAAGAGGTCAATGTTGTTCCATTGTCACTGTTAAACTTAGGAAAAATGGTTGGACCCTTATTCTCAGGCAAGGCTGTTACAGTGGTTACTCCTTTAGTTGTGGCTAGTGTACTTGTCCCTTTTCCAAACAATGAGTACCACCACTGTGCGTTTGCATGATCAACACAGAAAAATAAGAGCAGGCAACCACTCACCAGTCTCATAAACTTGGCCATCAGTCACAGCAGCTGGCTTTCAGGTCTTCAAAACTTTCACATTTACCATTGATGTGTCTCCTACTTGTTCTCAGCATTCAATCCCCCTTTGAGCAGCCACAACACGAGACAGCCGCACACAAGAGTAAAGAGGAGGAGGAGCTGCTTTAAGCAGATTGAAATATACCCACCCTCTGTGCTCTGTTTTTCCCATTGGTCACTCCCCCAAGGCACTTCTTTTTTTTTTTTTAAACATTTCCTTACTTTTTCTTTTTGTTTTGCTATACTTAAGTCAGTAATTGTAAAAATCTTTCTACTTGCTATACAAGTAAACATTTCTACAAGTCTACTCATTGCACGCTTATTTATTAATATCTCAGATTCACAACTGCCAAATCTAGTTGTGCAAAAAAAAAGGGTAGTTATCCATTCTCTTCAGAAGCATAATAAGCAAATTTGGGGGAGAGAAAATGGATATAAAATGCAGGGAACTTACAAACTAGTAAATCTTTCTGTATTAGTGTTTAATCTTTCCTAAAGTGTGTTTTCACATTTAAATTGAGACAATGCCATAATTAAAGATTTCACTTTATGAGCAACCTTTGGCTTTTCAAACTGCCTTTTAATCATTCACACACGCTTAAACACAGTGTGTATATACATATACAGTATGTTGCATGTTTTGCAATATTAAAAGTTATTAAACAAAGGGTTGTTTTTGAAATAAAAACTGTACATATGTGTATGTATGCATAAATATGTGAAAAGAGATTTTGCTGGGGTGGGAATGCAACTGCTTTAATGTAGTTCAGCACAATTATTGGGCCCGCTATTCTGACAATGTTCTTTTCATTGTATGAGCAATCCACACACTGATCCCCCACAAGGATGATTCTATAATGGAAGGACAGTGGAGGACATTAATTAACAAAACAGGAGTTCTCCATATAATGGGAAGCAGCAGGAGGGCATGTGTGAAATGTGGCTTTCTGCTACCCACTATAATAAGCTTGGGACAGGACATTGCCTTTCTCTTTAAAACAAAGTGGGAGTCAGGAGTTGCAGGGACTTTTGGAGCCTTCAGTGAGAGTGCCAATGGGGTTTAAGTCTGATTCTGAAGTTGTTGTTGGATTATACTAAGAAGAGGTTCACAGCTGGAGTTTAAAAGTCCTTCTATCCACCAGATACATCAGCTTATAGTCAAGGTTAACAAAAAAATACATTGGCTCTAATCACAGGAGGAAGACAGGCAAGAAGATGAGAAAGACTAGTTCACAGTGCTTACTTGAGTACTTTAAAATAGAAGAGAGCCCTAGGCACCTTGTCTGGTGGATAGGTGTGCAATAGGTATCTATTTTCATTTTGTTATCCTTCTATATAAACGCCGTCGGGATTGTCCTTTCGTCCCGTGAGTGCTACGCAGGCGCGGAGTTTCACACACGCCCCGTCCATTTTGCAATGCACGATGGGATTTGTAGTTTCGTTTTTCCAGGTAAAAGATGACTTTCTACTCCAGACTGTGCGATATCTTCTTCTTCTTTCTTACTATATAAAAGCGGTCGGGATTGTACTTCTGTCCCCATCGTTCCCTTGCTTTTGTGCGCGATGCGCTGGAAAAATAGACAAAATTATGTCTCTGGAAATAATTAATGTTGATGGAGTACAAATGCCTCACCGCATAGTAAATATCAGGGGGGTTCAAAAGGGCGACCTCAATATAGAAAAAAAGTTTAAATTTCATCACAAAAATAACAGAAACTACGAGTATTAAAGTAATACCGCTCAAATGCAATATAACCAAATTAATGAGTTTGTATAAAATATCAAATTGATCTACATATTGAATTGCCTTAAGAAGTGGTCAACTTAAAAGTCGGTCGCCTTAAAAGGCGGCTCAGCCTAGTTTTGTACTATGTGTGGTATATATGGGTGCCAACTCATTATAAGCACTGGGGAGACAAATGAATTACAGGCTAAAACATAAATAATAATCCAACAATAATGATGATCATCATCATCATCATAATACTAATAATAAATAAAAATAATCATCAAACTGGCATAGCATAGTAGACACAGATATGGCAAAATACTTTTAAAACATCAGCACAGCAACAGGGCTGCAACTCTTGGGTTCGAATGCATTGGTAAAGGCTGATTTAATAAATCTCTCAAATGGACTTACAATAAACTTGCATTAAAACTACTCAAATAACATTCTCTGGTGTTCACAGCCATCTATAATTTCAATGATTACACTCTTCAAATTTACTCCTGGTATGCTAAAAAAGTTCACTTTGTCCAGTCTGCAGTAGTCCACAGCCGGTATTTCAAAGCCCTATTTTGTCCTTTAAGGAATGGCTCTCTTACTGCCACTCGACCTGTCAAACCTGCAGCACAAAGTCTTCTCGTCACAGCAGACAATGAGACTTACTTATTTCAACCATTGTTCAGCTCTGCTTCAAACTGTTGTGCTGTGAGGTGCCCATCATGCAAGCTGGTAACCCTCAGAAACTTGTCTTCTGAATGGGTTGTGATTTTGGCTCTGTCAGATCTCTTCCAGTTTTTTCCAGTTTCCAATTGCCTTGGGATTATATAGGACACCTGTACTCACTGACACTTTGATTTCTTTGCAATTTCTTGAAATGAAAGCCCTGTACTTTTAAGAGTAATAATGCTCTGTCTTGTTTCATTTGATAATTGCTATTTTCTTGCCATTATAACTGGAATTTACATCTTTCTACAGTATAATATTGTCTAAGTAGTACTTCAGAGGGTATAGTAACACAGTCAGTTCCAACTCTGCTTTAAGACAGAGAGAGGGCTTTTAAGTAATCAACAGAAGTTGGGACACCTGTGCAAATTGTTTGCTTCAACTTTCAAGGCTTAATTTACTTTATTGTTGCAGAACATCTGTAGGTTGTAACCTATTAGTTGTTCCCTCAGGAAGGCCCATTTGTAATATTCTGAAATGTCCCTTTTTCAGTTTTTACTAACCTAAACTTTAAATTTAAACCTCTTTCAGTATACTGCTCATCTTTTCAACATTTTAGATCATTCATTGCATTTAAACAGATTACATTTGAAGAAAAACTGAGGTTTTCTAAAACTTCTGAACAGTAGTGTAAGCATGCACACACACACAATCACATGCACATAAGAGGCATGGTAGATACACTGGCTAGCACAGCTGCCTCACAGCTTGAAGAGTACAGTGCTTTTGTATGTTAATCTACTGTAACCATATTTTTTATTTTTTTTTACTAACAGGACTAAAAACTTGGGTGTGTTGTTGAGAGATGTATTCAGCCCAAGATGTGATTAATATTTCACTTTGGTAAGTCTCTTTTAGCCTCATTTTTATACTCAGCTGTTATTTGACTGGAAGCAGCTCATCTGTTATTGCATTCTGTGTCAAGCTGTCAGCAACAGTTCTGCTGGCAAGATATTTTTGGGGTGAATGCCTTGTCTCAATATTCCCATGACTGTGACATGTATCTGACACATTTACACTGTGTCTGGCATTCACAACCACATTGCATTCAAATGCGTCTTAAACTAAGTCTTGCCCATCTTATCTCTAAATGGCACATAAATGACTGCACTTGTCTACCTACTTCATATATATTTGTGCATGTATGATGTTATAACTAACTGAGCACTCATTTACACTGGAAGTAAATATCATTTACTGCACCTAATATACCACCCACTCCATGTATATAGTATAAAATACTAATCTTAACTGTAGTCTGTACAAGAGTAATGAATTACACTCTAAGTTCAATAGGTCTGTTTTTGTTTCTGTAAACCTGAGAAAAACATCTGGATCATATTTACTCTTTAAATGGTGGAATCAAACTCATATAGACAGTGAAAGGCAGGCCTTGGGAATGTAACTTAAATTCCTATTCCTACCCCCTCATCCCTAACCACTGTTTTCCAAACCCCACCCCTTTTTTCAACAAGCTGTAAATAATTCAAATTGTCTGGCCTACACAATTTTATTTAGCATCATATACTGTAGAGAGACAGATTAAATATGGCTTTGAACTCCCCGTCTATTTTGCATTGTTTTGCATGTACTATAACCATGTGTAAGTTGCAGGAATGTTAAGCCCAGTTGAAAAATGCTTCCGTACTATGTAAATCTGCAAATTATGTTCCTTCAGAAATGCTCCAATCCAAGTTTAAAATATTTACATCACATTTACATTATGGTCTGATCCTCAGTTTAACTTTTGGATATTCTAGCAAATAAACACAAAGTCTGAAACTAGTGCTGTTTCATGATATGAAGTTCATGATACTATGCTCCAGTCATAAATCAAAAACAGACAACAAAATGATAACTAAACATTCACAAAGGAAACTATAGAGTTAAAATACAATTATCTACATTTTGTACCTTACTGTTGTAATAAATATTTTGAATCATATTATTTCAAGTAAAACTAAGTGACAGAGATGCAAAATTAATCTATGTAATAGCAAAATGACTAACAGTTCAGTTTTTCTGCCAAAACTCAAAACAAAAATTACAACATTGCTTACATGGCAAAACTATCAAATGAAAACAAGAAAATCAGAATTTCCGGTGATAGGAAGCCTATCTGCTTTTTTCCATTCTAAACCAGAAAGCATCTTATTTGCCAACATGGCGTCATATTCCAATCCAATACTGATAACACCCAGCTCTATGTAAAGCTGTTCCATTAAGCATAAGCAGCCTGTTTGCTCATTTAACTTTTGACATACTTAAAATATTATATTTTCTTTAGGTTACCAGAAAATATAATACTACTAATTGCAACTTAAGGGATTTTAAGATCAGCCTTTTGTAAGAAGGTTGACTCTTTTTGCAATACACCTTTGCTCCGGCCAAAATATCCCATCTTCCACAAATGCACCTTGGAGGTATACTTGATAGTATCTAAATCAAATCTCACATCTCAGCCATAGAAACTCCTTCTATGATCTGCTGCACGTTATTAAAGTGAGATCCTCCTTCTCTGCTACAGACAAATAAATGCTTTGTCAAGTGGCCATGGTCTTCAGTTGTATTAATGCATACTTCCCTACTCCATTTACTCCTTATGAATATACTGGATATCCAAGTGCACCTTGAGCTAACTTTATATGACAAAGCTTTGAAATCCAGGTTCAGCAAATGTTCGCTCAGCCTTGTGGGATATATTGCTGAGGCACATTGTAGATACAATTATGATGCTCATTCTTTTGTTACTATTCACATCAAGGTGAAAGATGCTATTTCAATAGTTACAGTATGTCTCTCCTGTACTTCACCTTGATGATGCTATTACCTGCTACCCACTAAATCAGAGTATTGCCCAACATAAGCTCCAATCCATCATGAAACCCACCTACTCCAGTTGAGGATAGTGAGGTACGGTCATTCTCTTTGAAGCTTTTAATTCTGACTAAAGCAAATAATTTGAGTCAAGTTAAATATCACTTATTCCTTGGAGATGTCTATGCTGTACTGCATTTGTTTTTCATTATACAGATAACACTGAGTTAATAAATACAGTGTTGCCAAGATATGTTTTGGGTCCAATGACCCTAAACTGAATTATGCCAATCTGAAAATAAATGGCTTGATTATTGCTTGTGTGTGATCAAAGTCACAGTCAAATACCAACTGCATAGGAACGACACAACACTCCGCACAATCATACTACCTTTTTATTTGATTTCCTACAATTAGCAACTTTTACATTTTATTCAAACATCAATAAGTATTCCAAGAATGCTGCAAAATGTGATAATGTGAAAAACACCATATAATTTTACCAGCATATGGGAAATATTTGATATTATATTCATAACCAGAAAACTTAAAAAAGAAGAAGAAAAGCAAAAGGAACATGTTATCTGTAAACATTACGCTTAATGTACGCAGCTTGCAAAAAGGCTTCCATTTACCTGTTCTGAAACATAACTTGAGTATTGCTTAATATGATTCTTCATTGCTTTTTGCACGGACATAAAGAAATGTAAAATAGGGTTATTATTTAAAAATTTAAAAAGAAGAAGGTGCCTAATTAGATGAACTTCCAAAACATTGAGAAATATAACACAGAGAAGTATGAAATGAAAAAATCCCTAACACTGAATCACCAACTAGTCATCAGCAACCTGAGTTCAATCAAATCCTGAATATTTTACCAACAAATAATAGTAGAATAGGTGGCACAGCAGCATAGTGGTAGCATTGCTTTGCTGCCTTGCAGTAAGGAGACCAGGGTTTGCATTCTGGATCCTACCTGCATGGAGTTTGCATGTTCTCTCTGTGCTCAAATGGTTTTCTCCCACAGTCCAAAGACATGCAGACTAGGTAGACAGGCAATGCTGAACTGGTGTGTGTGTGTCCTCTTTGTGATTGACCGGTGCACTGTCCAAGAAATTAATCCTGCCTTATGTTATGGTATTATATGCTAAAAGTAGAAAGTTACACATCAATGAGATCTGCCCCTGTCCAGCTACTCTTTTTTTATTTTAATTCTCAATATGGAGAAACTTTTTTCTGCTAATATTCTCTATTGTAATTGCTATTACCCTCTGATATAATACTGCTTTGCTGATATTATGATAGTATTGTAGATAGACTGCACAAGGGAAAAAAAAACGAAATAAAGGAAATGGGCATAAACATGAACCAACTCATAAGGAACAAAAAAAAAACAAATTGTACAACACATGCCTAAACAACTCTTCCAATGTAATTTGAAACCAATCCTTTGCTTTCTCACTGTATGTTTCTATTGTTTACTTGCTTATCGTTTATGTAGTTACAATGCAGAATTATTTTTAAAATTGACTTTTACTAGATTTCATACTTTTCCATGGCTTCTTGAATAATCTCCATTTATTTTGCAATGAAACAAGTCAGGAATATTTGTATATATTTATTTTTTAATATACTACAGTGAGCACCTGGGTTGGTTGCTACTTTGATGTTAATATTCCCAGAACAGGCACCAAGTACCAACCTATATGAACTGGAAAAACAGGTAGGAACATGGATGAAAGGTTATAATAACCGTTACCACAAAGCATTACCATAGAAAAAATAAAAGTATTGTAAGCCACAAAAACATATAAACTCAAGCTGGAACATTACAAAGGCAACTTCTCACAAAAACAAAAAAAACTCTGCTCCAAAATGCAATCATAAAGATGATGTGGTTATAAGCAAGCATGAGAACAATGGGACTACAAGATGCCGAAATGAATTTAGAGACAATTTAGAATCACTGGTCAATCCAACTGATATATGCTGTAAACATTCAATAAACTTTACATATACTGTCACAGTGCACAGGGGAATATCTATAGTGAATAACTCCAGATGCCTCAGAGTATGCTCTTTATCTCAGAGTTGTTCTAAGTGAACCCTGCCCAGTGAGGTCCATGGAAAGGTACAGGAGGTCTTGGAAAGGAAAAAGAAGTACAGTAGGAGAATGTGGATGGCCTTTTCTGGTCAGATAAAAAGGAGCACAGCACAACAGTTACCTACAGTTACCTTCAAGCAGACTGTGCTGCAAATAGAGCATATAGAATGACAATAGTGAGCCTAATCCTGTAAGAACAGGTAGATAAAGGAAAAGCTGTGAACTTAAGGGCACTTTGGTGAGCTTATTCTGGTTGTAAGGACCGTTTACAAGTCAAAAAGAGCCAGACTCAAAATACCGCTTTCTATTAAATGTTACACTTTATTTATGTAATACAGGCATCTTTAGTTGAAATAGATGAAAAATTGTTTGTTTGTAGTCACAGTATCTTTATTCAGTCTATCAAAGTAGAATTTGTGTCCAAGTGCCCGTTACATTTGAGTTCTGGGTTTTCTAAAAGGCCATCAGTTCTCACATCATGAGTACTTGCCAAATAGAGAGAATATTCATAGCAATCAAGACGCATGCACTAGGAAAGGGCAAGATTAGTGCCAAATATTTCAATGATATCAGTAGCTCTCACTAGGCATATTCAATTGCCACCTCTTGCATTACTGAAACAGTCTTAAACAAATCTTAGCAATCAAGCACCTAAAAACATGCAGGGAGGATGCAGAAGAAAAAGTCAGCGGTATTCTTCAAAGTCTTGTTTAGATAAATTTGCATTGAGAAAGTGATAACAAGTAATCAATCTTGATATGGCCAATTAACGATTCTACCATCATCCAAGAGCACACTCAAGTACACACACAAACCTAAACAAGTTAGGAGCCAACTTAGAGTCACCTTGTACATCTAGGGCAAACACCTATTATCAGATCAGATGATCAGAATTAGATACAGGGAGACCTTGCAAACTCAACAGTGTCTCCCAGAGCTGTGATTTTGTTGCATTTGAATGGTTGTACTTAATCTGCACTTCATTATGTTATGAAGTCCTTTTATTCCAAATGAGATGGCAAAGCACCTTACAGAAAGCAGGCTATTAGTTGATAATCAGTGGTTGGTGAATATTCATTTCCTAACATAAATAAAAGAAGGAAAAAGTGTAGCTCACTGTAGGAGTGCTGGTTTATAATGCTACGGTTTTATTTTTAGTAACAGGTACCAATACTTTCAAAAAAGTGCTAAATATGACTAATTAAATGTGTACCCCTCCAGACAATATTTCATGATTATTGTAAAGTGTAGAAGAACAAGACAAAAACTACTTCACTTTCATGAATGTTTACATCATTAAACGACCAAAGGTAATGCCTTACTTTAAACACAGAGCTGCCTCTACTCCTGCCTGTGCTGTGAAATTACAAGTAAGCATGTCTTCTCAGACTTCAGAGTGAGTTAATTACAGGTACACCATGGTGGCTTTGATGTATACCAACACTTTTGATTCAGCTTATTACATAAATAAGTACACATTGCTTTGTTTGCCTCTAAATGCTTACAGCGTTGGGTGTGGCACAGTAGAGTAGGAGGTAGCGCTGCCTCCCAAAAGTGCTTAGGACCAGACTTGATTCCAGGATAAGGTTTTTTCAGTGTGAATTTGTGTGGGTGTCCAAAAAAATTAACCCGGGCTTTCAGGTTTGTTTAGGTCACTAACGTGCACTGGTGCTAATGAGGATGTTTCAGGCCTGTCTAATAAAGGCTCCTGCCTAAGGTCTCTTGTTGCTAGAATGGGCTACAACTCAATTGATTCTGTGAAATGTGCAGAATAAATCAGAACATGGATTGGTTTAGGATTTTCCAATAACCTGCTATGTGAGTATAGACTTCACTTAATTTTAGTTCCAATGGAGCAAGACTCAGAAAAATGCATATGGAATAAGCATCTCCAGATTCTGATGCCACTTACCACTGGTATATCTGATTCAGAATGTATATCAGTCATGAAAATACAAGCAATGCTGTAATCTGAAATTTAAAGCTGGGTGTTCTCGGTTAATGCCATATGCTTTACGATAATCAGGCATGTTTAAAATCATTCAGCCATTAACCTATGTATGAAAGACTTTTAGAAATGATTAAATACTACTATTATAATCTTTTGGTTTACTCTCTATAATACTAAACTAAAAATAATGTGAATGTGCAACAGACTCAAAGAAAACTGATGTTTTTCAGTTATAATATTGCAAAGGAGTCTCTCCAGGGCCATATACATCTGAAAATGCAGACTATAATCGCACTCTGGTTGGATCATGCTTATTATGTGGCCCTTCCTTGAGTGGATCCTGCTCATTACAACATCTCATTACCTGACTGGTCACCCTTCACGAAAGAAAATTGTATTCCAATATGGAAGACATAGGGGAGTTGCTTTCCATGGTGCTTGTTGTGTTGTTCACCTGATACAGTTTGTGCAGTTTTAAAGCTGCACAAATGGCAAATAATTTACCAATTGCTGCAGTTTTTCCAGTAAATCACATGTTCCATGGTAGTATCGTCCTTTCAAGGATTTTTCTGTGTAGGTGAATGGCTAACATACAAAATGTATTTTCCGTCATTTTAAAGTGGATGGATATACTTTCATAAACAATGTAAAGACACTAGTGTGGCTTAAGATTGGTTTTATTTAAAAACACTGTTTTTAAATGAAAATACAGTAGTGTGAATGCAGCCTGAATGACATACACTCATGAGGTGCTAAACATGTTTTGCTATTCTTAATGATTACAATTTCCTTCATTCATTGTGGCTCTTAAAAGTGAGCTTTCCAATTAACTCTGAGTAAAAAAAGGATATAGAAGTATTTCGCAGGTCTCCAGCACTGCTTATGCTACCCTGGGTGATATATTTGAACTGAATATCACTAATAATTGGAATAATCATGACAGAAAGCTAGTATGGATTACAAATACCCATTAACGACAATATTCTGTTGCTACTGCAGGAACATCATGGGCTGTGAAGAGTAAAATGAACTACAAACTATACATTAGTTTTAAACAAAGACTTTCCAATATATGAAATCACGATTTGATATTACCTAACTCACATAATCCAGTTCAGTGTTAGTGGAGGGGGTGATAGTTGGGGGTGTGGAGGCAATCCCAAAGCAACAGGTTTAAGATGGGAACAGACCCTAAATCAAGTACTAGTCACTCTGAGCTGATTTAGAATTACCAATTAGTCTAAAACACATGACTTGGGTATAACTATGGAGTTGCTAGAGCTTAGATGTTATGTCTTTTGCTGTTCTTTTACATAAGGAACCTTTAAAAATGTCAAAAGTTATGCAATTAATATACACACTTGCACTTTGGGTCTTATGGCTATTCATATTGCTCATCCTGTATGCAATTTCTTGATCTGTGTAACATTCAAAGGTTTTAAGTTGAATAGGTTGTGTTCGCTCCTGCCAAGCAGAGGGGGTGTTTGCCAGCTCTGCTCTTTCTTTGAAAGGACTTTTCACATCATTAAGTGCATAACTAGAAATTGTTTACAGTTTTCTTTCTAATTCTAGAGCACTAATTTTAAATAACAATGTGGCATTGTTTTGTTCAAGGATTTAAAACTTTCTCAGCAGCCTTTGGGCATCCCACTCACAACAAGACGGGAGACACTGATGGGATCTTATTAATGGCACATTTCTGTTAGAAAGTTTTTCTTTATAAAAAGAACCATAGGCGCAAGGTACAGTATAAGTCCCCAACAAGTAAGGTAGAGAGTGGAACTTTAGGGAACTTCAACCTGATTCAATGCTATTTTGCAAAAATAAGGTGAATAGGTTTGGTGAGCATGTTAGGCTAAATGTCAATTTTCTCAGAATTGTACTATATCAGACTACCCTTGTATTTAATATTCTCTTCATTTTATGTGCATTTCCCTGGGGTTTAAGTTCTTTACAGACAAGGTTAATCTCTGTATCCACAACAAGAGAGGATATGATTAATGTCAGAACAACTAACTTCTGAATAATAATGTGAGTGAAAGACAGAACAGATACCTTCTCTAAACCTGTGGGGAAAAATTATGACTTTACAGTGCTAATTCCAAAATCTGAAGAAAGCTAACAGACTAGTTGTCTTACTGAACAATCATTATGCCAAAAAGCTCTTAATGCAGCTACCTATAAGCTAGTGGAGTGTCTAACCACTAATGCTTTTTTCTAAGCTTGACTGGTGATTTTAATTAATGAGTGCTTTAACCTTTGTTATTTGTATGTCATTTTCCAGTGATCACATACATCAAAGTTTATTGTATTTAAATATGACGCTCTTTGCATTTGTCATTGCAATTAAGTATCATTCATACACTGTGATCACTGGTACTCAGACAATTTTTCAGTTCCTGAAATGATAATCTGTAGTTAGCAGGAGCAGAGGAAACATGCATCAATTTCCACAGGTGATAGTAATCACTAGTGCTTTACTTTTTTTTTTAATAGGCTAATTGCTGTAGCTATTAGGATATGGAGCTTCAATCTGCTTATCCATGTGCTTTCTGCATTACAGTGTGGAGAAGACCCTGTGTTAATTGAGCTCAAGACAGAAACAAACCATGGGTAGTAAGTTACTTTATTTCCGGGTACACTTAAACAGAGCCACAACTATCCAGTTTAGAATTGTTAATTTTGAAATGTACGAAGAAACCAAAGATACCCAGAGGAAAAGCCATACAAAATAAGTGACCGTGGTGTAATCAAAGCCAGTTATTTCACATCTCCATTCTCAAAATAAACAATACAGTTGTAAGATTTGCTAAATAAATATTATCAAATGGAAATTTTTGATATCACACAACATAATTCTAGAAATCAAACTCTTTTTGCCTCTACTGTAATGGCTTTCACCTGCCTTCTGTGATTTATGTATAACACAGACCTTTGTCTTGATTTAGCTACAGTTACAACCTCATTTTATCACAACGTGATTGCAATTCTCTTTTTATCAAATTATATGTTACTTTACTTTTACTATGCATATTGGAGAGACAATCTGTGGACTGTTTGTTTTGCCAAAATACCCTGTTCAAATTCTGTCACCATCTTTATACCTTATTTGTCTTTGGATTTGTAGATCCACCTTTTAGATGTTATATTATGCAACTAATTAACTACACATGACACTGTGGTAAAGTGTGTAAGGGGTACGTGGTGGTGCAGCATTTTTAAATATAAACAGTGTTGATCAGGCTCTAAGAGTGTAGCTGCATGCGGCTGCAAAACTATGCGGCCCTGGAGTGGTTATTGAGGAAATTGGTTAATCCTGTCTGCATGTGAAGGAGCGATTGGTTAAGCCAGTTTCCTCATTGATTTTCAGCAGGTTATTTGGCACAGCTGCATTCAATGGGGATAAAAGGACTCTGGGAGTTAGAGATCAGGAGAATGGAAGTAAGAGAAACTGATGAAAAGAGAACAGCAGTGTTGTGGTAAAAAGGCAGTGCAGTCACGGAAGCCCCACAGGAGAATGATGAAAATGGCACTCCCTGGGTGATAAACTATATGGAGCAGTTAGAACATGAGAGACTGTGGGTTTCTGGAAAGTGTCGGGATGTGGGAGCCAGCCTCAGTGTTGATCCTGATAGAAACCAAAGGGTGGTGGTCCAGGATGGGAGCCAAGTGAAGACTGACTACAGTTACCCAGAGTCTCTGCTTTCCTAAGTAGACCTGTGTGGCTGAGTACGGGGAGACAATGGATGGAACACTGGGACATAGAGAAGATGATCCCGTTTGTGGTTTTACTCTTGCTTTTAACTATGTGGATGAATTATTCCTGCAGTGGGTTGGCACCCTGCCTAGGGTTTGTTTCCTGCCTTGAGCCCTGTGCTGGCTGGGATTGGCTCCAGCAGACCCCTGTGACCCTGTAGTTAGGATCTAGCAGGTTGGATAATAGATGGATGGATGGATGGATGAATTATTCATTGCTGGTTTTATCTTCTTCACTTCACTGTTTTTATTGGATAATTTATTGGCTTTTTTATTAAGTAGAGTTGCTGCACTATTGATTTGGACACTCTGAAATAAAATAAGCAAAACTTTTAAAGCACCCAACTTTGTCATTATGTATCCTCACTACACTAGTCCATCACTAGTCCATTACTATAGATGACCCAGGTTCAAGGAGAGTGACTCTATGAAATATAGTTTAATAAATATCAGTGTCTATAACTGTGCAGTAGCTGTAATATGTTGTAGAGATTTTCTATTAAATGTACGTTACAAAAGCACTTGTAATAATAGGCTAAGTCAAATAAAGATTGATTGATAATTCACTCATTCTCCAAACCTGAGTGCTGATGCCTATCCCTGCTGCAGTAAGTGCAAGCAAGAGACCAACACTGTATGGGGCGCCAGTGTATCAGTGCACACTCCAGTATCTGATCTTGAATTCTGAAATAGGCAATACACCCTAAACACACTTCAGTATTTTTTATAAAGTGGCTTCAGAAAATAACATGTCTGAACAGCACAACAAGATAATTATGAAACATTACTTAAAAGTTTTTTTTTTTTTGGCTGTGCCGTAGTGGCATCAAAGGACCACTGTTATATTCAATAAACTTGGATTATTTATTAGAAAAGATGCAAAACAGGAAAAGGTAAACCTTCACTACTAAGTATCATCCACCTTTATATTCAAAGCATCTAAGATTCCCATCTTTCTATGCTCTGAATGTTTATTGCTTATATTACACTTCTTATACTTTCCAGGCACATAATCAAAACAACAGGGAAGTGTTTCCTTACATGCCGCTAAATATTTACATTTTTTCTGAAGCAGGCAAATCCACAATGTATAAAGCTTGCGCCATAATCTCTGTTCGCAGACTTGTTCCCACTTGTAGGTAACTGAAAAAGTGCACTATTTGGGTAGATTACAAAGTTGTGAGAAAAAAAGGAGACATCTCATATATCCTCTGTGTTCAACACCGGGTACGGTGGAGGGGCTGGGGGTGGGGACACATCATTATGCTGTAAAGATGAACAAAAAGGGTAATTGGCATTTGACAAGTCTTGCATCTTGTTATTTGCTGCTACAAAGCTCTCATTGTCAGGAGGTTACCCCAGTCGGGATTCGTAAGTGGCCTAGTGTGGAATATGTGGGGGATGGGGGAGAGGGAGGAAGGGCAAAGGCTACAAAGGAATAATGGGACTCTCATTGACATTCCTGTGTCCAGTCTTCCGACCCCCTCTTCCAGACATGTTTAGGCCACTTTAAACTACTTTAAATCACTCCTTGTGACAAAAATCAAACTTAAAAGCTGTTGGTTAATTGGTTAACTGCTTCACTAGTATGTAGTGGTATCTGCTTTTACAGAAGTTATAAACACTGTTATTACGAATCTCATTATTGTTTGTTCCTTACTGTGCATTTTATCCTAATATTATATTACAAGATAGGTTTCCTACAGAAAAATGTCTGGCTTCTGCATTCCATATCTTGATCCAAAAAGGCTTTCCATTGCTTGTTCAGATCTGACTGTTTAGTTTTCCCAGCTGCTGTTTCCAAACCAGCTGTTCAAGGACTTCAAGTGTTCATTCCTGCTCTCACTCTCTCTACCTCCCTCACAATCCAGATGTGCATTTTTAGGAAGGTCGCCACAATTCTGCATACCCAGGACAACACTGAAGTCAGTCATTTGTTCAGTATTCACAAAGGTATGACTTTCTACAAGGTTTCATGTAAAAAAATGCAGGTGCATGGTGGAGATATGGCTAAGGCACATGAACATCATTGTCAAATTGAGCATAACTTTGTCTAAGTAGCTTTATAAAAAAAATAAAATAGGCAATAATAACCTAAAAAAGCAGAACCATTGTACATCACTTGTGAAGAGGATCTCTTTTTGTTAATAAATGATTAAATCCTTGAATATTGCTGTCAGTTCAACTGGTCTCATTTAGGCCAGTGTGAATAAAAGTGGGTGTCTAAAAGCATGCCAAGTGATAGGCTAGTGTCGTGTCTAAGTATGTTTCTGCCTGAGGCTCACTACATCTGGAACTGGCGTGTATTGTGCTTCCCATGAGCTTGTAATGGAAAAAGAGGGTCTTGAAACTGAATAAATGGAGAGTCTTTTGTACGTAATATTGGAAATTTACACACATAGTGTGAATCAACTGCCCTTATTTAACATTTCATAATATGAAGTTAAAATACAAATTTAAAAATGATCACACAACCAGTACATGGATAAAACAAATCTAATAATTAGCGTTGATTGGGGAAATTCACCAAAGTGTTTTTTGCAACAAATATGCTGTTTACTTGCAACCTTGGTCAATTAATATTTTCAAGGAAATTTGTCATGTGGCCAGCTTAAACAAACTTTTTTTTCTCAGTGCCACATGATGGTCTATGAAGTCGCAGCACAGCTGTACCAGCCACACAAAGAACATTTACACATGTGTACCTGTAAGCATACTCCAACTCACATTTTACACCGCTGCTTGATCTGTTTCATGCATGTGTGATGTCACTATCCTAGATACACAAAAAAAAAAAAAAGTATTTTCATTTGAGGGGTGTATTAGCTGACCATAATGAGAATATTAAGAAAATACTTTGTTATTCTGCATATTTTTATTGTGCTTTGCATCTTCATTGCTGGATTGGGCATGAGTATATAACACTGATCCCTTGCAAGACATGCTCTGACGGAACTCTGACAATACCCAGAAGCTCAAACAAAGAAATGCTGGTACTGAGTAAAGGAGTAGCACAGTAGTACAAACTGATGTACGAGCTCCAGCCGTTGGAGCTGTGCTCTCAACGGCAGTGTGCCAGGTCCATATAAGAGAAGTGGGTATGGATCGAATGCATACTCAGTTAGCCGCAAGGCAGGATGGCAGTCAAAACAAACTTTAAAGCAGTCCTCCCCCTCTGCAAAACAGAAAACACATTAGACCCTATGAAATAATAATAACAAAGATTTATTACAATTTACAAGACCTATCCATCCACATGGCTCACACATGCTGATCAAACAGTGACATCAAAAAATGCTGCATGGCATGGAATCAGTGCTCCCAAGATTGGATGTATGTGAGTGTAGTTGACACTTATTGTTTTACTTATTGCTAGTTTGTGGCCGTTTGTTGTATTTTGTTTGTGGTTATCCTTTTGTCTGTTCCTTTTGTTGCTTGAATTAGGGTGGCACGGTGGTTAGCACTACAGCCTTACAGCTCAGGTTACATTTTTGGCCACAATAAATTGGTGCAGCGTAGTTGGCTGACACTTCCCTAGCCCTCAGGGATACTTAAGACTACTGCACCATTAACATCCACTCAACACTAGTTCAGTTCTTCCTTCCCCACTGACATCAATGCACCTCAGTTCATCTAAGTTCCAGATCACATCCGAGATTTCACCAAACTCATGATGGTGTTCGATCATCACTAATAATCATTAACAATTTCACTAAACAGTTTTTTGTAACAGTTTTAAGAACCTATCACAAGCACAAAGTAAGTAGGAAGATCACAAGGCATGTCTAAAAAAGCCTGAACATACTATACTGTATTGAAAAAAATTGGCAGTGGAGAAAAAATAAAAAAAACACAGAAAGAAAATAGCAGTAACCGATAACTACTGTCAAACTGTGTGAATGATAACCCATAACATAATGCAGGGGAATTAAGAATACATTTCAGATGGAAAGACACTGTTTTGACAAATATGATAACTGTGTGCTGTGTCTCCTACATAAAGAAATGGTTCTTTCAAAGCTGTTATAAGGCAGATAAGCCTCCCACTTTTCTACCCAAGATTACATAGAAAAGACATACAACTGTTTTCTAGATAGACTTGTTGGGTTAAAGGTCTACCAGAGGTTGGAAAAGGGCAAAGTCCAGTATCCAGATCTCCTCACAAGGACATACAATAGTGACCACAAAACGTATAAACTCAAATTATTGTGACTAGTTTTGATTTATCATTTTAAAAATGCATCATAATAAAATTTTGAGAAAATGTTAATGGCAATTATGGGATCATTTATTCATTATATATGTTATATATTAAATATATTTATATTAAACACATTAAATATGCCAAATGAAGGGGACTGAAGTGTACAACCATGACTGTGCTTATGCAGATGAATACCTTATGTTACATTAGATCTAGATTAGATTAGATCTCTGCATGAGATTTTCTTTTGCCATCCATCTACTATTATATTGACACTGATTGTAAGATTGATTCTAACTTAAGGGACACTAAAAAGTGAAAATATCTCTTTTAAAATCAAGTAAGTGTAATAATTAGTACCTTGATAAAAACTCACACTTGAAGGCCCAACTCTCAAAAGTTACTTTAGAGCAAAGAAACACATTAAATAAGTATGGTATAGGCAACGAAAATCATTTCTGAGAACTGAACTGAAATTCTAACCCATTATGCACAAGATTATGCATACAATAATCTACATACGACACAATTTCATACAAGAGCTTGCAAATCTGCAGAAATTCCTCACACCCAGACAACTAAAAATGTAAAAAACTGTATGGTGAAAAATCCCCTCCAGTAAATAAAACAGCAAGAACAAGAAAAAGAAAAACATCATTTTAAAACTCTCTGAAGTACTTGTTTAATATGCATAAGAACAAGCAAAATGACATTGATCAAATGCACATGCCAAAAGATATTTCTTTCTAAATACCCAGCTGCCTCTTTCCAAGGGCCACACCTAACACCAATCTTAACTGAGACAATGGAAGAATTTGTGAGTTTCTACCTACAGCAGAGCCACAGGAGAACTCAAAATACAATTCTGGCACACATCTAAGTATTTGCATTCATGTCTAATGCCTCTCTATCTTATAAAGTGCATCCTCTCTGGTATTAATTTGTCTATTTCCACATTTAAAATCTTTCTCTTTCCTCCAGACCTAAAATATATTTAGTCTTTATTGTTCTTTATAATAAAACAATGTACCTTGTGTTCATGTCGGAACAATGCATGTCTGAAATGAGCAATGTTGAAGTCGGATTCATATGAAAAGGAAGCAAAATTTCACTTATTGTATTAAAATGCCCCTGCACAATGTATTCTTTATCTAAAATGCACAATCTACAGGATTTCTAATATTTAATAATGGCCCTAGCAAAAACTGTGTGATCTAAAATGGAATATTACAAGTATGCCATCACAATCTTTAACTAGGAGCTTTTATCACTTGAAGTCGCACACCACTCTTTACTGAACATGTACAAAGCACACAAATTAAGTTATGAATGCAGCACATGGCAGGTCAATTAGGAAACCTAATCTCTGAAATACAAAGTGATATTCCTGTCCAGAGGCTGCACAATGCTCAGGATATCAAACAGGATTCAGCAGTATTCCTCATCTTCGTGTTTTAAGGCATCTATTTTAAAGACTAGCCAATCAATGGGATACTGTACACCAAAATAAATGAAAACAAAGATAAAACAATTAGCAAGGAAAATCAATGATTTGATAAAAGGAAAAGTATTTAACAGTTTAACCAGTTACCAGTCAGCCATCAAAACAAGATCCAAAGCAGGTTCTGATTCAGTTTCCAAAGAACTGACTAGAAAATGAAAAAATGACTCACCCCACACCTACAGACCAAAAAAACACTGCATTCATGTCTAATCACTCTGTCTTGTAAAGTGCAACTTTTCTGGTAATAATCTGTGTATTTAAAAAATAATATCTGGTTCTGTATTGCCACAACACAAGACACAGCAGCTATCAACATTTGTCACCAACAATTCAGATTCAGAGATTCCATGGTGTCTACATTTGGAATGTGAGTGGAGTGAATGCTTACAAGTGGAAGGGAAGAGATGGCTTACAAGTGGAAGGGAAGAGATGTCTGAGTCCTAAGACAGGGATGAAAACGGCAGCATTTCTTAGTAGGGTTGAGATGGTGGAAAGAAGGTGAACGCATCCCACCTAATACACACTGCCCTGTTATTTTCATGCTGTCAAGGATGCCAGGGGCGACGACCCGGCCGGGACGCCTTCAGGGACCAGAAGTGGGCGTGCGCCCAACTGGGATCACGTGGGGGCCGCCATCCTGGTTGCTTTGGGTGCCACGGGTAGAGGGCTTGGAAGCCCAACCTTGTAGGAACCCGTGGTCACCGCCAGGGGGCGCCCCAATGCCTTGGGGACCCTGGACCACAGCACTTCCGCCACACCAGGAAGTGCTGGGGGGAAGAAGAAGAGGGACACCCGGAGAGCTTCCGGGAGAACAGCCGGCATTTCCGCCACACTGGGGCGTGTCCAGGGAGGAATGCCGGGACACACCTGGAGCTTGTCCGGGATGACATAAAAGGGGCCGTCTCCCTACATTCAGGGCTGGAGTCTGGTGGAAGCAGGACGAGGCAGAAGAAAGTGTAGAGGCAGCCCGAAGAGAAGGCATTGTGCGGCCAGGACTGTGTTGGGGTTTGTGTGGCACTTGATTATTTGTAAATATTGTATATAATAAACGTGTGGTGGTGATTAACAACATGTCCGCCTGTCTGTGTCCGGGCCGGGTCCACAATGCTTAGTGCTCTATGACTCTCAGAGTAAAACAACAAAGCAGATATGCTGAATTCTAACTCTCAGATCAACCTTGGGCTTCTGTAGTGTTTACCCTTGATTTGGTATTTAACTGCTCAAGTTTTACAACTATGTAAACTGAACAGTTACATTATGATGTGGTACTCTCTACAAACCAATACATTCCCAAAGATCTGCTAACAGGAAAACAGGGCACATTTTACAAAGATGACATAAGGTTGTTAGGGTTACAAAAAAATCAGCTCTTGTTTTGCAGAGTTGCTAATTTAAGCCAGATGTTGCACACCTAGAGTTGAGTTTCCCTATGTACAGCCTAACGGTACATACAGTGTAAAGCATAAACATGTGATTGAGTCCATTCATCATTAATGCCACAGAAAAGTAATGAGTGAAGTAATTGGTGAAATTTATGTTTTGAATTATACAACATAAAAAGAAGTTGTGCAGTTAACAAAACAGATAAGAGGAATCTGCGATATAAAGTACCTTTTACCTGTTACTTCCAGGAATTGCTTTCTTTTAATTTATGTGACACATTTTAAATAATTCCACCTTGAGAGGACTTAGATGTAAAGTACATTTTTACAGGCTCTGCAGGATTTCAAAATTATAACTTACACTTATTATAACTTAGTATATAAACAAACTGAACATTTAATACTAAGAATTTATGGAATATTTGCCTTATAGTAATGAAAGAAATGTAACATTTATTTACTTATATAACTCATGTAGATTTTATGAAAAAAAGCTCTCAGCAACCTGCTTATCCATTCCAAGGCTCAGTGCCTGACAAGACAGTGCTGGGTGCAAGGCAGGAAGTAGTCCTGGAAAGGGTGTCAACCTATGGTAATAAATCATTTACTTATGCGGCCATACAGGATCAATTAAAAACTAATCTAATTAAAAAACAAACCAATAGAGACATTTGCATGTCAATAAAACATATACCAATTTACAGAAGTAAATACATTGATACCCTTGCCCATAAGCAGGTAAAATTATTTTATTTAGTCTGTACCTGTGCAAAAATGTTAAGGGTAATTACTGCACTACAATGAAGAGAATGAGTTAAGCTAAATTTCTGCAAGGCACAACTTTAGGTGCAATTTTCTCAAAGAAGTTGTGATTTTGTTTTCCATTTTTAATTATTACTATTTACAAGGCAAAAAGTGACATAAAATTAAGGATGTCAAGTTCAAGAAACAGGCATCAATGCAAATATAAATGGGCAGTCTCAAAGTGGTTCTGGCAAACCATTCAAAAGGGTCAGTGAAGATGAGGAATAGATACCTAGGTGGTCCTAATTTTGAAAAAGTAGAGCAAAGAAGCGGTGTTCCAGCAATCAGGATGATCAAACCTCTCACACTTCTCAGGAAAGGGTATTACTCTTCTGGGATATAAGTTCATGGATTAACCCAGACTCCACTTTAACTGGCGAATGGTGGACCAGCTCTTTTTCTATGACTGAATATCTGAGGCATCATATGAGTTTACTGATAAATCCTTTCCCTCATGCTCTCAGAGTCCTTTATATGCCATTTGGCAAACTCCAAGCAGGAGTTAGCCACTCTACAACAAATTGATTCATGGAGTGCTACTTAGATGGTTGTCCTTCTGGCAGTAAGTAAGTAAAGTTTATTTATGAAGCACATTTCACAGACAAGAAGTGACAAATTGCAGTACAATAAAAGAAAAAAAAAGATGAAGCTAGGCAAGACATTGACACATTAAGATACACAATACAGTATAATCTAACAAATTCATTAAGTAAATTAAAATAAACAACAACATTCTATGCAAAAGCCTGGCTAAACAAGAAAGTTTTCAACAGTTTTTTTTTTTTTTTTTTAACAGTCTACAGAGTCAGCCATGCTGAGATGAAGAGGGAGATTGTTACAAATCTTCTGTGCAAGGGATTGAAAAGCTCTATCCTCCTTGTTTTTAATCTTGTGTGAGGAACAACTAACAGATTTGGAGTCTGAGATGCAAATGTGCAAGAGGCAGTAAGTTTGAGAAGCAGACTGGATAAATAGACTGGAGCTTGTACTTTCAATGCTCTATACACAAATACAACTTCTACAAGGGATGATTTGTCCAAGCCAGTAAATAACACATTGCAATAATCAAAAGTGTGATGAAACAAATGTATGAACAATGTTTTCCAGCTCTGATGATGAAAGTATAGATTAAAATATTGAAATTTTCCGTAAATGAAAGTTACAGGAATGAGAAATAGATTTAACATGCAAATTAAAACTCTTCAAGATTTTGAAAACTGGACTTAGCAGTCATACAGAAGGATCTGATTGATCTTAGGATAAGTGTCAGGGGAAGCCTAATGATGGTTTCCATTTTTCTGGGATTTAAATATAAGTAATTGTTTGAGAGCCACTCTACAGTATCAAAGGTTGAACTAAGGTCAAGTAAAACATGTTTTTAATTTGTCATCATGGGTTATTGACTGTAGATTGATGGGAAAAATGTGAAAATCTACAACACAAAGTGTGCAGAAAAGTGAAGATGCCTGAACAATTTCTGAATCCACCGTATGCAGATATATTGAATACTTGTGTAAATGTGTGCAGAAAGTGAAGATGTCTGTATTTTTCCTGAATTCACTGTATATATCAGAAAAAATGGTTTCTATGCTCAGTAATTTCCCTAAGTTTCTACTCTACCAGTCTGGGATTTCTCCTATAACTTAACAAGGAATTACATTTTCTGTTTAGTGTGTAGAGTTTCTAATGACTTCCCACTATCACTCAAGCTATATCTCTCTATGTGGAAGGAATAATAATATAGATAATTTTCACTCACCATACATACAACAAACATTTATAAAGGCTCCAACTACAGTGAAAGGAAAAAAATCTTAATTTTGTACAAATATAAATTAATAGCAAACAAGCAAGTCAAACGTTGTAACTTCGTTCAATTTATTTAAACTAAAAAGAATTAACATATAGAGTACAAAGTTTGTCACACTGTAAAGGTAAATTAGGGTAAAGTCCTGAAAATAAGCACCTATGCAACACTGCCATCTGCTGTCAGAAAAGCAAATCTAAAATCAGTGCAAACAAATTGTAAAAGTGACTGGCTATATACCATGGTGTCTGCTTTTTTGTTATTTGTTTATAAGGTTACAATGAATGTTACTTAACTATGAAATAATTAATTAAGGGGTTTAAATATACACTAAGGCAAAGGCTGCTTCAGCCTGGACGTAAAAGCCTTTTATATATTGAATTTAGGAATTACAATTTACTAAATTATGTGAGAAATCACTGATCTCGAGAAAGGGTAGTATATTTATACAATACTTTCTCTATTTGATGAAGAGCAGCAGGAAGAAAATACATTTTAATAACACTAATTTTATCATACGATAACTAATTACAAACAGAAATTTCAAAAAACAAAAATGGTAGGCACACAGTGATTATATTCTCCACAGCAAATGTATTTTAGAATAAAATTTTATAACTGGCTTCCTTTTATGTTCACCATAAATTTGACAAAAAATTCACAATGCATTATCAGGGAACTCAAACGCATTTAGAAAATAAAAAAAAAAAACATAAAAAGAGACTTCTGTAACTGCAATATGTTAAGTAGCCACAGCAGGGCGCTACAACCACATATGAAATATTTAATGATAAAATTTCCATAGACAGAAATGACACACAACAATCGATTAATTAGATCAATTAGATATCCTGACATTAAAATAATTTTTAATTAAGTTGGCATTTTAATCATACTTCACACCAATCTTTACTGTCTTGTGTATTAAGTATTGCAACCAGAAGGAAACAAATATTTCTATTGGATGCTATACTAAACACAATAAAATGGAAACTTGTACATGACTGTTTTATATTATACGTATATTACTTTTTCTGCATTTTTTTTTAATTATAATGTTCAAACTAGAACTTGTTTTGGACTACTGATTTAGACACCTTAATGGAAGATGAAGTGCACAAACTAATGGTAATTGCCTTATCTTCTTGTGCAGTTTTACTTCCTGATAATATAAACTCTTTTAAATGTTTCTCTGTGAAAACAGTTTATGCCAATGAATATAATTAGCTCTTTCTTTAATGTCGTTTAAATTTTAGTTTGCAGTACCACATCCTCTGCAGGCTGTGAGCTTCACAAATGGATCAAGTGTGGCAACGCAGCTCCTTTGCGTTTTATATTTGGTTGATTTTCACTTTTAACTGTTAATTGGAAGAATGCCATTATATAAGACCACAAAAGAATAAAAATAAACATTTGGTCATTAGACATCATATTCCGTGAATTGCTCCTCATGTAAAATCCATCATATACAGTTTATTGAATGGATAACTGATCAGACAGCAAATGAGAGATAACAGCCTAACTGGCTGAATTTTGAAATAATACACAAAAAATGGCTCAAATTGAAATCTTGATTTCTAATTTATTATTTTTCTACTAAACAAGTGTCACTTTTAGAACACTTGCGTTAAAAGGGGAGAAGATTGTACACCTGTCTAAACAAATATCTTAATTTTTCACAGGCACCTCCCCCTCCCCCCAATCACTCCGACCCGGGGCAGGTTAGAATTTCATTTGTTTACTGATGCTTTTGTTTTATGGATGCTATTATACTAGAAAGAATAGCTGGTGCATGTCGGAAAACAGGTGGCTCCTCACCAACACACGCAAACTTAGACAAAGCAGCAAGAGCACATCCATCAAGCAGTACTGTCAATTATTCAGTAATTGAAGGGACGCATCACATTTTCCTGCAAAGAATGTCTTATTACTGATTGCACTGATCAAACCACAGCCTCAAGTCCAATGAATTATACATCAGGCAGAGCGGAACCAGGTTGGTGCATTGAGGAGTACTTGTACTGCCTTGGCTGATGTGGAAAGCTCAAAAGGCTGCAGGCCATATTAAGTCAGCATCTTATACTTGTCTCAACTAGTGGTATATAAAAATCACCAATATTTTCAAAGTTATGGAAAAATGTAACTCAGCTTTTCTTTCCTTTTCTTTTAGACACATACCCAAACATAAAAGTCATCACTCCAGAGAACCTATGTAAGCAACACATGTTCAGTATTAATAAAACTTAAAATAAGTTTACAAAACTGTAAGAATTTTTGTACATGATGCAATGCTTGTCTAATGTTTCACTATCTATGTATTTTCATGCAAAATTAAATGACAGGTTTCTCCTATAAAGAGCTGCTGCCTCACACCTCTAAAGACCTGGCTTAGATTCCAAGCCTCCCGCACGACTATGTGGTTGCACATTCTCTCCATGTCTTGTGGATCTTATCCCACTTCTAAAACATAATTATGTTAATTAACTGAGGAGTGTAACTAGGTCAAGAATCCATAAGTGTTGAACATTAATGCCACAAGGACATCCATCGGTAAACATTGTACTGGACAACCACATCCAACCACATCCATCCTAATGAATTACAATAAGACCCTGCTACTGGCCATGTAGGCACCCCCTTCCACTCAGCTGGACAAAAGACTTACTGGATGGTTGAACATTTTGGGACAAATGAAAAAATATAAAGCCAACAATCAGGTCAGTAAAATTACCTACTGTATTTTAATGCCAATGAATCAAAGGAGTGCTTAGGTAGCAGGGAAAAACAGATAAAACGTGTCCAATGGAAAGAATATTCAAAATTCAAGGACGTCAGATGGCAGATCAAATGCACAGTGCTAGACCAATGCCTGAATGATCTGGTTCTCTTTTGTTTTTTTCTGCTGCATATTTGCTGTTTTTTTTAGCAAGACACTAAATTACTGCAGTTAGTGGTAAAGACTGATAAAGAGGGGCTGGGGCAATTAAAGAGTGTAAAAATATAAAATCAGTTGAATAATAATTTGTTGTTTCAATATTTCATTAATTGTTCTATCAGATGAACACTAATGTGTAGATTGGTTAAACAGAATCAGAATTCTGTAGCCACCTTAGTATTGTTTACCCTCTGAGAAAAGAGTCAAAGTGTTGGAAAAAAATGTTATTGTGTGTAGTAGAAACATGTACAGTAAATATTAAAATGTTAAAATAAAGTAGGAAAGGTACGACAAGTGTCCACTGACATACTGATTTAGATTTAGTACATGTTTTTCATATGATAAGTTTTTAACAGTCACCAGCACACAGCCTGATGTTGCACTCGGAACATTAGAAGCGTATTTCTTTGCACACATTTCTTAGAATGTTTTTACTATTGCTTGTACATGAGATGTTAGAATGTCAGAGCCTGATCCACATAATTGGCACGTCCCTTATGTTATTGTAGTGTATCATGGTGCAAATTGTAGTGACTTCCACATTTCCCTTGACACAAATATTGACAGTTAACTGCATTATGAACACTGCCTGGGGCACTTGTCTTTTCTTTTTTTTTTTCTTGTCTTTCTACTTGATCCCAATCACTTTGCCTTTTTGCCACAGACCTACCTGCACCCTGCTGCAGTTTTATGCATATTATGGCGGTTTAGGCATACAGTGCTGTATGCATCAGTTTCACCTACCGTGTCAACATCTGTTGACCAATTCACATTGTCATCACTATCCCTTAATTCAACTAATTTTTCAGTTACAGTTTGTCTTAAAGCTGGCTTTACTGCATCTCATTTATATGTGTTTTGGTTGAAGGCTCTACCCCACTCATGAATATTGATGAGATTCAATAGAGTAGCAAAATTCATGGAAATAGTCATGATTTTTTTTTTACATTTTATTTTATTTTATCCAGTAGATAGCAGCACAATTCTGTTCTGAGAGTTTTTTTGGGCTTAACACTATAAAAGTGGATCGTTACTATCAGCTCAAGTAATTAAGTAGAATTCTAGGAGGTTAAAAATTCAAATAATATGAAAAGTTTTTATAAAATATTAGTTTAGCATATAAATTAAAGTTCAGAAGCATTATCTAATTTAAAAAGTCCAACAAAGTGTAGTGTGCATTCGATACAATATCACTCATGACACGCTCAGTCAAGGGCGTCATTCTCGACACATCAATGCCATGGTGTTTGCTGTATGTAGTAATAAAATAAATAGCATATTCCATCCCAACAGATGACATGTACAATCAACACTATAAGGAAAATTTAAAGGAAAGTTAAAGGAATTAAGGAAAATTTAAAAAGAAAAATAGTGAATACAAAATGGCATTGGGTATATGATTCTCAAGAGCAGGGCTAATGTTTGTGACGCACCATCTATTGGAATGCATTTTATTACTAAATGCGTTAGAAAATACATTCCAATAAATGATGCAATGCAAACATTAATGCAGAATACATGCAGTTCATATTCTCCTTGGGGTCACACTTTATCACTAAACTGTAGAACCACTTCAGAACATGATTTTTTTGCCAGACAATTTTGTGTAAAGTTTCTTAAAGAATCTTTAAAGAAAAAATGATATTTATAACTGTACATATCCTTGTTACATACTCTACTGTACAAACCTTACAAAGAATATAGAGCAATTAATACACCTTTGCTATAACGACTTGGACACTGGAAAAAATTATTCCCAAGCATCATTGGCTAGCTATAGAAATTTTAAACAGTAAAACAAAAGCCATACTTTTAGAATGTAAATTAAGTTAAAAAACTTTTTATTCAAGATCAATTTTCAGATAGTGCTTTTTATTTTGTGCATTGCATAGGTTTATAGGTCATTATTGTAATGTGTACAAAGTAGAGTGAAATTCTTACTTGCGTGTGCTAATGAACAGGCAACATGTTGCCACTCTCTGGTGCCATGATTAGTGAGAAGAACCACAGATGAATGAATGAATAAATAGCAATGTTTAGTTAATTGCTCCCATGTTTCTGTTATACAAGAAGTGCAAAAGTTAGTAGTAGTTGTTGCATTGTCACATGTACAGAACATGGAGAAATTCTTACTTGAATGACTGACCATCAACGTGTCACCACTCAAGTGACACCCTCACTGTGAAATGAACAGAGCACCAAGACCCTTAAATTGTATTGATAATTAATAATATAAAACAGTAAAAAATAAAATACTAAATATAAATATAATTCAGAGAACTAGAAGCTCTTCTCGTATCTCTGACCTGAGAAGATCACACGCCTCATTTTAAAGCTTCAGATTTACCTTGATGATGTAATTACAACTATCTTGCTGATCTCCAATTTACTCCATAATAATGCATCCTTTCAGAAATAATCTATTATAAAAAAAAATCTTAGAATGGAGACTAGGGAGATGAAACGTGATCTTCTCGGAAGACAATCTGACATAATGCAAGAGACACTTTAACGTCACGAGACACAAGGCTGTGAGACAACATTTAAAACAAGTTCACGGACATCTAACCTAGCAGTTGTTGGAATGCTTTTGGCAGGCATGCTTCATGTGCTCTTAAAACAACGAAAAGCAACAAGCAGAACACGCAGCTCGCCACCAGTAGCAAACCAGCAGATGATCCAATTGCTACTCCTTAGCATGCGTTCAGCCAGACCCACCCCGCAACACAACGCGAGCATCAGAGACGCGAAGTGGCAAAAGGACAGCTGCAGTACAGCCGTTTAAATGATTGACGCACAGCACGACAAGCAGAATACGCAGCTCACCAGCAGCAGCAGCAACCGGCAGATGATCCAACCGCTTCTCCTTAACATGTGTTCAGCCCCCCACCAAACAACGCAAGCAGCGTTATACTTAAGCGAGAAAGAGATTTAACCATGCCCGGGGCCGGAAATAAAGGACAAGTACAGTATTATTCTTACAAAAGTTTTAAAGTAAAGGTGAATATAATGCATACAGTATGTAACAATTCCCATGAAAATAACAATCTCTTTAAATTGTATATCTGGTAAACCAAACCAGGGGGTGGGCGAGCAAAGCAAGCAGGGGGCAGAGCCCCCTATTAATAATATATTTCGATCCATCCATTTCCTGCACCTATTTTTTACTTAGGCGTTGGAGGGACATGGATTCTGGCCAGATAACTCAGACAGTTACAGTAATGCCAAATCCATATTACGTTTGCTTATCTGAAATACTCCAATCTGTGCAGTTGCATCACCTACTGTAAGTTTTATTAATAACTCTTGTTACATACTATGTATATATATATACATATACTGTATAATAACACAGTCAGTGGTGTTAGTACTGAACTGTCAACTAGTCATTTGACCATAAGGCCTATCTGAGGATAAACACATTTTTTAAATGGTCTCCGAATTAATCTGATTGACAGGGCAGCAGCACAATTCAATGCAATAGCTCATAAATACCTACTTTATATCAAATATCATCTCACTATCTTCATTGTAAGAGTATTTATGAAAGGAGACTGTTCAGATTTTGAGTGTGTGAGTGATTTAGTAATTTTTATGGTCATTGTTATTATATCATGGTCAGTGTGTTTTTATTTAGTTGTGATGCATTTTTTATTTTTATTTCTCCCTGGATTGTTCATAGCTTTTCTTATGATTGCTTCCACTTTGCTGACATAAGACATGTTGTTTTGAAGCACTGGCAAGCAACACAATGTGAGTGAGCCCAGTGTATTCTGGTGGCTCCACTCCATTATAAAAGAATGCACACATACTGAAGCATCCAAACTTTGTTATAAAGATGTTTAGCCTCAACCAATTAAGCAGCATCTTAGGGAAGGAAATTCTGGTTTTGGGCATTGTTTCTGTGTTTTAACTTTGTGTTTGGTTTTGTATAAAATGTTAAAATGACTTCTTTGCATGAAATCCTGCAATGTATTTGATTATTTTCCTGCTCTGCCTTTATCAAAAGACCTAAAAATCATGGCTACTAACAAATAATTTAAAATTCTGTTCCTTAGGACTTCAGCCTATCCTACCAAACACTGAAATAAGGATGTAGTAAAGACTTTTTTTTTACAGATATATGTTGTTATAATAACAGTGACACCTCAAAGTTGGTGTAAGTTACACAATGTCAAGTACCATAAAGCAACAGTTACTGACATTCATCAGACAAGTTCATACCTCTGAAGTAAAAGGGAAAGTGCTTGGCCCAGTTACACAAAACAACACAGTATATTGTGTAGTGCAAATTTATTCAATCCAGACTGTCGATTTGTTTTTGTATCTTTATGTATCTTTTTTTTGTCTGTCCTGGTAGTAAGAGTTGATTACTTGACTGAACCCTTCTAGGGTTTCAACAGGTGAACCTGAGTGAATTCTTTATCTCTTTCTCTTATTATCCGGTGAAGAGTAGCACCAAAACTGAAATAATTCTCAAACAATCTGCCAAACTATATTGGCAGCATAAGTTTTACCACAGTAAAGCTGCACATCCACAGATATGCCACACACCGTCTTAAAGTAAATTATAAACTACTGTACTGTTAAACAGAGCAGCAGGGTAATTCAGGTGATAAAGAAAATTAAAAAGGATGGGACTCATTGCACATAAAAAAAAATTATAGATACAGTACATTAACCAAATAAAAACAGGAGACCCAACAGCATCAAAAGATGGATAGACTACCTCCAAGACAGGACATTAACATGTTGAATGGAAAGCAAAGCAGCTGGAAATAGATGGCACAAGAGAGAAAGACATAAAGATTGGTTGTTATGGAGATCAAGGACTCTAATGGCCCAAGTAAGAATGAAGGAAGCAAGGAGAAAAATAATATTTTCATTTCTCTCAAAGACCCAAATTAATGTTTAATATGTCAGCTAGCAAACTGTTTTACATAGTACACCAGCATTTCTCAACCTGTGGGTTGTGGTGGCATTGCAGGTGGACTGTAGCTAGCCCTGGGTGAAATCCCAATCCCTACCAGCACCACCACCATTCCCCACCACTCCAACAATTGCATTTATTTGATTTATGGTGGCAGCATCACAGAGTACCCTGGATATCCTCCCAAACCCCCACTTTTACAATCATGCTCGGTTCACAGAGGAGGGGACCACCTTACTGTTCAGACTATCATGCAAATTCATGGATGGGATCTCAGGTGGGTCATGCTAAATTCACAGAGGACATGGTGGTTGTACATACACCAGCATGTGAATATCTGGGTTGTGACTCCACAAAGGTTTTGGAACACTGGGGTAAACAAATCACTAGTATATAAAGTAGTAAAACAAGAAAATGGATAGGTTTAAAATGAAATGTTAAATGTTTCATGTCACTTTCTGATTTTACAGATTTTACAAAATTCATACTAGGGACAGATTAAAAAAAAACAACAATTGTTAAAAACTGAATGAACCCTAGACTAGGGCAGTCTTGGCAACCTCTACAGGATCATCGTATCCATCTATTCTACTAATCTTCATTGTTACTAATTTGTAATTATTACTGATCTTCCACTCATTTTTGCTGTGCTGTCAATTGAAAAGTTTATTATTGCACAGAACAGTGTTATCAATTTCAATGACCGCATGTTCATGTTCCCTTTTTACTTATTTCTTAGAGAATGTGAATGCGATCATAAAATTGACATTATAAAAAAATCCAAAAAGAAGACATTATGTCAACTATATTGGTTTTCTGAAACATTATATAATAAGCAAAATGACAGAACACCATCTTTAAAGACAAAATAATTCTCACTTTAAATCTCTGCTGCAAGACATTTGAAAAGGCAAAATAGGCTATAAGGAAGACGGCAGAGAGCAGCTGCTTGTCCTCTAATGTGCATTCTTTGATGAGCTTTCATGTGAAATATCAGGAAGCGCGTCTCTTTTGAACAGACCCTGTCAGCTTTGTAAGTAGAGACAGGCTATAACAGACTCCCAAAATGAATTATGACATCTTGGTGACAAGTAGGAAACTGGAACTTGTTTGCAGGATGCATCAACTAGGCCAAAAGTCAAGGCGTAGGTCTTAACTAGAAAGGAGTGTAAAGTACAGTTCAGAGATTAAGACTGACTTTCTAAGTGAATCTTGAAAGAACCTACTGACTCCGGGCAGGATTAATGTCAGTGTAATGTCAGTATCTAGTGTGTGCCCTTCTCACAACAACACACTATATTTGCAAGATTTATTACTGCTAATAGGCTGAAGGCCCACCACTCTAATTCTAGGTGAAACATTCAATGTTAATAACAGAACTTTCAAACACTGAATTACAGTTGTGCTTTAAAGTTTGTGAACCCTTTAGAATTTTCTATATTTCTTAATAAATATGACCTAAAACATCATCAGATTTTCACTCAAGTCCTAAAAGTAGATAAAGAGAAACCAGTTAAACAAATGAGACAAAAATATTATACTTGGTCATTTATTTATTAAGGAAAATAATCGAATATTACATATTTGTGAGTGGCAAAAGTATGTGAACCTTTACTTTCAGTATCTGGTGTGACCCCCCTTTGCAGCAATAACTGCAGCTAAACATTTCCGGTAACTTTTGATCATTCCTGCACACCGGCTTGGAGGAATTTTAGCCCATTCCTCTGTACAAAACAGCTTCAACTCTGGGATGTTGGTGGATTTCCTCACATTAACTGCTCACTTCAGGTCCTTCCACAACATTTCGATTGGATTAAGGTCAGGACTTTGACTTAGCCATTCCAAAACATTAACTTTATTCTTCTTTAACCATTCTTTGGTAGAACGACTTGTGTGCTTAGGATCGTTGTCATGCTGCATGACCCACCTTCTCTTGAGATTCAGTTCATAGACAGATATCCTGACATTTTCCTTTAGAATTCTCTAATATAATTCAGAATTCATTGTTCCATCAATGAAGGCAAGCCATCCTGGCCCAGATGCAGCAAAACAGGCCCAAACCATGATACTACCACCACCATGTTTCACAGATGGGATAAGGTTCTTATGCTGGAATGCAGTGTTTTCCTTTCTCCAAACATAACGCTTTTCATTTAAACCAAAAAGTTCTATTTTGGTCTCATCCATCCACAAAACATTCTTCCAATAGCCTTCTGGTTTGTCCATGTAATCTTTAGTAAACTGCAGACGAGCAGCAATGTTTTTTTTGGAGAGCAGTGGCTTTCTCCTTGCAACCCTGCCATGCACACCATTGTTGTTCAGTGTTCTCCTGATGGTAGACTCATGAACATGAACATTAGCCAATGTGAGAGAGGCCTTCCGTTGCTTAGAAGTTACCCTTGGGGTCCTTTGTGACCTTGACGACTATTACACGCTTTGTTCTTGGAGTGATCTTTGTTGGTCGACCACTCCTGAGGAGGGTAACAATGGTCTTGAATTTCCTCCATTTGCACACAATCTGTCTGACTGTGGATTGGTGGAGTCCAAACTTTTTAGTGGTGGTTTTGTAACCTTTTCCAGCCTCATGAGCATCAACAACTCTTTTTCTGAGGTCCTCAGAAATCTCCTTTGTTCGTGCCATGATACACTTCCACAAACATGTGTTGTGAAGAGCAGTCTTTGATAGATCCCTGTTCTTTAAAAAAAACAGGGTGCCCACTCACACCTGATTGTCATCCCATTGATTGAAAACACCTGACTCTAATTTCACCTTCAAACTAACTGCTAATCCTAGAGGTTCACATACTTTTGCCACTCACAAATATGTAATATTCGATCATTTTCCTCAATAAATAAATGACCAAGTATAATATTTTTGTCTCATTTGTTTAAATGGTTTCTCTTTATCTACTTTTAGGACTTGAGTGAAAATCTGATAATGTTTAAGGTCATATTTATGCAGAAATATAGAAAATTCTATAGGGATGACAAACTTTCAAGCACAACTGTACTTACTACCAAGCATTATAAGCAGCTGGAACAGATTAACAAATATATGACAAGCCAATGTAAGACAATTTGTTTTCTCTCTACAGTAACATTTCATCTTTTCAATTACCATTTTCTGATCGCTCCCAAATACTCAGTATATCAACTTGCTCACAACAGTCCATAATAACTTGTATAACTCCTAGACATTTAATGGGTTTTGTTTTATCATTCTGTAGAATTTCACATGCAATTCCTGAAGAGTTTGGAAGAAAGGATTTCTATTAATCTTTGAAGTGAATATGACATTCATATGAAGTATATTTTTAGAGTAAAATTAAAAATAAATCTTTAACTTTATGTCAGGTTTGTACACAGGTGGTGACTTAGAATTGAGCAAAGTACAATAAAAGCAAATAAACAAAGTAAATCTGTCATATAGCCTAAAAGAGCAAATTCTACTGACCTATAAGTCAAAAAAATACATCAAGATCTTCTCATAGAGAATCTTAATTTCTCAGTTTTGTTTCAATATCTTGTTGTCACCCAACTATAACACTCTGACTTGTTTGTTGGAACAGTGCAATAGTGGCCATATATTAACATGTAGTAACATATACTAAGTTAAAATATTCAGCTTATACCAATCATGGTATCAATCTGTCCTCCACATTTGAACAACTTTGTCATTCAGAGAAATATTTTTAAATTTTAAAATCAAGTATGAATTTTGCATAATAAGAAATTAGTTGAACTGCATGCCTCTGAATAACTTGACTTGTTTTCATTAGGTTTTAAGATACCCACAAAACATTTTTTAATAAAGCCTTAAATCAAATACTGACTTAGCAGTGTCACTGTCAGATATGTAACACTCAGATAAGAAAAAATGAGCATGAATGCCTAACTTACATTCAAGAAGAGGGAGGAGGAGTAATAATCCTGTCAAAAAACAGCTGTTAAGCCCGTCAAAAGATAGCTTATTGGAAAATGTCTACTGTCACTCACTGTAGATCTAAGCCATTGCACTTTGCCCTCCCAAAGGAGCAAAGGTCACATTTTGGAGTATGATATGCATTTACTTTAATTCTGAAATATGGCTTGTGCAACATCCATCCACACTCCTGTCATACAAGTGATGAGAGATGATTTACAGGACAGTTGATCCAACCTGGATTTGTTTCAGTAGCATGGCACCAGCCTCCCACTCTCAAGAAATGCCACAGCACAACTAACTTTAAAAGATACCAGGTTAAACATTCCAAATTAGGGGATTTTGATAGTCTAGTTTAAGGATTTTTAATATTGCAACAAACATGCAGAAAATCCAATATTCATTTTTGACAACATAAAAGGCAGTCAACATTAATTATATTTTCCCTTGAGTGCAAAACAACAAGTCTTTCTGACATACTTCTACTATTACATTGGAATACATTTGTGGAACAAAATGTGTCTTCATTCCATTTTGGCAACAACAATAACATCCTAGACAGAATTCTTTACTTTTGTTTTGATGTTTAGAATCCTGCAGTGTCATTTGGTATTTATTCTTACATCAAATAGACCTTCATGTGTGGGGGAACCGGGAAAGTTTTCAAGTAAAAGAGGATACCTGTGAAATGAGTAGATAGGGGAGTGTTGTCATCAGGATGTAGGGTGTGGCACTATATGAAAGGGCAAAGAAACAACTGAAGAGTAATTACACTGATATATCCCAAAAGGCAACACTGTGGTAACAATTTAGAGAAAAGACTTCTGATTAATTTTGTATTATAAAAGCATGTATCAGAATTATTTCTGGTTTAATGCTACAATGATATATACTTTGAAAAGTTTATTTACTTTGTTGTTTGAATGACAGCTTCTAAATCAAATGGTAGAAGGACATACTTTATCAACTCTTGACATAACGGTTCCTACAAGTGATTTAAAGCACAGAAGACTTATTTATCAGTATAATGTATGTTAATGAGATGGTCCAAAATATAATATAGAATGGAACACTTCTTCCTGCTGCAAACTCACCATACCTTCTCAGTGAACAAAAAATGAATAGGTAAGTTTATAACAGAGTAAAAGAACAATATTTTGCATATACACATATGCTGGATAGGATGACACAGCAATGTAGCACTACTAACTCAGATGCCCTAGAGTCCAGGCTTCAAGTCTTGGTCTGGTCACTGCGGGTATGATGTCTGAATGTTCTTCTGGTGTCTGCATAGATTTTCTCTTTTTGTATTCTCTTATCCCAACAACATGCAGACAAGGTTAACTGTCAAGTTGAATTTGACCTGGTTAAGTACATGGTGCCCCAGTTTCATTTCTAGCTTTATGCCAGAGGATGCAATGAAAGGTTTTCAATAGATTACCCTTATCTACTTCATGGACTTTTTGTATCATCTATAATAATAAAAGGCAAAGCCCTCACTGACTGACTGACTGACTGACTGACTGACTGATTGACTGACTCATCACTAATTCTCCAACTTCCCATGTAGGTAGAAAGCTGAAATTTGGCAGGCTCATTCCTTACAACTCACTTACAAAAGTTAAGCAGGTTTCATTTCGAAATTCTACACGTAACGGTCATAACGGTCGATAACGGTCGACAACGTCCGCCATGTTGAACTTTCTTATTTATGGCCCCATCTTCACGAAATTTGGTAGGCGGCTTCCCTGCGCTAACCGAAACCAATGTATGTACTTATTTCGATGGTATGACACCACTGTCGGTCGCCATATTGAACTTTCCAACGTCACCAATTTTCAAACTTCCCGTGTAGGTAGAAGGCTGACACCATCTTCACGAAATTTGGTAGGTGACTTCCCTGCGCTAACCGAAACCGATGTACGTACTTATTTCGATGGTATGACGCCACAGTCGGCCGCCATATTGAATTTTCCAAACGTCACTAATTCTCCAACTTCCCGTGTAGGTAGAAGGCTGAAATTTGGTAGGCCCATGCCTTACAGCTTACTTACAAAAGTTAAGCAGGTTTCATTTCGAAATGCTATGCGTAATGGTCATAACGATCAACAACGTCCGCCATATTGAACTTTCTTATTCATGGCCCCATCTTCACGAAATTTGGTAGGCAGCTTCCCTGCACTAACCGAAACCAATGTACATACTTATTTCGGTGGTATGACGCCACTGTCAGCCGCCATATTGAACTTTCCAACGTCACTAATTCTCCAACTTCCCGTATAGGTAGAAGGCTGAAATTTGACAGGCTCATTCCTTACAGCTTACTTACAAAAGTTAAGCAGGTTTCATTTCGAAATTCTACGCGTAACAGTCATAACGGTCAACAACGTCCGCCATGTTGAACTTTCTTATTTATGGCCCCATCTTCTCGAAATTTGGTAGGCGGCTTCCTTGCACTAACCGAAACCAATGTACGTACTTATTTCGGTGGTATAATGCCACTGTCGGCCGCCATATTGAACTTTTCAACAGTCTTTGTTACTTATGGGCCCATCTTCAAGAAATTTGGTACACGGGTTCCCAACGCTAACTGAATCCTACTTACGTACATATATAAGTCCATAGCCTGCAGCTTGGTCACCATGTGAGGCGGTGTTGGGTCCCCCATCCCAACGCCTCCCACGTTGTTGGCTGCCTGCCTATATAAGGCCGTCCGTCACTCCAGTCTCTACATTATCTTCCTTGCTTCGCCACGGGATTCACGTCTCCCTGCTGATAACTACAGCCTTTTTGTTTAATCCACGGCTTCTCCGCTGTTTTATTGTTTGTTTATTACAATTATAGTTATTGTATAGGTATTTTAGACTTACTTTACATTGCTCAGGTACCCATTTCATTTATCATTCCAACCCCCATTACAATGTCTATGGAGGTGATCACTATTGATCAAAGAACTGTCACTTACCGAGTGGTTTTCATGCCTAGAGTTGGCACCTACCTTTTCCATTCTCTTTGTTACATATTGCACAGCCATCAGGCTCACTCTTGATATCCGGAAGAACATTGTGTCTTATGTATTGAATGACTGGGACAGGTTCAAGGTGTGGACTGATGACGGTACAGGAGATAATTATACTACACAGGAGCACTATAAGAGTGAAATGCTTAAGCTCTTCACCTATGGTTTCTGCATGTGAGTTGATGGCTGCCGCTGAATTGTTCGGTTGTCGCTTTCAAGTGTACCGAAATGGCCAAATATTTTACACCTTTCGACAACCGCCAATGCCTCTTAAACATCTTAGATTCACAGGTGACGATTTCAGTAGTGGACACTTTGATGTTTATGAGTGTTTAAACTCTCAAAAGCTGGATATGATTTTATCGATGAAACTGGTTGTGTGCTTACAATGCTTGACAGATGCCGAATGTCACTTCAACACAACAAATCCTGCAAATACTATCGTAATTGAAACAAACCATGAAACTCAAACCGATTATGACAGCAGTAATCCAAGCTGTGAGATTTGAGACAAGATTACTGTTCATATGGCCAACTGTAAGTTACATGCTCAAGAGTAAGCTCAGCACACAGCTTGGTTATATTACAACCGGAGGGCCGAACTGACAACATGGTATACAAAGAGATCCTTAACAAATAATTATTGGCATATTTTCCCTCAGTTTAAAAAGGTTAAATTTTCTTCTTAATAAAAATTTTAAGGCACTACTTCGCCACTGCGAAGCGCGGGTATTTTGCTAGTTAGAGATATAAGAAAGTAACTTAAGGATCATCACAGCTCAATATTGTGATTAAACAATTTTTAAACACCTTCATGGCTCTGATGAGATAAGCAATACCACCCCAGGATGTGAGAGGGCGCTGACGCTAACACTGTCTTCTCCCTTCTTATCCTCAGACAAGAAAAAATGCCCAAGAGCGACAACTCATGCTGCCACCTGCCCCAGAATCTCTGTTCCTTCTGGTACTCAGTTTATAAGTACATCTCCTTTCCAGAAAGTGAGTTCAGACAGTAACCTGACAAACACAGAGGACAGAGCTCCTAAGAATCACTCATACAGCTGGTTCTGACCAGCAAGCATTTTTGGTTGAGCCGTTATTGGTGGTCTTTTCAGTTATTCGATTAAACATGGCTACTAGGGTTGTATTTTGGCATCTCTGCATTGTCTACCTACAATATATACATATATATACATACATACATACATACATACAGTACATATATATATACAGGGGGTCCTCGGGTTACGACACAGTTCCGTTCCTACAACAGTGACGTAACACGAATTTTGGTGTAAGTCGAAACACACTCTAGCCTAAGTAACTTACCTATCTTAACACATTTGCAAAACCATAATCTACAACATAAAAACACAAAATCTAAGCCTCAGAAAAAGGAAAAGAACATAAATATAGTGTACTGTACATTGTACTGTAGTAACAGAAAAAATGAGTGTAAAAAAAAATCCTTACCTTTATTCCTTCTCATGTCTCAATTTTTTAAAGTTTTTATGGGAGTGAGCGTTGTAAACTCGAAACATTGTATGTCGAAACGTTGTAACCCGAGGACCCCCTGTACATACATACTGTACATATACATACATACATATACATATATACATACATAAATACACACAGGCTCTTACATGTCTGGTTAGACAATGGCTTTCTGCAATCCTGAACTGAAAGATGGCATTCAATAATGAATGGAACTCCCTTTTTTTAATTCCAAGGTCCGCATGGGAAGATTCTCACTAATTTTGATGATATATATACCTTACTAAATGATGCAAAACAGATACTACTTTTACAGTTATTTGTGTTTCATGACTACTGTTGAATAGTTTCCTGGAAATTCGACTTGCAGCCAGCTTAGACAGACATTCTTGTCCCAGTGCCCCATGATGCTGTGCAAGGTCAGCATGACATCACAGAGCAGTAGTAGTCATGTGAAAAACATGCCTGCGTACTGGAAGATCATTGACGAGCTGTTTCAGCCATGAGTGATGTCACCACCCAATCAATACTCCAGTCGTCAACCCTGCATGCATACATTAGCTGACCATAATGAGAATATTATAAGTACTGCCATCAGATAGAGAACACTGATCTCTGGCAGCGCAGTGCCACTTTGCTAATTTGCATGCGTAATTAGCCATGTGTTGGAGTTATCCAAAACAAGTCTTAACAAAGCCTTCCCCTTACCTGAAAGAAAACACATGTGACCTTTTGAAATAATAATACTAAGAAGATTTATTACTATTTGCAAAGCCTTTCTATCTTCTTTATAGAGGAACAAATTGGAAAGCACCTGCATAGAGATCAGAAATAAAAAAAAAAAAACATGCAGCTGCTCCTGGTGCCATGACTTCAAATACTGGAATAAGCCAGTCACTTCATTGCATAGCTAATGTGTGCTCTAAGACTGGAAATCTGTGAGTGTAATGATATTTATATACACATTTTTTTTTACTTATTGCTTGTTTGTGGTTATTTGTATTTTGCTTGTGGTTCTCTTTCTATCTGTGCCATTTGTTGTTTGAGGTATGGGGCAAATTAGCTAGCGCTGCTGCCTTGCCACTCATTTAGATCACGATTTTTGCCACAATAATTAGTCTGGCATAGTTGGAAGATGCTTTCCTAGCCCCCAGAAACAATTAAAATTTCACTGCACCATTACAAGCACCTCAAAACTCGTTCAGTTTCTCCCTCCCAATTGACTTACAGTAAATGTATTTCGTGGAGTTCAGTGAAGTTCCCAAACATTTTGAAGATTTTGCTGAACTTATGGTGATGTGAACTCCGTAGGATTTGCTTATCACTATTTATCATATATCCTATATCAATTGTCGAGATGCAGTGGTGATGTACTTACTGTACTGCACCTTTTTATTGTACATTGTTTCCAAAGTACATTAAGACTTAATACTCTATATCATAATAACAGTGTCAATGGCATGTGTTGCAGGGTAAAGCAGCAGAACAGTTGTTACATCAACACTGCTACAATTGGACTCCTTTTCCTGACTTAAAAGCCTGACAGTTACACTTGCAACAGATTCATAAGACATAAAGGTTTAATAACAAGCTAAGAAGACACCCCGGTACTTTCAAAAGAAAGTCTTGCATTGGTAGAGCTTTTTTACTATCATAATCAATGCAGAGAATGTCAAGGATCAAAAATGTTTTCAAAAAAGCACATCACAGATTGAATTTCTCAATATCCAAGTCATCCTATGATAACACACTTGTCTTTGACACTTACACTTTTTACTGCACTACCACAAAAATGTAAAATGCAAAAAAAAAATAAAACACACACACCCACACACATAAAAGAGGAAAAAAAATTTCCACTATTTTTTTTTTTTTAAACAGTTTGAAATCTGGCGGCAAAACTAAAATCACTGAAATCACTATAATAAACCCTAACTAAGAATAATTAATGAAAAAGAAAAAGAAAAAAAAAAATCAGAGCTACAAATTTATATCAATGCTGCTATTTAACAAACAGGCATGTGTATGAGAATCACTTAGTTTTCCTTTGGGGGCCTATAGAAACCTCTAATAGTCAGTCCTCCTTTCCTTACAAAAATTCTTGATTTTCTAACACAGATACTGTATATACAACAGTTACAAGTCTTTTTTAAACTCATTTCTACTTTTATTTGAAAATATAGAATTACTCATTTCCCAAAAAAGCATGTTGATGACACACAAAGACACTGAACCTTTAGTATAAATAATGGCCAGTTTCACATTTTCCCAGCTACTGAATAAATTATTACCATTATAGTAAGTCTTATATATTGACTATAAGGGTTGGAGGTCAGCGACCAGAAACAAGAAAGCCAGAGACTATGTCAAAGAGCCATTATTTCTCATAACTTTGTCCATGTGTAAAGTGTAGTTTTTTTGAGCTCAGTCCAAAAAGAAATGCAAACAAATTAGCTTCTCATATTTTACCATGAAGCCTTGTGTATTAACAGAAAACATTACTCTTTCAGAATTGTAAATATTTAACTAATGCAAACTAGTCTAGTTTTGCCTCTGAATGCAAGGAAGGATGAAAAAAACAAAACAAAAACATGGTGACTTCCAAGTCTTCTCATTAAGCCTATCTACCATTTGTCTCTTTGCAATTAGCAATGACAAAAAAAAAACAAAGTTCAATAGCTAAATGACTTCTATAAATTATAAGGTTAAATCATAGAAGCAAGAAATCAATGAAGACAAAAGAAGTCTTCATAACCATAATGACAACACAAATTATAAATACAGTTAGTTCCTCTGAGCAAACTAAAAAAAAGCTGAACAACTCAACTAGACTGAAACACGGTCAGCTGGTCACTTCTGCAATGTAATATGTCCTGGAAATATACTTAAGGACCATCTACCAACATTAAACATCATGTAATGGTAAAGTACAGGAAAGAAAGAGTGGCAAAAAAGAGAATAAAGTATGAGCAAAAATTGCTTCCCCGGGTTATGAATAATCTAATCTCTATGATAAAGCGGCATGTGGTTTTGATAAAAGGTAAAAGAGTAATTGAGACCACATTGAAAATGTTGATACTGACTCAGGTCCTCTAGATCCACCACCAGTAAGCCCTCTCCTATTTCTCTGCCAATTCCCCCTTAAGAAAAAGTATTCCGTCTTAATTATTCCATCAAAATATGAAAGTTAGCAAAAATTGCCCTGGGCAATGCATTAAAAGAAGAGCAATGACGCAGAAAATTCCAAAAGGCATGCAATGAACTTTTTACCTGTTGTCAAATCCACATTGATTAGTATAGTGCTTGTCAGATAAATTTACAAGAACAATTTGTGTTTTTGTTTCATTTAATAATGGCAGCTTTTACAATTTGTTAATATATAAATCATTTAAATGTAGGGCAAATATCTACATTCCTAACTGCTTAAGAGATTTTGTTCATCCTGCATTTCATCAAGGCAGTAGTTAAGAACACAGAAAAGGCAATTTGCCAAGGTTGAAATGGCAGGTTAGAGAGGAGGTGGCAGGACAACAGTTACTGTCATTGCAAAGTAAAAGTAATACAGCTGGGTTCTCTTGGGAACAAACTGAGCATCTCTTTTCCTATGTTCCGTGGCAATCGTTCTCTATTAGACAGGCCAGACAGCCAGTTAAAGGTTAGTATTCATATCAATCATCACATCCACTCCCTAAGGCATTATTACATACACACATATATGTACATACACATACAGAAGGAAGAGGCGCATTAACCCAAAACAGAAATCAACGTGGTGCCGTAAAGGAATCACCTTTACAACTGAGATTGATAAAATCCTTCTTCAAAGTTGGATCGCTCACCCTTTTGACCAGTATCCAGCAAACATTTGTAATTCTTATCTACAAACCCTTTTTTTTTAAACTAGCATTAAGTTTTTCAAACTTGACAGACTATAGACCCCTTTCCCCCTTTCTCTTGTTCTGTGGTAGTTACACTTGACAAGATAGTCCAGGGAATAGGTTAAAGCTTAGCATTCATTTCACTCATCACATCCACTCCATCAAATATCAATACACATATATCAACACACATTTACACACAAGGGGGTGGTGCTTTAACCAAAAACACAAATCAATGCAGACCTCTCACTGCCCTAAAGGAATCACCATTACCACTGTGACTAATGTCATCCCTTTACAAAGCTGTGTGTTTCGCTCTCTTGACCAGTATCCATCAAACCTGTTCTGTTTTTATCTCCAAATCTTTTTATTATTAACATTATATTTTTCCCACTCTGTAAGTAACTGTAACTCTGTAAGTAACTGTGTTTTCTGAACATAATTCCTTTGTGAAGCAGCAAAGGTACTAGGTGTGTATTTTAATGAACAAAAACTCTGACTAAAGCCCAACCTATTTGCTTCATCACTGTAATGGACATGTTTGTTGACAGTTACCTAATACTGACACATGGAGTTTTGTGTTATTTAATACCATGCATGCTGACGTTTTTAAGCCCTACATAATGCTTTCTTTATCTGACCTGGTCCAAGCATATCAACATCATGGTGAGGAATGCACAACAATGTCTTTACCACCTCTGGGATACTACCCACTACCCAAATCGCTACCCGTGAATCTAAGATGTTTAACAGGCTTTCCCGGTTGTCCAAAGGTGTAAAATATTTACCCATTTCTATACACTTGAAACCGACAACGAAACAATTCCATGGCAGCTATCAGTTCACATGTCGAACCATAGGTTGTGAGCTTAAGCATTTCACTGCTATAGTGGTCCTGTGTAGTATAATTGTCTCCTGTGCTGTCATCAGTGCACACCTTGAACCTGTCCCAGTCATTCAGTACATAAAACACAATGTCTCTGTGGATATCAAGGCTTAGACTGATATGGCCATGCAATAAGTAAGAGAAAGAATGGAAGAAGCAGGCGCAATCTCGAGGCATGGAAACCACTGGGTTTGATCGACGGTGATCACCGGAATTGACAAGTTATTCGGGGTAAACTTGCACCCGTTGAGAAAGAAAGTATGAAGGAAGGCGAGAAGCGGTGGAGCAGAGAATGAAAAACAGAATTCAGCACCAGGAAGACGTACATGAGCAAGTAAGGAAGCCCAACAATGTCAGCCTTGAAGTAGTGGAGTAAACAAAATGGCAGGAGTCACCAGCAGGAAGATGTGAAGCAAGGCCAACAATAGCAGGCTTGAAGCGGTGGAGTAAATGAAAAGGCAGGAGTCACCAGCAGGAAGACGTGAAGGAAGGCAAACAATAACAGGCTTGAAGCGTTGGACTAAAGAAAAAGGGAGCAGTGAGCACGACGAACAGCTGAGGAAAGTAAGGAAGCGAGTGAGGAGGCACATGAGCACGGGATGTCGTTAATGCATATAGGCAGGGAGCCAACCATGTGGTAGGTGCGTGGACAGCGGCTGTGCGGAAAAAACGAAAGTAGGACCAGGGGCAGCCGTTGTGCTTCTCTGCAATGAAATAAATCGTTTGTTAACGGAAATAAGGAATGAAACCGCCAAAAGGAGAGGTTAGTTCCGAAAGTTCCTTACAGCATAATGGTGAGAACTGCCAAAAAGACGTTATTTCGAAAGTTTATTACTGGGCATGGCGCGAAATGAAACATACTTAACGTTTGTAAGTACAGTGTAAAGGATGAGCATGGGAAATTTGGGCTTCCTATGTATATTGGTAGTCGCAGAAATAGTGAAGAGGGGTTTCCCCGATCTATATATATAGTTTAGGGGGTACACTCGTTTGGGGTGTTGCAATAGGACATGAAACATACCTAACTTTTGTAAGTACACTGAAAGGAATGAGCACACGAATTTCAGTTTACCACCTATATGGAAAATGGGAGAATTAGTGATGAGTCAGTAAGGGCTTTGCCTTTGAAATGTATAGATTATAATACACTAGACACTTTATCTGTAAAAGACAGGTGATAGAATAAGAATATTTGCTATCTCTTTCCCTACATGTAACTAGTTCTTTTCCTCATGTGTCTGAATCTCTCCTGCCCATGCTCACTCTCTCAAGCACGTTTTTGTAAAGAATACATAAGAAATTTGAAAAACAGGAGGAGACCATTCAGTCCATCAAGCACATTTGTTAAAGTGTGAGCAGAGAATGAAGACACAGTCATCCAGGACATGAACCCTGGCCTCTTTAAAGCCAGTTAATAGCACTAGTTCGGTGCCACAGTGCTGTCCTGCTTCATAAACTCTATCATTATTTACAAGGTCCCTTGATCACCTTTCGTCTGCTTCTATAATTCACACCTTTAAAAGGTGACTCTCGGCATGCCTCCTATGCAGTTACTCCTCCATGTGTGTCTCAAACTTTCACATCCTCTTCTAAGCGCATTACCAAAGCCAAACTGAATACTTAAGCCAAAGTCAAAGTGACCAATAAGAATGCTTTGAGGAACCGGACACACACACACAGACCTTAGTGTTTTATTATGTAGTAGATACTATTGCACTTATTTAACAGATTTTTTATTCATATAAGTCATGTATTATTGTTATTATATTTTATATCCTCTTAAATGCACAGTCTTGTAGATTAGCAACTAATCATTTCACTGCATATTGTATATGTACAATTTGTATGTGACAAGTAAAATTTAACTTGACACCTCAGACACATCTAAACACCAATTTGCCCAATACTTGCCTTGAATGAACTACTGTATATGAGAATGTCAATTAATCATATGATCACAAGCAACATGGCCATATACAGACCAAATCGAGATATACATCTTGTTAACTTTACAACTTAGGCCAAATTCACTATATAAGTTTTATAATCATTTAACATGGGTTGGAGTTACATTGGTGGTGAGCTCTCCAATGCTTGTTACCACAGAAAGACAATCATAGGTCCAACTTCAGTGCACATTCACGAAGACTTCCAAAATGTTTAGCCAAACAATAAACAAATAGGTCCATTTGATGCATGTGCAAGGGCATAACTGTTCTAAGCAACTGCATTGCATATTTTTTTTCCATCCATCCATCCATTATCCAACCCGCTATATCCTAACTACAGGGTCATGGGGGTCTGCTGGAGCCAATCCCAGCCAACACAGGGCGCAAGGCAGGAAACAAACCCCGGGCAGGGTGCCAGCCCACCGCAGGGCACACACACACACACACACACACCAAGCACACACTAGGGACAATTTAGGATCACCAATGCACCTAATCTGCATGTCTTTGGACTGTGGGAGGAAACCGGAGCACCCGGAGGAAACCCACGCAGACACGGGGAGAACATGTAAACTCCACACAGGGAGGACCCAGGAAGCGAACCCAGGTCTCCTAACTGCGAGGCAGCAGCGCTGCTCACATATTTTGGTTGTATGTTTTTTTATTGTTACAGATCATTGTAATTTTGGTAGGAAATTATCCATAGTCCAAAGAAGTTGCACAGTGACTTTTCTGCACATCACTCTGTATTTTAGTACTTGTTCAGTGAAGCAAGTAGTTACAAGTGGTAAGAACATTTTGCTGTTGAAGATATTATAGACAAGGATTGGAACTAGCAGACGTAAACTTCGGTTCCATTATTTTCTCATGGAAAAGGAGAGTACAGAGATTACCAATGATGATTTCTCTCTTCAGTGCACTGAAGATCTATTAAGAGCAGGAGGAGATGGATGCACCATTTTTGTGTACCATAAACTAAATCCCAAAGTTGGTTTGAACACACTGTCTGTATAAATATTTCAGTGCACTCACATTTGCACTCAGCCAAGCTTTTTGATAATCTGCTGTGCTAAATGCGTCATACAATTGTTTTGAAGTGCCTATGAGGCCTTAATGTTCTATACTTTATACAGTGGGAGGTTTTGTGTCTACAAGACCACTTGAATTTCACATACTGGTACAAATCCAAAATGCATCATGAAAGACAAAACTGTCATCGTCCTCTCCCTAGTGACATTTATGTGTATCCATCCCAAACAAGCTGCTGACTCTTCAGAGCTGGCAGAATTTCATTAGCTTGCCTGAGGCTGCACAATTCAAACAACAAATGTCAGGAGGTCAGAACACTAACCAAGATGTGAAAAGCTGAAAAATCTATTTGAATGATCTTTTTAGATACTTTCTTGGCAGCAGACATTATTTGTCATTCATCAGCATGAACACAAAAGGGAATTTATCTGTAGGAGAACTGGAAATTGCGAGACTCCACCATAAGTGTCTTCAAAAAGTTTGTTCTTTTCTATAGCAACTCTACAGTAAAATATGTCAAAGCCATGAAGAAAAAACAAACTAAAATTACTGAAGCTGACAGAGCTCTTTTATATTTGCATTCTTACTCGAGCTTAACCCAAAATGGGACATTCAATGATTACATTTATAAGTCATGGTAGACATGAAACAAACATTTAATATTTTCCGATTCGAAGAATATTTCTGTCAACAAAATACTTCCAATTTAATTATGTTTGTTTTTCTTATAAATCATTCACTTACTCTTTTGTAATAACTGATTTTAAATGATTAACACTAGATAAAACAAAAAAATGACAAAAATTACCGTTAAGTTTCATGAACAAGTAAAGGAATATTGCAGACAAGAAACAAATATTACCCAGTGATTCTATGAGTTTACGCATCTTGAGTGATTTCAGGCAAGTGATAAAGAAAAGTTCAAGAGTCCAGGGGAATTCAGACTTAATATATTTGTATCCCTCTAAAATTCACGACCAAAAATTACAATTAAAAACATTATCTTTAATTTTTAGTAATGCAGAAAAATAATTTCCACATATCTTTTGGAAACTGCACTTATTGTGCCTAAACTTGCAGAAATATTGTCTAATAGAGTAATATATATTGAGAGGCCACTTTCTTAGTTATCTCAGGTTGGTCCTCCTTTTGCACACAAAATAATTATCAGAGCCTGGACTACCATAGAACTGAAAAACCCACAATAGGAATGTTATTTCATGTCAGCTACAGTGTGTCCAATAACTGTTTCAAGTTAGCTGCTGGTGGATTTATGCTCTGAATTGCTCAGTTTATCTCACCCTACAAATTCTAAATTGGATTAGGATTGTTAACTGGGGAGGACAAATGCATTCATTTGAAAGCACTGTCTTGCTCCTGAAACTACTCCAAGACTTCCGAGGCTTTGCAGTATAAATGGAATGCTACAATAAAGACATCTAACAACAATATCTAGATACACTGCGGCATTAAGAATTGCTCTTTCTCATATCAGCTGAGCCAGTATTTGGCATGAAAACATATCCTTTACCATGAAAAAATCAAACATTATCTTACATTGATCACATCTGGCAGGACAGATCTGTACGCAGTAATATGTGTCAGCGATAGCCTATTCTCAATGTACATAACTGCACACAAACACATACAGTACAATCCATACATAACCATCTACCTACCTGCTTTAAAAAGCACTCTCTGAGATAGATAGATACTTTATTAATCCCAAGGGGAAATTCACATAATCCAGCAGCAGTATACTGATACAAAAAACAATATTAAATTAAATAGTAATAAAAATGAAAAAATAAAAATAAAAAAGCAGACAATAACTTTGAGTAATGTTAGCATTTACTCCCCCGGGTGGAATTGAAGAGTCGCATAATGTGGGGGAGGAACGATCTCCTCAGTCTGTCAGTGGAGCAGGACAGTGACAAAAGTCTGTCACTGAAGCTACTCCTCTGCCTGGAAATGACAATGTTCAGTGGATGCAGTGGATTCTTCATGATTGACAGGAGTTTGCTTAATGCCCGTCGCTCTGCCACAGATGTTAAACTGTCCAACTTTACTCCTACAATAGAGCCTGCCTTCTTAACAAGTTTGTCCAGGCGTGAGGCGTCTTTCATCTTTATGCTGCCTCCCCAGCACACCACCGCATAGAAGAGGGCACTCGCCACAACCGTCTGGTAGAACATCTGCAGCATCTTATTGCAGATGTTGAAGGATGCCAACCTTCTCAGAAAGTATAGTTAAAAAAGTATAGAGTATACTCTGCATTGTTTCTGTCTTACAGACTAGTTAGAATAAGAGAATTCAAACATGAAAAAGGCATTTCCAACAGCCATTACAATTCAGAGAGCATACTTTTTTGAACTTTTTTGACACTGTTTCATCCATTAGAGGCTGTGGGAGCAAAAGACTATCATGATGCAACACAAGAGTCAAAACTGTGCCATGTCATTACTGGGTAAACTAATGCACATACCTGTAATCAGTAATTAAGTAATAATTTAAATTAATCAATCATGCTAACACATACATCGTTAGAATGTGGGAGAGTAACCTGGAGAAAATCATATATGAGGAGAACGTCTGAGCTCCTATACAGGACATCATCAAACAGCAGCACTTAGCACTGAATCATCTCTGCCACCAGAATACCTTATCATAAGAAACTACTGTATATTGCACCATCAGCCATGAACATTTAGTCTGTACTAATGGCTCAGAAGTAGGTGGTACACTCTTTAAAATCCTGGTTCTTTAATGGCATTTTGCTGGTTCTTTACTGGGTTGTGTTGTTCCACATACAGCCATTGATTGGCAAAGCACCATTTCATTCTGGGAATGTTTTTGGCAGATGAAGCTGGTTCTTTGTGCTTTGAAAAACTTCCTAATATGTAGAAGAAGAAAAAAAACTGAAATCTTAAATGTATGGCGAGCTACCTAGCATGACACAAAGAGATTTAAAAAACCTGGACTTACCCTGTGGTACTGTATGCAGCAAGAGTCCTTTAAAAATCAGCAGCCACTGATATTTCACAAATCTGTTACCACCTAGTCATGGTTATTTACTGTATGAAGCTAGTTATGGATCTAAATAAATACAAGGTTCTTTCTAGAACTTTCATGTGGATGGGTCTTTCAGGAAAAAAGTGGTTCCCCTATGGAATCTCTCTGAAAAACCACTCCGGCACCTTTATTTTTAAGAGTGTAGTGCGTTGTTTTTATCCTATACATTGAGGGTATCAAGAAGGTGCTAAATGTGACGGTTTGGCTGTTTCCACTTTTATTGTTCCCATTAAGATAGCAACAAACAACCGATTGCCTTGCATAAAGCTGTAAAAGTTACAGTGTAGCAATTCAAACTTTAAAGTCAAGCGCTCTACATGTATGTCACAACTGCACTTAGAAAAGGTTTCATGTTTAATACTTTTAACATCTCATATACCATAAGTATATATTGTTAGACTTGCCCAGACACCACCAGTCGGAGACCACATCTTTATAAAAGACACACGTTTATTTTCCATAAATAAACACCAGGTTCACAGTCCTGAACAACACACAATGCATACAGCAATTAAATCACCACAATTTGACCTCTCTATCACAGTCCTTGGCCGCCTGTCTCCTCCTGGGAGCTTCGTCCTGCTCCCACTCTCGATTCAAGCTCCCAACTGTAAGGAGGCGGCCCCTTTTATTCCCGCCCGGATGTGCTCCAGGTGGCGGGTGACGTTCTTCCGGCAGCACTTCCTGGTGTGGCGGTAGTGCTGCCCTTTGCGCCGGAAGCACTCCGGGCATCCCTGGCAGATTCATCCACCATCTTGCCTAGTGTGGCGGAAAAGACAGTTCTCCGGGTCCCACGAGGCTTGATGCGCCCCCTGGCACAGGCCACGGGTCCTAACGGGTTAAATGCTTTTCCCTCTTCTCCTGTGGTCCTCTTAATCCAGGGTGGTTGCCCTCTCATGACCCGGAAGCTATTAATGTCCTTTTCTGGTCCTTCCAGGCATCCTGGCCAGGTAATGACCCCAGCCAGCAATCTGCCACAATATACTATAAAATACGTAGTGTATACCTTTTGAGACAAATGCTATATTTATCTACTATTATTAATAGTAATTATAGTTTAAACAGCTTTTATGGATAACTGTGTTATTTAAAGAATGCAGAGAACATGACTTTTATACTATTAAATGGCCAGTATTGTTTCAACTTATGACCTGCTGTTAAGCAATCCTCAAAAAATGACCAGTTTCAAACTCCCTTTAGTGTGTAACTAAACATTATTACTATTATAACTCCATTTAAAAGGAAGGACGCTGGATGATCACCAAATAGTGGAAGACTTAACAGTCCTTTCTGTACTGTTTAATCGGTTTCCATTCATTTTTTAACCTTTAATCATTTTGCCCTGGTCACGGTCACAGAAAGATAAAGCAGGAACCAGCTATGAACAACAGGCCAGGCATTCACAAGGCTCACTCAAAGTGTTATTAATGTGTTTTCATTAAAAAAGAAGAATTTTAATAGGAATGTCACAGAAAGCAAGTAAAGAAGAAAAAACCCATATTCCATGGGTTCATGAATACCCTAGGGGAGAAAGACAAAATATAAAACATTTCTAGATTAAATAAAGGTCATGTGTAGAATGACGCATCTCTCCTTTGTCAAATATAAGTTATGATGAATTACTCCTAACAATCTGCAACGAAACAACTTGAGGGAAAATTTGGTATTTGTTTGGATTGGAGCATCACAATCCTTATACAAACCAAGGAGAGCTGAGTCTCAGAATGAAGCTAAAGAAATTTAATACTAGTAAAGGCCGTGCTACCCGTCTAAGAAATATAAGAAATAAATGTTAATATTTCCAGCGCATCACGCAATGCATATGTCTCTGTTATATGCCATCTGCTATGGGATTTGTTAAAGCAGTGTTAATATTTGTGATGTGCCATCTATTGGAATGACAAATTTAATGCATTTTCTTTTAACAAAACGCCTCTTGTTTTGTGGTTTAAAAGTTTCCAGGAAAGGCACTTTAACCTCTATGGTTCTTTTTATATTGGTAACCCAGCAACAGGGTATGCACAAACCAGTGTGTTTCTTCGTGCCGGTCCCAAGCCCGAATAAATGGGGAGGGTTATGTCAAGAAGGGGATCCGGTGTAAAATTTTGCCAAGTCAATATACGGACAACAATACAAACTTACATACCGGATTGGTCGAGCCCAGGGTTAACAACCACCACCACCAGTACTGTTTGCCAACAGGGTGCTGGTGGAAATTGGGTACTGTTGGCCGAAGAAGAAGGAGAAGAAGAGGGGTGAAATGTGTCTGGAGGCAGGAGGAGAGGAAGAAAGTAAAGAGAGTGGAACTGAGGGTAGGAACTTTGAATGTTGGCAGTATGGCTGGTAAGGGGAGAGAGTTAGCAGATATGATGGAGAGAAGGAAGGTTGATATATTGTGCGTGCAAGAGACTAAATGGAAGGGCAGTAAGGCCAGGTGGATTGGAGGTGGATTCAAATTGTTCTATCATGGTGTGGATGGCAGGAGAAATGGGGTAGGAGTTATTCTGAAGGAACAGTATGTCAAGAGTGTTTTGGAGGTGAAAAGAGTGTCAGGCAGAGTAATGATTATGAAGCTGGAAATTGGAGGTGTGATGATGAATGTTGTTAGTGCATATGCACCGCAATTTGGGTGTGCAATGGGTGAGAAAGAAGATTTTTGGAGTGAGTTGGATGAAATGATGAACAGTTTACCCAAGGGACAGAAAGTGGTGATTGGAGCGGATTTCAATGGGCATGTTGGTGAAGGGAATAGTGGAGACGAGGAGGTGATGGGTAGGTAGGGTGTCAAGGAGAGGAATGAAGAAGGTCAGAGGATAGTGGATTTCGCAAAAACGGATGGACATGGCTGTGGTGAAAAAGTAATTTAAGAAGAGGGAGGAACATAGGGTTACGTACAAGAGTTGAGGAAGATGCACACAGGTAGATTATATCCTATGCAGAAGAGTTGATCTGAATGAGATTGAAGACTGCAAAGTGGTGGCAGGGGAAAGTGTAGTTAAGCAGCATAGGATGGTGGTCTGTAGAGTGCCACTGGAGATCAAGAAGAGGAAGAGAGTGAGGGCAGAGCCGAGGATCAAATGGTGGAAGTTGCAAAAGGAAGACTGCAAGGTTGAGTTTAGGGAGGAGGTGAGACAGGCACTGGGTGGCAGTGAAGAGTTACCAGACAGCTGGGAAATTACAGCAGATGTAGTAAGGGTAATAGCAAGAAGGGTGCTTGGTGCGACATCTGGAAAGAGGAAGGAGGAAAAGGAAACTTGGTGGTGGAATGAGGAAATACAGGAGAGTATACAGAGGAAGAGGATGGCAAAGAGGAAGTGGGATAGTCAGAGAGATACAGAAAGTAGACAAGAGTACAAGGAGATAAGGCGCAAGGTGAAGAGAGAGGTGGCAAAAGCTAAAGACAAGGCGTATGATGAGTTGTATGAGAGGTTGGACACTAAGGAGGGAAAAAAAGGACCTTAACCGGTTGGCTAGACAGATGGACTGAACTGGGAAAGATGTGCAGCAGGTTAGGGTGATAAAGGATAAAAATGGAAATGTACTCACACAAGCAAGAAGAGTGTGTTGAGCAGATGGAAAGAGTACTTTAAGAGGCTGATGAATGAAGGGAACAAGAGAGAGAAGAGGTTGGATGATGTGGAGATAGTGAATCAGTGCAACGGATTAGCAAGGAGGAAGTAAGGCCAGCTATGAAGAGGATGAAAAATGGAAAGGGTGTTGGTCCAGATGACATACCTATGGAAGCATGGAGGTGTTTAGGAGAGATGGCAGTGGGGTTTATAACCAGATTGTTTAATGGAATCTTGGAAAGTGAAAGGATGCCTGAGGAGTGGAGAAGATATGTACTGGTGCCAATATTTAACAATAAGGGGGATGTGCAGGACTGCAGTAACTACAGGGGAATAAAATTGATGAGCCACAGCATGAAGTTATGGGGAAGAGTAGTGGAAGCATGGTTAAGAAGTGAGGTGATGATTAGTGAGCAGCAGTATGGTTTCTGCCAAGAAAGAGCACCACAGATGCAATGTTTGCTCTGAGGATGTTGATGGAGAAGTTTAGAGAAGGCCAGAAGGAGTTGCATTTCTTCTTTGTGGACCTGGAGAAAGCATATGGTAGCGTGCCTCGAGAGGAGCTGTGGTATTGTATGAGGAAGTCGGGAGTGGCAGAGAAGTACGTAAGAGATGTACAAGATATGTACGAGGGAAGTGTGATAGTGGTGAGGTCTGTGGTAGAAGCAACGGATGCATTCAACTTGGAGGTGTGATTACATCAGGGATCAGCTCTGAGCCCTTTCATATTTGCAATGGTGATGAACAGGTTGACAGATGAGATTAGATAGGAGTCCCCGTGGACTATAATGTTTGCTGATGACATCGTGATCTGTAGCGATAGTAGGGAGCAGGTTGAGGAGACCCTGGAGAGGTGGAGATGTGCTCTAGAGAGGAGAGAAATGAAGGTCAGTAGTAACAAAACAGAATACATGTGTGTAAATGAGAGGGAGGTCAGTGGAATGATGAGGATGCAGGGAGTACAGTTGGCAAAGGTGGATGAGTTTAAATACTTGGGAACAACAGTACAGAGTAATGGGGATTATGGAAGAAAGGTGAAAAAGAGTGCAGGAAGGGTAGAATAGGTGGAGAAGAGTGTCAGGAGTGATTTGTGACAGACGGGTATCAGCAAGAGTGAAAGGGAAGGTCTACAGGACGGTAGTGAGACCAGCTATGTTATATGGGTTGGAGACGGTGGCACTGACCAGATAGCAGGAGACAGAGCTGGAGGTAGCAGAGTTAAAGATGCTAAGATTTGCACTGGGTGTGACAAGGATGCATAGGATTAGAAATGAGTACATTAGAGGGTCAGAGAGGCGAGATTGCGTTGGTTTGGACATGTGCAGAGGAGAGATGCTGGGTATATTTGGAGAAGGATGCTAAGGAGAGAGCTGCCAGAGAAGAGGAAAAGTGGAAGGCCTAAGCGAAGGTTTATGGATGTGATGAGAGAGAACATGCAGGTGATGGGTGTAACATAACAAGATGCAGAGAACAGAAAGATATGGAAGAAGATGATCCGCTGTGGCAACCCCTAATGGGAGCAGCCGAAAAAAGAAGAAGTTCTTTTTATATTGGTGGACAAGTTAATACTGGAAATGCCTAAAACTGTTAGCCTTGATTTGCACATACGTCCTGAAAAAGTTACCTATTCAAATTTCACTTAGCCCAGATAAGCTCAAATATAAAGCAAGAATATCTAAACACTGGCAGTGGCTAACTAGCTCATCTTCAATACCTTACAAAAGGCTAGAAGCCACTCTACTCACAAGGCATCCCTGCCAAGATTTGCTTACGTGTTGATTCATCTTGAAAGCGCTACATTTAGAATACGCAAGCAAAAAACATAGCTACTCTTGTCAGGCTTTGTATCCTGATGGTTACCTTTGATAGGGCTACACAATCTAACAGAAGCCAAAGGCTAATCACTGCCCCTGAACGTACATAACCTAAATGGGTACAGTTTGCTTCATTAACAATCATCAGTCATTGCTAATGTCAGTAAACAGCAGGAACAACTTCAGCAAAGCACTACTCAAAACTATTTCAATCATTAGTTATGTTTACTTGAAGAAGAAACCAGATATAAATGGTGGATATGAAAACATGCCCACAGCTCATTTGCACTCCACATTCACCAGCTCTGGCATTCCATCAGCCAGTGCACAGAGCCCACTGCTGGACTCACAGCAGGTTCATGCTAAACAGAACACGCTGTAGGATCACCAACAGGTCTTCCCTGATGACAAAGCTATACACGTTGTGTCTACTTCACATGTCAAATCTGCTGCTCAGTGGTCAGGGAGTCTCAAAGATGAAGATATGGTGCAGAAAGTTAGAACTTTTTAGACAATGACAGGTCATTCAAACCCAACAAAACTTGTCTATTCACTAAATTTCTTTAAATTAACTTTGAGCCAAGTTTTGAAGGTTTCCAAAGTAAACACTGAAACAAGATGATAGTGTTTCAGTAAAGCAGACAAGTGAATACTCCAGCACTTTTTAGTCTTTTCTTCTTATCTAGAAGTCATAAAACATTATAAATAACACACCCTCAGAATTTCATAATTGTTTACCTGGCTGTTATTTGGGAAGAATGTTATTCAGAGCTTAGACAAGAGCAACTGAAGTCATACAATGTATTGTTCTTGCCCTGAAAATGAAATACTAACAGTTTTCCAACATATGGAGCTAAGGCTTTAGTGCTGGTCATTTATCAGTGGCTTCCTCGAGGTATCGGTGTTCAAGCCTGCCTTTTATGGCATATACAAAAGAAGCTAAGAAAAATGATGTTATAGCTATATGAGAGGAGTTACCTTAAGGGTGCCATTACACCTGTCTCCTATTATAAGTCAACATGTAAATGCTTTGCTGAACCAGTTTCTTCAGGTTTTCCAGGACAGACAGCAAGATTACAATAATACACAACTCATACAACTTCTATTTAGACAAACAGCTATATTCTTGAGTACATTGGACAACAATGTCATTCTAATTGTCATCTCAGGGTCATTGACTGCACAATCTGAAGAGGGTACACTATTCATCTGAGCATAACTCTCAGTTATTACTGTGCTGGCTTAATTACTAATTCCACACTGGCCAATATGAGTGTGTGGACAAGTGTGCTCTGTCATGGACTGAAATTCCACCCAGGATGAATTCCTGTGTTGCACCCAATGGTGTTGCTCTGTGAAACTCTTTTATCAGGTTAAGTAAATGGCTGGACATATACACTATATATAAGGGAAAAAAGTCTAATCTTAAGAGACCCACACAAAGTTACATTTGCAAAATCTGTGCAAGCTGGGGCATTTTCTATCCAGAACTTAGTACTGACTAACATTTTTCTAGGTTAGTGTCTTTATAAAGCTCCAGTGTAACCACACCAATCTGTGACATGACGCTCCTTATCGTATCCTTGGAGATGAGTAGGATGGAGTGTTTTACATTCCACGCAGAGCTGCAATTTCACTTAGGAGATGCTGCTAACTTTTTTCCAAAGAATAAGCAACCTTTCACAGCAATCACACACTTGGAAGCGCTCCATTGTCATTAAGGCATTAAAAAAAGGGGGGATGAGGTATTGCAAAAAAATGTCAGAAAGGAGAAGGGAAAAAAAAGATATCATTTTCTATATCTGATATATACTTTCAGGCATCTGCCCACATACCACCTTACATAATATTTCCGATAACTAATGTCTTTACAAAAGCAAAGACAATTTTTATTTTGAGTTTGTAACCTACACAACACTTTTCACAAAAGAAGCTGCTCAAACCAAAAAGTCAAAGAAAAGTGCACGGGCTTCTTTGTAATGGGCAGTTAAATCCAAATTAAATCCACAATGCTTTCACTGGGTTCCTAAATGAAGTAACCAGAAAATGAGATAAGATAGTTTTGATTAGAATCTTTTTTCTGAAATGGATTCCTATTATTGAATCATTAAGGTGCATCAATGTTTTTACAGTGTAAACAGAAACCTGTGGTTGAAATTATAGTAAATTATAATGTAACAAAACAGGAAAAAAATAATTTGTTAGGAGCAAAGGGTAGAGGAAGTACTGGTCAAAAGGGTACATATTTACTTTTTCTGGATATCTTTCTCTGGGATTGTTTAGTAAGAGTAACTGCTCTCAAACAGTATGTAAACTCAATTGAAGACTCATGTACGATTGTATTCATTAGATCTAAACTATTAATTAGACACTATTATTCAATTTCTGTTTTATTTCTATTTATATACAGGTTGAGCATCCGTAATCTAAAATTCCTAAATTCAAAATGCTCCAAAATCCAAATCTCTTTGTTTTTTTTTTGACAAATTGATTCTGCTTTGAGGTTTATTTCTCATTTAGCCTTAGTTTAAGAAATTTAACCATCTTGATTTTCTTTGTTTACGCTACTTCATCAAAAAGCATCATGAGAATTTGATTGTTGTCATGATATCATGGCAATGACATTATAAATACACAATAGCTTAACCAAGCACTCTCTCTTGGTGGATGCATTATGTTTTGATTCTCTTTAGTGCAGTTATCTCATTTTCCAAGTAAGGCCTACCGTTAGAATCGTTATGTTTTTGGCTACATTTTGCACAGTTGATGTCTTGTCATTATGATTCTTGGTTATTGGTTATTTTTAGTCTCCCAGTTTTGATCCATTGCTGTCCTCAACTATGACTTTGTCCAAGAAATCATCTCTGACATGTTGGGTGGGTCATTAAAATACACAGAGGGGATTGGTTGTTGATTTACTCCTGTGATAGTTGGAGGATATGCACTGTAAGAAAATGGGCGTAAAAGATTGGCGTTTGGAGAAGCAACTCGTGTTGTGTGTTCTTTAATCTCCAGCACAACAATTCAGCAAACTATTATGACATAGAACTAAATTATGTCATTTTGGATTCCAATGTGTTTTTTTAGGTTGTTTATAAAATGTACAATTTAATAATGGTCTTCACAATTGATGCACAACGAATATGGTTCTGATCAAACATGTGGCAGCACTATGACAAAGTTTAAAATATTAGATAACCATCCACCACTGTTCGACTCTTTACCGGTATCAGTTTGTACGTATAACGATTTTCCATTTTCAGCATCTGTTTAATATATTTCAGGATTAAGGAAGCCGAAGTCTGTACTGGCAGAATCAAATACAAGGCAGATTCTGCCCTGAATCATATCTTATCATCTTGATGTTTCTATTAGATAGATAGATAGATAGATAGATAGATAGATAGAAATGATAATTATTCGTACTTTATCCAGCTTGTTCCACTCAGTTCAAAGTTGGTAACAATTTTTATAATCATTGCGTAAAATGCAAAATTAAAACTAAGCATAAAGGTGCAAAAGCCATATGCAAAAGCACTGCGGAAAGAAATGGTTAAAGAAGAATAAATTAATGAATAGTATTTACCTTTTATTCCAACATTTATTTTGTTGTTTTTGCTTGAATAATCCTTAATTAAAAATGTATTATCATTGAAACACCAAGAATGTGCTCTGTCAGCACAATGTATTGTGCTGAGCAAGTGAGGCGGAGAGAGCTGGCTCACACCTTGATTTCATCTGAGACAAGATTTGGCCCTCTACCCAAATATACCTGTGTGAATATATGGCACTTGCTCATTGAGAATCAGATTACAATGTTAAACAAAATATATTAAAATAAAAAAAACAGATAAACAATAAAAACAAAAAATGCATTATTTCTAGATTGTTAAAGATAATTATTAGCATGCTTATTTAAAAAAAAAAAATCAGAAATTAAAAGACTCAAATAGCTCCAAAACATAAAAATAAGTAAATAAAACCAAAGCAAGTAGTGGATACAGACAAACCTCCATTACTCTATTAATTGAGGCCTGCGATACTGCATATCATTAATGGTCTGCTGGACAAGACAGAATGTTCCTCAAAACTAAAATGCATATGACTTTACTACTAGACCCATGCAAAGGCAGTGCAAGCAGAACTAGAAGATCGCCTCAATGATGCTGCTGCATGTGGCCCTCAAAGACTGATAGCAAATTGACAACACATCTACATTTCACCACTACATCTGCTAGCTGATGTCTTGTGCATCACACCATTTGAAGAATAAATATTAAAAAAATTAAAGGAAAATACTTCACTTTTTTAAGCAAATCCTCAGATATATAAATAACCTGTCATGCATGTGTGCCAGAGGATCACCTTCCTGGCTCACTGGAGGTATGCAGTACCACTCTTGGATGAGAGGCGCTAACAGTCTTGTGTCATTTGTTCCTCACAGTATGCAGAAGATGCCCAATGAGAGCAACTGAGCCAGAGAAGATCCGTCCCTTTTGGTTTAGATGGTATAGGAGCAGACATCCCCAGAAGGTGGTGTTGCATTTTGGATCTCAGCAGCCAGTGGTCTGGAAGCTCTGTCAAAAGTCCGACCTAATGCAATGAAGCATAAGCAAGGTATTAATCAAGACAATCGCCTTTTCCTTTTGCTATGTGCCAAGGAGCGCCAATTTGCATTTCTACTTTGTAAAAAAAAAAAAAAAAAAAAAAAAAAAAAAAATCGGACTATTATTATCTTTCTAATGATTTCAAATGAAACAGATTCTCTAGAATTGAGCAGTTTATCAGCTAATGAGATTTCATTGGGACTTTGAGCAATTTGCAAAGCATTGATTTGTACAAAAATGGTCCAGAGCCTCATCTACCAGTAAACTGCTACTTCATATCTTACTTTCACAGATTCTTTGCACATGTGATGAAGGTGACAAGTTTGTAAGCTAAGCCACATTGAGGGCATAACAATGAACGCTTTATTTGCTCACACACTTCTTCCATATGGAAACTCCCACTGGTATAGTGTTAAGATATTAAACGGTTATCCTATAATGGCTAACCACTCCCTAGTACTAATGGTTATCGTAGAAAGATGGGCTGATGTTACTGTTTGAACACATGAAAAATTCCCTGATGCAAAGATTACAGTCATAAAGATCCTAAATATCTTGTGAGGCATATCTCTCAAAATTTTGTGGGGCCAAAATAAAACCTAAAAGATGCTATAAATGCAGTCAATTAACATGATTCACGAGTGATCAGAATTTGTCTGAAACTGCACTTAGTTTGGTATTAGAGAACACTGCAAACATTTGTTGCTCTGCAAGTAAATTATTGTGTTCCAGCTTGATCTATTTTATACATATGTTTGGGTATTCATATTGCTCTTCTTGTTTGTAATTTATGTGTGTGGGTTAATGTTTATTATAATATTTCTATACTTCCCAAGTTTCTGTTAAAGTTGAAATTCCCATTTGGACAAATAAAGTACTGTCTGCCTATCTATTTATCTATCTATCTACCCTTTAAGCATCCCAGAACTGTAGTGTTCTGTCATGTTATACTGTATACAGCAGTCATGAAATTCTCCATCATTGTTCCTTGTGCTAGATATCTTATATTGAATTGGGTTCATTTAAAGACAGCATTAAACTTCTCAGCACAATATGAACTAAAAAATGCCTTTAAACAGTCAAACATTGTCTTGCCTAAACCACTGAGGGTTCAAGACATCAAAAATGTCTGCTGTGTTGAGTATAGTGTATAATCGTCTGTTGAAACTCTTTGGTCTTGTATGAAAGTTCAACAAGGCTAAATGAGTAAATTCTTTACACACAATTCATCTGAAGATTTTTTTTCATTTTCTTAGTCAAACAACAGTGCTGTACTCTGAACACAACTGGCAAATACTAAAATACCAGTCCATTTACTATGCTCGATGATTTGGCAATTTTCACTTAGTGTTCAGCGATAACTTGGCTTCTAATGCATTGGTAAATATCCCATAGTAAATTTCACTTTTCATTCCATATTGAAGTATAAAGCGCAGAGACATACCATAGTGGGATGCAAAACAATAATGCACTTACTCTTCAAAACCATCTCTGCCACATTTACAATATAGAGCTTCATATGACACTCCTCTTACAGAATGTTTCAAGTTAATAATTGTTATTTTATTATTTAACAGCACAAATACTTTTCTACACTGAAGTGTGCAGTGGCACTGTTAACAAATTTATAGAAACAACTCCCTCAGCATTCCATTATACTGCAGACTGCTAGGGTGACTGACAATGTGATTTGTGCGCTATATCTTGGTAACTAAACTATTGGATTACAGGTAAAGGTTCATTTCTAACCAAAGTTAGAAGCAAAACTGCAGGTCATCTGTGAGTGACCCTTGTGCTTTCTGAATTGCAGTTAATTGCAGTTAACAAATACCATTGCTGTTAAAAGAACGACTGGACCCAATTATGTGGAGGCTATGGAGCCTGCTGACACTCTGCTGACAAGATTAAGCCATACTTCACTAATCAGGTTTTTAAAAGGTAGTCTGTGGGAAAGAGCATTACAGTCATATGATGTACACCAGGAATGCAAGATTTCCCCTGCTGGGCAAAGAAACAAATAAGCAGCAAATTCATTAAGAGAAATGCAAACCATTGGACAACTCCTCTCAAACCAGACCTCCAGCAGTCTATGTTTATAGTTCACAGACTCCTGTTTAAATAACAAAATTACTCCACAACACCGTAATTTCAGAAATCCACATTTGACAGCAAGCTACAGAAATACTGATTTTTTTAGCTTAGTAGGTAGATTAAATAAAAGTATGAACGTAACATGTTATGATTTAGAAGCTTGAGTTGGGCAATTTGCTCATGTAACTTAGTGCTAGTTGTAGTAATATGACAAGAGTACAGAGTACAGTGACACTCTTACATTTATGCCCAACCAACATGCAACAAATTGTTATTTTCTGATGCAATTATTATCTACAATGTGTTAATAGTAAATCTTGTATTGATGTTTTAATAAATGTTTTAAGATGTTGAGTATTTTGTGAAAATAAAAACTTTTTAAACAATTGGACATATTCAATTTATATGACCATTCTATAGTAATCGAATAGTTAAAATTACTAGTAAAAGCAACATTCTCTTTTTACTACCAAAATTTTTAATGTTGCTAAGACTGTAACAAACTGGTAAGAAATTTTTTAAATACTACTTTTGTTTTTGATATCATTTTTGTATTGTGAAGAGGTTGGCAACTAGCAAGATCTTGGTAAGGGCACTGCCATAGCAGCACAAAGCAAAAGAATAGTCCAGTGACAGAGATCAGGTATATAGGGTGAGATCTACAGTAAATTAGCAGAGACAGAATGTAACTAGGCATGCCAGTACTGAAAGACAGGGGCTATTAGAACATGCTAAACCACATCAGTTAAGGTATCCCAGAAATGGAATGGAGGGGGCATTCATGCATAAGGAAGAAAGAACTAGGAAACTAAAGTTTGCTGTTGTCTCTGCAACTATTAGCCACCAGAGAGAGCTCTAGATTGGTGTCAAAGAAGTTTTAAAACTAGCCCCAGATTTAATTTTGGGTTTTGGCCGAAAGAAACCCTGGAGGGGATTTAACATTATCTCATGCAAAGAGATTGTAGATGAGAGTTGAAGTGAAGATTCACTGGAAAAAGGAAGAGCCCAGGGTCATGTGAGAAAGAGACAGAAAATGTCTGTAAAATGTGGAAAAGGTAACTCATTATGATTCTTAGCAGACTGGTAAGGTGGCATATCACTCCATAGTAGACAACACCTCACGATTTATTTACACTATGTGTTCTCCTTTATTTACAGCTAAATACACTGCTTTTGTCATTTTAAACTCACTTGAATTATTCTGGTATTGTGTACTGATGCCATTAGGAAGCCTATTTCTATCTTTATATATAATACGCTACCGTGGCTGTCCGTTTGTCTGTCCAGGATTTTAAATCACCTGTAGCTCATAAACCGTTTGACCTATTGACCTGAAATTTGGTACACATATACTACGTGTCGTCTACTATCCACTTTCAGGGTGATGATTGACCTCCAAGTTTATTCTACTTTTTATTTTTATGTTATTTTATTGTAGAATCAACTCTCAGCAGCGGCCAGCAGGGCGGCGCATGGGTTTGGGCACCGTTCTCATCTGTACCACCTTCGCCGTCACTTCCCCTACCTCCTCATATTTTAAATAATTCTTGAGGCAGATTGAAGATTTAAGTGCCAGTTTAAGTGAAAAATTAAAGAAAACATACTAAGTAATTGCAACACAAACCATGACTTAATCATTTTTTAACGCAAAAAAGATGCCGACTGAAGAAAAGAAGAAGGCCGCTAGGGTGAAGAAAAGAACAGCTGCTCAGGAAGCAGCAAGCACATCAGCCTCAGAGCCAACAAATCCTAATGTACAGAGAAAGAGTATGCAAACTATGAATGCTCAAGTTAAGTGTATTCACTGCAGGTTATCGTGCAGAGTGCCGTTACTGATTTCAGTACATTATAAAAAATATGTCTTTGTATTTTAATGATACACAATACACACAGAAAAATAAATAACAAAAACAATATATAAAAATGTATATGAATATATAAAATTAAAATATAAAAAAAAAACACAGAGTTTAGTATCTACAGGCTAAAAAATGAACAATCTACTCTTTTCTGATATACAAGTCTCTCCAAGTACTCATGCTTCATGTGGTCTTCAAAGCCTGGCACAGTCACTCTATTTGCAAAAGTTATATGTTCCTCCATAAAGTGTTTTTGTTTCTGTGGCTGTCTTCTTAGGCCTTTTACAGGTAATATTTTATTGTTTTAAGAAGATCAATGGCTCTCTTGAGGTTCTCGGAATGTAAGGACGACACACACATTTTAACTCAAAAATGTTAGCAGATTTGAGAAGCTCATCTTTAACCAAAGTATCACCACACGTTTTTCAAATGGCTAACAATGCACACACTGGAGTTAATCTGGTTTAGATGTTTATTGCAGGTTTTAGTTTTGTTCTTTCTTTCAGATATGATTGTACTTAATCTGAAAGAGGAACACACAACATGGAAAAACAACAGAATTTATGCTTTATTAGTAATTTTATATGAACTATTAAAACTTTTTTTTAACAAATTATTTAATATGGGATGGCATGTTTAGAGTCCTTTTAGCCCAATTTATGAAAACCTTTTGATGACTAGTTCATTTAGATTTAGGCCTTGAAAACAATAATATAATTTCAACCAAGAAAAATTCCCTTCGTTCACCTCAGTAATGGGGATGGGAAGAAATGTGTACAAAAGGCCACCTACTAGGAAGCAAGCTATTTATTGCACTGACTTCATTCATTACAAAAAGAGATGAAGGGTCTGTTCCCTTAGTTGTGGAGTACTCAAATTAACAAACTTTACATATGAAAAGTGCTGTAGGCCTTAAAGCATCATACAAATCATATTAGTGATTACAAGTACAATTTTCATCCTGATGAAATGCAAATCACTGTCAATAAAACTCTCCCAGCTAAGAGTTACACTTTACGGTAGTAAGCTATACTTCATTTACAATGGAATTTGGGGAGGAGGCGGAGAAATGGGGTGCTAATTTATGACATTCATAAATCATTTTAACAGGTTCTTTGTTAATCTGTAAGAGTCCCAAACCCATCTGACAATCTGATTTGGGCAGAAGTACAAAATTTGTTACAGCCTTCGAACAATTATTCTTGTCAGTTTTTCAGACACTCTTTATTCACGAATAAGACAGACAGCTAGATAACTTTACTGAAAGAATTTGGTTTTACCTTCACTAAATTTGTATATCTTGTCTTAAAGGCTTTATAAACATTATAGTCTTTATCTAATTTTCTTAATGCATAAGAGTTATTATATTGCTTGGAGATTTTTTTCCCCTTGCTCATTCTACATACACAGTACACAGTATTATTCGCTACAACAAAACAACTTTCCAATCTACTCCATACTCACAGTATGTAACTAGTACCAGTGCCTGAAGTGGAGACACAAGTGCCCTTACGCTGTGATTAAGATTAAATTCTTGATAGTGCAGAGAACTTTCAAGTGACAATACATAACCCCCCTTGCAGGTTCGAGCGCAGACATATACTGTACTTACATTAGATTCTTTTGAGAGGACACTTGTTTGCGTTATGCATGCAGGTAGGCTAACCAACACTGCTGGTATGCACCAAACGCTGCCAGTACACAACTATGAAAAACAGAGAAGTGCCAGTACTTTGTCTAAGCACATACCGACCCACTTAAAGCCCTGACAAGAATAAAGCATTAGAACTTGTACTACCATACATACAGTGGAAGAAAAATGAGACATCTGAATCCCAAAGTTAGTTAGTATTGAGAACTAAAACCACAACACTGTTATTTTTAAATCATCTGTTTTTGCACAGAACACTTCTGGTGCACCAAATAGCTATTACTGGATGCTTTTTATGTGGAAGATGTACGGACTTCATTTGTATTAAGAACGTAAGAAATCTGACAAACAAGAGGAGACCATTCAGTCCATCAAGTTTGTTTGTTCAGCTAATAGCTAAGCTGTTCCAATATCTCATCCACATATTTCTTGAAGGTCATCAAGGTTTCTGCTTCATCTACATGGCTCAATACGAGTAGTTAGTTACACTTCTATTGCATTTTATTGAATGATTTTTCATACTATATCATCAAGATGTTGGTTGAACTACTTCTTCAAATCACTGGATTTAAAATGCTTTTAAAATGTTGTACTATTCTGCATTTAACAAAACACTAAACTGCAGCAGACATCTCTGCTAATAAGTTAATGGTAAGATAATTGACAGCACCTGGTTGGTGCTGCTGCTTCACAGCTCTTGGATGTTGGGCTTCACTCTGGCCTGGCCAATGCTGGTGTTTGATTTGCTAATTCTCCCTTTGTCCATAAGGGTTTTTCTCCAATATCCAAAAGATATGTGTGCAACTGTTATTTTTTTAAAAAAAAAAATGGGTTTCACCTAATGAAAATACAAACAAAATTCAAATTTAATATCTGGCCTTCACAGACTGCACAATTTGTATAAAAATAAACAATACATGAACATGTCTTAAAATGGAAGGCACTGTTTAAAGCTCCAAATTAAATTATTCTGCTTCAATTGTTTTTTCCATACAGACTTGTTTACACTTTTAGGAATAATTACATTCTCATTAAATATATGGTACAAAGTATAAAGTAAAATTGAACATTAAAAAGTATTTTGTTCAAACTAGTTTTTATATTTTTATAAGTGATGCTTTTCATTTTAACTAATGATATACATTATACAATATGCAGAATAAATTTATTACAAAATTAAAACTAAAAAGAAAAAACACATACGCTATACACATGATGCACATTACATGCATAGCACAAATGTTGCCTTCATATAGCATTTAATGACAATAAATGATTTATTATTTACTTTGAAATCCGGTTTTATTTGGCTCAACTTTTATCTCAAGGAAGTGAGAGCATGCTTTTGACCTAATTCATCCATCTATTGAACTAAGTGCTCTGTGAAACCTTTTGATTATGTACCATGCCAAAGACCTCAAGCAACAGCATTAGGCTGTTCGGTTGGAGTCTGTAAAGAAACTGTTCAAAGAGAATTACTTAATCATTATGCACTGTGACACTTAACACATTTCATCTTGTGAATTCAGGAAAAAAATGCAATACGAAAACCAAATTTTCACCTATGGGAAGGAAGAGTGTAAAGTACAGCATCCTAAAATCCATTAAAAATGAAGCCAAATTATGAAGGAGGGGTTGCAACATAAAAGGAATGGAAACCTGTAAAGTAATAAAACATTTACCCCTCAAGGTCTTTCCTTTATTCAGACACACTTCATTGTTAAGACCACAATCTGTTGATTAATCATGTTCCCAGTGAAGTGCTTCTCCCAGTTTAGTACATGTTGTTCTTTAATAGCATCTGATCACCTGATATCTCTTTGTTCCCACCCAGCCCAATGATTTCCTCAGAACACTGTTGGCCCATCTGCAGAAAACTTCAAAAAGGTACCCAGGGCTAGAAAACATCAAATGCAGCAGGGGCTCAGCAGTAATTATTATGCAGCCCTACAGAAATAAACTTTGCAGTTGTTGTCACTTTACAACATCACAAAGCCCCTTACAGTTATGTTTATTTCTCTTCACTATTTCACTGCTTGCTGACTTAGTATATCACAATATCAAGCAACCATGCTGAGAATCTGGCCTGGGAGGATCTTTTGAAAAAGACTGCAAGTTAGCTTTACTCATATGTATAAACCAAAGAATCCCTGCAAAGAGTTATTTACATGTCAGTCCAAGAAAAGATATAGCCTTTGTAACAAAGTATTACTATAAAGAGAGCCATCTGTGGAAAAAAATGCACAAATTGAATATTGCCCACAAATAGAGATGCAGAGTACCAGAAACAATATACGCTGCAAAATGGTGGATGGCACACCACCAGACTTCGAGGGGCAAAACTTATGCTTTCAATTCATAGACAGATCAGGGAAGCTACTCCATCACTTAAATGGCAGGCTCATTAGGTAGCCATTTAGCTCTTCTATCACAGTAGCCTACATTTTCCAATGTATTTCCTTTAATGTTGAGGCCTCCTGGCAAATGCCTGGCAACAATTACTGCTTTGAAGAAATTAAGTCCGGAATTTGGAAAGTGAAATGTATGAGAGGCCATTAAAAGACAATCCATACAGGTCAGCTTTATACTTTCTTTTAATTGTTTAGAATATAAATAGTGGGAGGTATTCCCTGAGCCAGCACTTTGAAATTCTTCTAAAAGGTCAGAGGCTGAGCGGATCTCCTATCAAGTACATTGTTTTTCATGGCCAAAATCCTAGTCAAATATAAATATTTTCCTTGATAAAAAATGTTTGGTTCCAAACTTACTAAGCTGTACAAATCCACACACTAAAAAGTGAAAACTGACATACCTGCACTATCAGGCCCCAAATCTCCTGCTGCAATCTGTTATTATGTTATTGGCAGTAAATATCTATGAAGCTTTAGTACCTCTAAATGATAACAATCTTTCTTCATAAATACTTTCAAAAGTAATGAAGATGGTGTATATATTACTTCTCCTGTCCTATAAACCCAGAGACCTGGGCCTGTATTTATCAAGCTTCTCAGAATTAATCCTAGGAATTACACTAGAAGTGTGATTAGGGTAAGAATTTGTCCTACACTAGAGTAGAACATGAGAAATGGTTATGAAGCATTCTACACTTAATCATAGGCAAGAATAGAATGCCATGTCTAAGAAAGAATGGTGTCATTAATTTACGGCACCCTGAGGCATGACTTGGCGCTCATAATGACATTTTGTAGTTTTCCAATACTAACTATAAAACTTCACCACAACAACAATAATAATAATAATATTGATGGTGAGAGTTAAGCCCAGTAATGGTCATGTTTGTTTTACAATGAATGATCCATTGCTATACTTCCAGAAGAATCACCTCCCCACTGATATGGCCACAGGAAATGTATTGTAAAGTAACAGTTATACTGAAACTACTGACAGCTATTCCAGCACTGCTCCCGATCATTTTCCACAGTCACATAACACGTTGTGCTTCTGCCCATGATCCCCACTTACATTCTGCAAGGTTCTATTTATCCAATGCACTGGGACTCCCTGCCTGCCTTCTTGAATCTTCCCAGCATGTAAAATGTAAAGCAACCATTCCAGTGGTTTGTAGAATGCAGAGCTTAATGTACCTGTGTGACATTTCGCTGTAAACCACCCATCTGGCCCCGCTTATCTTTGGAGTAATATGCCAGTTACTACAATACAGTTCACACCCATGACAAACTGTGTGTTGATACTGTGATATCACTTGCAATTTCACATATGGATAGTCATCCACTATGAATGGATGAATTCAGAATGCCATCTTCTCGCAGCTCCCAGAGAGTCAGACCAGTTTACAGACTCTCCTAAATCCTGGTCAAATTAGGAGGAGTTTCCTAGATTAGAAAAACTGATAACATGCTAAACTCCTACTCCTAAGATTAGGACCGAATTTGGGTCACTATGATTTTTGAACCAGTTAGGGCCGTTTCCTATTCTGAGAAGCTTGATAAGTACAGGCACTGAACTTGTTTTATGGCCTGGCCACTATCTGTGGCATTTGCACCTTTTTTTGTGTCCTCATTGATTTGCCCAGGTCCTCGAATTCCCACTGAAATCTACAAATTTTGTGCATATTACAGTAGGTTAAATAGCAACACTAGAGAGGACCCATATGAGAGCATGCAATACTGTGACTTGTGAGTCAGAATAGGTGGGTGGTTTAAAAAAAAAAGTTTCATAGTTTTCCATTAGTAAAGTCAACTCTGCACGGCTGCATAATAAAAATATATTCTAAGGAAAATACATAAGTGTATAAATAATTGCCTGCAACAAAACAGAGCACCATTTTGACATAAGTGTAAAGTAAAAATTACAAAATATTTTCTTCAATTCAGAAACATCTCAAGGCATGTGGAAAGATATACAAGTAAATGTAGTAACAACAGATCCTTAATTATTGCAACAGGTATTATGAAGCGCCCCATGGCAGGCAAGTGTGTTTATCTTAGCACTTTAAAACAGTCTGCTCTGAAAAGCATTTCAGAGAATTTAACACAATTCTGTTATAGGACTCATGGTGACCCCTATATGCCCAAGATGCTGATAAAAAGAAGGGAAAAGCATAATTGGAACAAATAGTTATAAACACACAAAGCAGTCAATAGTGAGAAGAGCTCCATTCAAAAATGGATAAAGCTGGTGGCAAGTGAAAAGTTTATTTTATTTTTCAATTGTAGGCATCCTACATTTCACGGAATTAAATAAAAAAACATAGACAATGTCAATATCTTTGAATGGGTCATTGTGGTCATTACACAGAGTTCTTTGGCAAGAGCCTTTTACTAGAATATGAATCTCTATTATCCTTTGGCACCTCTTACACAATCTACAACCATGATTATTTGTTATTAACTTTTCCCTCAGGGCTTCTATCTATCCTCTGCTTCCTCTTGGCTCTTCTCCCAGGATACAGCATGTCTGAATGGTTTCCAAGATTAATTAATATAACCCTTTCAGAAATTAAAGTGGTGACTGTCACAAAGCATTCTTGATAGCCCATTGTGAAATTCAATTTATCTGTTTCATTTCACAATATTAACACTGAGCTTACACTATAGGGACTGCTTATTCTACACTACACTGGCACATAGAGGAGAGGAGTGGGAACCGTGCATCATTTTATCACTGTATTACAATGCTATAAGCCTTATGAAACAGTTTAAAGCAATGCATCTATATATTAGTAGTTTTAAAATATTATGGAGTTCTGAATTTCCTCTGTAAATATATGCATGTTAGGTTACTGGTCAAATCTAAATTGGCTTTACATTAGTGAGCTAGCTTGGCTAACCTTCATTTTGGACACATGATCCAAACCATAAACAGAAAACACAATTAAGAGTGTTCAATAACTCCACTGTGCTCTAGGACTTAAAAATCTAGACTGGAAAGCTCAAAGTGCAAGTTGACAGCTGTAGGTGATACCACTATAAAGAAATTATACTGTACATAAAATGTGTGTAGTGTTGCACTAAAAAAATATAATGCTGAATGCTAAAGTAAATGTATTTCTATAACAAAATAAAGTGAAATGAGCACATTGAAAGTCCTGTCACTGGCTGTGTTAAGGTTGCACATTCTGCTTGTTTATACACCCTGCTTTCCTCACCTGTTCTAAAGATGTTTTGGGTTAGGATGATTGGAGACTCTAAATTGCCTAGGTGTGGCTATATGGGATAAAGTTCCCTGCATCTGACTGGCATTCTCTGCAAGGCTGACAGCTTATGAGACCCCCAATGCCCGACCCCAAAAAAACCCACTCCCATCATGTTTCTGTATTGGAATGATATGGTTTAAAATATGAATTAATACATTCAGTACTGGGTTTCATCAACAAAATGTATGAAGCAGGCTGACATGATGGTTTGAATTTTTCTAAAGGAAGAAAGCTGAGCTATACAATGTCTGTTTTCTATGGTAACATTGACAAAGTGTGTGGATTTGGTCACAATGAATGCACGTAATTTCAAAAGTCTCACATCACACCATAAGGTATGGTTTCAGGTGAGCCACAAAATGACAGCATTTTATTATAAAGCAATAGAATTTCGCCAAGCACCATTATATTTATTCAAACATTCATTAATATATTATATTGATGAAGAGCTTGTCGGCTGGATGCAAACACAAAAAAACTTCATAATCTTAATAAATAAATTAGTTAAGCTACATTGGAATCACTGTACTAGAAAGAAATAAAGCTATGAGTTGGGTACACAGTCCTACTATTTATTGTATACAGTTAAGTTCAAAATATGAAATATTCAAGTCAATTCATAGTGTGGTATTAAGATATTAAAGAATACAACTTTTACAGGAAAAGGAAAAAGGGTGGATTACCATTTTTTTCTGCAATTAAAGCACAATACTTAAGTATTCAAACTTTACTAGACATTAGAGTGTTTATTCTGCACCTTCTGAGAGGCATCTTCACTTCACAATATATTATGAACACAACTTCCCAAGTGAATTCTCAATTTACAATAACATACTGTATAATGGCATCATTAATCATATCGTTATACCTGTATATAGTCAGTTATCTGAACTGGCAACATCTGCTTAAACCATCAGAGCTTCATAAAGTTATGTGCCATGATTTTGTGTTTTGATAAATAGTTCTTTTTATATATTCTTCCAACATGATCTGCTTTAAAGCATCTGTAATTACATCTCAATTTGAAATGCATCCATTCAACAATTGTCTTAAGAGATTTGATACCTTAATGCACAATGGCAGTGATTTCAAGCAAAATATTTAAACTAATCCTCAGAAATTTTACATGGTATGGCATATCTACATTTGTTGGTAATTTGGTCACACTAAATGATCAAGATTTCATTAATAGAAGAGACCAGTTGTGTTTGAGGTATACTTCTGGAAACTGCCCGACTAGGAAAAGAAACAATATCTTGTATACACATATATATTATATATATGTAATAAATGATGGCATATGACAAAAGATACGTTGGCTACAAAAAAAAAGTTACCTTTCAAAATATTTACAGAAGTGTATTGTTAATTTGTTAACACACAGTGTTTTCACTACACACTAGCAATTTCACATACCCTGCAATTTTTGATATGTTGGTTAAACACCATGCATACATCCCTGGGTGCTAAACAGCACTATATTTTATACAGAAATCATAGTTATTCTGACTCCCCCTACAGAAATAAGCTGGGCTTCTGTATAACATTGTCATTTTTTGAGATTTGCCCTATCACTCCCAAAATCTTGGTCCTTATAATATCACCAAAATTTAAATGTCAAATTCTATAAAGTTAATGTACAGCATCTAAAAATTGGGAGAAAATTACCCAAGTGAAAACTGAAAGACTCTTATCTGACTACATAAAACGTTTACAAGCTGTGATACTTGATGAAGTGGGAATTACTACACATATACATACACATATAAACATCGAATTGGGGGGAGGTGTGTTTTGGGGTATAGGGTCCTCTTTTGAAGTTTCGTACATGCTGTTCTAAATATATTGTGAAGATGTAAGTTTTGTGTTATTAGATGGACAGCCTGTTAAAATGTTTTCATTCTTCAGTTATTTATTGGAACGCATAACCTAAAATCGGGACAATCCCTGTCACCTGGATGTCTGGCCACCCTAATAAACTGACAGCCAATGAATGCTCATAAGGAAATGCATAATAGAAAAATCATATCAAGCAGCACCAAAGAATAAGGAACATGAGTGTTTTGAACCTTGCAAACAGAACAGGGGCTTGTCTTTCTGCTGTCTCGTGTTTTACATATAAAAACAGAATGGAAAAAACAAAAAAAAGGGCTGAGACTGCAGCTGAATATACTGTACCATGGCTATTAACCATTCATATAGTGCCAGCTAAGCCAGGCAGCATAAAGGGCTTTAGACCTCACAAACATCTTATCTCTCTGATGTCTTGCATTATATGAACCAAGACAAAATGTAAAAAATTAAAAACGGGGCAAGATGGCTGCTGAACTTAATGTAGCTGTTAACCCTTTGTACAGCACTGGCTTCATCAGGTAGCATGCTATTGGTTGTCAGAAAAAGGGTCGAACACAACTGTGCTGGACAGTTGGCACACAACAGCTAAATGTGACTTGGTCATTGATTTTCAGTTATTTACAGTGACATGGTCAAGCCGACTGTGGTTAGTTAATCTAACATACCCCACAACTACAAGTTGCGTAATGTGATATCAGCTTTACCCTCTAACAAACTCTGATAACATTCTGTCTACTATGTGGTTGTATGTCTTTTTTATCCGACCTCCAGGAATTTTTCTGAAAATAAGGTTCCACTAGCTTACTAATCTGTAGGAATGAACCCACAACTGGACTTCCTGTAAATTTCCTCAATCCTCCCCTTGAATTTCTTGCCAGTGCATATTTAAAATTGTCTTGATTTGGAGATTCACCTCCGGTTTATTCTTCATATGTCTAGGCCTTTTAACATTTCTGAGTGATCTACTGTTATACAGTATCCATGCTAGAGTACTCTGTGCTTCTAAACATTAAAACCCATTTCTTGGGGATTGTGTTCTACACCCAGGGAAAAATTACTGTGTGAAACTGTACAATGAGGAAAAAAAATAATTATAAAAATAAAAAACTCACATTTCTTCCCATAGCTTTCCAACACATTTTATTTTCCCAAAGAAATATGTTTTGGAATATGCTGCACATTTATCTAAAATCATATAGTTCATATAGTTTTGTTAAAATAAATAAAAAAGGAAATACATTTTTAATCTTTTCTTAATACAAGTATCACTTCAAAGTGGACAGGCAAATATTTTCTGCACTTCAGAATTCTGAGGTTACAACATTATGAACTCCTGTTTCAATAGCAATACTTGGTGATGCATACTTTTATCATAAATCACTAATTAGCAAGCACATAAGATCAAAATATACAGAATATAAATTAATTAAAAGATATAGATCAACAAATACAAAGTCCCACAATACTGTACATACAAACACAGTTTGAAAGGAGAAATCATATTTTTGCAGGCTCTTTGGAAATCTGATTCTAATCAGTTCTACTCTCTGCCCCTTTTAAATGCCTATGTATATGATTTAGAGGGTGACATGAATACAGTGTGAAAGATGATGCAAGTTAAATTTTAAAATTATGATTTGAAAGGGATCATATTTTCACAAGTGACACAAATGTGAGATAGCTGGTGCCCAGTTACACTTTTGTAGTATTTTCTTGAAATGCGTATACACTTAATTGTAGAATCGGGGGAAGATAACGTGAAAGATGAAGCAGAAATATTTAGAAACTTCAAAGAAAATTGAAAAACAAGTTTTGAGTATGGTCAAGCAGTTGTATAAATTATTTTGACAGCATTAGAAAATTCTAATACTCTATGTAACAGTAATAAAACTGCACAAACCATGGAGTTGTTTTATACTTACTGTAAAATATTTAGTTTGGCTATGCTTTTTTTCATGGAGCTCATCAAGCATAACTATAAAGTGGTTCAAAAAATAACTAAAAGCAACCAGCTACATTTCCCGTTCCATGATGAGTACCATTGATAAAATGATTGCAATTTTTCAATTTGTAAAATCACTGCCACTTTAAGGAATGATGGAAATACCTTTTAAAGTTGTGCAAATTTGTAAAATACTGAGAAAGTGGATAAATCAGAGTAATGGCAAAACAGAAACATTTCTTATTGCCAAAATGCACTTACAAAGCTCATTATAAAGATAAACATACCATTTGGAATTTCAGAATTTCAACTAAATTGGATCAGAAAATGGTTGAAATATGCTCAGTTCATGTTGATGAGGAATAGTTTAAAGGCACACTTTGGCTTCCTCATGTAGATAAGAGCCAAGCACAGTAGTCATAAACAGTAAAATAGTTTCTACACTACTGGCATTGTGAGCATGCCTTCAGACAGGAAAACAAAGACTAGATGACTCTGGAATGACTGAACAGTGTACTTGTGCAGAGTGAACACGCATTTCAGAGTTTCACAAGGCTCCAAATTATGTAGTTCTTCAATGCAACAATAATATTTATAGACATATACTGTAACAGAATGCCTCTGAATGCATTAGTAACCTGTGGGCATATGTATTTTGATCCTTTTCTGAGAACAAATGTCATGGATTAAGTGATTGTTAACATTACATGTTTTAACTGAAAGCTCATGATAAGCACAGATATTCTCTAAATGAGAGATAAGCAAACACTACTTCTTCACCCATAACATCTTGATTTCCTCATCTAGGGCAATAGGTATCCACTACGAAAGAACAATTCAATAAAACTATATTTAGGGGTGTAAAAAAAGAAAAAAAAAAAAAAAAAGAAAAAAAAAATAATAGAAAAACTAAATACCCCAAAATCTCAAAAACGTGTTGATAAATTTGACTGAAATTTGGTGATGTAATTGAAAAAGGAATATTAACCAATACTTCTTTTTTTGATCTGTTCCTATGTGTTATTAATAATGCTCTAGTGAGTGGAACAGTCTAATGCATCATGTCCCCTGTTTCTCCACAATGCTGACAGCGATCTCACAGTGAAATTGGACATGCATCATGTCAGCATTGTGGAGAAATGGGGGACATGATGCATGCCCAATTTCACTGTGAGATCGCTGTCAGTATTGTGGAGAAACAGGGGACATGATGCATTAGAATGTTCCACTCACTAGAGCATTAAGTATGCCCAATTTCACTGTGAGATCGCTGTCAGCATTGTGGAGAAACAGGGGACATGATGCATTAGGATGTTCCACTCACTAGAGCATTATTAATAACACAAATGAACAGATCAAAAAAAGAAGTATTGGTTAATATTCCTTTTTCTAGGACATCACCAAATTTCAGTCAAATCTATCAACGCATTTTTGAGATTTTGGGGTATTTATTTTTTCTATTGTGTTTTTTTTTTGTTTTTTTTTTTTTACACCCCTAAATATAGTTTTATATATTTAATTTAAAATGAGTAAAGTTCGGTGAAGCTTGAAGAACACAAGTTTATCAACTACTTGCTAGGCACTATGGCTGTGAGCGTAGTCAATTGTATGCTATTGATCCAGTAAGAAAGGTATTTAAAATTTATAACCCCCCTTCCCATCCCCTTCATCTTATCTGCACCCTTGAGCAAATGCTGAACTAGGGCCTACAATTCCCATCAGCCACTGTGCTGCTCCAGACAATTTAGTCAGCTTTTTTTTTCCCTCAGCCACTTTGGGATAAACATTTCATTGTCTCCCTGGATTACAATGTTCATGTTAAAATTTAAAAAAAAAAAACCAAAAAAAAAAATAAATAAATTCAGAACAAATTACCTGATGGTGCCAAGCCACGACTGAACAGAATGAGGCATGATTTTTCAGATTTTTTTGTTTTGGCTATTTTCATAATGTGATAAGAAGAGAATAGAATGGTTCTTTTGAGTGAGTAAAACTAATTAGCAACTTTTTTTTTTCTTGGAAGACATTTATTCAAAACCACTGAATTTTGAGGCAGTACTAATATTGAGGCTTATATGGAGACTTTAAAAAGTGAATCAACTTTAAATTATCTTTGTAACATTACCAAACACCAAAATTGGTGATGTTCTTTACAGAGAGTATTGCTGCAATCTTTTTCACACCAACACCACCGAGGTCTGTATGTAGTATGTTCAACAGTAAGATGCTCAAATGAGCTAATAATATTAGCACCAGGTAAAAAAATACACATTTTGGATATAGAAAAGTAACTTACATAGTAATTCTGATACATCTAATTAACCGGTGACACTTGACTTTGAAAATTTCCCAGGTGAAGTTGGGTTAGACAGCTAGAAGTATATACAGTATAAAAGTGGCAGACTTGGATATATGTTCAAACGTCCTGGATTGAGTTAATTCAGATAGGCCAAAAATAAGCCCATACAACTCCTAAATAATTAAGTACATTCCATTCCAAAAGTAAAGAAAACAAGTATGGCTTGTGTATTTTAATATGAGCTCTGAATACAGATGTAGAGAAAGATAAAAGCAAAAACAAGTTAGGCTATTGTCATTTTCCAAGGTGAAGGTTAATTAAAACTGTGCAAAAAATACATCCACACCCCCCCCCCCACACACACACACCCACCAACGAGGTAGTACAGCTACCTCTGTCAAGCCTAGTTTAAACACTGCCCCAAGAAGGAAAAAAAAAAAAAAAAAAAAAAGATAGAATTGTATCTTTACAGGTATCATTTATCCAAAATAAAATCACCTTGTCAAAACCAAGCAGCGCTAGAAAATGAGAAATGTTGCCTTACTTTATAATGTTTACAATGTTTCAAAGATTCACACATCAGCACAAACATTATGCAAAAGTTTGATTTTGTGTGCCCGTTAAAGAAGATGTTCTAGTGTGAAACAAAAAATAATGATAGGAGAAATATCAAAAGTTAGTATTCTGATCGAAGCTATCCTCTTTAATAAAACCCCTGTGTGCTTCCAGGTGTCCGTGTGTGTGACACTGTGTGACTTCTGGTGAAGTGCGCATGCGCGGGCCACGCCGCACATCGCACCGTGCCCCGCCCATGCGCTCTGCACCGTGGACGCACACATACTGGAAGCTGGGCGCACAGTGAAAGGCCTAGCCGCTGCCGCGCACTATAAGCAAATAAAGCGCACACACTGGAAGCTGGGCACACAGTGAATGGCCTTGCCACGGCCGCGCATGATAAGAAATAAAGGACACCATTGCTAGGGAGAGTGCTGATTGGGTAGTCGCGGCCGCGCACATAAAATCCGTTGCTGGGGAGACGCCACACATAATATAATCAGCTGCACGCCCCCACAGATTAAAATACTTGCTGGGGAACTGCACAATACTTGCTAGGGAGACACCACAGGCACGATTATAAGAAGCACGCCACATATTACATCAGTTGCTGGGGGCACTCTGCTGATTGCCCACTGTTGTGTCAGAAAATTAAAGTCATATTACGGTCATCAAAGCCAGTATTACTGTCAGAGAAAATTAAAGGCATTTTACGGAAATACAAACCAGTCTTACTGCGAGAGAAAATTAAAGACACACAATACAGTGATGCATATTACAGCCACATACAAGCCAGTATTACTGTAGGAGAAAACATTACGGATGTATCTATTAACAACATACCACCCAAAAAAAAGCACACGTCAAGTAGGACAAAAGACACAGACATTCAAATCCTATATAAGCAACATCTCCTGGAAGAACGGTCAGCTCAACAAGTAAACATCAACAAAAGAAAGGCTGAAAGACAAAGAAAAATACAAGCAAATAAATCGATTGAAGAAAAAGAAAATGACCATCAGAAAAACGCTAAAAGAGAAAGACTCATAAGAGCAAATCTTAGAAAAAGTTGGCATTTACTTGCCTGAACCAGTATTCAGCCACGGTCAGATATATGTTGCATTATCAAGAGTTAGAAGTTTTCCAGATGTTGTTGACAAGGTTGTAGAGATTTCTGAACAAGGCAAACTGTTGCCAAACTCAGACAGAATATTTACAAGAAATGTTGTCTATAATGAAATTGTATAGAAAAATTTCATGAGGTAAAAAATTTGAAAATTTTACCTAAATATCTTCTTCAGATATTGTCTTACAGATTGTTACAAAGTTTTACACTAAGGCAATATTAATTATACTTACTGTATTGTCATATAAGTTTCTATTTTATTTTTATTATTATTTTACTTTAGGCTTCTTGCAAAAATATTTTTGACAAAAAAAAAATTAAGACAAGAAACAGAATGAGGTCAAGGTCCCTTGCCATTTAATATAGACTGTTCCTACTAATGTTTATGCACTACTGTTCTAGCGCCCGTTATTGTAACGGGTTTAATGTCTAGTACATGAATAATACTATAATACTTTTGAAACTCATTCTTTTTAAAGGAAGGGTTGGAATAGAAGCAGTATTGTCAAGTATGCAGAGTACAGTAAAATTCTTACTTGTATGTTCATCCAACATGCTGCACATCGCCACTCTCCTGCACCATGATAACTAAGAATGTATTAGCAGCATTAGATGTAGAGCAGGATCAGCTCTATGTAAGCACAGTATAAAAACACCTATGTAGGCAAGAGTTTATTAACCCAGTTAGGAGTAAATTCATTATTTAATATGTGTTAAGCCAGATCAGATGATGTAGAAGCAGCAGGTCAGTGATAAAGTAACTATTCAGCACTCTAAGCTGTACTGTGAAAATGTGTTTAATCAGAATACAAACAGGAAATTGATGGCAGCACAAGGTGCAGAATTATTTTTGACATCGCTTTGGTATTATTAGATAATTAATGTTCACATTAAACAGTAATATCTATCCGGTAATGAAGGATATCTCACTTTCATTCTGCCAGCTTATGTTACAGTGTATTCTAATCACTTATTACAGTCAAGGCTGTTTTACTAAAATGTTCGATAAAACTTAACACATAACTAATTTGGTACCTCAGTTGAAAAAAATGTGTGCCACAGCCAAGGATGAGGTGCTAATATGAAAGGAGCTTTTGATACTCTTTCAATCTGAGCATTCTTCCATAGTATTTCATCTTTAAAAACTATTAAAATGTCTACTACTAGATATGTGCAACTCATTGTCCTTATGTTGTTTTCTACATTTTTACACACACACACACACACATATATAATAATCTGATTATTTGCTTCACACACCTCCTTGCCATCAGCGCAAAAGCAGCATAAACAAGATGATGATCCAGTGCTTCAGACTTTGAACAGGTCTAAAGAGAAGGTTTCTAAAGAAGAATTGAATCATTCAAGAAAATAAACAGTAGTATACTTTCATCAGATAAGATGCAGAGTTTCTCACCAGTTCAATGATATTCACTAGAATAACATTATGACTTGGGTTTTACAAAAACCCAGTGTTGTGTCTCTCTGACTATGTCTCCAAAAATTAAGAAGATATTATCTCATAAGACTGTCTAAAACTTACAGGTGATAGATAACATTTCATTTTCAAGTTTTCCAGACCTACACTGGCCTATTTCTGACCACATGAAAGAAGCAGACACAACGCAGGAACTTTGCTAGACAAAGACATTACATTATTGTAGACAGTGCCTTAATGTGCTGGAAATTACAAAGCCAGGTGCACTACTTGCGCTCCGTTACAATGCAAAAAGAGCTAAACATCATACTCTATAAGAGAGAAATAGTAAGTGCAGTAACTAGAGCATATGTCACACACTTAACTCATATAAGAACATATTATAATTTTTAATGGTAAGGCCACAAGTTGTCTAAAAGCAATAACATATATACTACATTCAGTAAATGCTGTTCATATTATATATGCACACACAAAAATGTACTCAAAGTCAAAGTGATCATTCATTTAGCTCTCACATGAAATGTAAATGAAGTGCTGCAGCAAAGGCATTATATCTTGTTCACATAACTTATGTGAATGCACAGTGCCTAAAACAAACACTGGCTCTCCGATCATAACATTGGTGTGCTGTATTTCGTAACATAATGTATTTACAAGTTTATGCGGTGAATTTGTCTGCACAGTACTGACACATTGCAATATTGCAGTGTTCTTATAGCTCTTAATCCTTAAGAGTTGTGGTGATCATATTACAGTAGGTCATCTAGCTGTGCTGATTTTTTTTTTTTTAAGTTAGATCTCATTGCTCAGAATAATAGGAAATCCGGTGATATACTGGAAATTTAAACTCAAAGAAAAGCCATAGCCTAAGTCTGCGTTTTTTATTGCTTGCTTTTCAATTGTTGAGATGTAAACATAGGTCAGAGTGAATTTCTTATCCAAGATATGTTTCCTTGCAATTAGTTTGCTATAAACAACCCAATTCAGTTTCTTTGGTGTGTGTGAAAAGATGCCTATCCATAATTTGTTTAAATTCTGTACTTCTTTAGATTTTACCTACTTTGACAATCATTAGAATAAAAGATTATTATGAAATTTGGCAGCTATAGCCCAAGTGTCCCTGGCTGCTTTATTCTCCTTCTTTATCTGCTGTGGTACCTATCACTTCCTTTGCTAGGACCACAGGGATGCTCCCAAAAATAACATTATACTTGTTCCCACCCTCTTTGCATGCATCAGTTCTGTGCTCTTATTATCACCCACTCTACAAATCTATCATTGCGTCAGTTGATGCCAGTTTCTCAGTCACCCCGGCTTTGTTGATATCCTATAGACACACTTATCGAAACCTACCACCTTATGCATAAAAGCCCATTGTATCCATTTCATAACAACATTCAAGAGCAACAGGAAAAAGATTCTCAAGCAGGAAGAGTCTACAGTCTTCAAGAAATCTCACCTCAAACAAAACATTTCATGGTGCTCCAAAGTGGATTATGTGCTTTTTAAATTCTTAAGTGATTAATTTAGCTTACCATTTACCACATCTACCTCCATTGCATGTTGATCCTCCCATCTATCAAGGGTATTTAATTTAAACACAGCCAAACTAAATCTAACAAACATAATCAAGGACTCCAGTGTGTCCACTTGCATGTAGCCTTAATGTGATGGATGATACCACAAACATAAGAAAACGAAAATCTATTTAGATACAGTTTTAAGCCTCAGGCAGCGCATAATGTGCTAAAAAAAAAAAAAAAAAAAAAAAAAAGAATGATATTATGAACATTTGTTTGTAAAGCACACTACATGCTTTTAACTTTGTTAAACATTATTCTGAAATTTATTGTTGACATTGTACAGTAGTTATTAGCATTATCTTTGTATAGTTACGAAATTAAAAGTATACATTGGGAAGTCCAAATTAGAGTTTGAATACAGAACAACGCACATGCATCAGATATGAGAAATCCTGGTTAACCTTGAATATTACTCCAAAATAAATGTAAAACTACTATTTAAGTAAAATGGGCCTTTTTCCACTTGGTTTTAGAAAGTGAAATAGAAGTCTTCTAATTGAGAAAGACAAGATATTAGCAGAAGTGCAATGTAGGGTATTACAACACTTTTTTCATGACAGATTGTTGTCTTAACTGGTGTTACTCAAAATAAGGCATCTGTTTTAACTAAATTAAACTATGTTTTGAATAAAATGACTAACTGTACATCTTATTTACAGCTAATTTCCATTCATTATTTAAGATTCTAAGTAAAGGACTCCCTTTCCAATACTTCTTTAGATCATTCAGGCTCATGTTCTTCAAGATAAGTTAATGTTGCCAGGAAATTTTACATACGTATATCTTGACATACACTAGACAGCACTTTACTTTCATGGATACTAATGGAAGATTTGGAAAGCTGAGAAAGTTTACTTTACCAAAGTTTCTAACTTGTACATAGAGTGCTGCATTTAAAGGACAAAGCTCAAAGGATGTAAATATATTGCCAGCAGAGAACCAGGATCGAGAATCAAGTGCTAATGTAGGAAACACCTTAAAGACAAGATGCTATCATCAGTTGCTCATGATCCCAGCCATTTTTAACCTATAGTGTTCATGGAAGTTACAATATTGGTACTCAAGAGCAACTGGCAATAGCATCTTGGCTTTAATGTGTCTCCTACACTCTTAAAAATAAAAGTGGTAGAGTGGTTCTCCATAGCAATGCCATAGGGGAGCCATTTTTGGTTCCAAAAAGACCTATCTACATGAAGGTTCCAGAAAGAACATTTATTTATTTAGATCTGTAACCACCTCCATACAGTAAATAAGCATGAATAGATGGTAACAGATTTCTGAAATACCAATGGAACATGGTTTTAAAAGAACAGTTTATCTTAATTATGTTAGTGTCCTGCTTGGTAGGCCTACCATACTTAAAAGATTATGGGTTTTTCACGACCATAATTCGTTCCAAAACTCTGGTCGTAAACCGACTTGGTCGTGAACCCAAGTAATTTCCCCCATAGGATTGTATGTAAATACAATTAATCCGTTCGAGACAGTACAAACTGTATGTAAATATATTTTTTTAAAGATTTTTAAGCACAAATATAGTTAATTATACCATAGAATGCACAGCGTAATAGTAAACAGAAACGTAAAAACATTGAATAACACTGAGAAAACCTTGAACAACAGAGAAAACTAACACTGCAAGAGTTTGCGTTGTAACGCTACAAACCGCTCGCTAAAAACACTTTTTTTTAAATGAGTTTTAAGCACAGGGGAAAAAATGAACATTTGAAAAATCCTTAATTTAATAAACCACCAAGAAAAGTAACATTGCAACAATGCACGCTACAAACCGATCACTGTAAACAGAAGTGGAGGTTAAAATCCAATAGAAAAAAGTCTTCAGTAAATACAACGAGGTTAAAACAATGCTCGGATCTGTCTCTCCTTATGCCTTATGCAAGCCTTATGCATCCAGCCGTCTCTCTCGCGTGCGTGCGTGTGTCTCTCTCGCACGCGTGTGTGTGTGTGTGTGTGTCTCTCTCTCTCGCATGTGTGTGTGTGTGTCTCTCTCTCTCGCTGCACAGGGAATGCACAGGGAGAGACTGAACACGTGCGGAAATCATAGGCGTGCACAAACCGAAAGGGAAACTTGCTTGTTCGTATACCGAGTCTGTGGTCGGAACAGATGGAAAAGTTTGGCGAACTTTTTGGTCGTAAACTGATTTGTACGTGTTCCGAGGTGTTCGTGAACCAAGGTTCCACTGTATTAGAAAGTTTTTTGAAGCACAAAAAACAAATTTCATATGCAAATAATCTTTTCCAGAATGAAATGGTTCTTTGTCAAGCCTTGGCTCTATGAGGAATGACACAACCTAGTCAAGAACCATTAAAGAACCATTATTTTTAAGAGAGTACACTAGCATCGATATTTTAAGCAAATGTTGCTCCACTGAATTACAGGCAAACTGGCAGCAATTAGTAGGTGCAGGACCAAATAGCAGTGTGTATAGTGAATATTTTGAGCAGGACTTTCTTTCCAAGCAGGTTAACCAAGGTACTTCTTCCTTCCATTATTTTAACACACATACATTTGCAACCCAAAAGTAAAAAAAAAAAAAAAAAAAAAAGGCTTTCAATAAAATGAAACACCAGGTTGTGCTGAATATAAAACATTTTTAAACTTCTTGATAATTTCAAAGCAAGAGTGAAATCTATACTAATAAACGGCAAAGCCCTCACTCACTCACTCACTCACTCACTCACTCATCACTAATTCTCCAACTTCCCGTGTAGGTAGAAGGCTGAAATTTGGCAGGCTTATTCCTTACAGCTTCCTTACAAAAGTTGGGCAGGTTTCATTTCGAAATTCTACGCGTAATGGTCATAACTGGAAGCTGTTTTTCTCCATTTACTGTAATGGAGATGAGCTTGAAACCCGTGGGGGCGGAGATTCGTCTGACATCATCACGCCTCCTACGTAATCACGCAGTACGTAGAAAACCAGGAAGAGGCCCAAAAAGCGCTTTAGAAAACATGCATTATATAATTGAGAAGGCAGCGAAACAATAAGAAGCGAGCGAGTGATATATACAACCATATTCATGAGTTCTGCTACTTTGGAAACAAAGCACAGTGTAAACCTACACTTTAAATTAACTTCATAGACAGGCTGCCGCTGGCGTTTGTAATTTAGTGCCTGCCCATATAAGGCCGTCCGTCAGCGGCAATCCAATAGCAAACTGCCGCGGGTAAATATTCACAGGTGAAGGACTGTGCTTATGCAGAGGAAGATGAGATGGTCAGGGTGGTGTTTGGCACAAACTCAGCGAAACTGCGAGAGAAAGTTTTAAGTACCGGGACTTCGGTAGCATTAGATACAGCCATGGACATAGCACGACATGGCAACAGCACAGCTGGGAACCTTCGATGCATGTACACCGAGCGGCTCACGTGAACTGACGCAGTGCACAGACAAAAAGCAAGAGTTCCGAAGAGCGCTGAACAAAAACCGAATTACACAATTGAAAAGGCAGCAAAAAAATATGAAGCGTCTGATACATACAAGATAAGTATGTAATAAGTGCAGCTACTGCAGAAACAAAGCACACGGTGGAAAAAGTGAATGTCCCGCTAAAGGAAGACAGTGTTAAAAAAAAAAAAAAAAAACCCGTGCATGCAGTGTGTCAGGTCTCAGATAAAGAAGAAGACGAGCTGTTTATTGATGCAGTAAGAAACGTGTATATATATATACCCCGATCTACATACTCGAATAATGAATACTTTATTCGCAATCAATGATTGTTTTGGTAAAGCCATACTCAGTGTATTCATTAGATGAACGGTAAAAAAGTAAGAGCGAGGGGAGGGTGACTTATTGAGGCATGCAGGCAAAACCACAATAGCACGCGGGCTCGATGTACGAAAAAATATTTCTTTTCAAGTTCTATTTAGTCCATATGTGTCAAACTCAAGGGCCACGGGCCACATCCGGACCGGCGTGTAAATATATCCAGCCCGCGAGATCATTTTATATACTGTATTATTGTTATTAATGGCCTGGGTATATGAAGCGCTGGTAACACAATAAACTACAGATCCCATAATGCAGCGCTTCAGCTGCCTTGCCGAACACTTACCGCGTTAATCAAGTCTAGCTTGCAAGTTATTGCGAAGCTAGCCCACACGATGCTGAAGAGAAAAGTTGATTCTGAAAATAGAGCCTTTAAAAACCGATGGGAGGCTGAGTATATGTTTACTGACATTGCCGTTAAACCCGTGTGTCTCATTTGTGGAGCTAATGTGGCTGTAATTACAGAATTTAATCTAAGACGGCACTATGAGACAAAACATCAGGGTAACCTGAAAGACCTGAATGCAATGCAGAAGATACAGAAAGCAGAAGAATTAAATAAGAATCTGACACTTCAGCGGACGTTTTTACCCGTGCACAATCACAAAGTGATTTCAAGTGAAGCTACTTTTATGGGAGACACAAATGCACCAGTTTTGAGTTGATTTATTCAGGAATAATATTCCTGTCTGTTTTTACCATTCCTACCAAAGATATTTCTGTCGACTAAATAAAAATTCCTTCTGTTTAAAATTTAAATAGAACTTGAACAAATACGATGGTTCATAATATCCACGCAGACTTGCACGTAAGAGCGGGAGTTATCCGTTTTAACAAGCAGCGTATTGCACTGATACGAAATAGCTGTGTGTGTATATATGTAGATATGTATGTATATGTATATATATGTTTATATATGTGTGTGTGTATGTGTATATATATGTATTTGTGTATATATATGTGTGTGTATGTATGTATGTATGTATGTATGTATGTATGTATGTATGTGTGTATGTATATGTATGTGTATATATGTAGCAAAGTGTAAAATGTTATCTATAATTTTATTTATTTATTCATTTTTTTTTTGTTATGAACTTCCCCAAAAGTGTTGATCCCTGTAAATAGTTTATAGTATACCAACAATATAATCGGTTGTAGCACGAGCGTTAATTAGCGTCACACCTCACAACCTGCGTGCACGGCATTTTTGGCTTTAACGCCAGAAGCGAGGTGAACGCTGTAGGGGTAGGTTGTGGTTTCAGTTTTTTTCCCGATATTTTTTTATTTTTTTCATTTACTTTGTGTTAATTTATAATCGATTTAATTTATTATTTAATAAGCAGAGGGAAGAAGACGTGCATGTGACGCTCTGTCTATTTCTTTCTTTTTGTTTTGCAAAGGTATGCTATATAAATATATATATATATTTCCTTTTCATTTGTTAAGAGTATATAATTATAAAATTAGGATTTTTTTTGTATAAAGCTATGTGTATTGTAAATAGTTTTCTTTGGAAATTGGAGTAATTTTTTGGTAAATAGTTTTATATGTAATGTGTTTGTATAAAAACGCGAGAAGCGCGGTGAACGCTGTAGGGGCAGAGGGAAGAAGACGTGCATGTGACGCTCTGTCTATTTCTTTCTTTTTGTTTTGCAAAGGGGTTACTGAAAGAGGAAAATAAAAGCTTGTGTTCTAACCCAACGTGCCTAC
>JANRMT010062814.1:121174780-121226194 GCA_026402145.1 Polypterus bichir lapradei | reverse complement strand
ATATATGACAGCAACACTCATCACTTACAACGGTGACAAAACAATTACACTGACAATCATGTTACGTTATTTTCAAAATGTTTCCTTTTCTTTTTCATTGCTTCTTTAACACACTACTTCTCCGCTGCGAAGCGCGGGTATTTTGCTAGTCATTCAATAAAGTGTTATATTTAGAATTTCTTATAACAAAGTGCTCTCAACAGGTTAAAAACTATGCTGACAAATTTCAATGAAGGAAACTATGTGTTTCTTTGGGTTTTATAAATATGTTGCCAAAACTGTCTTGCCTTTGTTTTTATTCCCTCTTTTTTAAAACATTTGATACCAATTGAAACAAGTCAGCTCATGCTTGTAAAGCTGGCCAAGTCTTTGTTTTAACAATGTACATTTCTAATATGATAACAATAAAACCCCTTCCAAAGTTGGTTGATGTCTTATGCGGATGACCTGATTAGGGATTGAATGGACAAATATGAGTTTATAAACATAGATATTTATCATATATTATGCAATAGTACAGAAACATATAACATGTTTAACCATGCATTGACTTTTGTCATAAGCAGACTACATACATTTTGGGGAAGGTTGAGTGAGTGAAGTAATGATATAATTACATGTCTGATCTACCACACAATAATTCTCATAATTAACAGTACTAGAGAAAAAATAAAACAAACAAAAATTAGGAAGTGTCATAAAACAGTGTCTCTTACATAATATACCATACAGAATACCAATGTAGGGACCTGGGTACAGGCTCTATATAAAGTGTTATTATTACTGAATATTTAGTTAATGCATTGATCTAATTCAACTTACAAAAATTATAATATAGCTGTTCACATACATTTCTTTTTACATCTAGAGCACAGGAAGTTTAAGCAATATGCTCAGGGTCACACAGTTAGTCAGTTGTAAGTATGGAAATGTGTTTTAAAGATCAAAGCCTTATCCACTACAGCACACTGCTTGTTGTTAAGTCTACAATGTCAAGGTGTATGTTGTTAGTGCAACAATATAAATGAAGCCTGATAAATGAACAATACCCTGCTACCTATCTCACTATCTTATCTTCAGCACTTCATTGGAAAAATACAAGTGGTTGGTCTTGGGCTAAGGTTTTTGGAAAGCAGTATAATGATGCAGGAAACAAGAAATACTTTCACTTGTGATATAAAAAAGGATCTGTATATAATAAAGAATGGATAATTGAGACTGACAGCAGTGCACCTCTTCTTTTCTTCATTTTAAAATGATATGCTTTGTTTTGGTTGTTCACAATTTTAAGGAAAACAAATACGCAGGGATCACCCTTCTAGCTCAAAAAGAAATTCTACCACCTAATACAAACTTCTGTCTGAGTATACTTCTCATTTTGGAACTCATGAAGGTGGATTCACTTTTATTTTTATATATGGTGTTTAAGCCTTTGAAGAAATTCAATTACCAAAGAGAGATTTAGACAGTTGTAAAATAACGCATTCTATGGACGGCTGAGAAATAATAAATTACCATCACAAGGAGACAAAACCCCCTATTCAGGATTTTGCTTAATTCTAGAATTTTGTTACTTTTTTTAAGGACACGTTAAAGCTGCAAGCTTCATTTTAGCCCATAACTTTTTTGATTTTGGTGTTGTTCCACTGAATAGACATTTCTTTATCATTCTTATATCACACAGGCACTAATATCTTTCTACAAAATGAAGGCCTGTAACATTACACTAGCAGTTTAAAGCTTACATGACAGCTGTGCAAAATGATAATCTGAGCATGGGCGGCTTAGGGCTAGTGGTTATACCAGATACTTTATTAGAACAAAGAGATTGCTTTGTGATGAGTGACAACAAATGCTCTCTTAACATCCTGAAAAGGCATTCGCTGTCTTCCACACATCCATGGCTCTAGTTTGATTAAGTAAGAAAACACAAATCCAAACTACACTCCATCTGTCTTTAACTAAGAGGTTCACCAAATTGCCTGTCCTAACAAAAAATTACCTATGACATGTAATTTGCTGTGACATTTGTATAATTGATGAAGGATTTTTAAACCTGAAAAGGCAGAGGTGTACACTTATAAATACATGATGGGAGAACACATAGCATAGAGAGCCAACCTGAATAGTAAAAGAAAATACATCCTTATATATAATTTGATACTATCCGTGTGTATGGTGTTCGCAGCAATACCTTGAGCAGCCACAAGAGCAGCGGCCACAGGAAGGATGAGTAGGAAACAAAGTCACATGACTGATGCGGAACGTAGACTTGCTAATGCGACCACACATACACAACAAGCACAACAAACGGATGAGCAGCGTATAGCTACAAATGCTACTAACACTAAAAGAAACCGTGCAAATCGGACACAACGGACAGATGAAGAACATGCGCTACAGAATACTACTAACGCTGACAGACATCGTGCCAGCCGTGCACAAGCGACTGAATAAGCTCGAGCAGCCGCAAATAAAGCACGGGTTGAAAAAAATCGAGCAGCCCGTGCCTTGCGGCGGCCGAAAAGGTCTATTTTATAACCACAAATCATCCATTCATCCATCCATTTTCCAACCCGCTGAATCCGACCACAGGGTCCGCTGGAGCCAATCCCAGCCAACACAGGGCACAAGGCAGGAACCAATCCTGGGCAGGGTGCCAACCCACCGCAGGACACACATAAACACCAAGCACACACTAGGGCCAATTTAGAATCGCCAATCCACCTAACCTGCATGTCTTTGGACTGTGGGAGGAAACCCACGCAGACATGGGGAGATCATGCAAACTCCACGCAGGGAGGACCCGGGAAGTGAACCCGGGTCTCCTAACTGCGAGGCAGCAGCGCTACCACTGCGCCACCGTGCCGCCCACCACAAATCAGTGCCATAATAACAAAATCATTTCAAGGACTTAACAAAACAAATAATTCTTTGCAAAGAAAGTATGGATTTCACAAACGTTGAATTTGTAGCCCAATTCGATCAGGCTCCCAGTCGCTAGTAAATAAATAAATTAAAATTAAAATTCAACCATAATGGGCAGCTGAGATATCATATTAATAGGTTTGCATTTCTTACCAAAATGGTTCAATGTATGAGATATGTTTGCACCACTCTTGTGAAGAACCTACATTAAACCATCCAGAACTGGATGCACTCAATGCTTCAAGGATATTTCACAGTCCACACCAACTCAGAACTGGAATAATTGGGTTATGAAAATAAATACATGACTTAACAGTTTAGCTAGTAGGATGCTTTTTACTTTCATAATATGAACTCATGACTTTATGAAATGTGATGGAAAGTAATGCTTTACCAGGAAAGTTAATAAATGGCCTTTTTGTTTTAAAATGAAACCTGCATGAAGAGTAAATTGCCTATGACATTTAACTGGAAAATGTCTTGATGAAGAGATAATTTCAGTTTTACTTTAACTAACCAAAATCCCAGCTCACAGCAGATAAGAATAGAATGTATTAGGTTGTCTTTAATATTAATAATAATTCTTCATATTTTTATAGAGCTTTTATCACTACTCAAAGTGCTTTACATAGTGAATGGGAAACCACTTCAACCACCACCAATGTGTGTCACCCACCTGAATGATGCAACAGCAGCTATCTGCACCAGTTCACTCACCACACCTTAGCTGTTAGGTGGTGAAGGGGTGAGATATAGATAGTCAATTAGAGACGGAATAATCTGGGGCCAGAATGACTAGGCCGTGGTGGGCAATTTAGCTAGGATATCAGGATACACCCTGCTCTTTACGAAGGATTCCCAGGGATCTTTTATGACCAAAGAAAATCAGGACCTCAATTTCACTTCTTATCCAAAGGATGGTGACATTTTTTTTTATAGCAGAGTGTCTCCATCTCTGTACTGGGGCATTGTGATTCACATTCAGAACACAGGGTAGTTGTCTCCTGCTGGCCTCACTAACACGTCTTTCCCAGCAACCCAAGCTTTTCCTGGCTGGTCTCCCATCCAAGTAAAGGCCAGGCCTGAACATGTTCAGCTTCAGGAGGGTGACCTGTTATGAAGTGTATGTGGTATGGCTTCCGGCATTATCAGACATTTCAATGGATGCCCTCCATAAACTGTATTTATAATGCCTCACATTGCTAAGCTGTGGGGAAGCACTAATTTGCTAGAAAGTGTAATGTTTGTTGTAGTTTATTACTTAAAAACAACATGAAGATAATAAAATGAAAACAATACTCTAGATAACAAACTTACACCTTGCAGAAATATTGCATGTATTTATTATACTTGAATAAGCACATCATTGGTTTAAAAAAAAAAAAAAAACTCATAAGGATAAATGAACATGTGTGGCAAGCAGCCCTTTATTGTGTGGTCATCAATAACACTCAAAACCACAGGCCACCTGTTTTCATATTTGTTTCTATTTATAATAATGAAGGTGATATGAAACTCTTTTAAGTGCTGTTGCTCTTTCTCTCCCAGTCATTCTATATGCAGATGCCTGACCCTGGTCAAAGAGTGACTGACATCTTTTGGGTCTTTTTGATGTTTTATTTGTAAAACACTTTATCTTAAGTTTCTTGAAATGTTTTTGCAGGTGCTTTAATTGTTTTTAGCACGCATTATGTCTGCTGTGTACTCACAGGTACTTTTAATTAGCACATTTTACTCACACTGGCAGTTGCCCGCATATTTAAATCAAATATTAAGAATGTCAGAAGTGTTATAAAGTCACAAGACATCATCCTAAAAGTAGGAGACTCGCCTACGACACAAGTCAGGCTTGAGCCCTTATTTATTATGACGGCTGCTAGATTTATCTCCATAGGATGTTTTACAGACTGACTTTTTGATGCATGCTTTTTTTTGTCATTTAAGGGAAACAAACAGCCTTGTGGATGACAAGGATTTATAGAGTACTAACAACTCATCTATCCTTTTTCTGAAATAGCTTTACCAGTGTCACATTCACCTTAGCCAAATCCTGTCACGGCCATTTTGACCACATGTCTGGAAACCATGCAGGACAGGATGCCAGTCCGTCACACTCATGTACACATTGTCTAGGGCCATTTATTCTTTGCAATGTGGAAGGTCACCCGAGTCCTGAAGAATAGACAAACAGATACAAGGAGATTGTGCTAACTCCACAGAAATAGTGATTGAAACAGGGATTTGAAGCAGCAGCACTATACTGACAGGGTGCCTTATTTTAAACAGTACATAAACTGCTGCCATTGTTACAGCTGCTGCTGCAGAGTATCTCATTTCTACTCCTATTTGGCTCATTATTATAACTGCTTATTCATTTTCATGTTCCTACCAACAGCACAAATGTTTATCTCAAGCTATGCTAGGTCAAGGCAAACTTTATATTTTTCTAACTCAGACAGCATGATCCACATCAGTGCTTACTTGTATCCATCTAACCCTTCTAGCAAATCCCTAGACTTGAAACCTTTCAGCACCTCAGTCATTTAAAGAAAAAATATCACCATTCCAGAACAATAAAATAAAATGAAACAAAGTCAGAATAAACATAAAAAATGCAGATGTTCTTCATACTATAGCTCAATAACCTTCATAATCTGTAGGCAAAACTCTGTGGTGGACACGAAACATCAAGCATTTTTAAACAGAGAACAGATTTAGGAAGAAGGAGGCTCATCCATTAAACTACTTAGAACCTCCAAAATCAAATACTCAGTTAGAGGATCCGTGCAGACTTTTTTCAAAACATGGCAGGATCTAATCAGTAATATTTTAAAATAAGTTCATAAAGCACAGAGAATTTATTAATTTAGGTATGTTTACAAGCCTTAAAATTTAGCGTGGCTTGGCTTGCTCTCTCTCTCTCAGGGGTGGGGATCGATCTGTTCTTAACTCAATTTTTCTTTTTGTAAAAACTTGATTGCTTGTATGGATTGCAATAAAATTAATAAATAAAAAAAAAAAAAAAAACCTCCTTCATATAATTTTCACCTATGGTGTTTTTTCCCCTCTTCTGTGTTGTAGCAACTGCAAGTATAACTATAAAACACACCTTCCCAGTAAGATATTTCTCCTTAGTCCCTATTTTTTGTTCTTAAACTTTCCTCAAAATTGCACAACAGCTACTAATGGTGCATACTGTAATAGTGTTCAAATGTGGTAATTGTACAGGTAGTTTTAATTACCCCAAGAAAGATGTTTTGAGAATTACTCATAAGGGGGGATGCATTTACTTTTTAAAGTGTCATGTTTAAGGATTAGACTTTTGTAAACAAGCTCTCAGGTATAAGCTGCCTGTAATTTTCTTCTCTTTTGCCGAGTGATCTAATTAAAGCCTTCCTGTTAAGACAGCCTAAAACCCTGCTACTTAACAGTTAGGTTTGATCAGGCCGCCTGCTCTAATGCTCACAGGACTCAGATGTGACTCATTCACATACATCTCTGAAATGCTATTAAGAGATACTTGGTTGTTAATCTAAAGGTGTGCAAGAAAAACTAACCTATTATCTTTAATTGGAAAAAAGGACCATCTTTTTGAAAAATTTCCCAAGTATCAAAATGCAGTCGTGGACTCTGTAGTGTTTTGACATTCTAATTACTGGAAGCTGGAAAATTTTATATGTTATCTTATTATTGAGAAGTATACATTTTTCACTTTGCTGTTGCGCTATACATTAACTTTATATCCACCACACTGTACAACTTCTGAAGATGTGTGAACACTCTAGTGGTACTGTAAATGCAGTTGTTATATTATTACATTTAGCACACATGCATCAATGGCTTGTTACCACATGGAACCCAGACTTAAAACATAATGACTTTATCTGTTCAAGGCTAACTTAAGCAACCTAACTTTCAGTTTCTCTCTATAACCAAAATACGCTAAGAAAACCACAAGACAAAAAAACAATGAAACTGAGTAAATTGTTGATAGTAAATTGTGCACTGAACATTCGCTGTACCCAAAGGACTCCCATAAACACAAGCTTACTAATCTCATTCTGCATGCTACTGCAGACTTACTAACACAAAATTCTCAGAAGCAAGCATTTCATGGCCAGTAAAGTTCTGCTAATGACATGATATATAAACACAAAGTGGGATGAAAGTAAAATGTTGAAAAAGTAACCTTTTTCCATAGAGTTTACTTTGTGCAATTTAGAAAAAAATATTCAAAAGCCTCATTTCTTTCCATATGACTGTACTTAATTTTAATTGCAATTTCCCAGTAACAAGACATTTTTAAATACAAGATGCAAATGAAAAATTCCTTCAACGCTCCAAGATTCTGAATAACAAAGAAATATCCAAGAGAGGAGAGTAAGCTTCTACTGCTGACCTTTGACAGCAAGTTTGGGGGGCTGGAGGGGGAGTCTTCATTCTGGAATGGAATCCAACAAGCTCTCAGTATGGAGTTAAGCAAGCATTTTGTTGCTGTTGCCAGTGTGAAGGCAGGGATTTCTGTTTTGACCTATGCGCCTGGTGTGCACGTGGGCCCTCTCATTCTGCAAGGCCATGCAGACTAAGCAGGCTCACCTGTCACATTAATTCAAAATTTTCTTATGACATTGCCATAGTGTGCTTTTCAGTGTAGACACAGTAGGATTTACAGCTGGTTTAAGCATGTGACCAAAATAACATCTGACTGTACAAGGCTTCTGCTCATACACAACTATGCTCCCCCTCTGACTTCAGCATTTTTAAAGCAGGACTAGATAGCCTATAAACATAATTAAACAAAACAGTTAATCACCAGCCCTAAATTAAACCTTTTACAAATACATTCTTGAATATTCACAAATTCAAAGGCTGGATATTTGACACCTTTCAATGATTAATAACCATTAATCTTTAAAAAAGTGTCCTGCTTAGTAATGCAAAGATAATTATTACCGAAAAAGTTTTGTGTTTTCTTTATGCATTATGCATGTAAGAATTTGTTTTTATATTAAACTAGCAAAATACCCGCGCTTCGCAGCGGCGAAGTACTGCCTTAAAATTTTTATTAAGACGACAATTTAATTTTTTTAAACTGAGGGAAAATATGCCAATAATTATTTGTTAAGGATCTCTTTGTATACCATGTTGTCAGTTCGGCCCTCCGGTTGTAACATGACCAAGCTGTGCGCTGAGCTTACTCTTGAGCATGTAACGTACAGTTGGCCATGTGAACAGTAATCTTGTCTCAAATCTCACAGCTTGGATTGCTGCTGTCATAATCGGTTTGAGTTTTATGGTTTGTTTCAATTACGACAGTATTTGCAGGATTTGTTGTGTTGAAGTGACATTCGGCATCTGTCAAGCGTTGTAAGCACACAACCGGTTTCATCGATAAAATCACATCCAGCTTTTGAGAGTTTAAACATTCATAAACATCAAAGTGTCCACTACTGAAATCGTCACCTGTGAATCTAAGATGTTTAAGAGGCATTGGCGGTTGTCGAAAGGTGTAAAATATTTGGCCATTTCAGTACACTTGAAAGCGACAACCGAACAATTCAGCGGCAGCCATCACCTCACATGCAGAACCATAGGTGAAGGGCTTAAGCATTTCACTCTTATAGTGCTCCTGTGTAGTATAATTATATCCTGTACCGTCATCAGTCCACACCTTGATTCTGTCCCAGTCATTCAATACATAAGACACAATGTTCCTCTGGATATCAAGAGTGAGCCTGATATGGCTGATATGGCCGTGCAATAACGTAATGTAACACAGAGAATGGAAAAGGTAGGTGCTATCTCCGGGCATGGAAACCACTCAGTAAGTGACAGTTCTTTGATCGATAGTGATCACCTCGATAGACATGGTAATGGGGGTTGGAATGATAAAGGAAATGGGTACCTGAGCAATGTAAAGTAAGTCTAAAATACCTATACAATAACTATAATTGTAATAAACAAACAATAAAACAGCAGAGAAGCCGTGGATTAAACAAAAAGGCTGTAGTTATCAGTAGGGAGACGTGAATCCCGTGACGAAGCAAGGAAGGAATGTAGAGACCGTAGCGACGGACGGTCTTATATAGGCAGGCAGCCAACAACGTGGGAGGCGTTGGGATGGGGGTCCCAACGCCACCTCACACGGTGACTGAGCTGCAGGCTATGGACGTATATATGTACGTAAGTAGGATTCAGTTAGCGTTGGGAACCCGTGTACCAAATTTCTTGAAGATGGGCCCATAAGTAACAAAGACTGTTGAAACGTTCAATATGGCGGCCGACAGTGGCATCATACCACCGAAATAAGTACGTACATTGGTTTCGGTTAGTGCAGGGAAGCCGCCTATAAAATTTCGAGAAGATCGGGCCATAAATAAGAAAGTTCAACATGGCGGACATTGTTGACCGTTGTTGACCGTTACGCGTAGAATTTCGAAATAAAACCTGCTTAACTTTTGTAAGTAAGCTGTAAGGAATGAGCCTGCCAAATTTCAGCCTTCTACCTACACGGGAAGTTGGAGAATTAGTGACGTTGGAAAGTTCAATATGGCGGCCGACAGTGGTGTTATAGCAACGAAATAAGTATGTACATCGGTTTCCGTTAAAAGTTTAATATGGCCACCGACAGTGGCATCATACCACCGAAATAAGTACCAAATTTCAGACTTCTACCTACACGGGAAGTTGGAGAATTAGTGACGTTGGAAAGTTCAATATGGCGGCTGACAGTGGCGTCATACCACCGAAATAAGTATGTACATTGGTTTCGGTTAGCGCAGGGAAGCCGCCTACCAAATTTCGTGAAGATGGGGCCATGAATAAGAAAGTTCAATATGGCGGACGTTGTTGACCGTTATGACCGTTACGCGTAGAATTTCGAAATGAAACCTGCTTAACTTTTGTAAGTAAGCTGTAAGGAATGGGCCTGCCAAATTTCAGCCTTCTACCTACACGGGAAGTTGGAGAATTTGTAATGTTTGGAAAATTCAATATGGCGGCCGACAGTGGTGTCATACCAACGAAATAAGTATGTACATCGGTTTTGGTTAGCGCAGGGAAGCCACCTACCAAATTTAGTGAAGACGGGGTCAGCCTTCTACCTACACGGGAAGTTGGAAAATTGGTGACGTTGGAAAGTTCAATATGGCGGCCGACAGTGGTGTCATACCATCGAAATAAGTAAGTACATCGGTTTCAATTAGCGCAGGGAAGCCGCCTACCACATTTCGTGAAGATGGGGCCATAAATAAGAAAGTTCAACATGGCGGACGTTGTCGACCGTTATGACCGTTACGTGTAGAATTTCGAAATGAAACCTGCTTAACTTTTGTAAGTAAGCTGTAAGGAATAAGCCTGCCAAATTTCAGCCTTCTACCTACATGGGAAGTTGGAGAATTAGTGATGAGTGAGTGAGTGAGTCAGTGAGTGAGTCAGTGAGGGCTTTGCCTTTTATTAGTATAGACTAGCAAAATACCCGCGCTTCGCAGCGGCGAAGTACTGCATTAAAATTTTTATTAAGAAGAAAATTTAACCTTTTTAAAGTGAGGGAAAATATGGCAATAATTATTTGTTAAGGATCTCTTTGTATACCACGTTGTCAGTTCGGCCCTCCGGTTGTAACATGACCAAGCTGTGCGCTGAGCTTACTCTTGAGCATGCAACCTACAGTTGGCCATGTGAACAGTAATCTTGTTTCAAATCTCACAGCATGGATTGCTGCTGTCATAATCGATTTCAGTTTCATGGTTTGTTTCAATTACGACAGTATTTGCAGGACTTGTGTTGAAGTGACATTCGGCATCTGTCAAGCGTTGTAAGCTTACAACCGGTTTCATCGATAACTTCACATCCAGCTTTTGAGAGTTTAAACATTCATAAACATCAAAGTGTCCACTACTGAAATTGTCACCTATGAATGTAAGATGTTTAAGAGGCATTGGCGGTTGTCGAAAGGTGTAAAATATTTGGCCATTTCGGTACACTTGAAAGCACCAACCGAACAATTCAGCGGCAGCCATCAACTCACATGCAGAACCATAGGTGAAGGGCTTAAGCATTTCACTCTTCTAGTGCTCCTGTGTAGTATAATTATCTCCTGTACCGTCATCAGTCCACACCTTGAACCTGTCCCAGTCATTCAATACATAAGACACAATGTTCTTCCAGATATCAAGAGTGAGCCTGATATGGCCGTGCAATATGTAACACAGAGAATGGAAAAGGTAGGTGCCATCTCCGGGCATGGAAACCACTCGGTAAGTGACAGTTCTTTGATCGATGGTGATTACCTCGATAGACATGGTAATGGGGGTTGGAATGATGAAGGAAATGGGTACCTGAGTAATGTAAAGTAAGTGTAAAATACCTATACAATAACTATAATTGTAATAAACAAACAATAAAACAGCGGAGAAGCCGTGGATTAAACAAAAAGGCTGTAGTTATCAGCAGGGAGACGTGAATCCCGTGCCGAAGCAAGGAAGGGAATGTAGAGACTGGAGCGACGGACGGCCTTATATAGGCAGGCAGCCAACAACGTGGGAGGTGATGGGATGGGAGACCCAACGCCGCCTCACATGGTGACCAAGCTGCAGGCTATGGACGTATATATGTACGTAAATAGGATTTAGTTAGCGTTGGGAACCCGTGTACCAAATTTCTTGAAGATGGGACCATAAGTAACAAAGACTGTTGAAAAGTTCAATATGGTGGCCGACAGTGGCATCATACCACCGAAATAAGTACGTACATTGGTTTCGGTTAGTGCAGGGAAGCCGTCTACCAAATTTCGAGAAGATGAGGCCATAAATAAGAAAGTTCAACATGGCGGACGTTGTTGATCGTTACGCGTAGAATTTCGAAATGAAACCTGCTTAACTTTTGTAAGTAAGCTGTAAGGAATGAGCCTGCCAAATTTCAGCCTTCTACCTATACGGGAAGTTGGAGAATTAGTGATGTTGGAAAATTCAATATGGCGGCTGACAGTGGCGTCATACCACCGAAATAAGTACGTACATTGGTTTTGGTTAGCTCAGGGAAGTCACCTACCAAATTTCGTGAAGATGGGGCCGTAAATAAGAAAGTTCAACATGGCGGACGTTGTTGACCGTTATGACCGTTATGCGTAGAATTTCAAAATGAAACCTGCTTAACTTTTGTAAGTAAGCTGTAAGGAATGGGCCTGCCAAATTTCAGCCTTCTACCTACACGGGAAGTTTGAGAATTAGTGACGTTGGAAAGTTCAATATGGCGGCTGACAGTGACGTCATACCACCGAAATAAGTATGCACATTGGTTTCGGTTAGCGCAGGGAAGCTGCCTACCAAATTTCGTGAAGATGGGGCCATGAATAAGAAAGTTCAATATGGCGGACGTTGTTGATCGTTATGACCGTTACGCGTAGAATTTCGAAATGAAACCTGCTTAACTTTTGTAAGTAAGCTGTAAGGAATAGGCCTACCAAATTTCAGCCTTCTACCTACACGGGAAGTTGGAGAATTAGTGACGTTTGGAAAATTCAATATGGCGGCCAACAGTGGCGTCATACCATCGAAATAAGTACGTACATCGGTTTCGGTTAGCGCAGGGAAGTCACCTACCAAATTTCGTGAAGATGGGGTCAGCCTTCTACCTACACGGGAAGTTTGAAAATTGGTGACGTTGGAAAGTTCAATATGGCGGCCGACAGTGGCGTCATACCATCGAAATAAGTACATACATCGGTTTCGGTTAGTGCAGGGAAGCCGCCTACCAAATTTCGTGAAGATGGGGCCATAAATGAGAAAGTTCAACATGGCGGACGTTGTCGACCGTTATCGACCGTTATGACCGTTACGTGTAGAATTTCGAAATGAAACCTGCTTAACTTTTGTAAGTAAGCTGTAAGGAATGAGCCTGCCAAATTTCAGCTTTCTACCTACATGGGAAGTTGGAGAATTAGTGATGAGTCAGTCAGTCAGTCAGTCAGTCAGTCAGTGAGTGAGGGCTTTGCCTTTTATTATTATAGATGACAGCAATTCACATTCTATCTCTTTACATTACTGAAAAAACATTTGTGAAGGACAGCAGGTTGCCAAGATACACTGCAGGGTTTTTTTCATCCTGTTCCGAGAATTGAACTGGACAATGCTCAGACATGAGGCCACTAAGCTTGTCCAGGAGTTGGAGATCCCAGCCCAGATGGAATATTAAAGGGGGCAACAGGAGATCAAGACACAAACCATTAGTCCTGCAGGCCACTCAGGGGTCAGACTCCACTGTATACAATTGTATATAACGGGCCTACCTTTCTTATTTTTCTCTCTCTCACTGATACTGCTGTGGTTTCCTCCTCAACTTGTTTATCAGACCAACCCCTCACTCCTGACGGTCAGCTTAACTGGCTAAGGGTAGGAGGTTTCTTTAAAAGTTAGCACAAGAGAGCTTCTGAGGTAATGGTCAGTTGGCCAGCCAATGGTTCCAGGTCACCCTAAACCCCTGCGGAGGCTTGTACTTACATTTGGATGGAATACAGTATGGCTGCAGCCTGCTGCTGCTGCTCATGAGTGGCCTGTAGGACTACAGGGTGGTATGTTGACCTCCTCTGGCAACCTTTATTACTCCATTTGGGACGGGATGGCTCCCTGGCATCCTGTCTGAAAAGTGGTTCAGTCCAACCCACAGATGGGCCGGTGGCATTTCGTCCAGGCAGTGGTCCAATCCAACTCGGTTCCCTGCTGTCATTCATGTATTTATGTTTAGAAACACAAGCACATCAACATGCCTGAGAGTCTGTCTATGCATAGCCCATTAACTGTCAGGCCAGCAGCTGAGACATCGATAGTGTTGGTGGTTCAGGTATGCAAGGTCAAGACAGATATTAAATCTGGCAGTGACTGTGACTTGTACAGTAAAACATGCCATGAATTCACAAAAGGTAGGAGGTAAATTAGTGGTAACTGCTGCCTAAAAGTCTCCATTTCTACATAGCAGGAGTTAAGAGTCTGCCTGGAACATAATATGTCTATAATACCATTAATTCTATCTGTTAGTGTTCATCCAAGTAATGGAAAGTGATAGTAATACAATTGTCAATAGTGAACACAGTTCAGCATAATTGCTGTGACTGCCTAGGTTTTCAACTCTTGCATCTTCTCAGTGAAATGTCACTATAAACTTTGTGACAGTACCTCTAAATAGAAAGTGGTGCCCTGGCTTATGATAATAGATTAGCTTCAGGAAAAATTTGTTGTCAATCCCATTGATGAGTGGCATGTCTTCTTCTATAAATGTACACACACTTTGTGCGATTTCCTCTGACCACCAGTCCCCCAGTTTTTCATGGCTATGTTAGATTGCCACATTTCAGCCTTGTAGTTTTCTATATAGCAATGCATTGTAGATTTTTTACATTTCAGCACATTATAACACAGTTTACAGTGAACATTGTCACCTTTCTTTTGCTGAAAATGTTACCAAGATGTTTAGCATACTTCATTTTCACAGCACTCTGTAAAATGATTTGATATGTAGCTTAAATATGGTCATTGCCTGTCTATTTAAATGACCAACCTATCTCAGAGTTAAGTAAGGCAGCAATCTAATTTCCATACTAGATTTGCATTGTTGGAAAACCAACAAACGTTTCCTGTGGAATCCTGCAAAATAATGTGCTGCTATATGTATATGGCAGTATTCAAAATAAACAATTACAGTAAACACAGACTACAAAGTTTCTTTTTGGCACAAAAGGAGGTTTATTACAATTTTTTTAAGCTTTATAGCTTTTGGTCCTTTAGATGGTGGGAAGCATCAGAGAAACTTGTGTTTGAGGTTTTGGTATGAAAGATTATACAGAAAAGAATTTTAATGAGGTATAGACTGCAAATCGATATATAAAAAGTAGCTAGACAAAGAGAAATGCAGTAACCTATCTACATTTAAAAAGACTGAATCACTCCTTTCTTAACTGATTTGGTGAACAAACATTGTAATGTTTTGGTCGAAACAGGAAACCTTTTCTATTTTTGCCACTCCCATTTCTATGATCAATTTCTACTCATATATCATCATACCTCCTGAAGTGAAGTGACAAAGTGCAAAATGTCACTTAAGGGATGCATGGTTTTGAAGAGTGGGCGGTATGATTTCTCATCTAGTCTTTAAACCATAGACTGTACAGTGACTCTTCCAGATTCCTTACACAATTTTGCTGGGACTGGGAGAGTGGACCTAACATCCTGTCTTGCTTCACTCTGCAGTCAATTTTCACAGCAATTTGAATTATCAGTCCCAGTGATGATCAAGACCAATAAAATTTACATATAGGCAGCATAACTATACTTTAGATCAAATAATACTTGGCTTTTCAAGTTATCATACACATCAAATTCAAAATATTAACTGCTGTTTTTTTGGGTGTGCACATACACATACAAATATCCAACCATTTATTTTAACTTAATCCAGTTTGTGAATGCTGAAGACTATCTCAATAGGATCATGAGTTTGTCAAGAACAAATGCCTGACTGGGCAGTTTGGGCAGAAGTCAACTGTGGAGTACAATCAAGTTCACAATTATCTAGAATTTAGTCTAAGTTTGTATTAACAAGTTCTCAGTTGTGCAAAGTTTCTCAAATAGCTATTGAAAATTATTTCCCTAATTGGATATGTATGAGTGAATATCTAATATAACCAAAATGCCCACCTTAAGACTACTGGCTCTTTTTCTGTTAGCATGTGCACTAAGTAAAAACAACATCAGTCAAACAATATGCAGACCTCAATAAAAAAGGACAAGTGACTCCATACTTTTAACACTACTTTGCTACCAGCTTCCAAAGGTTCATTGTTATCCAAGTCTATCACCTTCAGTTATCTTGACTAAGCCTGTACTGTATGACCTTTTATGCATTCTGGCCTAAGAGAAAATCAGGAATTTGGGCCACTTTGCATCATGTTTGTGTTTTAAGTGAAAACAAATGAAAGGTGTGATCTTTTCACAAAATAAATATTACCTCAAAAAAATAAAAGTTAACTTTAGAATAGAAAAATCAATAATTTTAAGTTGGTATAAATTGACGCTGCCATTCATGAGGACTAATCTCAGTTGCCTCGATACCAGTCACCAAAGAAATTTAATACTTAAGGATTAGTGATAGACTGAGTGACCTTTTATCCAAATTTCAAGTCATAATCAGGACAAGTAAGTAGACAGAGGTAAACCCCATATCAGTTTCTGTATCCTTTTATGACAACCCCCGCCATCTCCTCCTCCTCAACAACCAAAATACAAAGGACTACATAAAGAGGGGGAATGAAATGGTACACATAAAAGAACCAAACTAGGATTCACCAAGGCCATCGAGTTCAACAATGAGGCCATTCATTTGGCACACAATGTCAGCCCTTTAATTAGCAAAGCACAGGTTGAAATGAGATGCCATTGCAGAGTGTCTCCCAAAAATTTTTTTATTAACTTATTCTTTTAGCACTTCACTTAGCAAACAAAAGTTGGCAAATCTCTTGACATTTTTTGAGCCTGGTCTTCCAAAGTAATAAGGTAACTCCAAAGCATACAAATAAACCACGATTATGTTATACGACAAAAAAAAAGGCTAAAAAAGACATTTTCAAATAAACTTTGGGAGAGGAAAGTTCTTTCCTGGAACTAGTACATTTATCTCTTTGTCGAGTTTAGTATGGCTATTCATATATTACCCCGATTTCTTTCATTGCACCCATCTAGCCAGAAGGCAACAATTCACCACTTTCCATAAGTTTCCTCTCAAACATCTCGGTGTGGAAAGCCATTGACACAAAACCCTGGTGACAAAATCTCTACACACAAAGCTTCTGTAACACTATCATGACAAGGGTTTAAAAAATAAAAAAGCCCAGCAATTAACACACAGCTACTGAGTTATCAGCTCACTCACTGCATTCAAAAAAATATTTTTGTGCTCTTCTATACAGTGCAAAATCCTATACCTGCCACACTTGCAAACACAGAAGGATAAACTGCATTTCTACTATTCCTACTAGTTATAAATACAGAAGACACAAAAAAACAAACAAAAAAACCTGAGGCATAATTCTCCACATTCAACAAAGTATCAGGGTAATTATTTAAAGAGAATATGTTTTTTGTTATGTCAATAACATCAGTAACAGTATATTGACAAAATTAATGAAATTTAACCTTTTCTGTATGTGTATTCATCCTCTTTAATGTGCCTGGGTGTGCTTATAGGGTATTAGTGACACTCAAGGTGACAGCAATAAGGACTGAACCTGTTATTCTAAGTGGAGTGATCGTTTCACCAACTCCCAGACACAGAAAGACTGTGACTGTACCCTACTGGACTAAAAATCACCTTAGTTGCTTTGTGTTCTGTAACAGAGCAAGTTCAAGCAAGAATTCAAACCACTTGTTACAATGGCATACATAGGACAAACGATACTCTATATATACTATCATATATTTAAAAATTTTATTGATGTCTTGTGGTAAAGTTATGTATTATTATTCTCCTTTTATTCTTCTTAAAGGCACAGTTACTGGAGCTGAGCAACTAAGCATTTCGCCACATATTGAACTGTATGTAGAATGTGTATGTTACAAAATAGAAAATTTGATTGACTTGATACCCTTTGGTTTCTTTAAGATGATCTGCACCTTGTGATTTTAGTCTATGTTCTAGAGCACAGTTAAGTAAGTGAGAGAAACAATATCAGGGTTTTGTTGTATTCCACTTCTATAATGGCCACCAGCCTGCACTGTACTCCACTCTAGAAAGCTTTCCTTGCTCTCACCTAATGATTATGTGCCCCAGTTTACCTTCTCTTTTCAAGCAGGAGTTTTTTTCTTCTTCTTTATTAACAGTGGCTTTAGCTTCATACATTTATGAATACCCACTGATTTAAATAACTACAATGTGAACTTTCAAGAATCTTAGTTACGTTATAAAGCAACATTATTAACAGACTTGTGTAGTTCTTCATGCATAAACATATTACGCTTCAAAAAAACGTGAAATCAACTGCTAGTAAAAGGAAGTTAATGCTGCTTATTCAGAAGGTTAAGGCTGAATGTTTACAAGATTCACAATATTTTTTTTCTGTACATTCAACTTCCACATGAAGTTCTTACAACATGAATGAACAAAGAGAAGCAGATTTGTAAACTACCATTATCTTATCTTTCTTTCTCAAACACTAAAACAAGACTGGACAATTTAATCCCCTGGAATGAACTGTATGTGCAACAAGAGATATTACCACTAAATTCTCCTTTTACCAGCTAGTAAAACATTAATAAAGGTTCACTTGAATTCCTGATCACACTGATATTTCTAACATAGCAAGGAAAGCTTAATAAGGCAGCCAGTGTTAATATGATATTTCCTGGAAAGTGGGCAAATGTTTAAAAAAATCTTAAAAAAATCACTTTAACTATAATATGATTTATTTAATTTGAATGAAGCATTTCAAACAAAATATATGTTGCATGTAAAAAATTAATAGAGAGAGGCATTCCTTAAAATGTTTAAATCTTGGTGGTCAAAAAGTTCTCTTGGATAATTGCTGTTAGTAACATGATGTAACATTCTTAATCCAATTCTGAGTCAAGGCGGTGCCAGTTTTACCACTTTGTAAGAAACATTTGCAAGACCCCTACATAGACTCCCAACCTCTCTCATCCTTACTAACAAATAAGATTTTAACTTGTACAACATCATGGCTACAGGCCCCATATAAATCAGTCCATCTGTCCTTTCATATTTACTTATGGTGCTGAGAATTTAGTTTTTAAAAATTGAGAATTGAACACATTCAAATTTAAAAATGTATTTCCTTAACTAGAAATTGTCAGACAGTATGAAGAAGGCTAGGAAAGTGAACTATAACCATAGGGTAGATGGTTCAACAAACTTAGTGACCCTGAGCAAATCACTTAAACGTTTTATATTAAAAATGTTCCTGCATCATCATCTTATTTTTCACATGGGTAGGCCCCAGCCCCCACAATTAGCTAAATTAAGAGGCAATAAAAATTGATGGATGATTTCCTGTACTACACCATATTATACAGTATACAGTATTAGGGATGTAACTGAGAAAACAAATTGACAGGTTCTAAATGAGACTCTTGATTAGTTACTGAAGACTAGATAGAGAAAAAGCAACATGTTTCACAATTGGATGATACCTAATGTACTGTATATCCTGAAACTTGTGTGCTGGCAGAGTCCTATTTCTCTTTTTTGAATTGTCCCGTTCTTGTTTTCTAAATAAATAAATAATTAATTACAAACTCATCTTTAGAGACTTGAAAAACAATTCTTTACATAAGGACTCTACTTCTCTATTAATTATATAACTATCATATGTAAATGGACATTATTATTTTGTTTATTTATTCTTTTTTATGTAATTTTAATTTGTTTTATCTTTGCTTGTATTTCTTTGATATCCTATGAAGTACTTTAAGCTAAATAAATCCTTTGTATGAAAATGTGCTATAGAAATAAAATTGATTTTGTTGTTGTTATTTAGATAGATAGATAGATAGATAGATAGATAGATAGATAGATAGATAGATAGATAGATAGATAGATAGATAGATAGATACTTTATTAATCCCAAGGGGAAATTCACATACTCCAGCAGCAGCATACTGATAAAAAACAATATTAAAGAGTGATAAAAATGCAGGCAGAACAGACAAAAACTTTATATAATGTTAACGTTTACCCCCCCCCGGGTGGAATTGAAGAGTCGCATAGTGTGGGGGAGGAACGATCTCCTCAGTCTGTCAGTGGAGCAGGACAGTGACAGCAGTCTGTTGCTGAAGCTGCTCCTCTGCCTGGAGATAATTCTGTTCAGTGGATGCAGTGGATTCTCCATGATTGACAGGAGCCAGCTCAGCGCCCGTCGCTCTGCCACGGATGTCAAACTGTACAGCTCCGTGCCTACAATACAGCCTGCCTTCCTCACCAGTTTGTCCAGATGTGAGGCGTCCTTCTTTATGCCGCCTCCCCAGCACACCACCAGATAGAAGAGGGCACTCACCACAACTGTCTGATAGAACATCTGCAGCATCTTATTGCAGATGTTGAAGGACGCCAGTCTTCTAAGTAAGTATAGTCAGCTCTGTCCTCTCTTGCATAGAGCATCAGTATCGGCAGTATTAGGTATCCTCTAAGAAAGGACATTTCGATATATCAATATTTACCCCACAAAACAAAGTACCCCAAAATCACTAAAATGCTTTGACTGATTTGATTGAAATTTGGTGACATTATAGAAAAAAAGAGTGCCACAAAGCAAAAACACATAAATGAGAGGCACTTGGTTTGGAGGATGACCCGTGGAGTTTTGAGAGCCAGGGGTGCATTATCAAAGGGTAAAAGGTATAATGACAGCGGTGTGGCAGTTCAAAAGTCCTAGAAGGCACCCAGAACAAAAGGTGTGCAGGCACAGCTTGGAGGGAACATAGCCAGTTTCAATTCAAAAGAATACAATTTCCTGTAAAGTGGTGTTTTGCAATGACCAAGTTACAAGGAAAAGCAGGAACTGATCCACAGCAGGAATGTTTTACTCATGGACAATTGTGTATGGTGTGTTTATGAGTAAGCAGCTCCAGTGACCTAATAATATTTTATTATTTATCATTTGACCAATGCTTTTATCCAAGATTACTTACAACAAGGCAGATGAAATGACTTGCTCTTGGTCACACAATGTCAGTAGCAGGATTTGTACTTGCCACCACAGGGTTTGAAGTTCAAAGCCATAACCAGTACTCCACACTGTCTTCTAATTCTTATACACCCGAGTAACCGGCAACACAATGACCCATTTTGTTATGAAATTTCCCAGTCAAAGTTGGGTAACACAGCTAGTATTTTTGATATTTGGTTGAGTCACCCCCAAAAATTAAAGACAACAAATTTCAAACATAAGCATGTCGGGTATTGTTTAAGACTATTTCAAGTTCAGTAATTAAGAATATATTGTTTTTTATTCTTTTCTAGGGATCCAGCCCACTATAGCCCTCTATCAGGGGGTGAAAAATGTCATATATCTGTTACAATCACTAATACTTAAGACTTTAGATGATTAAACTGAGGCAAACCATTTTAATATTTTAAATATTCAAGTATTCTTGTTTATTATGTATTTCTACCTATTTTAAGTAAATCATTACATTTTTTATGAACACCTCACATTAGGGAATCATGTGCTAACAGTTGTCAAAAAATCTGGATCACTCAATATTAAATAATTTTGTACTTTTCTGGGTACTTATTTAAAGTGTTATTTTATTTTTCTTCTTTAAGATGAATGTACATTGGAGTTTAAGTCATACGTAGAACATTTACCATTAAATTAAAAAAAAAAAAAACAAACAACATAGGATCATCTAACCTGCATGAATTTATAAAATTATTTTTTATTTTATGAAAGATTGCTGATTACATTTTGTGGTACCAAAATGTTTTGTCACTACAGAAAAGCAACAGATACATAAACACATCTTAAATATAAAAATGAATGGAAAGTCTAGCATATCATAGTGCTCCTTTGTCATTCAAAGTGCCTACATGAGTTGAATTAGTCCTAAATAGCCCAATATGCAGAAAAACGGGTAGACAATAACTTGATAATAAAAAAACTGAAATTTCGGAACATAAGGGTTCAGAGAGATCACCCTTAATGAGAGATCACTCATTAAATATAAAGTCAACACAAACTACAAAGTAACATAAATTCCTGAAAACCACTTAACCCAAATCTCTTTTGGATGACGTAGAGGGCCAAACCTAACCTGTTAACATTAGGTACAAGGCTCAGCCCCGAACAAGAAGCAATTCCATCACATGGCCTACCAGTCAATAGTGAGAATTTAAATTAATCCACCTAATCAAATTTTAAGGGTTGCTGAGAGCTGAAGCCCATCTAGGTAGAATTGTGCAAATAACAACCTGGGATGGTGCATCAGTCCATCAAAGAATACTATTCCATAGGAGAATTTAGTATGTCATTGTAGTGGGAATGCACACAGATAGTGGCAATGATGGACTTTGAACCCACTTTTATAAAGCTGTGGAGCAGCCATGCTAACCAACATATCACAAATCTTCTAGATAGAGAACATCTTTTAGGACCAGTTATACATGTGAGAGTTAATATTCACTAATGTCCTCAAGAAATACAGCATGTAAGAGTCTGCACTATATATTGGAAAATGGGAAATGTTCATACAAGAAAAACACAATGATATATAAAAGAAGGTACTGAGTTGACATTATGTAAAATACCAAATGCCAGCTAATAATCAATGACCTATAGCTTCCAAGAGCTCTAATAAATGGTCCATAGATCTGATATATTTATATTATTATTGAGTGATTTGTAACAAGAAAACAACAAACTAATGAAAGGCAAATGTCAAACACGAAGTGTAACAAATCATTGATTGAATGCCCCTAATCACCAACATTTTTCCATTTCTATTGAAATCTTCTTGCTTTAGGTTATTTGTAACCATTCATGCAGTCGATATATGCATTTACATGGGAAGCTCACTTGCCTTCATAGGTGTCATAACCCTCACAGGCATTAAATATGTACTAACACATCCATTTAGCATTTTTGCTTTGCATGAACAGAGTGCAACTCTCATCATTAAATATACATCAGACAGGTGGCACAAACAATGACTGTATTCACAATCTGATTCCTGTTACCCAAAAGTTATATGTTACCAATTAATTAGCCAAAACAATTTTACAAATAGCCAGGTAACATTAAATTTTTACTAAACTAAGAATAAAGGCTGGGAAAAAACACATTAAGGCAAGAACATTTATTGCTTGTACAGACTTTGTTACATTTGTGTATTCTTCATTCAACAGGTTCCAGCAACCTTCCAAACAACAAGATTATTTTACATCAATATTCCCAAATGGACTATAAGTATACCTGAACTAAACTGCATTCTAACCCTGGCAAATCTATTATCATATCAGATACACTTCCTTTCACATTCTGGCATTACTTTCCCTCACCTTACATTGTTCTGTATATTTAGCAATTTCAATGTATAAGTTATGCAATTATATCCCATTTGCGAATGAGAACATTAGACATCATCTAAGCACAACATCATTATGTTATGCACTGCATAACAGGCTTTTCTTCTAAATTTATGTTTACTCATGTTTCTGGAGTCCAATGAATGTTATAGACTATTTACATTTATTTATTTGAATGATGCCTTTATCCAAAGCAACTTACAACATTTACATTTTAGAACAGTTAAGATATGATTGGTTCAATTTCTTTAGTTTAACCAGTTGGAGCACAGGCAGGTGAAGTGACTTGCTCATTGTCACACAGTGTCAGCAAAATGATTTTAACCTACAACTTCAGGGTGTGAAGTCCAAAGCCTTAGCTGCTACACCGTACTACACGCTTATGATGAATGTAAATGGTTTTTCTTCAAAAATCTTAAACACTTTTAATAAATAAAGATACTATTATGTGATTGCATTTTTGTGCTGCTACCACAAAAGAATGGCAAAAGCTTTTCATTAAGTATTTAAAAATTAGAACAAATTATCCATCCATCCATCCATTATCCAACCCGCTATATCCTAACTACAGGGTCACAGAATATTATGGTAGTACTAAGTTAGTTAAAATAAAATCAAGCAAGTCAAGAATGTGCTGATGAACAAAAACAGTCAGTGTTAGAAGCACTAAATTATAAACTCAGAAAGGCTATATCAAAACACATTAGAAATAAAAATGTGGGTTAAATTCTTCTGCCAATAACTGGAGATAATTCTGTTATTATCTGATAATAATGTTATTGAAAACTGACAAATTTCACTTCTGTTTAGGTGTATACACATCATTCCACCTCTAAACATACTTTTTTTCTGATTACAGCAATCATGGTGGCTTTCTTAGCCACACTGTATTAGAAGCCACACAATTGCGGTACGAATACAACACACTAACTTATAATCACAAAATAACCTACATTTGGGAGAAAGTAAAAACCTCTTTGTATTTGGTGGGCACTAGTCAGTAACTGAGCCCAGTGTCCTAGAGTTGCATTGCAGCAGTGATAACCACGATGGTAATGCACACACATTGAAATATTTATAATCTCCCAATACCAGAGTAAGCTCAATTCAACTCAATTCAGTTTATTTTTCTATAGCACTCTCCTCTGAGCAGAGGTGCAGAGTGCTGTGATAATTTCTATGGTAAAATGCAAATACAAATATTACTAATTACATAACAAGTACTGTACACATAAAGACACAGATTTACTTAGACAGGAAAACAAAATAGTGTGAAACTGATTCACATAAATGGAGCACAGGAATATCTGTCTATTTATTAACCGTTGAATTATGGCCAATAGATACTCAGTTCATCTCTCCTTTAAAGTTTATTTCCAAAATTTCTTATTGTTGCTCTATATGACAGCATACCCTAATAGGAATGTGTGTAAAAAGGAATATGTTCCCAATATTACCAACATAAGTGAAAGGTCTAACCATAATGCTGGATTCATAAGGACTCCAAAGCTTATGTTAGCATGTGACAGTCTCTCCATTTTAATTTTTTTACAAGATAATCTGGAATCATTGTTAGGTGATCTACATTACTAATTGAAAATATTCAGTTTAAAATGGTACAAAGTGACAAACTCACATTCAGAAGAAAAGACGTGATGATCTGTATACAGTATTAAGCATATTAATATATTAACACTACAAAACTTTTTCCAAAGAATAAAGCAAGCTATAAAATATTGCAAATGCAAATAATATGAGGATGTATATGTAAATACAGTACATTACATGAAAGGTGCTTTTGTATAAAGGTAATTTAAGTGTAGGATAGAAGGTTGTCTTCAGACATGTGTGATTATGTCATAGCCATTAGCATGTGTAAAAATATTAATTAATTAATTAAATAATAGAACCACCTGAAATAAAACCACGCATTACTACACTGTCTTCTTATATGACACGATACCGTGGCTGTCCGTTTGTCTGTCCAGGATTTTAAATCAACTGTAGGTCGCAAACCGTTTGAACTATTGACCTGAAATTTGGTATGCATATACTACACGACATCTACTATCCGCTTTCAGGGTGATGAATGACCTCCAAGGTTATTCCTCTTTTTATTTTTATTTTATTGTAGAATCAACTCTCGGCAGCAGCCAGCAGGACGGGCGTGTGGCGCATGCGTATGGGCATTGTTCTCATCCCTACCACCTTTGCCGTCCCTGCCCCTACCTCTTCATATCTTAAATCATTCTTAAGTCTTCCATCTGCCTCAAGTGCCAGCTTAAGTGAAAAATTAAGGAAAATGTACTAAGTAATTGCAACATAAACACTGACTTAATCAGTTTTAATGCAAAAAGATGCAGACGAAAGACGATAAGAAGCCGGCCGCTAGGATGGAGAAAAGAAGAACTGCTCAGGAAGCAGCAAGCAAATCAACCTCTGAGCAAACGAATGCTAAACGTACAGAGAAAGAGTATGAAAACTATGAATGCTTAAGTCAAGTGTATTTATCGTGCAATGCACCGTTACTGGTGTATACTGTATTTATTACACTATGTATGTAACAATCATTTGTGTCTGGTGTGACTGTAGCTGAACAATAACACCAGGAGTTGAATGTTCGTACTTTGGTACAAGCAAAATAAAAAGAGTTTTGGAAAAATCTGAAGGACTGACAAATATATAATAAAAAAAAATAAATATGCTCATTGGGTGGTAGACTCATTATGATGTTTTAGCTCAGACAGCACTTTGCAAGCTTGAAAAAAGAATTAAGGATTATGGAAAAAAACAAAAGAAAAGAAATTTCTAGCTAAAACTTTGGACCACTATGAAAAATGTGGTCCAATAGTTAAAATAACAATACAGACATCATGATTGTTTGGGCAAAAAGATAATTTGAATAAAATACATCTCAAAATCATCTCCATCTTAAACAAGAATAATTTCAAATCAACGCTAAAGCTCCCAAATGTGCATGGAAGTAAATAATGGAAAAACATGATCAATAAATGAAAGACCTACCAAGTACATTAAGTGTACTATTTAAAACAAATAAATTACCAGTTCCATCTCCTCCAATATCACCAAAGACATAATGCTTGCATATAAAGTTGGCTATTTAGGGTTGATGTCTGGCGAAACCACAGGAGTTTCTGAAGCACATTAAAAACATCAACCACTCCAGTACAACTCCATATCAATTTAGTAGTAGTAGTAGTAAATGTCTCACCAATCCAACACCATGCTAATTCACATAACACTAATTTAAAGTCAGCAGTGTTGTACAAAATAGGCTGTTATTATGAAAACTACTATTTCATAATGAAACACATACATATTAACATACAACTGTTTTACTCAACATGATGATGTAGCCTTTTTCATTTACAGAATGTTTTGATTTTAATCATCAAGATCTGGATCCTAATCTCTTTATTTTTGGCATATTTTACATATGAAGCTATTTGTTCATTTCTAATAATTTATAAGAAATGATTAGCAGGAATAAAGAAAACCCACAAAAAGGTGGGGCGACTCAAAAAAATCAAGCTATTCATATGATAATTTGGGAGTCATTTCAATGGCACTTTTTATAGGTAAGTCAGTATCCTATATTCAATTAAGACAGACATTTGCTTGCAAACAACTCATCACTACATAACATCCTCACAGAAACCCACCCACAACCCACCAACCCCCCCAGCAATCTATGCTTTTCTCCTTGCAATCTGATACCTCTAGAAACAGTGACTCAGTCAGGGGTCTATGCACTGCTGATCCTCTCTTTATCTCTGCGCATTTTTAAAAAGCTCAAAGAAGTAGTGATACTAGCTATGAGATGGAAATCCTGTGCAAATCTGTCCAATATTCTGAACCTTATTTAAAGTTAAAAAAAAAATAGATACAAAGCATCCAGCCTATTCACTAAAATTAAAAACGTGAACGGCTACTACAAGAAAACAATATTGCTAGATTCTCAGTAGTCAACCTTTGGCTCTAATTAAGTGGCACATTTACAAGCGTACCATAAATAGATCTGGATAAAGGAATACATGTACTATAGGATTACGATTCACAGCTGCCAAAAACATTTAAATCATGTGAGCATTAGCACTGAAATAATGTACAATATGGTTTTACTGTGTACCATCTACAAACCAACATGGGTAATGTTTTTGGAAGCATTAAAAAAAAAAAAAAAAAAACACAAAACAGTCTGAAACACCATGTTCATAATGATTTGAGGGAAGTCTTGAATTTTAGAGCACCTTAATAACAAATTTTAAATTATTTTTTGGTGCCACTGTAAAATTTTCAACATTATTTAGATCAGTGTTCCTCAAACCAAAGGTGGATCGCGACTTTGTATTGTTTATAATGGCAGTGGTTCATGGTGGGTTGCTGATTGCTCTCATTCCACTCAACTCTGATAATTGTGCTTGATTAATCCATGCCACCCAGCTCTGACAATCATGCGTAATTCCCTAAAGGAAACCCACCACTTTGACAACCACGCTAAATTCAACAAAGGGGATAACTTCTGCCAGTTAATAAGAATATATTTATTTAGCATCTTTCCCATGCTCAAAACTCTTGGAAAACCCACTCCTCCTTTCCAATGATCATGCTGAATTCTACAAGGGGGACCCCACCCAAACACCCTATTGGTGGATCACAATGACATGAGAAGGGTTGAGAAACATTGATTTAGATCACACTGCAATCATCAAACACAACCAAAACACAGAATGGTTAGCAAGGCCATACAGTATGTGTGACACAAACAAAGATGAACAGTACAGCTTACCACTTTCTAGCCTGCATTTGTTTCTAAAAGGGACAAATTGTGAATATTCTACTTTCAAGTAGTTATAATTAACTTTACAATAATCTTGCTTATATAACCAATCTGAAATACAGTACTACAAGTACCGTATATTGGACAAATATTTCTGAGAAAATGTTATTGGAAAAACAGACAATTAAGCAAAGATCATTTCCATTTTTCATTTTAAGATTTTATTTTTGTTTGCAAATCAATAATAAATTTACAGTGTCCTCCACAATGTTTGGGAAAGACATTTTTTCTTCATTTACCCCTCTGCTATACATAGCTAAGTTTCATTTAAGGGTATTTGCATAAATTTCAGTGATACCAAGTAGAAATGACAACACTTTTGTTTCCAAATTCAATTGGAAACATCTTAAAGAAACTATGATGTGTAAGTAGCCATATTTATCAATATTATAAATTTTACATAAAATTATAGGAAAAATTAAAATAATGATTTTTTTAGTCATTGTTGTAACTTTATCTGCTGGAAGAAAACGTGTCCCAACACCGCAAATCAGCCCTGCAGTCCAGATATGAACTTGTCACATAAATAATAATATAAAATTATGAGCTTCTTCAGCAGGAACAAAACACACTCAATTGAGCATTGAAATTGCATTTCTTAAGCAAGACAAAGCTTTCAGCTCCTATTGTTTATTAAGTATGTAGCTAAACAATGAACCAAAACCACCAGCATGCAATTTCAGACCTCCCGGAAAGAAACTCACTTTCTGTGATCACTTACAAACCAGCAGTGCCAGTGACACAAGCTTTCTTTCTCAAGCCGCATCAAGCATAACATCAGTACATATTTTTTAGTATAATTAGAAGGAGAAGAGTAAGTTTCCCAAGGTAACTGTGATTTTACTTGTGGTGATGCTAAGTTTGCAAAAATTCTTTTAGTACTTCATTTAAGAAATATTATTGTTAATACAAATGAAAAAATAGCTAAATTGTTGTAATTAATCTCTCCCCTTAATACAAACAAGATAAAGTGGTACACAGCAAAGTGTTTTCTAGGTCTATAACTGACCAGTAAAGTACACATAGTAAGCAAAAGCCTAGCAAAATTCAAACAAGAAATAAAGCATTTTGATTGCAATAAATCTTATTTACCTGGCTCTCACTTACCATTTCACTTTATATTTCTCTCTTCACTCTATAGTGTATCCAGGATAGCTTGCAGTAATAATAATAATAACAGTCTTAAATTTAGAAGACAGTATCAATGGTACCCTACAAGTGTGATTTTTATATTTCACAACAGACAATATTAGTATGACCTAAAATTAGACTAATTAAAAACTTTGTGCTTAAGTGCAACTCAAGCCATTCAAAATTCAGGTTCACTTTACAATATTAAAAAGATTGATGCAAAATCCATCATATATATCTTACTTCAATATATTTTGCACTACATTATGGTGAAGTAGTTAGTGGTTATATTATAATGCTTCAGGGGCCTTGTTTCATGCAACTTGTGCTGTTGTTGCTGTGTGGACATTTGCAGGTTTTTCCATTACCCCCTTTCCTCCACTTTGCTCCAAAAACTCATAAGCATTCATGTCCACTCAATATTTTAAATTAGGGATGGGACAATATCAAAATTTCACATTATGATTATAGTGACCAAACTGATTATGGTTTTCAGTATTATCACGGTATTGGTAAAATACAGTAATTCAAAAAAAAAACTTGTCTGAAATGTTTTAAACCAGTTGTTTAAATGTCAAACACTATAAGTAGACATAAACAATCCACAAATAACTTACATGATCAGCATTTCATGCCCAGTTTGCAATAACCACAAAATGCAGATTTTTTTAACAATATCAAAAGACCTACATAAACCACTCAATTATGCTACTACTAACATTAACAGTTCATAAATGTAAACAAATCAAACCAGCAGAAGTAATTAACATCTGTTCAGATATAAAGTGCTTTTGAGTTAACCTTCTAAGTATTTGGTTTCCTTTATTGCAAACTTAAATGTAACAGCAGCAACGTGGTTACCTTGTCTTTTTAAATCTGTGATATGTTAGGGATGACAATGTACCCACTGGTACTAAACAGTCATTCAGATAGTACACTGCTTGATGGAATGCATAAAAGCTTCCTGCCAGCCTTGGCAAGGTAAGGTAGCTCTGAGGCATGGCACTGCCACCGCATCAATGGATCCTCTTCTGCTTCAATGGATGGCAATGAAACATAACTTAAATGTATGAGACTTGTAACCCAAGAGCATTTTTGTGTTTACTTGTGTCTGTGCAGCTACTAATTACATATAGTGCATCCAGAAAGAATTCACAGCACATCACTTTTTCCACATTTTGTTATGTTACAGCCTTATTCAAAAATGGATCAAATTCATTTTTTTCCCCAGAATTCTACACACAACACCCCATAATGACAACGTGAAAAAAGTTTACTTGAGGATTTTGCAAATTTATTAAAAATAAAAAAACTGAGAAATCACATGTACATAAGTATTCACAGCCTTTGCTCAATACTTTGTCAATGCACCTTTGGCAGCAATTACAGCCTCAAGTCTTTTTGAATTTGATACCACAAGCTTGGCACACCTATCCTTGGCCAGTTTCGCCCATTCCTCTTTACAGCACCTCTCAAGCTCCATCAGGTTGGATGGGAAGCGTTGGTGCGCAGCCATTTTAAGATCTCTCCAGAGATGTTCAATCGGATTCAAGTCTGGGCTCTGGCTGGGCCACTCAAGGACATTCACAGAGTTGTCCTGAAGCCACCCCTTTGATATCTTGTCTGTGTGCTTAGGGTCGTTGTCCTGCTGAAAGATAAACCATCACCCAAGTCTGAGGTCAAGAGCACTCTGGAGCAGGTTTTCATCCAGGATGTCTCTGTACATTGCTCCAGTCATCTTTCCCTTTATCCTGACTAGTCTCCCAGTTCCTACCACTGAAAAACATCCCCACAGCATGATGCTGCCACCACCATGCTTCACTGTAGGGATGGTATTGGCCTGGTGATGAGCGGTACCTGGTTTCCTCCAAACGTGACGCCTGGCCTTCACCCAAAAGAGTTCAATCTTTGTCTCATCAGACCAGAGAATTTTGTTTCTTGTGGTCTGAGAGTCCTTCAGGTGCCTTTTGGCAAACTCCACGTGGGCTGCCATGTGCCTTTTACTAAGGAGTGGCTTCCGTCTAGCCACTCTACCATACAGGCCTGATTGGTGGATTGCTGCAGAGATGGTTGTACGTCTGGAAGGTTCTCCTCTCCCCACGGAGGACCTCTGGAACTCTGACAGAGTGACCATTGGGTTCTTGGTCACCTCCCAAGCACTTTGAGCTACTGTTTGTATGAAAATGTGCTATATAAATAAATGTTGTTGTTGTTGTTGTTCTCCCTGACTAAGGCCCTTCTCCCCCGATCGCTCAGTTTAGATGGCCGACCAGCTTTAGGAAGAGTCCTGGTGGTTTCAAACTTCTTCTACTTACGGATGATGGAGGCCACTGTGCTCACTGGGACTTTCAAAGCAGCAGAAATTTTTCTGTAACCTTCCCCAGATTTGTGCCTCGAGACAATCCTGTCTCGGACGTCTACAGACAATTCCTTTGACTTCATGCTTGGTTTGTGCTCTGACATGAACTGTCAACTGTGGGACCTTATATAGACAGGTGTGTGCCTTTCCAAATCATGTCCAATCAACTGAATTTAACACAGGTGGACTCCAATTAAGCTGCAGAAACATCTCAAGGATGATCGGGGAAACAGAATGCACCTGAGCTCAATTTTGAGCTTCATAGCAAAGGCTGTGAATACTTATGTACATGTGCTTTCTCAATTTTTTTATTTTTAATAAATTTGCAAAAACCTCAAGTAAACTTTTTTCATGTTGTCATTATGGGGTGTTGTGTGTAGAATTCTGAGGAAAAAAAATGAATTTAATCCATTTTGGTATAAGGCTGTAACATAACAAAATGTGGAAAAAGTGATGCGCTGTGAATACTTTCTGGATGCACTGTACTGTATATATAATTAAATGTAATACCAAAAATTAGCCTGTGATGGACTGGTGCCCTGACCAGGATTTGTTCCTGCTTTGTAATCTATGTTAGCTTGGATAGATTCCAAATACCAGAGGCCTGGTCTAGATTAAGCAGGTTAAAAAATTACAAAAAAATTACATTTTAATAGCAGTATTCAGTCAGATGGTAGTTCAACACTATTTTCTATCCAAAAGCCCCTTTCACACAGTTTATCCATAAATCTCCAGTGATTGATTCAAGCATTTGGGTGACCTGAATGTATGAATAGATGTTATGGTTTAACTGCTGATGTTATGGGTTTATATCTGATAGCCCCTCTATATAATTTCTTTAGTGTTTTTTTTTTTTCTCTTTTTCAGTTGTTCAGCATTTTGCACTTGGCAACAGAGCAAGCACAGGTTTCAAGCAAACTATACATATGACTATAATTGGCTAATATTCCACTATGTACTATGCATGTATTTTTTTTTTTTGGTATTCCAGTTACCCCAACCCCAAATAGTCCTAGTGTGAGTGTGGGTGTGTCGGTGACTATCCATGATAGACTGCTACCAAGTCCATTGTGTTCAGTACTGCCAAGAAAGGTTTTCATTCCCTGCTCCTCTGCACTGGAGTAAGTGGGTTTGAGAATGACAATGACTTTATTAGTTTTCCAGTGAATATAGTTGCTTTGAGATTACTATGAACTGTTGCCAAAACAAAAGAACATTTCTAAAGACCATAACAGAATGTAAATATGAAGTCTGGGATCATAGTGAAAGGTGTCCTACAAAGTAGTTTTTCTGTTGCAATATCCTTTTCAGAGTTCCAGAGGTGGCAGCCAATGCAACAGCTAATTTTCTTATAGGGTTATTCTTAAGCATTGTTCATCTTTTTGTGTCACTGATTTTACTTTTAAGTTTCTGTTTTAAAGGCTGGCAGTGCACCAGACATCTTAAAGAAATGACTTTAACTTTACCTACAACTCAGACATGAATTGACAGCTGTCACTTTGTCAAACATAAAGGAATGAAACAGAACACTGATTCACTTAACAATCTAAGTCCATTTCCCAAATGACTAATCAAACTAATTCAATATAAAATGCCTAGGAAAATATTTAAGAAAAGGGATTACTTACTCACAATTCTTCAAAACATGAATAATCATAGAGCCAAAAAATGTACCTCAACCAAAAAATGGAATGGAAAATGCCAATATGCCATTATTCTGAACTTGTGCTTTACATTTTTCAAAGTGTTTGTTATTACTAAGACCATTGGACCTCACCTTTTGAACTTTGTGTCACCGGGAAGGCCAGGTTGGGAGGGATTAAAAATCATCTTGTTGGCAGGAAAGGAAATATATAAATCATTGTTACTTTTATTAGCCTATACAAGATAGGGGTGAAGCTTTGACCTTTTTCACTCATCTGTCCAGCTCTGGGGCCATTATATCTTTTGTATACTTGGGCAGAGGTTGGGATAAGATTCCTTTGTCTTCAGTTACTCTTGTCATAAGAGAGACAAAACCTTATCCCTCAATCTTCCATAAGAAGCGTTTTACAAAATTTTACAGGCAGAGATCTTGTGATTGGGCAAAAGAAAAGACCTGTTGTATATTAATGAAAGTCAGAAGGAGACCTGTTACAGTAACTCTCAAGACAGCTTAAATTTTACTCATACCTTGTGAGCTAAAGCTAAAACTCTGCTGGTCACTTTCAGATGATGCATAGCCGAAGCTTGTCAGTATTGTGCAGAAGTTGAGAATTGGATTACTACCTCTGAGCAATTTAAAATAAAAAAGTATAGTAAATGTTAGGTCTGTGATTTAAATGAGCCTGACCTTTGCCCACCTTTGCTGAACATCTGAGCCCATCAGTTCCAGACTCCACTACACAATGACAGTAATGTTGAACAAAGCTAGCTCTGCAGCAATGGCCTTTTCACCAAAATGGCTACATAAATGCATTGCCTGCAGCTGTCAAAACAACAGTCTACAAAACATGAATGGTGGGAATTTTTTTTAGCTACCACATATTGTAATTCGTAGGTGGACTAAAGATTGATGTACCCTTAAGAATACTAACACACAGGCAAATACTCTACTTTACACACTTGATTATCTTTGCTACTTTTTATCCATAAATACAATCTCTGACTTGGGTGTGAACTTCAAAGCACCAAAGCCCACTCACTAGCTACATAACAATGTCCTCTTCTATGAAGGCAGTCTTTCATTCCCTTTAATCAGTGAACCTCTCCACCTAATAAAATGTTCAGTACTATTTAGTTTTTCACATTTCTTTCTTAATTGGAAAAGGAGGAGAAGAAAGAAAACAACATTGTGCAGTGGGGGGTATAAGGGATAAAAAAACAAAGGGAATTCAGAAAATAGTTTATTTTTGTGCAAGGGCTAATTTGATGAATTGATGTAGTTGTAGGTAGCCCATCCTTATGTATTTATTTTTTAATCTTTTGCCTTCTTCTTTAAGATGAATGAACAATGACTTAGGAGAGGGTACAAGGGTACAAAAAGTACCAGCAACTGGCAACAACTAGGTACCTGAAAAATTAAAAAAAAAAAAAAAAAAAAAAAACTCCCAAGAATGTTTCTTTTGTCCAGACATGAATCACATAAATTAAATTAAATAGAAACACAGCTCTTTAGTATCATGGTGCTGGTGCACCTGGTAACTGAGGGATCTAAAGCCCTTTGCAAAGATTTTTAAGGACACTCCCTCATCTCAAACATTAAGGTGGATGAATGCTTTAGCTTCAAAGATTTCAGGGAGTCTGTGCCTCTATGTAGTTACACAATAGTCTGGCGTGAGATGTTGCAGAAATCAAAAAAAGGAACATCTAATTGACATGGACATATAAACAGCTTTTTTATATCTTAACTTAAATACAGGTAGAAGCAAAAAAGGCAAATGTTCACACTCAAGCATGAAAGAACTTAATAGCCTGATAAGAATGATACATCCTGTGGATAACACATACTATCTCAAAAAGAAAGACCTTACGTTATACCACATTTGAAGAATGAAGCATTGAGGCTTTATAGGCATGAGACTTCATCCACATAATTGAGTAAAGGAAATGAGTAAACTCATAAAGATGCAACATCTCATCATTGCTGCTTGGGAAAATGTTCACAAGAACAAGTGGCTCAAGGGAATAAGATCACAAGGGAAAAAAAACACAGAGCAAACCAAAATGTAACAATGAACAACTCATGAATGAGTTCCTTTGTACAGCCATCATTCAAAGAGACGAAGTGTGATCAGCCACACCAATTACAGAAACTTGTCTCAGGATGCAAGTACTAATTATAGCTTTCTAAAGGGTAATGGCAACACAAATATTTCTAAACTGTCGGCTCTTACAACAGGTCATCTTGTCAAAGTCTACTTTGAAGACACCTGGTAAAATAAACAGATGTTTCTAAAACTTGCATGGTCTTTTCTATTGCCTTTTCCTTTCTCAGTAACATACTGCAAGTAACATACAGTTAGGCACCAAAGACAAAAAATGCACACAATTCAGACTGACATTCAGTTTGTTAAAGTACTGCATAACAAGATGAAGCAGATACTATTTTTACTTGCAGCAGATGCATGATTTTATATTTTATTGTTGTTGAGGATCTTCCTCTTTTAAAAAAATAAGCAACTTTAAAAGTTTTACCCAATTCCTTTCCATAGTGCAATAAAGAACTCATCTGATACCACTTCCTACTGTCTATCTAGTACACACAGCACACAAACAGGGCATAGCAATCTCGGATGAGTCATTAACAATGAAAACACATGTACTGCCAATTCAGTTCCGAATAATTCAGAGGAAGAACAACTGAAAACTACCAAATTCACATGACATCATGTGATAAAACACAGAACTATTGTGCCTTAAGGTCCCTTATTAATGTAGCTTTCAAAATGCTATCAAGAGTATAGCAAATAGTTCTATTGTATGGTATAACATATTAAAAACAGAATAGAACACTGATTCGGAGAAAGGCTTGTCAATCACTGCACAGTGATTTTCCATGATGCATTATAACGTTTTAAGCTTGTGTTACCTTATCTATGCACATCACAACAGTATGACTCAAACTGCAATGTGCAAATACTCATTTGAGTAAAAAGACTGGCTTGGCTTGTTAAGCATGATGGACTGAAAATAAATTCATGCGCTAATCTGGTTTAAGATGACTTGCAGCTTGGTCACTGGACATTTAAGATTCTCCCCAATAAATAATATGTTTCTGTAGGCTTACTTTAAGTGCTCCAGCTTCCTCTTTCTGTCCTAAAACACACTTAGTGACTTAGTGAAATTGTCCTGATATAAACGAACACGGCTGAATGCATGTCATGTTTCTCAGCCGTTCCTTACTCTCAAAAAATAGATAAATGGATACAGACCACGTATGCCCATGTTTATTCAAAATTCAGACTGGAATAGTTTTAATAAATATGGTCACGGGATGTCAGAGACTACTAAAATGTGCTTGTGCACAATGGACAAGGGGGACTTTGATTTTTTTTATTTTTATTATTTTTTTTTTAAACTACAACTGAAACTAAATGTGGAAATGTGTTGACAGCATGCTATGCTAAATCATAGCAAAAACCACTCCCAGGCTTTCACTGTGTTTGCTACAGAATTTAAAAAACATAGCAACATATCCAACAAACTTATCAAATGCACATCTATATGTTTGAAAAAATAGAGAGCTAGATTACATTTTCTCAGTCTCTGCATACCACTGTCATTATCAAACTTCCAACCAGGAGTAATCTGCACATTTTTCCCTACCACCCATATTATAATATTTCATTATAAATTACAACATACTTTTTCCATGTATACCCCTCATATTTTCAGTGCTCCACTTGTTAATTGTACCAACCCCATGTTTTGCGTGTTACGCTTGTTAATATTGTCACCTTTCATACTTCATGTGCACTGCTGAAGCTGCACTCCCGATATTCTGTGGGCGACCCCTTGCATTTCACTCATCACCTGTTACCGTTGCCCCTCCATTAATTTCCATTGCCACCTGTTATTGCTTCTGTCCCTCACAATTCGAGGACCACCTGTTAATGCTACCACCACTTGTGTCTTGTATACACCACCTGTTTTGCTGCTACCCCTCATGTGTTACACACACCATCTTTTAATTTTCTTCCTCTTGCTCATACCTGGCAGCCTATACATTGACACTTAATTGGCAATGATGTGTAGCTAAAATTTTTCACTCATTTCGAACTTGGTAGCTATTTCAGGCAAAATGCAATATTTCTTAAATTCAACATTCTAATGAAAGTACAGACATCTCTCAAAATACTGTCTTTTGGTTACCTCTTTCTCCCAGCAAAAAGTATAGTATTAATCAACATGAATGTGTGCATGAAAGTATTTACCATAGCCATGAGTGCTTTCATCATTTACTGGTGGAATAAAATAATCACTATTCACGCTAAACTAAATGATTTTGAAGGACTTCTGCTGAGAGGCAATATCAAAAGTAGTCACAACCTGTCAAGAGATGGCCTTAAAACTTCTTTTTCAAAGAGATAGATACATAAAGCAATATGAGGTCATTTTGACATCAAATCTATCCACTCGCAGATTTAAAAAAAAAAAAAAATAACACTATTAATAAACCATTGTCCCTTACAACGAACTTCATCACAAGGTGAGCTACAAATAAATAAAAATGGGCAATTCAAGTCAAATTAGAAACTTTCAATCAGGTTTCACTGAATGCTGTGCAATTCAAGATTAAATAAATTATTAAACAATGTTTAAAAAAACATGAGAGGTTCACTATATATCTCAAAAAGCTACACATCTTCTCTGTGACACACTTTCAGCCAACGAATTATTCAGCAGAAGTATGTCACGAAATGCTACTGGGGCTCCTTTATGCCAACAGCAATATGCCTACATAATGCCTCACTGTGACTGTGACTGCCAAGTCAGAAGTTTTCTTTCTTTTTAAATTCTTTCTTTTAAGTCATTCTGGTGTGTATGCGCCTATATGTATTTTTTATCTATCTATTTATGCTTTTAAAGCGCATCTGTAAAATGCCAAATTTTCTACTTGGGATAAATAGTTCATTCTATTTGTCTAATAGTGGTGAGTTACTACATGCATACAGTACAGACCAAAAGTTTGGACACACCTCCTCATTCAATGTGTTTTCTTTATTTTCATGACTATTTACAGCACTCTGTCACTCTCCTTCTTGGTCAAATAGCTCTTACACAGCCTGGAGGTGTGTTTGGGGTCATTGTCCTGTTGAAAAATAAATGATCATCCAACTAACCTGACTTCTGCACAACACAACTGCTGGTCCCAACCCCATTGATAAAGCAAGAAATTCCACTAAATAACCCTGATAAGGCACACCTGTGAAGTGAAAACCATTTCAGGTGACTACCTGTTGAAGCTCATCGAGAGAATGCCAAGAGTGTGCAAAGCAGTAATAAGAGCAAAGGGTGGCTATTTTGAAGAAACTAGAATATAAAACATGTTTTCAGTTATTTCACCTTTTTTTGTTAAGTACATAACTCCACATGTGTTCATTCATGGTTTTGATGCCTTCAGTCATGAAAATAAAGAAAACACATTGAATGAGGAGGTGTGTCCAAACTTTTGGCCTGTACTGTATATTTGATAGCTTTTGGTATTTATCAACAATGATTTTCATATCTGCGGTGGGTTGGCACCCTGCCCAGGATTGGTTCCTGCCTTGTGCCCTGTGTTGGCTGGGATTGGCTCCAGCAGACCCCCGTGACCCTGTTCGGATTCAGCGGGTTGGATAATGGATGGATGGATGGATGGATGATTTTCATATAAGGAGTTTGATAAATTTATAAATCAGTGCATGTTCTTGGATGGAAAACCTATCTCCAATTCTAGAGCAAACACATATCGAACAAACCATACAGAAGGTATCTGTTAATGAAAGCAAGAGTCTAAATAAGAAATAGCCAAATATGTAAGTCAGAGGTTAGGGCTAGAAAATAGTGGTGAAAGTTAAAAAGAAAGTATCAAAAGTTATTTCTCACTAAAGATTTAAAAATCAAGGGCATCTATTATTGCAATTTTGGTGTTTAAGTTAGCAGTACTCAGCATAATGTTTATGACTTGCACTAGCTGCCCACAGCAAACATTATCCAGCTAGATGTACCAGAACATATGCTTCTAGCTATAGGCACCTGTCTGAGTTATACTCCAAAAAAACACACTCAGATAAGAAGCTTGAATCAAGAAAGCAGCAGGGTGATCAGATAAATCAGTTAGTAAAGCAATACTGAGCCAGCTGTGGGTATTTATGGCAATGGGAATGTCAAGCCCCAAATTAATAGAAGTTTTAAGATGCACAGCATGGATTAATCTTTTCACACTATACCTCTGATCTGATTTTTTTTATGTTAGTTTGGATCATAAATTTAAAAGTACTGGTAAATGGGACTAACAGCAGGAATGCTCGCACTCACACAAAACAGCCTTCAATCCACTGTCCCAAATCTGCCCTCCTTTCAGCTTAATGCAAATCAGATTGCTTTGAATGGAAAGTGAACAACATTCACTGCATGCTTTTTTTTGGAGAGAACTTCTGAAATGCAAGGCAGGCAAACGTAAAGCTTCTTAACTCCTATTGTATGAGCTGTTTATTTTTCTACTGAAATTCTCAAAGATGAAGAAAATGTTTTAGAAGGCTAAATACCTGTACTGTTAAATATATTGAAAGAAATGGGGAGGGAGCTGTTCCACCAAAAAAAGAAGCTTTGAAATAAAAAAAATTCTTTTTTTTAAGCCAACCATTAATTTACACTTTATTCAATGGAGACCACCATCCTGCTTTAAAATAAAATAAAAAAATAGTACTACATTTCACATACTTACATAGTCAGACCACTTAAATGACCTTCTAAGGACACAGTGAGTCACAGGTGGTGGGAACTTTCAGTCCAGTGACTTATCCCTGGGCAATACCACCTTCCACTATTCTGACATTTTTGTTTAGGTTTCTAAACATACCAGCAGCTACCCCCACATATTATTTGCCTCTGTGACCTCAACATTATTTGGCTATGTGATGATTGACATCATCTGCTAAAATTTTGCCCTACTTGGAATGGCAAAAAACTGGCAAGTGGCCAATGTTGCTAAATAAGTAAAACATAGCAGCATAATGTTCAGTTAAGAGAATCAACTAAAAGGATGTGCTTACAGTACTAAACCACGAAGCAGTTCATTTTATCAAGTATGCTTCTAGGACACTTGTGCTCTAGTTTTCTCTAAATAAATAAATCTTATTCACCTGTAGCCCTTTGTAGTAAATTGATAATGGTATTTATAGTACCCATTTTAAACATTACATCATTTAAGTATACATAAACACATTTAACTTCAGAATTATGAAATGTGTTGAATAAAAAAATAATTTTAAGAAGTATTCCATGTCACAGATTACATGGTTACTTATAATAAAATCTCAATTTAGATAATTGCTGCATTTGAATCAATGAAGATTACAGATTTCAACTAAAGATTTCATAGCTCCTCATGATAGTTCAAGCAGCTTCTGTAAGCCACAAGACACAACAAGAAGTATGACAATGAATAATCTGCTTCTATGAAGAGCTTGGGACAAGCTGCACTGTTTGATGGCTCACAAACCCTTTAATAGGATGCGTAACTTAAACTTTTTACCAGTACTTCCCTCAATGTTTTAGTGGTTGTTAAATGTACAAATACAACACAAATATTTTCAATGGCCAAAACTGGCAGCAAGTGGTTTCTGCCTTACAAACAGTGATGCTTGGAGATGCACCAACTCTCCACAATCCTGAACTGGATTAAATTGATTTGAAATGGATGGGTGAATGGATTCAAAACTACAAGCAAAAAAAAATAAGAAAAAAACACAGAATGGTTTCAGGGGTTTCATGTACTTTTTTGGTCAAAAATGACTCATCCAATGTGTATATAAAAACACTCCTTAAAACAATGATAAAACTAAGTAATCAGACCATGTGGTTTGTTTAACTAGTTTAGAAGCAATATATGCTCATCAATGGGCTTGTTTATTGTACTGAGCTCAGAACCCAAGGTTCTGTTTAACGGCATCACATATTGAAATGTAAGTTATACTCATGTTTCTCACTTTCCAGAGCAAATACGGACCAACTTTATCAAGAACACAAACAACAATTTTACACTTAGTTCACATTAAAGAAATATTCAGCACAAGTCCATAACCAGGCTCTGTCAGGGGACATGATAAAATTCAGAGATGAACTCAGCATTTGTCCTGAAAGGCCCAATAAAGACTTCCTCAAAGCATGCTAAAGCATAATATTTGAAACAAAAATCAAGAATGCTTAATAAAAAGGAAAAGTAAGCAAAGTAACAAAAGCAGAAATTTTCTATGTATGTGTCTATCTAAATACACACAGTATATAGATAGATACAGAGTAAAAGACAGCACATTCAAGAAATATTATTGCATAAGGAGGTTATATAGGTTATGTGAGTGCAAACGTTATTTAGCACCTAGACCACAGTGAAGCAATGAATATGTTTTGCTGAAAATATTTTGGTTTGCAGTCATTGAAAATTGACTTAAAGTGAATTTTTGTGGTGTTAATACCAAATTAAGTTAGTAGCATACTTTACAGAAAGACAGAACAAAATAATGCAATTGAGCAAAAAGTAAAGATGCCAACATTTTGAGAGGTATGTTATACATATTCTTCCCCTTGAAGAAAATAAAAAAATTCTAACACGTCTTATTTGTCAGAAAAATAATTTTAAATATATTTTTATGAGAAAAATAACACTTTTTTTATAAAATTAAAACTGAAAGTTTGGTTATAAAGTGGCAATTTAAACTTTTAATATATTCACCTTTTTAGTAAATAGGGGTCAAGCAGATGAAAGCTAACATTGTGTATTCTTGGAAAATGATGTTTAGTGCTTGCTGTTTTTCATTTCTACACTGCACTAACTACTTAGAGGATAAGTTTGGTATTTTTCAAGTCAAAGTTATTAACTGATTATCATTGTATGTATATATTAGTTTGCCACATGAAATTGCATTCTAAAGTAAATATCAAGCCCGTTCTTGTGCTTTTTAATACAGAAAAAGGACACCAGAATCCCATTATAAAGAAAAGCCTTAAAGCATCTTGAGATTGCACACATGTCAAAACAGCCATATTGTTTTCAGAAGATCAAAAAGTAAAATGCAAACTGCTATTGTGAGATTCAGCCATTTTAAAAGGAGACTAGCTTTACTCATCACTTTAACAACTACCCTGTGCAACTTCCTCCACAGTGTGATTTCAGCCTCAAGAAGACGGTACTAGCTGTAACCTGTGGAACGAAGAGGAGGTATTTGGCCTCAGGGGTGTGGATTCACCTCGGAAAGTCACTGCCAAGCTCCATTATTGGCATTATTTAAAATCGATGCTCAGATGTGAATTGATGTCTCTGTTCTATACAGAGAGATTGGGAGCATGCGTTGATAACAAGTTGCAGCACCCACCACGTGACAAACCACCTGGATTGTATGCCCAGAGTGCAGCAGGTGACACTTCAGCTGCACATTGGATAAATGTGAGGTCTTTTATGGTGGTTGGAGTGCCAATCCTGCCACCAACCCCCAAGTTTCCCTGTAAGTTGAAGGACCTGCTTGCAAGGTTGCATGCAGATTAACATATTACCCAGGATGAAGCAATTGCAGGCTCACAGGCCCAACGGAGTAGAGTCACTTCTGGCATTTATATGATTTGAACTGGCAGCCTTCCGATTACCAGCTCAGATCCCAAGCCTCAGGGCCACCACTCTGCCCAAGGAAAGTAGAAAATAATTAATGAAAAACACACTTATGATCTCTTATATTCTGAGACGTATTTCTTTAAGTCACAAAGATTGCCTGCTGCTATACATTGATAATGCACTTGTGTGCTTCAGTGACAGAGAACAGTACGGTGCACAGTATGCAATCAAGTGACAAAAACTGAACAAACGCTATAGGCATCCATTCATCCATCTGCCTAACCCGCTTATCCAGGGCAAGGTTGCAGGGTAGCTGGAACCCATCCCAGCAATCATAGGGCGCAAGGCAGGAACATCATCAGAACAGGATACAACTTCATCAGAAAGAACATTCAAGCACACACACACCATCACACTTTGGCCACTTTAGCAGTACCAATTCACCAAAGTATAATTGGGCTTAAGTTTAGTAAGATCAGTACAGATTTTTTTTGTACAGGTACTGTATAGGGTGGTCCAGATCTAATTATGCAATTTTCATTACGCTATAACTTATTAAGTTTATCACATAGAAAATCACCCGAAAAATCCCAGACCATCGAGAAGTATGTGAACTGACGACATGAAGAATCGTCTTCGCGCCGAACTGGAATCATCCCTGCATAAATCAAAGTCATCCAGACAATCTGGATCTGCATAATTAGATCTAGACCACCCTGTTGAGTGATAGCGCAAAGCTGTCATTTCTGCTTTAAAGTGCTAGATTCTACATGGAGTTTTTATGTTCTCTCAGTGTATTTATGGGTTGATTGGTATCAGTGAATATCACTGAACTGAATCAGTCAAGAATATCATGCACAGTTCTTTTATTATGACATTCTCATCAAGAGTGACTCATGTATTATAACATTAATAACTGGTTTGTGGTGCCTCGATCTGAAATATTACACACTCTGCTTCCTTCATATTCTGAAAAGGTGGCTTGGATCTTCCAAAAATCTAAGTCTTTTATTATAAAATTAAAAATACAATACACTGTAATCATTTCTGCTTAAAATGTATTTTTATGTGTACAAAGTACAATGAAACTCGTGTGTGCTTCTTTTACTACATTCCATCTCAGCATGCATCTCATTCTGTTGGATAGTTAAATTAACAATACAGAATGTAATGCCCTGGGGGCGAGTGGGGTCATTGGGTTCTCATAACTTTACTAATGATGGCCACTGCAAGCAGACAAACAAGCATGCAATGTATCCTTGCTTTGAGAAAATTGGACCAAGAATCTCTGATAAAATGTATTATTTCCTGTTTACTTTTTTGTCAAATGCATGCCTCAGTCTCTTCTACTCTGAAATGGACATATTCAGTATGTTTTAAGACTTTTCTTTATAGCAGGACTCCGGTATCCTTTACCTCTATTATAAAGCACAAGAGCAAGCTAGTTATTTTTCAAAATTTATAAAATATGCTTCACTTTAAAAAGCAATTAAATATAGCAAACTACCACGTTTGTGAAGAAATAACTTCAACTTGAAAAATATTAAACTTATCTTTTCAGCTTTTGCCGATGGCTAGTTGCTTGACCTAGACAGCCAAATTCTATTTTACAACTAAGAAACCTCCAAAACAATTTTTTCTGGACATTTGTTTCACCTATCGAACACATTAAAAGTTTCCTTTTTAAACCACTAATAGTCAGTCTCCTGGATGACTTTACTTTCATTGTGATATTTTGGATGCTTAGCCCACCTTTGACTATTTAAAGATTTTTATTTCTTTTTTGTTACTCTTTTTATTTTCTTGATCTTCTTGTTTAGACATCCAATCACTGTTCTATTCTCCCTTTCTCTAGCCATTTCAGAATTACAGACCACTTTATTCTTAAAAAGGCTAAAAAAAGCAAAGTTGCATGGTTAATCCCTTTAATCGCAAGGTCAACTTTTAAAGCACTGAGTGCACTTAGGTTACTGTTATACCAGTCCTAAAATAAACTAAACATTTCTCTAAATTTAAAATGGAGGTTAAGGTCCAATGAAGCATACATTCCATGCTTTAATCTTTTTAGCTTCAGTTGTTTCATTGCTGGATAAAACAGAGTCAGACAATGAATGGATGGTTTCACAGAAATATTCTGTATTGTACTGAAGCTCCAGGGTCACTTCATAACTTCCTGACTGAATGAATAAAAAAGAAAAAGAAAATGAAATGGAAAATAAAAAGAGTGAATGTAAAACCTAGGAAACAATATTTAAAAGGCAAAACAATTTACTAATGCAACACTGTACTTTTTAATTCACACAGATTTAAGGTTTAATACAGAGGAAACTTAGTTTTCAGATTTACAAATGACACAACTATAACAGTAAACAAAAGTAACCGACTGCAATAAAGACAACCAGGTTTACTTTAGTATGTTGCAATGACCAGACACTACACATTAAAAAGTGGTCATGGTGTCCATGTGGCAGTTACATTATGCCTTTTAATACTGACTTTATATATTAAAAACTTTAAAATACAAGCTATTTTATTTCAGACACAGCTCAAACTATTTATATCAAAAACAAAATAAACATTATGCCAAACATCATTATTTTATATCATTGGTACAATTTTCTATTTAAGGTATTCAATTTCCTGCTGAAAGTATACAGGTTCAAAACTCTACTGACCAACAACAAAGACTAAATAACTCCTGAACTGACTCTACTACATGCTGTTCCTGTCAGACACTGCAGCATTGTCAGTCCACTACTCAGTAAAGCTTATGTTCTAATACCAACGAACATTCTCAACCCTTGCTTGCCCTTTTAAGCATATGGTACAACTCTCTGTGAAAATGCATCTGTGTTTCTGGTTCCATCACCTTTAAACTCCACTTGTCTTTCTATTGGGATCTAATGCTTAACATTCAGATTGCCCTTGAAAGCCCACATATCCTATTCTGTAATTTAAATTTTGTCACTATATGGAGGCTTTTTTCTTTAGGTCACAAAGATTGTCTTCTGCCATACATTGACAATGCATGTGCATCAGTAAGAGAAAATATTCATCTGGCACATAGTATGTAATCAAGTGACAAGAACTGAATAGACATTACAGGCATCAATTCATCCATCGATCTTCCTAACCTGCTTATCCAGGGCAGGGTCGTGAGTTAGCTGGAGCCCATCCCAGCAATCACAGGGTGCAAGGCAGGAAAACCACCAGGACAGGTCACCAATAAACACACACACTATCACAACTACCCACTTAGGCTACTTTAGTATTACCAATTCATCCGAAAAGTATAATCAACCTGAATGACCACATGCCCTTTCCTACATTTTAGAAAGGTTATTCATTTAATTATATTAAAATAGAGTACTTAGCAACTACTGTAATGAAACTTATTATTCTAAATAGTCTGTCTTTTCTATCTGTCAAATCCAGCTCTTAACTCTCAATAGTTTCATATTCTTAAAGGGAGAAGACTCCCTTCTCCAGTTCTACCCAGGCAGTAGTATAGTTTTTTTTTTTATGTGATACATCTTGAATGTGATTTTTCTTGCAATTTAATTCAGAAAAAGACATGATATAGGGGCACATAATTAGAAAAAACACATTACAAATTAAACATCATGAAATACAAACATGGAATTATTCACAAAAATATCTAATAAATTAATCAAATATTTTTGCAGTCTTTCATACACTCAAGTGTCTTAATGATGGTTATGCAAATAAAGAAATGTAAGTAATAAAAACAAAGATATTGTAAACTGAGCTACAGGTACTTGGCAAAGGAGAAGGAGGAGAGTAAAAAAAAAATAACTCTAGCTGATGCAGATCTCAGGAAAAATAATCCTCACCTTTCTTGCAAGGGCGACACATTCCAAGTCTATTGGAAAATTCTGGCAACTGGCTGGATAGATCCCGCATCTGCATTTTTAAACGTACTACAATGCAGGAGATCTAAAAAGAGTTTATAAATCTAGGCAGAGGACAGAGGCAAAACTGAATGCCATAATGAAAAATACCCTCTATGCCCATTTAGCCACAGGCTCAGTCCACCACAGTGTGCTAAGAAGAGTATTTGGGGGGTCTTTTCTACCCACTGCTATCAGGCAATTCAATGCTTCCTCCTGACATACCCTTGTCACAGACGTGCGCATGAGTGACAGCTAGAGGAACCAATCAAAGGTAATTCCACACCAGGCCAGGGGGCGGCAGGGTACACTAATCTTTCTTCTGATATTCCTGCAGATAAAATACAGGAAATTCTGCCCGAGTCCGGCCCTGAAGATGTCACTTTCCAGTTCCGGCCCCCAGATGAAGTCACTTCCACCGACCTACTATAAAACCAAGAAAACCTCCACATGTATTCTGTTCTGTTCTGGACTCAAACCTGTTCAAAACTTTGCTTGTATTTGCCCTTTTCCAGGGATTAAGTATATGGGTGGCTGCCCAAAACCTTTTTCTGTATGTCAAGGCTGATTATTTTCATACCCTTTAAGTTCATTTTGAAATTTCTGCACAATATACATTTATTTATTTTTATTTATTTATTTATTTAGTGATTGATTGACTGGCTGTATTATTTGTCCTGTGAGTCTTTATCCTTGTTTTTTTGTTTCAGCTGTTGTATGCATTGTAATTTTCCGACGGGATTAATAAATGTTACCTAATCTAATTTAATTGAATATTCTTAAATATCACTAAACACAAAGCTCCCAAACTGATGTACAGTATGGCCTCTACAAGGGAAAAAAACAAAATCAGCAACCTATCTTTACTAGATTTATCAACTGAAAACCGTTCCAAACATGTAAATACAGTACATCTCTGTTGTCAAGTCAGATTTTAGCCTTCAAGTACCATGCTTTTGAAAACCCACTGTCACCACAATTTCGCCATTTATATCATCAGTTTTTGCCTAATGAAATACCAACCAAAACACATGATGGAAGTTGAGAAAAATGTTGTTAGTTTTCCCAAAGGAAGACCGCTAGACCACAACAAAACTAAACCAACAGAAAAACATTTAAATATCTGGTCGGACATAGTGCCAACTTAAACCACAGTGCAGTTTAAAAAAACACTCACTGAGAAGCTGTCTGTGTTTTTGGACTTTTTTTTAGATTTTGTTTGAGAAAAAAAAAACAACAAAAAACTAGTGGTCTTGATGTTAAACACAACGGGAGAATATATGAAACACACAAGAAAAAAAGAAAAAGTACGTCAGAATATCATTTAGGTTGTCTTTCTGGCTAAACTACCACACACTGTGTAATTGTCTTTAATAAAGTTTTACCACTGTGACATAATTGCACTTCAGATTTGTCTAATAGATTTACTATAAAAAGAGAAAACAGACAGATGGATTGCTTTAATAATCTAATGATTGATTTAAAACAATATTCAAAAGACTCAACTTCATAGTTTTCCAGCTGTCTAACTGTTGCATTCTTTCCTAATTTCATCCATATTATTCAGTACATTTGGCCCTAAACTATGACAGATGCAAACCTGTAGCCATTATTAATAAACACATTGATGATAGGTGAGCACAATGATGTTCCACAACCAAAGAAAAAGCAAATATTAAAATTAAATGGATGAGGATCTTTAATCTATGTAAACACACAAGACCTCCATAGTTAGGTGGAACTGAGGTACACGTTAATGTGCACCATATCAGGTAATTTATTGCTGATTTAAACATGATGAAGATACCATTTCTTATTTCAACACCTTACTTTTCACCCAGGATAAGGGTAGCACAGTGGTCTTACAAATCAGTGTTAACAGTGCTAGTTTGACATAACCCAATTTATATTATTTACATTATGTAGTAAAACCAGACAGGGCACTGTTATTTGCCATAAGTCTGTGTGAAAAAACTCAAAAGCCTGCTTGTGAGATATGACAGTTGGCAATGGCTTCTCCCATAGTCACAAGTTCACCAGACTTTCTTTCTGCTTGAGTAGTTGCGAAAGGTCAACAGGTTATCATCCTATTTTGGAGCAACTATGCAGTCTTTACCTTCTGTGGTCTACTAAGACATAAAATCCCTGAATTAACCTTTAACCACTCCTAGGTCTGTTTATGGAATGTAAAGAAAAATGGTAGATTACCAGATCTGACAGATTTGCTGAAGCAAATGAGTGTTCATTCCACCAGTGTCTAATCTCATCAACTGTTTTGTCTCCAGTCATTTAGACAGTTTAAGAATGAGACACAGAAAGCTAAGCTCACAAAGTATATTTCATTGTTGCAAACTAAAGTTGAAATACTGCATTTTTCATTTGTTAACACAATTAGCACAATATCACAAAACACAGTCAGGTTATAAATGTAATAATCTAATGTCTAAAAATATAAAACTTCCACAGGAAAAACACAAAACATTTTTTTTTTTAAATTGATTACAAAGCAATAAGACCCTTGCCAATACCACCGTAGTACCCTACAACTTAGATGGATGGATAGAAATGTATTTGTCCCCAGAGGCAAATCTGGCTTTTTACAGAAGCTCTTAAATAAATAAATGCATAAATATATATATATATATATATACACATACACAATGGTCTGAACAAACACCAGAATTACTAAAAAGAAAGAAAGTTTAGTGAGGTATTCATTATACAGATGTATTGCTATTGGTTGAAAGGAGCTCCAGTAGCATTTCTCGACACACTTCTGCTGAATAAATCGTTGGCTGAAAATGCTTAGTGTTAATGTGTTAGAAAGATGGTGTGCAGCATTGTTCATAATGGGACTCAGTCAGTTAGTCATTATCCAACCCGTTATATCCTAACACAGGGTCACGGGGGTCTGCTGGAGCCAATCCCAGCCAACACAGGGCACAAGGCAGGAACAAATCCCCAGGCAGGGTGCCAGCCCACCGCAGGGCACACACACACCCACACTAGGGACAATTTAGGATTGCCAATGCACCTAACTTGCATGTCTTTGGACTGTGGGAGGAAATCAGAGCACCCAGAGGAAACCCACACAGACACGGGAGAACATGAAAACTCCACGAAGAGAGGACCCGGGAAGCGAACCCAAGTCACCTTGCGCCACCGTGCCACCTTAATGGGACTCGGTTTTGATTTAATTCGCTATTTTGCTATTACCTCCAGGGGGTCTAGACTGTGTCCCATAACCAAGTCTGCCCCTTTAATTAGCTTGGTGATTCTGTGGGCCGCTCTTGAAGTCATGTTACCAGCCTAGCACAGCATAGAAAACTGCACTGACAATCACAGAGTTATAGAAGATGTGAAGGATGTCACTTCGCACATTAAAGGAATGCAGTCTCCTAACGAAACAGAGCATGCTCTGCCCTTTCTTATACAGTTCCTCTTTATTATAAGACCAGTCCAACCTGTCATTATAGTGGACCACTTCTAGATCCACTCCCTAAACAGTAACCAGACACAGAGACTCTTTGGTGTGGCAAATGTCAATAACCAGTTATTTGGTTCTGCTGATGTTAAGTTGAAGTCAATTCTGTTTGCACCAAGAAACAAAGTTCTAGAAGTGCCAATTCATCAGAGAATTTCTGCAAGTGTCATTATCTATTGTCACCGTATATTTATAGTCTGAGGTGTACAAAGTGAAGAGAAAAGGAGACAGGACTGTTCCTTGTGGTGCTCCAGTAGTCTGTCCGACAGATAGTGCACTATCAAGGATACCACAGGCCCATTCACCTACGTACCTCCGAGTTTACCCCTTAACAGAAATGACACTGTGGTACTGAAAGTACCAGAGAAATCAAAAAACATAATTCTCACAGTGCTGCCAGTCTTGCCCAGGTAAGCATAAGCCTTCTTAGTTTGTATTAATAATAAATAAGGTAGAACAGCCATGTTAAGCTGTTTCTTCTAATAAAAATACCTGTAGAAGAAGCGCTCCATATAACTGTTGTAAACAGGCATTCTTACTAACATGACAGCTGACCTGTAACCATTCTCTTCACATAACTAATATTCACTCATCATCCATTTACTGAACCCACTTGGTCTATTCCAGCAACACAGGACATTCAGGTATTTTCACGAGAGAACTACTTAACAGATTTAGATCAGGTTTGTTTCTATAATTTGCTTGAACATTCTGGTTGATTTTGTGGCATCTCTCATCCTGATTTGTGTCTTAGTCGCTTGCGGTAGCGATTTATTTGTGCAAATCCCAGAGACACGCAGTGGGCCGAGGGGAGGGGGGCAGGGCTCTCCTCACTCACACACCAGCCTTGAGGTGTAGATTCCCTCCGCTTAGCTAGTGAATGAGAGAACTATTTCATGGATTTAGATTGGGTTTTTTTCTGAATTTTCTTGAACATTCCGGTTGATTTGCGAATTCTCTCATCGCGCTAACAATCATAGTTCACTTGCAGGAGCGATATATTTGCACTAATCTGAGACAGAGGCTGCGGGCTGAGGGGAGGGGGAAGAGTGACATCAGGAGTGGAGAGCTGGGCAGGGCACTAATACACAGATGGAGCCGTGGGGCATGGCTATTATTGAAATAAAAATGAGGTTAAAGTCTATCGTTCAATAGCGACTGAACATCTCAGATCAAACTTGTGACTATTAAATAATTACAAAGGAGAATTATTTTGACTTGTAAATGTACTGTACCCATGACAAATAAACTCTAAACAACCACACAATCTTTGGCTATTTTTCCCTTTCCATTTATTACAAAAGTTGACAGGTTTGATGATAGATAGATAGATAGATAGATAGATAGATAGATAGATAGATAGAT
>JANRMT010062814.1:121122301-121174770 GCA_026402145.1 Polypterus bichir lapradei | reverse complement strand
GATAGATAGATAGATAGATAGATAGATAGATAGATAGATAGATAGATAGATAGATAGATAGATAGATAGATAGATAGGAAAGGCACTATATGATAGATTGATAGATAGACAGACAGACAGACATTTTTTTAATCCCCAGTCTATTGCGGATTTCTGCAAAAACATTTTAGAATGTGTATTTAGGCACTTTATTTAATCACAATGAGACCTAGTGGCTAAGGCTAAGGGACTTTAAAACACTAGGTCTATCCTAACATGTGACCATGTGTGAATAATCAGTTATAGGTCTGTACTTGTAAAACACCAGGGGAAGGTTTTCTCTGTACAAAATGAGATATATAAAGCAAATGTTATTTCTCATTTTATTGCTGTTTCTTATAGGTTTATTGTTTTGAAGGCATCACTCCACTTTCAGAATATAAGATCTGTAAAGGAAGCAGTTTTAATTTTGCTTGTTTTGCTATGACATGAAACATCAATCAAGCTTATATTGTATCCACTTAACATTACGGTACATTCTGTAGATATGTCCTACATTAAACAGGAACTTTTTTCATTGTAAAATAGGTGCTGACTTGCCATAGACATACATTATGCCATATATTAAAAAAGCATCTCCGTTCTGCTTTATGTTATCAATTCTGGAAAAGAAAAACTTTTCAAGTAAAGGATCCTGACAAATCAAGCTGAAGCCCCCCATTCTGCTATATTAGTTATGCTGCATTAGTTTTAAAGAAACTGTGCCAAACAAGTCAAGGCACTCACTTTTGTTAGTGCACTCTTCCTGCAAGGAATCGCACATGTCAGATCAAGTTTAAAACTTTATACCCTGAAAGAAGGAGTTATTCTTGTTTGTATTTTTATGAATAATGTGCAGACACTATCCAAACCACACCTGCCTCTATCAGACAAAACCATAGCCTGCAGTCAGGGAATTTCATGCAGTGACTCAGTTTATGATAAGCCTAAGTCTGCAAATTGCTCTTAAACACCCATGTGCTACCCTTAGCCATGAATCACCTAAAATTTTATTTTAGTTTAATTAAGGAAAATGTTATAGTGTTACTAGTATATACTGTATCTTCCATTATGTGTCTTTTCAGTACAAAGAAGTCATTCTTATGTCTAGCTCTTGAAAAACAAAAATCATCTAGTGGAGGAGGCAAAGAATTGAGCCATCTGAAAATGGGTGATGGGTATAGGAGACCAAGAAAGAAATACTTGATCAAAGCTCCCCAAAAGGTAATAAGTAATGGAAAACTGAATTAGAGAAGAAGTGTTATTGAAGCTAAATTTGTCAAGATGTAGGAAAGAAATTCTATAAAATGTCACAACACTCTCTTATTAGTTCTCGACATTAGAAACATTCATAAACAAAATCTTACGGCATCAATAAGTCCCTAAGTGAATTGAGAGAGTTTGGTTCTTTAGAGGCAATATCATATCATCAGTCAAATCATGGAGCTAGGACATCGGCTTTGTGGTACAGCAAGGTGCAGAGAGAAAAATGAAGGGGAAGTGAAGCACACCACTCTTATGTGAAGAAGTGCTCAGTATGAATAGAACCACAATATAACATTTCAGTGTCTTGTTGACTGAATGTTAATAAGCCCTATTTGCAGGTTTAAAGTAAGCAGTTTAAAAATGAGAAGGTGAGTAAAGGGAGAAGAAATAAAAACTCTTAAAAACAATTGCTTTACGAAAATAGTTTCTTTTTAACTGACCCATTATTGGACTAAATGTGAATGAATCAGACTGCAAAACACAAAGATGGCATTGCATTTCATATCACTGACTCATTGTGTGACCCCACCATATAGAAATATGTAACTACTGTAGATATGTCCTGTAAAGGTAAAAATCTTTTGATTATCCACAGGAATAAAAGAGAAAAATCAATTTACACATTCTTAAATCCAATTTAGATTTTTAAGGTGACCTGGCGACAGCAAAATGAAGTAAAAAGCAGTAATGAAACTTACCTGCATGTGGACATAGGAAAAAAATACAAACTCCATAAAGACTGTGCCTTGACATTCATTTGAATGCAGAACTCTACAGTTATAAGGCAGCAGGGATAACTTCTGAATCACTATGGAAATATGCATATAAATCAAAGATTTATTGTATTGTTGTTAATAGTTATCTGCTCCAGTGAAAGTTTCCTACCACTAAATGCAGCGTAATTATAAGCAACCTTGCTATTAAAGCAAAATATTGATTTGAAATTAAAAATCTGTTCTCTCATTTTAGATAACCAAACATAGCGACATCATGGTCCCCAACTAGTTATAATTTCTATTTGTCATACCCTACAGTTATATTCACTGTATTGCTGATATGTGCACCTTCAACTTTATTTGACTAAATTTTATTACATTTTATGCAAACTTCACATTTTAGTCATCTTGAACTAACAAGTAGACAAACTGCAAGCATTTAGTGCTAGTGTTTAACATGACTTCTATTAATAATGAAGCCCTGCATATGGATGTATACAATAAAAGTAGTAAGAAATGAGCATGCTGTTCAGGGTAAAACAAAAATTAAGGAAAACATTCAAACACATATAAAAGATCACCACAAAAGGTCCACTAGAACCTCAGTAATCTCCACACACACAGTATCTATTATGTGGGTAAGTTCACACAATATTTGGTATATTCGATGTATGAGAAATGTCTCCTTAGGAGTTCTAGGACACCCACAACCAGGCTGTCAACCTCATTCTGCTTCCTGGCAATAGAGGAAAAGAGGAATATCTGTTCAAAAAGTTGCAAGTGTAATCTGTAACTATGGCAGCAGCTCAAGAAATATTTTAGTGAGAAGTTAGACTGTAGGTATGTATGCATGTTCTTGTATCTCACTTCATTACTTCTCCACCACACATGTGGATTTTCTGTTCATCTTTCATGCAGTACACAAGTACTGAAACAATTAGGAAATCCACACCATATATCCTATTGATCATATCCTAATCATATATATTTTTAGAATTCTGTAATATTTTTAAAATAAATTCTTATGTTGATACAGTATAGTGGAATAATACAGATGGTATCTTCCTCAGCAGTTTTTATAGTATATATACAGAGTGGTATCAGCTACTTTTCAATCTACTGTAATACTCTATGTACACATTATAATTTAAAGTTGTTCTTTATCAGTTTACATCCCACCTGCCATTTCAGATATGTAATGTTTCCTAGTATGAGACAAGTAGTAACTTTTAAAGCATAACTTACTGCAATGCTCAAAAAATATACAAAAAACTGGATTTTTCTAAGAACTGATTTTACAGTATTGATGGTACAGCATGATTGTAACTGACTGAATCATTAACAAATATTTCAATTCCCAAATAGTTAATTTCTGCAAATGTATTAGACATACTTATGTACTTCACAAATTATATATGTATTTTACCAATTCAGTTTTAGTTATTAGTAAACTTTACTGGATGTGACATAAATGCTTTATAACATCTAAGGACTTCTTGTCTGAAGGGGATTTTTCATTTAGCTTATCTAAAACACTGCCAATTCCAAACTGACAGTGTCAAAAGCCAAATTCAAAGTGATGAATATGAGAATGCGTCCCTCTAAGTACAAAACTGTAAAAAGCAGAAGGTTTTACAAGTCCAGACCTGTGCCAGCATTCAGGATGTGCCAGAGACGGACATGGACTGACTCCTCACTCCAGGGAAATTCCTGAACTTTCAGTAATGAACAAAACAAAAGATGTAATGAACTAATAAGAGGAAAAAAGAACAAGCATAATTCATGTATGTCATATTTTGAGAAGTGAAATGGCTGTGTACTCCCACAAAAACAGAAAAAGAAAAAGTTTTGTCAGAAGGTGTCTATTTAGAATATTACCAAACTGCATGAAGACACAAATCTCCACCATCATGGGGCTGGTTATCGTAACAGTAATCTCTTATTTTATTAGCCTTAAGCGGGACACAATTATCCATGATCTATATCAATTCACAAAATAAATAAACAAGTAATAAGTATCCATCCGTTAAATCCATTATGCCTACCCTTTTTCACACAAACTTACTGTGTAATTAGTTTTAAGCACGAGTGGCAACTACTGATGCCTCAACAAATTTTTTGTAACAGGAAAATATTTAGCATTATATTTATTTGATACTTTATTTTGAAATGTGTACACATTCCTAATACAACACTTTTCTCCTCTCAAAAATTAGTTAGTTGAATACACTAAGAGGAAAACAAAGAAATAATAAATTAATTTAATAGAATGTATAAAACTTCCCAGCTTCTCTGCAAATGAGAAGCATGGGATTACATTGTCACTTACTCGCCTGTTATGAGTGTTAAATTCTATCCGGATTACCATGTGGTCACATTTACGACTGCCACTATACTTTGACAACAGCTGTCAAATCACACTTGTGGTACCATTTACCAAGAATGACAGATTTGTGTTTTAAACTGGCATGAAAGCCTAGAAAGCCAGCATTTCTCTACAGAATAAAATGTATAAGAAAGTAGTTTATGGGACAATTCAGGAGTAATTTTTTTTTTTTTTCCAATCAGCTTTAAAATAATTATCCTGCCATTACCATTTCCTACAAGTGTTCTGCATGGAAAGCTTCCATAAGTAGGTACAGCAATGAATACTACTGGTAGTAAGAAAATCAACCCCAAATACACAGATAATTGATTATAAAGCAATGTAAAACACCTTGGTTTCTCCTGCATGTCATTAGCAGGTAAGTTATATTTGAGTCTGTTTTGCATAAATATGAAAGAAGTTCCAGCCACATAAGGATTCTTCTAACAGTGCTGCCAATAGCAGGACTAACCCATAATTTGTGCAATGGAAATAAAATGGAGTGGAGATCACTGTTTCTGGCTCAGTTTTACTACAGAAAAACATACAGTGGTGTGAAAAACTATTTGCCCCCTTCCTGATTTCTTATGCTTTTGCATGTTTGTCACACAAAATGTTTCTAATCATCAAACACATGTAACCATTAGTCAAATATAACACAAGTAAACACAAAATGCAGTTTTTAAATGATGGTTTTTATTATTTAGGGAGAAAAAAATCCAAACCTACATGGCCCTGTGTGAAAAAGTAATTGCCCCCTTGTTAAAAAATAACCTAACTGTGGTGTATCACACCTGAGTTCAATTTCCGTAGCCACCCCCAGGCCTGATTACTGCCACACCTGTTTCAATCAAGAAATCACTTAAATAGGAGCTGCCTGACACAGAGAAGTAGACCAAAAGCACCTCAAAAGCTAGACATCATGCCAAGATCCAAAGAAATTCAGGAACAAATGAGAACAGAAGTAATTGAGATCTATCAGTCTGGTAAAGGTTATAAAGCCATTTCTAAAGCTTTGGGACTCCAGCGAACCACAGTGAGAGCCATTATCCACAAATGGCAAAAACATGGAACAGTGGTGAACCTTCCCAGGAGTGGCCGGCCGACCAAAATTAGAGCGCAGAGACGACTCATCCGAGAGGTCACAAAAGACCCCAGGACAACGTCTAAAGAACTGCAGGCCTCACTTGCCTCAATTAAGGTCAGTGTTCACGACTCCACCATAAGAAAGAGACTGGGCAAAAACGGCCTGCATGGCAGATTTCCAAGACGCAAACCACTGTTAAGCAAAAAGAACATTAGGACTCGTCTCAATTTTGCTAAGAAACATCTCAATGATTGCCAAGACTTTTGGGAAAATACCTTGTGGACTGATGAGACAAAAGTTGAACTTTTTGGAAGGAAAATGTCCCGTAACATCTGGCGTAAAAGGAACACAGCATTTCAGAAAAAGAACATCATACCAACAGTAAAATATGGTGGTGGTAGTGTGATGGTCTGGGGTTGTTTTGCTGCTTCAGGACCTGGAAGGCTTGCTGTGATAGATGGAACCATGAATTCTACTGTCTACCAAAAAATCCTGAAGGAGAATGTCCGGCCATCTGTTCGTCAACTCAAGCTGAAGCGATCTTGGGTGCTGCAACAGGACAATGACCCAAAACACACCAGCAAATCCACCTCTGAATGGCTGAAGAAAAACAAAATGAAGACTTTGGAGTGGCCTAGTCAAAGTCCTGACCTGAATCCAATTGAGATGCTATGGCATGACCTTAAAAAGGCGGTTCATGCTAGAAAACCCTCAAATAAAGCTGAATTACAACAATTCTGCAAAGATGAGTGGGCCAAAATTCCTCCAGAGCGCTGTAAAAGACTCATTGCAAGTTATCGCAAACGCTTGATTGCAGTTATTGCTGCTAAGGGTGGCCCAACCAGTTATTAGGTTCAGGGGGCAATTACTTTTTCACACAGGGCCATGTAGGTTTGGATTTTTTTTTCTCCCTAAATAATAAAAACCATCATTTAAAAACTGCATTTTGTGTTTACTTGTGTTATATTTGACTAATGGTTAAATGTATTTGATGATCAGAAACATTTTGTGTGACAAACATGCAAAAGAATAAGAAATCAGGAAGGGGGCAAATAGTTTTTCACACCACTGTAAGCTGGTAAGTTTACAGTTAAGCAGGAAAAAAACAAAAAGGTTTTAGGGGTCAACACATATCAAACTAAGCAAAGAACACTGCCTTATAATCCATTACAAAACAGCTTACCAAGCATCTTAGGTTAAGAGATAACACCCAGTTTAAAATTATTGTTCACTTAAAAATTGATTTATGTAAGTTAATAACATAAAGCAAATATTGATACAGATTAAATTTGTTTGATTATGCAGTGGTTCCATGAAGTTTGACTCCTGGTGCAATTCACAGAGAACCCAGAAATAATGCCCAGATGTGGAGTTCATCCAACACTAAAGGTGGGAGTGGGGAGCTAATAAGGCAGGGGATCCACTGTCTCATTGGACAGGTAGAAATTGGCAATGTAAGTGATAATTTCATTCTCTTCTGAGTTGAAAGAAGAGAAAAATACATAATTTCTGATTATCACAGAGAGTATGAATAAAATATATGAAGAAATCAAGCTTGTAGAGGCTAACATATTTCCACCATGTTCAGTATTTAATTAAAACCATGAACAGCCCACACCTTGAGAATTAAATACATTGCTTAATTTAACACGTATAAAAAATAAATAACTTTAGAGAACATAATATAAGAGGAAACTCTTTCAGCGAGACCAGAAACATACTTTTCGCCATATCGGTTTATAACTTCATAGTCCACATTGATGAAACTTTCACTTGCCACCAGAACACAGAAATGTCTACAAGTGGAACTTGCCCTTTGCCCTACCTTTTAATGCTGATATTGGGCATATGATTACATTTACTTTTGCCACAACTGAAGCACGTTCTTGATTCAAAATGCAATACAGTTGGAGCAGCCATTAAGCCAAATGCAATACTTTATTTTTGCTTTTAGTTATAACACAAGATCTGCGGACATGTATTACATTTTAAACTGGCACGAAAATTGTGTAATGCAGTAAAAAGCAATTATTATTTGGTTTATATGTTTTTAATTATGACATGATAAATCTGTGCCAAAATGAAATGCACCCCATGTATATGTGTTACATTTAAATGTGGTTAACATATTTTGGCACAAATAATCTTCCACAGAATTACAGCAGTCTCATTAGTTTCCATTTGGGATTACTTTTCGTTTTGATGATTATTATTTATAACAGTATGCAAGAATGTTTATTAGTCTTTAATATTTTCGGTCCCTTTCTTTGTGTATTGCAAATTTCCTAATACATAAAACTGAATGTGTGTTTGTCCAGTATACAAATCCATGCCATTGACTCTCTCTTTGCCAAATTTTGCCCAGACTCCCCAATTATATAGGGGAAGATCATACGCTATGTACTGTTCCAAGGTTTTTTCTCTTGGAGAACTTTATTTACAAACTTACCTGTGCTTTGTAAATGCCCCTGGAAAGATTTTTTTGGACCTAGCACTGTTATGCAAAGTTTCTGTCCATGGTCGGTATGGTTTGGGTCCAAAACTATTACCCTTCAGAAATTATTTAGTGACAGCACTTGCACTTAATTTCATGCTGGACAGCACCAGGAACCCCTGCTAGTAAACTTTCAGGGTGAGCAACTTGAACAAATCCTACTGTACATAGTTATAGCCAGGTACATCAAAGTAACACACAAGTTACTCTAAACTAGGCTGCACGGTTTAATCAACTGTCTAATCAGCTAAAAATTGCAAAATGTGGCAAAGATTCAGGGATAAAATGTGAGCTTGTGAATCATCGATAAGACAATGTTGGTAATTTGACAATTTTATAAAGAATTTTTAATAATGAGTATTTTCAAACTGAAAGTATCACACGATACATGAAAGCATATTATCCCAGAAATAGAGAGTAAAATCAAATGACTAGAAAACAAGGCAAAGATTAAAACCAGATGATTTTTAAATGTCATAGATCAAGAATAAGGATGCCATTGCAGAAATAGAAGCAGATAGAAAAAGAAAATTTGAGTTTCTGAGAGCAAACAAATTGTTTGACAAAGAACAGCACTGAGGTTCTGCAATCATCCATTCATCCATCCAGTTCCCAACCAGTTTAACCAAATTCAGCATTGGAGTTGACTGCAACCCATGCAGGGAGTATCTGTGCTACTGTAGGAACCAAACCAGGATAGATATGCAACTTCAACAAAGGGTACGTACACTCACACTCATTACCACTAGTAAATGACCCTATGCCAAACAGCCTAGAATGATTTATGGGCAAAAAACAGAGTACTGTACAGGCCAGAGAAAAATGTATGCAGTCAAAGTGAGAACAGGAAAATTCCACATTGACAGATATATTCTGGGATTGTTTGACTCTAAAATACTCTAAAATTGAATATTTGAAGAACAGGAGAAAATGGACATAGATGAAGGAATCATTACAAAATACAGCATATATTACTTACTGCTACCAATATTACTATACTACAACATACATTCTTCCTAAAACCTAATTATTTCACTTATGGGTTTGGAGGCCAAAGCCTAGCTCAGCAGCAGAAAAGATTCAGAACAAGACACTAATGCACACAGATGCATACTGGTCAAGGCTGCCAATTCATCTACTACATACTTCTTTAGGGATGTGGAAAGAAAACTGGAGTAACCAGAAGAAAACCCATGTATGTACAGGAAGAACTTCACACAGACTTATCAGATTTAAACTTGGGATACTGGATCTAAAAGATACTATTGTGACTGTGTCATCCCTGATGTATATCAAATGTCTACTAAATAAAGATACACAAATATGTTTATTCATTACAAGAATAATAACTAAAGAAAACGGTTTGATTATTGGCTTTTTATATAGTAGCCAGGGATCAAGGAATATATCAATACAGCTTGCATGCAACTTATTACAAGGATAAAAGCATAGGAAATTATATGCTAGCAGCCTAATTACCGAAATAAAGGCACACTAATTAAAGCCAACAGCAGGAGAATTTCAACCTAAAAACAGGTACTGTGGGACTCCAACAGTACCCACAAACTTTGTACTATACTCTTTAAAAATAAAAGTTCTGTAACAGCACTTTACTGGATTGGGTGGTTCCTCCTAGAACCATTGCTTGACAACAATCCATTTCATTCTTGGAAGGGGTCTGTGTAAATGAATCTGATTCTTTGGCATTTGAAATGGTTCCCGATATGTGGAAAAAACAGAAATCTTTAATATATAGTAGGCAAGCTAGCACAATACAATAGATAAAGAAAACCTGAACTGAGCCTGTGTAATTGTATGCAATAAGAGTCCTTAAGAATCATGAACCCATTATTATTTCACACATCTGTTATCAACTATTCATGATTACTTATGGAACCTATTAAATAAGTTAGGGATTTTTCCAGAATCTTTATATGGATGGTTTTATCTCATTGTTCTAAAGAACCACTTTGGTATTTTTATTTTTTTAGAGTGCAGAAAGCAACAGCTTAGCAATCAACCGATCATGTGGTCAATAAATAGACAGTAGGAAAGTTCCACCTGAAAGTAGGGAAAGTTGGTGAGGACGTGAATGGCAGAGAGAGTAAACACAATGTTTTTCCATAAAATGTGAATGGTGCTCAAATTACTGTGGTTAAGTATACAAACAAACTGACACTGTCCAGTGGAAGTTACAGAAATACCTCTGTCTGTGGGCTGGCGCCCTGCCCGGGGTTTGTTTCCTGCCTTGCACCCTGTGTTGGCTGGGATTGGCTCCAGCAGACCCCCGTGACCCTGTAGTTAGGATATAGCGAGTTGGATAATGGATGGATGGATGTACCTAAGACAATGCTAGCTGCACCCACGAGACAATGCTAATAATTGTCAAAGACTCTGCTAAGATAGGCATTATGCTTTTCCATTTCTTACAGTTCATATAGGTCATACTAAAAGCAGGCTAAATGTATCTTTGCATTAGTTCCATATTTTGCCTTAATATGTCTGTTATGGGTCGTTGGGGTAGGAATTTTCAATTTAAAAGTATCAGTTGGATTCCAGTTTCTAACTAAACACATTTTAAGCAACTAGATGCAAATTCTTGGATACAGATATGTTACATGAAAAACATATAAAACTGGAATAGTTATTGCAAACTTTACTAAAAAGAAAATCTGCAGATTAAGGTAAGAAGAATTAGTAAGAAGATTCTGTAGAGTGAAGCAAGATTTTAAAATTTTATTTATATGCTAAAGCTAATTGTTACAAGAAAAATCTAATGTTGATCACGACAAATTCAACTCACCAAGAAAAAAATGATGACATAAGTTTTTTTGTTTATAAAATCTCTTTGATATATTGAAAGTTTGTTATTGCCTTGGGCTGAAAAACATTAAAAGCTCAAAGCAGATTCTTTGTATAATTGCAGTCATTGTCTGTATAAAGTTTGTACATTCTTAATTGTGTGTCTATACAGGTTTTCTCCAGGACCCCTGGTATCCTCTTTGTTAGGCTGACAGGTCTCTCTGAATTAGTATGGTGTGAGCAAAGGTGGTTAGGTAAGTGAGTGTGCCCTTAAACAGATAAATCATATATCTGGTGGTGTGCTGTCATTGCATTGCAGGAGTATCAAGGTATGATCAAACAACTTTTATTTTAGAATTAACTAGTGCTCGCTTCGCTCGCCAAAAACCCCAGGTCTGCCAGCCATTTCACATCTCTGCCACTCGTGAATATGGATTTCACTTTCACCAAACAACAAATCTTTCAATTGTCCCAGATATGCCTCTTCATTGTGAAGAAACACTACTTTTCCCTGATGGCAACACGAATTAGACGATCTACATGTCTCCGACTTAAAGTTTAAAGTCAAAAAATATATTCAACCTCTTTTCGCTTTTCTGATATTTCACTGAGTAATCATTTCCATTTGTTTGCACTAATGCAATCTTTACTATCATTTTTTTGAGACTTTAGAATTTTAGTACTTTTATTATCTCCAACCTCCTCTGCATGTGTATCGCACCAATGTTTTTGAATTCTTTACGCCATTCTACTTTGTCATCTACTCTTTGTCTTTGATTTCCGGCCCCTGGCATGGTTAAATCTCTTGGCACAAAGTCTCATCTCGCGAGACGTGAAAGTACTCTCTGAAAAAGTCACATTTCATTCCAGGATTTTTTAATTATAATAGAGAGACTACATATGATTATACTTATACATAACCTTTACTCTGCGGTGGGTTGGCACCCTGCCCAGGATTGGTTCCTGCCTTGTGCCCTGTGTTGGCTGGGATTGGCTCCAGCAGACCCCCCGTGACCCTGTGTTCGGATTCAGCGGGTTGGAAAATGGAAGGATGGATGGATGGATGGATAACCTTTATTTGATGGAAAATGTAATTTGATACAAGTACAAGAATGACATTACTTTTTTTTCACTTGCATTATCTGATGGGAAATCACACTTAATATGTTTGTACAATGACACAAAATTAATACATCCATGACTGGATGGTTGCAAAAGGCAGGCTTTTTTCCACATGTACAATTTTCCATGCAGATCCTCCAATATTGATATCAGACAGCATCCAATGTGTAAGCCACATTAATGAACCTTCCTTGATTTCAAAATGTTTCAATTAGAAATACTGTGGCTCAACAACAAAGTGATTTCATGCGTAAAAATATGCTTGGGATACAGACTAATGGAGAGCAATGTATGTTGACTATATAATAACATGCATTGATATATCAAGAATAATATGGTTACTGTTTTAATTGATCTACTCTTTCAAACTGATTTCTTGCCTAAATACAATTTACACATACACAAGAATACAGTACAAGTACAGTGATTGATTCACCATATCAAAATCACAATAGTACTAAAGGCTATATAGTAACTCACAAAGGCTTTTGGGCAACATGTAGCAATAATGAGATTTTTCAATCCCACCCCATAGTGCTTTTATATAGTGAGGGCTTATTTTCATACACTTTCACAGTTCCCTTCTATTGTACTCTTTACAATTTTCCCCTCTGCTCTACATTTTATTTGATGATATGACAGCCTGCTGCAACATCATACAGTCAGGCAAATGTGTATGGACAGTTTATATTTCAAATTAAGTCAGTGTTTCATTTTAACAAGCAGATGGACAGTCAGTTGTGAAAAAAGGCATCTCTTATGCTGCAAGTGAAGAATCTGCACCATAAGCTCAACCCTGGAAACACTTAAAAAGCAAACACTCTTTGTTTTATAAAAAACCCAACATGTTCTAACAAAGTTCCCCTGTGTGCTTGGTAAATTTTCTAAACCTCCAGAAAATGAGACTAGCAAAAAAAATAAAGTTGTCAGTAACTAGTTGTGAATGCCCTACAACTATTTAATTCCCTAATTGCTTATAAAAATTGCCTAAGTAACGTATTGTAACAGTCACAATAAATACAAGCTTAAAGTATTTATTTGAATAGTGATATCTTTTACTGTTTACACATTAATTAAACACAGTAACAATGAATCTCAAAAGTTAATAAATGTGCAGATCTCTTAGAAATATAAATAACCACATCACTGGCAAAATGTTTACGTCAAATGTGGTGTGGCTAAACAAAACCGAAATAACCTCATCTGCGGCAAATCTAATTAATATCAGAGACCACAGTATTATGAAAATCACAATACATTGTTAATGAAAGAACACCAACTGTGGATGTAAAAGGATGCCAAGAGGCAACTTTAATTAAAATGTGCACTACAAATAAGCAATGGGTAAAAACATAAGTATCGTCCTGAAACATACCTTATGCTCTCCACTGGCCATAGTCCAGCTCTCACATTTTTCCCCTCACATGTAAGACAATACCTTTAGGACACTTAACAGCACCAACAAAGGTTAATTTAATTGGTTAGAGAAAATGTTAATCTTTCATAATAACTGCTCCCACTACTCATACTCCTTTTCTCATAGTATGGACTCAACCTTTGTGCACCTCAAGAAAATCATCTATATAGGGCCTCATTAAATTAGAAAGTGGAACATGTAAAGTAAATTCATTTTGTTACACTGTGAAAGCAACATTTCCTTTTACAAATGACAGTCTCTTTGAAAACAATACCACCTGGTGATCAGTCTTGTCACTTTAATATTTTTGCACCCAAATAAGCTGTGATTTAAAGCTTTGATGGAATATTTTTATTCTCTTTTAAATAGCATCATTTTACTTTAAGCAGTCAGTCAAATGTGCAGTATGCATCCAAATAAGAACATACTGTAGAAATTTTCACAAACAACAGAGGAACATGCAGGTCATGAAACTTGATTGGTTTGCCAATAGCTATGTTTTTCTCATTAGCTCATTCAAATACTTCGTTAAATCTGTAAAGATTTCTGCTCCAACTACACAGCTTGATAGTTTTTCAAAGCTTCTCACGACCCTTTGTAGGGGGAAGTGTTTTAATGTGACCTGCTCAAAAGTCAGGGTGGAGCCCGCAGAGATGCATCAGAGCATCAGACAAGAAAGACCTGGAGGGCATGGTTTTAGCATACCCCAATTGAGAAAAAAAAAAGATCCCAAGCAATCTAGGTGCAGTCGTGAGATATATCTGTGCACTCTTTTAAGCAGTATGATGTGTACTGAGGAAAGGGGATCACTGGTCACTGAAGTTTCAGCAGTTGGCTATATTATCTAATGTACTCACATATGATCATTTATAAGGAAGATTTACAAAATACGGTCTCCCAAACTACAAGACTATCATATAAGATTTTGCCTTTTATCATCCACTGGTCTCAAACAGGTATCTCAAATCTACTCAAAAGACTGTATGCCATCCTGAGAAGTGCTTCCTCATTCAAGCACTAATTTGGATAAAAATGCAAATAAAAGAGTAATACACCCTAGCATGGCCATGAGCCGTGGACTCCACAGGTCACCAAACACACTTAGGCAAAGCTAGTCTTTGCCCTGCTAAAAACTTCCAAACTAGCTCTTATGAAGAATGAACTTTCATAAGTCAGATACCTTAATTACTGAAGATGACCCCCAACACCCCCACCCCCATCCAGCAACATACTGCCATGGCCATTGTATTCCTACTGGGGTCTAAAGTATTCAGTCCTTCATCGACAATTAAGCAAGAAAAGCAGTGCCTAAACCCTGAACTCTTACTCTTTAGACACCCGGGTTTATAATAAATAGTGCCCAAAAGCGCTTCAGGAAAAAAAAAACTGGAAATATTAACTATGATGTTTAAAAAGACAGCAGGTGAGTCGGCAAGTTGAGCTCAGATACTTTCAGAACTGGCGGCACCAAACTTGCGCTATCCTGTAAGTGGCCGGCCACCACAGCTTTTTTTTTTAAGGCGGTTAAATATTTCACTAATTGTAGTCCTGCAATAAAACAGGCAAATCCATTCCAATGTTGCCGCACATACTTTGTATTAAAAGCATCCCATCAAACAAAAGTCGATAATCCTAATCCATGAATTCGTGCATTAAATTACTGCAATAGCGTTTACACATTTTCAGAAAATAAAATCAAAAATTATTAACTTTTCCTGTTTCTAAACAGAAATCCATTCAGCCGTGGAGAGTGCAATCATGCAGAACAGCCGGAGCAGCGCACTAGGGATAGCGACACTGAGCTCGGGCACCCAGGACGCGTGTATGTGCTACACTGGTGGTCACCATTCCGTCGGCTAGGCGACACAAAAAGGCGCACACCTTCTTTGCTGCACCAACTCCCGATAAAAAGGCCACGAGGAAGCTTACCTCCTTTTTGTGATGCTACAGAAGGTACCGACCAAAGCAGGACAAAGCAGAGCAGGGGCTGCAGCCTTGCGAGACACCTGCGAGACAGGACGCAGAAACGAGGTGAAGCGGTAAGTTTAGAAACTTTTTGTGAGTTTCTTGAGCAAAGTAAAAAAAAATCAACACACCTCTTGGCCATTGCAACTATATTCCAATCTTCCCAAATGCCGTCATAGATTTTTCCAGATTTAACAGAAGTCCTGTTTCTTCCCAAATGTAATGAGTTCCCGTTGAATGGGGCGCCTCTCCCCGCAGCCGGTGTAAAACAGCTGATGCGACTGGGGCAGACAAGTGCAAAGTTTGCAGAGAAAATGTGGACGGGAGTCTGTCAGGCGGTGCTTCCGCGCTGGGTCCTAGTGCTAGCGCAACGAAACGTAAGAAGAGCTCAGATCGATCGGCACAGGAAGAGTCGTATTGGATTTCAAGAGGAGGTGGGGATATCTAGCACCATGTATTGGATTTCAGGGGAGTGGGCATATAGAGAGAATTTTCAACACGACTTTGTTTTGTAATTCTAATGGAGCAATGTTCTTTATAGTGCCTTTTTTAGCAATCATATAACTGTGTGTGTTTTGTTAATGTATGCGTTTGCGATGCCATTTATAATGTTCCATTTGCATTATGCATTACAGGGACCATTCTGTTTAATTGAAAGATCAAACAACTTAACAAAAGTAGTTGCCCATTTGTGCAGTTTATGGAAATAAATAAAACTTGCGGAGATTAGAAAGCGCATCAGACAAGACACTGGAAAAGCAAAGGTGTGATTTGTGTCAAATAATGCGAAAAAAGCCACAGGTAATCGGCCGGAACGCGAGGCATAAGCAGAGCCCACAGCCTCCCTCAAGGTGGGATGTGACAGAGGACAAGGAAAAGATATTCGATTTGTAAGAGTCAGCTGGAATATTCATACGCATTGTCGTTTGACATTTTTATAAACTCTTTTTTCATTTTGACTTTTTATGGTTTAATACCCGGCACTAACCCAATGAGTTTCTCATATAATTTCTGAAAGAAACATGGCCTATTGTGTTCATCTAAACAAATGTTAGGGAGGAGATTAGGAGCATGCGCTGAAATCTGTGCAAAAATTGGCAGAGGTACAGTAGGTTCAACGGTGTGGATTTACATACCAGACACAAATTTAGTTTTAGATTTTAGATGGAACATTCACAGCGAGTGCCGACACACTGCATTTTATAAAACTGACAAGAATAGTTAATAAACATTAATAAGCATACATCTCTTTGTTCATATTTTTCTTTTAGAATTTGCATTTAACTTTGAAGATCCAGTACCCATAATAAACCCCAAAAGATTCACAATTAAAAGGGCCCTGAGGTAAAACAACTTTAAACTGGAGCAGTTACCGGAGTTAAGTTTCCACGTGTGCACTCCTACACAAGTTGCTGACATTCAACAATTATTTCAACGTAAATATGAACAAAATATTGACATATAAGATCTGGGATTCAAATTCATTCTGTATAAAGCACAGAAATACTGGCCATAGTTCAATAATTAATTAATGAATAGAAATTGCTGGGCTCCATTCTTGTTAATCAGTTTCAAACTACTTTGTTTTCTAGTCTGTTTAAACAAATCTTTGTCTTTATATGTACAGTACTTATTACATAGTTAATAACTGGTAAAGTTTGTATTTGCATTTTCTTGTATATGAACTCAGTGGAGAGTGGTATACGAAAAATGAACTGAATTGAATTGATTGGAAAAAATAGCTATATTCATTTGAAAAGTAAACACAATTTATGAAGTGTTACTGGACTAAAATTAGGAAATAGTCTCCATTAAAGCTAGAATTAACCACTGATTAGAGAGTCAGTTGGAACAAACATCTGCAGCCAAATCATTATTCTTTATTATGCTTATTTTGGTTTAACCAGTAAAGTATGGTCTATTTTTATATTCAAAGAATACAGAAGGAACCAGAATTCAATTAATACTGTTTCCATAAATTTAAGGCCCATATCAAATCAAATGATTTCCCAGTTTCTGATTTATGTTATTCCATTTCTGAAAGTGACATAGAAACTGCCTTCGTAAACATGAAATAGTCAACCAGATAGTACTTTTTTTTTTTGTTCAAATGTTTTAAAATAAAATTCACTTGTATGCACTTCAAAACTTTCCTCATTCCAGTTCTTAATGCAAATGATTTATAAATGAATAAAAGTCCAACTTGAAAGAAAAACAATATATTACTGCAATAAACAATGCTTTCTTGTTATATAGTGCCCAACACGGAGTACACTATCTCCAAAGATTTTATATTCAGAGACCAAATTCTGTTTGTAAAATCTTGTTCCAAAGAGATGAAGTGATCATCTACTATATAATAAAATGCTAAGGTCTTTGTGTGTTTCTGGTCCCATCAGTGCAATCTGATTGGTCAGTTTAGCTTTGGTGTGATTGGTGAGTTTTGCTTTGGTGACATGATCAAAAGAGGAAGTGTTAGTGTGAGGCACAGGAGAAGGAGTAAAGGCGTATAGTAAGTATGCTGAGATAAACCTTTAAAGACGGGAAGTATAAAAGTGCACAGGAGGCAAGCAAGTCACCTTGATATGACAGCATTTTAGAAGCAGGTTTTACTGGAATGCACTCAAGAGAGGGAGCACTGGGCAAGAGAGGTTTAGACCCAAGCAAATAACAGACAAAAGGCTCTGTGGAGCAAGAATAAAACAAATATTTTTAATATGTAGTCTATTGCCTGTCTTCAACAAGTAAATTGGCTACTTTCATTATAATACAACAGGCAAGTAGTGGAAGTTGAATCCCAAAATTTGCACTTTTCAGTCCAAATCCTTAACTTCTCATCCATACTTTGAACATATAAGCTTATACAAGTAATTTGTTCTTTAATCTTCCTCGGATATTGAGATTTCATTTTATAAAAGTCACCTACAGAAAATATAGACCTCTATCTATTCCCCAGCCCACATATCTACTTCAGGGTTATGGAGAGCTAGGCTGGTAGCATTGGGCTCAAGACAGGAGTTAACCCTACTACAGATGTGACACCAGTTCATCACAGAACACACTTACGTACACATCGGTACTCACTGGTACCCAGCTAATATTGAATCTCTGCTTACCTAACCTGAATGTTTTTGGGATATGGGATAAACTAAAGTACTAAAGAGAAAAAACAACTCAAGACACTGGGAGAATGTGCTAATTCCACATAGGCATTGACAAAGTCAGACCTCAAGCCCAGGACCCTAAAGCAATGAGGCAGCAAGGGCTAACATTTCACCTCTGTCCCATGAAGTCAGTAGATGGATTGGGAGAGCATGAGGGGTCATGCTGTCACTGGAAAGGGATGTGTGGCACTCCCAATATCTCTACAAAAGGATGAAGGTCCAATTCTTTAGAGTCCCGTTGCTCCCTGTTTTTCTTTATGATTTCAAGACATGGACGCTATCCAGTGACATGAGATGAAGACTGAACTTATTCGGTACTGTGTCTTTTTGGAGAATCCTTGGGTACCACTGGTTTGACTTTGTGTCAAATGAGCAGTTGCTCATGGATTCTTGAATGAGGCTCATTACCTGTATTATAAGGGAGCATCAGTTACAACACTTTGGCCATGTGGCGCGATTCCCGAGGTTGATCCAGCTTGCAGGATCCTCATTGTTGAGGGCTCAAGTGGCTGGAACAGGCCAAGGGATGCCCATGTAACACCTGACTGCAGCAGATAGATGGCCATTTCCGAAGGGTGGAACTGAACCGCGTGTCTGCCTGGGGGGATGCCAACCAGGATCCCAAGCCGTTTCATCATGAGGTGGATGCAGCATCGTGCTGTACCAGTGCATGCTTCCCAACCTGACCTGACCTGAGGCCTGAAATATATACAGTTTATTATCATAAAATAGGGAGTATAATGACAGAAGTTCAACATATCTGATTTTTTTCATGTTAAATTTTTGTTACCTATTATTGCATAGATTACCTTGCTTATTTAAATGGTTTCACCAACTGTTTTCTACATACTGTAATACATGCAACACTTTGGTGACACATGAGTAAAAAGCTTTGGAATGACAATCAACATTTAATTTCTCTAGACATCACTTCTTAACATTTCTTGCAGAATTATTAATTAAAATCTAGTGACTCTTCACTTCCAAATTATTTCAATAGATCAAATACACATATACATACACTTATTTCTGAAATCACGTATAGTATGCTATCTTTTAAAATGTGTTTGTCATTGTTTACTTTGAATCATCGTTAACTTTGCTTAGGAGAATGGAATGTGACATAAAGATAATATTTCAAAGGAGCTTAGTTTTGAACAGCCATAGGACAACAGTAATTGAAATACAAGGAATTATTTCTTTTATTCTTGTATGTTGTTTTTATTTTTTCAAGAATTTCTTGGCTAACCTTTGTTTTCCTGACACTTCATTGTTATAGCACACTTGGTATAAACCCATCACCAAAAAAGCTTGTTTCCCATAAGCTGCGCCGCCTTGAACCTACATGTTCTGTTATAAAGTTAATCACGTATGATAGGGAAACCGATCTCACTGTGTGGATTCTACATTTGTATTTGTGTCTGTTTACGGTTTCTCCTGACACTCCTTTATCTTCAAATATTCAGAATATCTGTAGGTTAATCAGTGCCTTTATTTTAGCGTATTCCCTGCAACAAACTGGCATTCCATCAAGAGCTAGTAGCTGCCTTGTTCGGGATGCTGCAAGATTATAATAGAAAAAGCTGCTTTAGAAAATAGATTAAATAACCTGAATGTCATCTTGGTGACATTTTTGTTTAAGATTCTCTCTCTTCCAAATTATCTAAATATTGTGACAAGAAGGGTGCAGTACATTGGTATTTACAGGAAAGCCCAAGGCACTTTTATATTTTTCTCTCATAGCCTTGATCCCTTCTGCTTCTGCTGTTAGATACACAGGAGATGCTGCCAAATCAACACATCCGCATGATCTCTAACATCTGTTGTGCCCTAATCTCACTGGTTGTCCCTGCACTCTCCTTTCACATTTTCTCAAACTCTATCACTCTCTCTTTGTGGGCGTTTTCACACATTTTCAGTAATTCCCACTCAAAATCATTCACTGTTGGTCAAGCAGCCTCTTTTATTAAGTCTCTGATATCTTCTGTGGGTACTTGGTTAAAATACCTGCTCATCTCCTTTGTTCTTGACAGGGACTTTCCAAGTATTCTTATGATCAGTGTGTTTTAGTAGACATATATTACTTTTGCACTTCCTGTACAGTACTGTATCAGTCAATGATAAAGAGTAAAAACTGTGCAATGCAGTGGTATTCTAATGGTTACTCCCTGTGATAAGATTCAAACAGCCCCAGGTAATACCTTGTCAGATATATAGCATAACAGAGGCTTTTGTTTTCTCAGTATTTAAGATGCTTATCCACATGTTGTCAGGAGGTAGACTGGGGAGAGAGACAACAGTAAAGATTCCTTTGCAAAAGAAGAAGCATAACTATTTGTCATTTGAAATGATTTAAAGCAGAATCTATTGTCGTGTCCGAACACTCTCAACGACTCTTCTCTCTAATGGTCTTCAGTATTTACTGACATATATTACTAAATATGCCAAAATAAGGAAAATGCATTATTTCCCTTCATTACCATCTGCTTACAAGTCATTTACAATGGAGCTACCATGCTGTAAGTGAATAATTAATAAAAAATTCCTAATGCAGCTTTGGTTATCATATTGTATCCAGCATATCTTACCCTACATGACTTTTGCTATATTTATAATGGATCTTCATGTTTCAATTCTAGCAATTTATATCTACACCACACCCTGGGTAACTTGAGGTCAATTTGGATCCATCTACTACTCATCACTTTACTTCTGAAGTTAGAGAGAGTTAAACATTTGATATGGACTTTAAAAAAATCTTGCATTTGTAATAGAAAGTCTGCAAATCAAATGGACTCATTCTGAATGTTGTTATGTCTAATAAAAGCAAGACTAAAAATATCTAAATGCTAAGAATGTCCAGCTGTTTCTCTTTCAACAACACTTTACAAAATGGAGAATGACTTTAAGGAAATTGCCTGTGGGCTCCCTTTGCTGTCTTCTCTGCTTGTGGTATATCATTTGCAAGTGCTGGGAGCCTACCATTGTGCCTTGTCTAAAGAGCAAGTAAAACATACTTTAGCTTGTAGAGGCACAGGAAAATGGAAAATTTTAAGGTGGGATGCTGCAAAAAAGTAAATTTATGATGTCATTACAGTACATCTTGTAACTAATAGCAAAACTGCTAAAACCAGGTGATTCTTTCTACAGCCTAGTGTCCTGATGTTTTCCTAAATTACATACTTTGTTGCTGTTTTTCAGTATTGAGATTCTGTAAAGATAACTAAATTCATTTGATCTGAGATGGTACAGTTGCTTTTTCCTGTATTATGTCTGGTCTTTTTTGTCAGTTATTTGTGCACAAGCTTGAATCCTTTGTTGTGATTTAGTAAATTAACAGGGTTCAGTAATGGGTTGATGAATAACATTATTTGTAAACTTCTGGCTACCTGCCATTTTTGCAGGTCTAGTATGTGATAAGGAAACCTTGAGTTGGCCTTCTGATGTCAACTAAGTCTCAGATCTATACATTCTTTTAAAAATTTCTTAAGACGATAACTCTCTTCCTCTTACCTTGGTATTTTAATCAATACTAAGTGCCAGTTGTATGGAACCATGGGTACATACAAGATAGAAACTTTGCTATACTTTTTTTCTATCATGCTGTTAAAAGCTTCTGTACAGTAACTTAAGTCTGAGTCTTTTTTAACATTATATCTGTGCACTCCTTCATCTAGATGACTTTGTGATGGACAGTATGCTCCCATCAGCAATATGAACAGATCAGATATTCTCTCCCTGTCATATTATACAGTATACTTTAATATGTCGGCTAGTTTGTCATGACCCTTCCCAAGAAAACAGGGAAAAATCTCAGAGAAACGTTTAAGTATAAAATATGCTCCTTTCCCTTCTCACAATCTCTTCCCATGATTCATTAGTTTATTGTTACTTATATAGAGTTTCCATATAATTTATCATGTATTGAATTACCTTATTATTTACAAATATGTTCTTATTTGCTTTATTAAAGTGCCTTAGAAGAGTGTGCTGTAGAAAGAGTGCTATATAAAATAAACATTGATTTGTTAGTTGCAAAAAGCATTCAAATAGTTCTCTCTTCATATACATGGTATAGAAACAGTTGTTTAGAAAATATTTTGACACACTGCTTGGAAAAGTTCATCTTAAACCTAGACCCTACTGTGAGCAGTGTACTACATGTTGGGTGATAAGGAGAATCTTTTTCTGTGAAAGTTCATAACATGTGTAGAACTCAGAAAAGCCTCACATAATGCATCTAATATAAAAATATACATATGATATGATTTTGAAAATCATATCATTCAGTTTTATGGCATATGCAGTATTTGAGTCTATCCTGGTAGCATCCAGCGTAAGGCATGAACCAATCCTGTAGGAGTGTCACTATATCACAGGGCTTTCTCAGACTGACAGAAGGCCAATTAGAGTCCCCGATTAACCTAAAATGCACATCTTCTGATGCGGACAGAAAACCAGACATGGGTAGAATAAGCAAAATCTATACAGAAAAAGTCTAGGCAAAAAATTAAAAACAGAGATTTTATAGCGGGTTGGATAATGGATGGATGGATTTTAAAAATATTAATCAATAAATGTGTCTGCATGGTTGAAATATCTAAGTTGTAAGGTTATCTATGCTCTCACAATATAACTTTCTCCTTTTTCTGCATTTTATATATTATTCCCCACCCCCTTGAATTCGAAATATGTAGACAATATGATATAGAGGTTGTGGTTCAGCTCCCACCTGCTCCTTACTGTGTTACCCTAAGCAAGTCACATAACCTGCCTGTGCTCCAACTATAAAATATCTTCAACCATTTGTAACATACCCTGATCTTGTAAGTTACCTAAAATAAAGGCATTATCTAAATATTTAACAATAATAATTATAAAAAATGTTGGTCTAATGTTGCCCTGTTCCGAGTTTAGGTGACAAGGAGTGCTATCAATGAATATACTCACTGTTTATAAATTGTATAACTTTCCTGCATCCTCTGTCTTTATTTGGTTTATGTGGCACCACTGGGCATAAAGTAGGAACCAAGACTAAAAGTAACACCTGTTAATCACTGAGCACACACACGCAGACATTCATATTTATTCACACTTTTCACCGTTTATGTTGACAATCAAACCAACAAGCTTGTCTTTGGGATGTAGAAAGAAAGATGAGTACCAATTGACAGTGGAGAATATGCAAACTCAAACACACAACAATAAGACTCTGTTTAGTATAAGGTAAATTATCATCTCTTTTTGGGCAATAATGACAAGAAGAATTTTAACAAGTTCTTTTTAATATCCATATCATATTCAGCAGTTTAATTCATGTCTCATAGATTATAAAAACATCTTTATTTTATAGGTTGAACTCCTATGATTGTGATTTATTTGCAGCTGTATTTGGTATTATCTGCCCAGTCTTTGTAGGATGTATTCCCTCAGCAAAGCACACATGGCTGTTTGCCATCAAACACAATGGTGACTCATTTATTGAAATGTTCCAGAGTGCAGCTCCAGGTAAGAGTCATATTCATTATTGTGGCAAAGTAGGCTTATAGGAATACTATATCACATTTCATAAAAGATTCAGGGACTCACAGCTGGTACTGGAGGGGGCAGCTAAAGAAAACCTCAAAGATGGCTTGTTCTTGATTATTAACTTTGATAAACTCATAAAGTTTCTGCTGTTATCTGCCCAGGATCATTCGTAGAAAGCCTAGAAAGAAACTGGACTTAGCTTGTCTGCAAAATTAGCTGCTTAAGTGTCACGTCCAGCTCTGTGCCCATGGTTGATTGAATGATTTCTGTTGAATAAGTTGTTTAAGCCAATGACCTTAGTCATTTTGTTTATCTCAGGCTAAAGATTATCTTTTTAATACATATCTCCATTTATAATGGTCACAAATCAATCATTATTAATAAAGCATCACAATGGTTCATGGAGTATTAAAAAAAAAGCAAGCATAGTAAATTTAGCCATCCATAAATAAAATATGTTCCACAGTAATCCCACCCCTACTTATTCCAATTTGAGGAAGCAGGGGGACAAACTTTTGTGAAAGTAACATTAAAATAGAAAGCCACATCATAAACCTGAAAACATTCCTTCATCCTTCTATTAACAAACCTTCTTAATCATTTCAATCTAGTGCAAAACAGGAACCAGCCCTGAATGGTTTACTAATCTATGGGATACATCCTCTCTGTATTACAGAGTACTGTATGGCCTTGTAATATGGGAAAAGACTGGAATAACCTAGACAAAATGCACCCATATGTGGAAAAGATGTGCTAACCTCACACTGCCTGAGAAAGTTTCCAAACAAGGACTCTGTGCTAACCACTGTCCTACAAGAAATTAAGGGGAAGAGCATTTAGGACTATTGCCAGAAAGTACTTCATTACACAAGTAGTTGAAGCAGAAATCTTGACCACCTTTAGGAAGTATTTGGATAAGACTATGGGGCAACTTAGGTATTAGCTAAACAAATGAGTTAGATGAACTGAATGGTCCCCTCACCTTTGTCAAATTTCTTATGTTCTATGAAAGAAATGGGTACAAGGCAGAAAGCAAACTTAGACAGGGTGCTAGTGAAACATGTTATGTTCAAGTTGGACAACTGGTTGGTCCATTCAGAGAATGTTTTAAGTAAGAGATTTGCAAAAGTGTCCAAATATTCTTTTTATGAGCCTATCCTAATATATTTTTATTTAATTTGTAGCAAGGGTTTATAAAGGATTGTTTTATCACTTACCAAAAAAAGAAAACAAATCCCTAATCTGAATCGCTGACTGAAAACAAAACAAATTCAAATCAGCATTGTTTCCCCAATTAAATCCTTTAAATCACTCATGCTATTCTCTTGCAGGATCATCTCTTTATAGGTCTTGGTTGCTTACTGCTTACTCTTATATATTACAGCTGCCTTGATGTCGCTGCTCACACATCAGCCACAGAACATCACAGTGATACACAAAATTGTAACACCCTGATAGAGATGAACTTAAGTCACTAAAATAATGATAAAGTATATAAACAAATTAAAATAAAAATGAATAACACATGGAAACAACAGCATATATAATAAACTAATTAATAATGTGTTCCTGACACACTGCAGAATACACTCACACACCCACACTCATGCATACTGGACTAATTTAGACTCGTCAGTTAACCTAATTTGAACATCTTTGGAATGTGGGACATGAAGAAAGCATGCAGACTGGGATTTGAACTAAGCAGCAAATGCATTGAAAATGTACTTTTCTAAACACAGTAAGCAAGAATTGGGTCTATGGTTTGGAATGGGGCTTTGCATTTGAAAAAAAAACTGGTAAGAAGTTTCATTGTAGGAAAATATTATATTGTTATTGAGCTGATGGACTTGAACTATAATTAAATACCATACATTACCAATGTAATATTTTCTAAGCCCACTTAATCACATGATAAAGCAAGGTTGCAGGACATAATTGAATAGTTTATTTTCATGTTAAATTAAATAATAATTAAACATGATACACTAAATGTATATGATGTACATTTATTTTCTATGCCTATGCATTTCTGGCATCTGAAAGGTTAACAAAAATTTTGGCAGACTATGATGTTTGTGTGTTACATCTTCTAAATGCATGGGTTTATAAGGATTGCTCTGAAGAACTCCATTAATTCTTTTTCCTGATAATTTTGACTCATTAATGATGGCTTAAATGGGGCTAACTAAGAAACTCTTGTTCTTTTAGTGAAAGCTTAAAAATGAAATACTATTCAAACCAGCTGTTATGGTCACCTTCATTTTTTGGTGAATGCTGATAAATTATGTTTCCATAAACAAAATAAACTACTGTTTGTAGTTATTTATTGATCTTGAACCATCAGTAGTTTGTTACTTTAAACACATGGACAGTTTCTTTGAATGTACATTGTTTACATGTTGTCTGCATACCAGTAATTATTTTGTCTGAGTGTCCTTGGCCTCTGAATTTTAACTGGAATGTTCCCTGGACTCAAGAATCCCAAAAAACTTTATTTCATCCTGTGGTCACAGAATGCTTTAATCACTTTATTCAGTACTGCAGTTCACTCCTCAGTTAGTCTCCTTTTGTATGCCGTCTTATTATCTGTGTCTCCATGTCATAGGGAGCTTTGTTTCTGGCGAAGGAAGTTTCATTTATAAGCTCAGTACAGACTGTTCTTTAAATTCTGAAGCAAAACCAAGGGATAACACAGCTGCGTGCAGAGCATTTTTTCTTGTTTCAAGCATTAGACAAAAGTTAGCTGTTAAATGTGGAAAGCCAATTTCTTATGGCATACTGTGCCCAACATTAACTTTTGTATTTTCAAGATGAATTTTTAATTTTCTCTCCACTAAGTTGAAGGATGTCATAAGCTGTCGATCTGAAAGCTGATTCTTTTCTTTTTAAAAAATTAGCAGCACTGTGTGAATCATAAAGACAGCCAAAAAGAACCTCATTTTTGTATTCAAGATTTAGCTGATCACTCTAAAGCAGTAAAAAATGAGAAAAATACCGATTTTCTAGGAAATCTTAAAGGTATGGTCTAATAATTTACATTACAGACTTGGAGAAATGTTCCTTGGGGTTGCAATGCATGCATTTAAAAAAGCATGAAATGACAAGAAAAAGGACTTGCAAATTTTATTTTTGACATAGTTTCAAAAAATAACCAAATTCTTCCCTTTGGAGTCCTATCCTAGTCCATCCTCCTATAATTCAGCCTCGTACCTAGCAGAAAGGTGAAACCCACCTACTGTTACATACAGGAAAGCTTCCCAGCTAAAACAGTATACCCAGAGGTGTCCTCTCCTGGTAACCACTATCACATTTCTAGGATATGCACATAATACATCTCAGATTTTCCTAACAAATATGTACCCCTCCCCACAAAGATCCAAACACAATAGCAGGGTCTTAAGAGGTTATTCTTCAGGAGTCAGAAGGAAGGTAGAAAAAGGCAGCCACCCTTTTGGAGGAGAAATAGGTTAGGATAACCTTGTGTTTACATGTTCCTGCAACAACATTGGGTGGGACACAATAGGAACTTTGTTGTTTTATCCTGAATCGCCCCCTGGCAGCCCTGACATACTGCAAAATGAGATCCTGAAAGCATGCAACAGCTTACAGTAGGCTTTTATTACACTGTAACTCAAGTAAACATAGAGGAATGGCTAAGCTGGAGTGTAACAAAGCAGAAACACAGCACAAGCGAGAACAGATACGTTGAAATGGAAATGGAATGTACTCCTCCCCAACAGGCACAGGATCAATCCCTTAGTCCACACCTCTATATACTGAGCTCTGCCAAGGCCCCAATAAAATCTATTTATGTTGCCAACTTTTTGGAGGAACTGCTCTTCTCACCAGTGTAATTCCATCTTAGATAGGGCTGTCTTTTGACAGAAATGCTTTCAGAATTCATATGAATTAAATTGTATGCTGTAAATTGTTTAATATTTAACATATATTACTGTGCTTGAATTCATTGAATGTTGTTGGTGTTGTACTACTGTCAATTATCTGCAGGAGACATGCAATTAAGAATTGTGTACAGTGTACGCATGACAATAATTTTTAACCTATTCTTTCCTTTTATCTACCCTGTTGGCAATCTGGCATTCTTTTAGACTATGTAAAGTTTTTGTTTCGGAAGTCATTAGACATATTAGGTTGAGTGAACCGGTGTCCTTGAAGTGTATGTTTGAGTGCTCTGTGATGGTCTGGTCTCCCACTTAGGATTAGTTTCTGCCTTCTGCTCCATTTCTGATGTCATGTGTTACACAGATCTCATTAGGACATGAATGGATGGACAGATAGATAGTTCGAGTAATTGAAATCAAATGTTTGAATTTTTATTCAAGTTCTAATATACTGTTGTGAACGCTGGCCCGGACACAGACAGACGGACATCGTTGGGTCCACCACACACTGTTTATTTTCAATTATTTACAGTTTTCGTGCACTCACACTCCAGTGCCTCTTGCACCGATTCCCCCCAAAGTCCAGGGCTCACAGTCCTTGTGCCTTTCCTCTGGCCGCCTCCTGTCCTCTCTCCAGCTCTGCCAACTACCTCCCGACATCCACCGATGACTGGAGAGAGGCGGCCCCTTTTATGGGAACCCGGATGGGCTCCAGCTGCTTCCCGGCACTTGACGTTGGCCACACTCCTGTGTGGCAGAAGTGCCGGCTGCGCACCCGGAAGCCGTCCGTGTGTCCCTTGTCGTCTTCCCCCCGGCACTTCCTGGTGTGGCGGAAGTGCCGGGCTCACAGGATAACTAGGCACTGGGGCGCCGCCTTCCAAGCCCTGTACCCGAGGCCCCCTGCATAACCAGGACGAACACCCCCACTCGGTCTGGAGGAGGCACACGCCCTCCTCCGGTCCTCCAAGGCGTCCCGACTGGGCTCCAGCCCCGGCCGAGGACCAGATGGAATAAACCGGCATCGGGGCGCCGCCTGGCGGTGACCACGGGCCCCTACAGGGTAGGGCTTCCATGCCCTCGACCCGCGGTCCCCAACAGAACCAGGACGGACGCCCCCTCACGGTCTGGAGGAGGCACAAGCCCTCCTCACGTCCTCCTGGGCGTCCCGGCCGGGGACCACACTGCCCCGCCGCTAGCGAGGACACGTGGGTCCGAACGGCACAACCCGAAAGGGCAGCACGTCCCCGGTGAGGGTCCTACTATGTTCCCAGGGTCCAACGCGGCACCCTGGGACATCCGTCTTCGGCACCCCCTCCGGCGCAAACGTGCCCCTCTGGTCTGCGCCGCTCTCGCCCCCGCTGTTCCCCGCCACGGGGTCACTGTAGGCCTCCCGGCGTGGAGCTCTCCCGCGGAGCGGCCCGTTCCAGGAGGGCAGGTCCCTGACGACGTCGGCTTCAGCGCTCGTCGGGGCTTCGGGCCTGTAAACAAAGGGAAAAGAGGGCCAGAAGCACTGCCAGGACACTCACCCCGAGCGCCCTGTCGGTCTCCGTACCGACAGTGCTCCAGCCCCCCTCCGACAGCCCCTAACTTGCCTGCTGAAGTCCTCTGCCGCAGGTTCCATGCCCCTCCGCTCGATGTCCACGGCACCGCTCTCGCAGGCAGCTCGCCCAGCCGCCCAGGGGATTTCCTCTGCCCGCGCAGAGGACGGCCCTTCTCCGGACGTGCGCACCCAGCGCCGCGTCCTCTCCTATCGGAGGAACCGGCATTCTCCCTTCGGTTCCTCCTTCTTCTCTTGGACGGCCTGACGGTCTGGGTCTGAGCACAGCAAAAGCTCAAATCCAGCCCCGTCTGCGTCCAGGCAGAGCGACAGGAGGCAGCTGCGGGCTTGGAGCGCAGGGCGCTAGGACCCAGGGCACTCAGCAGCCCCGATCCTACCAGCCCCTGCGTTTTTGACCTCCTCGCTTCGCTAGCCGTCTGCACCGCCGCGTCCGCTGTCGGGGAGTTGCCTACTTGAAGCTGATCGTCCCTTAAACGGTCACAGCCATGTTTGCCGAACCCCCCCACTTGCTTTACGGGGACGGTAATACTCACCCCCCCCCGTCGTGCTCTGCCTGCCTCCGGTTCCAGCGCCGCGCCGATCCTCCGTCTCCGGCGGCGTCTCTCCCGACGCGGCCGCCTTCGCCGTCAGCTGCTCACACTGAGCGGCAAGAACACTCAGCAACTCCTTCAGCGACGGCTCGGCGGGCCGAAGGGATTCCTCCGACACGCGCCGAGCCGCTGGTGGAAAGAGAGAGACAGACGTCAGTGAGCCTACCTGTCCATCAGCTCCAGGCGACGCCTGCCTCCTCTGGGCCACTCCCTCTGGCCCAATCGGGTCTCGTTTTGGCACGAGACTGGCGTTCCTAGGTCCCGCCTCCATCCAATCCTCGGCAGGCACACCAGACACACCAGCCAATCCCGTGCCTGTCAGCGGGCGGGACATCCGGCCCGCGGCCATCTTGTCTCCCCTGTTCTGGGTGCGGAGACGTGCCTCTTCGCAGCTCCGCAGCTGCGGCGATTCTTTGAGCCGCAGCAGCTCCAAGTACGCAGCCTGCTCTGCTGCTGCCACCGCGCCGCCGACAACCCGTGGCCCGGCGTGCTCCTGCCACGGACGCGGATCCGGTTCGTCCCTCCCCTCCCAAGGTAGGTACAACCCCGAAGGGCCGATTGTTACAGGGCAGGGCACTCACCTCCCGGATCCCGTCATGCCGAGGCCCCCGCCTCGGTGTGGCTTTTCACGTCGCAACGCCGGCCTGGCTGTCCGTCCCGATGGCGCGACTCTCGGGGCCCGCTGCGCTCCGGCGACGTCGGTTCCTCCTCCGCACCCGGGGATGGCCTCTCTGCGGTCCGGCGGCGGTCTCGGGGGTTAACCGCTCCCACGGGGTTGTGCACGGGCCGCTCCTGCGGCCAGTGTGTGGGGTCCGCTGCTGCGCCGGGCCGTTCACAGACTTATTTGTTTTTGATGCAGGTCCCCGCCTTGCACCAGGCGGAGCATCTTGCCGACTACGCCACTGTGAACGCTGGCCCGGACACAGACAGACGGACATCGTTGGGTCCACCACACACTGTTTATTTTCAATTATTTACAGTTTTCGTGCACTCACACCCCAGTGCCTCTTGCACCGATTCCCCCAAAGTCCAGGGCTCACAGTCCTTGTGCCTTTCCTCTGGCCGCCTCCTGTCCTCTCTCCAGCTCTGCCAACTACCTCCCGACATCCACCGATGACTGGAGAGAGGCGGCCCCTTTTATGGGAACCCGGATGGGCTCCAGCTGCTTCCCGGCACTTGACGTTGGCCACACCCCTGTGTGGCAGAAGTGCCGGCTGCGCACCCGGAAGCCGTCCGTGTGTCCCTTGTCGTCTTCCCCCCGGCACTTCCTGGTGTGGCGGAAGTGCCGGGCTCCCGGGATAACTAGGCACTGGGGCGCCGCCTGGCGGTGGCCACGGGTCCCTACAGGGCTGGGCTTCCAAGCCCTGTACCCGAGGCCCCCTGCATAACCAGGACGGACACCCCCACTTGGTCTGGAGGAGGCACACGCCCTCCTCCGGTCCTCCAAGGCGTCCCGACTGGGCTCCAGCCCCGGCCGAGGACCAGATGGAATAAACCGGCATCGGGGCGCCGCCTGGCGGTGACCACGGGCCCCTACAGGGTAGGGCTTCCATGCCCTCGACCCGCGGTCCCCAACAGAACCAGGACGGACGCCCCCTCACGGTCTGGAGGAGGCACAAGCCCTCCTCACGTCCTCCTGGGCGTCCCGGCCGGGCTCCAGCCCCGGCCGGGGACCACACTGTATATTAATATTCTGAGTTCATATACTTGTTTTTTAACTATTGTGTTTAATAGCTGAGTACTGTAGATGTGAATGCTGCTGATTTCTTTCATGCCTAGATTTATATATGCCTGCTTTTATAAAAGAAGAACCCTGCAGAAGACGTATACAAATAGTATAGCTTGTGCAGAACCTAACACAACACTTTTATAAATACAGTCACCATTGATGATCACTGAATTGATCATTCAACAAGCTAACTACCAGCAACAGGAAGCAGAAGTGTAGAAACAGTGTAGAGGTAGTTACTCTGAATGAAAAATTCTTCTGTGCACAATTCTTGCTTTACATATACTGCATCAATTTGTAGATAACCACAACATCAACAAGGGTTGTTTTAATTGTCCTTTATATCAAATATCATCCTGTGTTTGAATATCTAGTTGTATGTATTTATTTAGCAAGTGTCTTCATCCAAAGCAAGCTATAAAACATAAGGGCAAAAAGAAGGAAAACATGGAAATAGTTAAAAAGTAATTTAGATGCGAAATTAAACTGTAAAAGCAGCTGAGAGAAGAACATCAAAAATGAAATATAAATAAAACATGAAAGTTTCATTATAAATACTTGAGTAGCATTGTAGACTAGCAGTGTTCAATGATTCTTCATATCTCCTGGTTTGAATCCAGGCTCCATCAATTTCTGCATAAAGTTTACACATTTTCTGTGTCCACTAACTATATGTTTTCCCTGGGTGTCCTGGTTTTCTCTTTCATCCCAAAGACAAGTGTGATAACTTGATTAGTGTCTCCAAATTGGCTCACTGTGAAGCAGTGCAGATGAGTGTGTGAGTTTATTTCTTGGTGGCCTAGCATCCCATTCAAGGTTGGTTTGTAACTTGCATTCAGTGTGGCCGGGAAAGTTTGCAGCTCCTGGCAACCTTCTATTGGACTCATTTAATAATTATTTTATAATTATTAAATGTAATTATGTGACATTGTATTACATGCATTATGTGAAATGCAATGTGATAAAAAAACAGCATCCAGTATTTGAATCTCATGCCCCATCTTTGTCTGTGCAGAGTTGGCATATTCTCCCCATATTATTGGTCTTTAATACTGCTCCAGTTTTTCTTTACCATCCCATGGTTAGAAAAACTGAAAACCATAAATTGGCCCTAAATTGAGTAAGTGTGATTGTGTGCAGGTGTGTGCCCTGTGTCTGACTGGTGCCCTGTCCAGGGCTGGTTCCTTTTTTATGCCCAGTGCTATAATAATAGGTTCTTGCCCCCAAGCAACCCTGAATTAAGCTAAGTTTAAAAGTGTACAGTATGTATATATGTAAAATAACCACATTGTATTTCACTCTGTAATTCTTTTTTATTTTTAGATAATATAATATAACATTCTGAAACCCATTTTATCCAATTAAAGATCCTGGAGGTCAGAAAGGTAAGCAGCATTGGGTGCAAGGCACAAACCAGCTCTGAATAGGGTGCCAGTCTATCATAGGGCCCACTCATGCTTACACAAACACTCACTTGAGACCACTTTGTAAATGCCAATCAAGCCAGCCAGCATATCTTTGGGGATGTGGGAGGAAAATCGGAGTACTCACTGCCTCCTAATAAGACCTTTTACAATCGATTGCATTGTCCAGGAACAATTATGTCTTTGAATTACTGATGGATAGTGTTTAGTTCAGTAGTAGTTTAGATACAGTATAGATCAATATTGACCACATGGATAATGCCAGAAGCAAAGCACTGAATTGTTGTATGACTCTGGAACCAGCAATAAAGAACCATAAGCCAATGTTTCAAGAAACATTAGGACTTATAAATCTGTTCCACATGGACTAATAAAATGTAAGGCAAAGCTGCAAAGGTTTGTGCAATACATGACTTCTGGTGTTCTCATCAGAGACTCTCAAAGACAGAGCATGGAGCAGTGCACAAATGAGCCAAACAAAACATTTATTTTTGAAATGAGGTAAAGTTAGCGTAACTGTGTAGTGCCTTGTTAAGAGGATACCATGTATAGCTTCACTCAAAGATACTTTAGAACATTCCAGTATGGTTAAGGTAACCTGCAGACCTCCTTAAGCATAGTTAAAATGAAATGTATTTCAACAACCACATGTTAAAGAGAGTTTACATATCCATAATTACTACAAGCTTGTATATTTAGGAAAAATAATATCCTGATGAGGTCATATGATGGGGTAGCTTCAGTCCCCTTTGTTTAATTCCTAAACTTGTTATTATCTGTGTGGACTGTGTGCATTCTCCTAGTCTCTGTCTGAATTTTTTTGGATAATTCAGTTTCTGCCTTATCTTAAAGATTGTTAGAATGATTGAATTGGTGACTCTGAAGTATATATTCGAATGCTCTAAGAAGGTCTTATCTCCCATTCAGGATTAGATTCTGCCTTTTGCTCAATGATGTTAGTGTAAGCTGAAATTCTCTGTGCTTCTTTTTAAAGGATGACAAGAAAACAAACAGGAGTGTTGGGGTACCAAGGGGTGACCCCTTTTAATATCCAGTATGATTGGTAGGATTTGAAATAATGTGTGTAAATTAGTTTTCCAGAGAGTTCAGGGCCAGGTGGTTTAAATGCTGAGACAGAGGCAGAAGGGATGGAGTGATCATTACTCCTAGCAGAACTGACGTCACAGTTCCCCTCTATTCTTGGACAAGGGGTAACAAGTTAGTGGTAGTGTCACATTCAAATCTTTCCCTGTAATAGCACTTGACCCAATCCCATGAAACATGCCCTAAGATCACTTGTTTCACACCCTGTGCTGAAAAAGTCTATTTTAAACGCTAGATGCATGGTTGAACATCATTAATTGGATAATCCCAAAAGTAAATAAGAGGCTTTAAAATGTCATTCTTTTGAAATTCAATAATTGTGTTGAGGGAGCTTAATTGTGTTGCTAAGGTTGATTACTAATAACTAGACCTTCATGGTTTGACATCCAAGGTAAGCTGACCGTAAGTATAAGGATGTACACATTGTGTGATAACAGCCACATGCAACCTACAGTGTTTAATGAACATGTTAGCAAAAATGTATTTTACTTATTTTATTATGCACCAGCTGCCTCTGACAAGTTGTTGCCGTCCAGGGAATTATAAATGAAGCCAGACTCAAACAGGCATTTTTCCTCTCTATGACAACCCTGTGAGAAACTACTTCAGTCCAGTTAAAAAATTACAGGACTATTTTTTACCAAACAGGGAAAGTCAGCGTGGGTAAATGGACTATGGTCTTTTGTGAGTCATCGGTCACATTCACCATGAATCAGTAATGGGCATACCAAGGCGGAGCATGCTAGGTTCTGAGGAATTTGTTTTCTAATTCCAAACAGCAGATGCTGCTGGTGAAGGAGAACATTTTTTGTTTTGAAATTTATTTCATACATTATTTTTTTGGTCATAGGTAGCATGATGGCACAGTGGTTAGCACTGTGACCTCACAGTGTTATGATCAAGAGAGGTCCCAAGGCATGAAAGTCCCAAACAATGACTGAAAAATGGAAAGGAAGAATTATCATTAATCCCCAGCTACAAACAAAAAAGGCAACAAAGAATTTTTATAGAATAACAAAAATTCTCTTTGGCACAAAAGTAAGCTAAGAGGAGCAAAAAGCACAGAAGGCAATGCTTTTAAAATAGACAATCCCAATAGCGAACAACATTTCAAAACAAAATCCAAAAATGGTCAAAAAACAGAGCCCAGGGGTCAAAAATCCAGAAAACACAATAATATCAGAAATAACTAGAGAACTCACCACATCACAAGTGCATTCACATTGAACTACCAGGTACTTTGGGTTCTCTCATCCTTTATAGGGCTGAGGGCAGCACCCTAACAGTGATGGGCAGGTCTTCCCAACTAGTGGGTGATCACCCATGAAACACATGGAACATAAAAGAAGATTCACAGATACATTGAAACTAAATAACTAAGAATATTAAGATTAACAAAGGAATAAGAAATGAAAAAACAGACATAAAAATAGCATTTGACCCCAGCTGGGTTTGGGGGGATAATATATAGCTCCAGGGGAATGGTTTCAGTTTCTTGTTTGGCCACTGTCTCTTTGCAGTTGCCATTTTCTCAACATCTTGCCCTGTGCATATTGCGTAAACTGGGACCTTTTAACTGACCAAGTGTGAATGAGTGTGAGAATGTGAGTAAGCTCTCTGCAAATGGACCGGAATTGCTAGAGTTAATCTCATCATGATGGGCTGTTTAGGTCATCCAAAATCCCTAATCCATGACTTTAGACTGTTGGATGAACCTTAGTCCAAAACAAACTTATCATACAAAGTGATGCACACAAAGGCCACCCAGTTAGAGTCCAAGAACTGTCAGTAAGAAATAATTTTATTATCACAGCAATATAAGTATTAAATTCAGAAGTCACCAGTTTTATCATTACAAGTAATATTAAAGTATGTAAGATATTTAAAGAAGCTAAAAAAGGCTTGGCTTTTTTCCATTAATTAATTAAATTAAATAATTGTGTAGCAAGTTGTTCATTCATATCTTGGATATAGTAATTTCAAATGAATGTCCTGACTAGCATTTTTTACAATGTTATAAGCATATGGACAGATCTTTTACAAAAGCTCATTAAATAAGTAAATGGATAGATAGATAGATAGATAGATAGACACAAACACACAATGGTCTGAACAAACACCAAAATGAGTAAAAGGGAAAAAAAATTAAAACAAAAGAAAACTTCTGACTTGGCAGTCACAGTGAGGCGTTATTCAGGCATATTGCAATTAACATGAAAGAGCCCCAGTAGCATTTCTTGATACACCTCTGCTGAATAATTCACTGGCTGAAGGTACTCAGCGTTAGTGTGTCAGAGAGAGGATGTACAGTATTGTTTATATTGGCACTCAGTTCCAGAGTGCATCCTATAACTGAGCTTGCCCTTTTAATTAGCTTGTTGATTTGGTGGGTGTGATGTTACCAGCCAAGCACACCACATCATAGAAACTTGCACTGGCCATGACAGGGTTGTAGAAGATGTAAAGGATATCACTACCCACATTAAAGTGAATGCAGTCTCCTAAGAAAAAAGGAGCATGCCCTATCTTTTCTCATATAGTCCTCTGTGTTATGAGGCATGTCCAACCTGTCATTGACGTGGACCTCCATGTAATTGTAGGAGTGTAGTATACTGCATAGTGTGTGCTGAATGAATATAGTCACAAATTCGTTCACTGGATTTCAAATTTCAGATAGAAATCTATTTTTAATATACAGTACAGTGCAACATGGTGGTCAGTACTGATGCTGAGTCCTGGGTTTGAATCCCATCCTTACAACTACTTCTGTGGAGTTTACATATTCTGGCTATGTTTGCACTGGTTTTCTCCTGGTGCTCCTGTTTTCAACCATGTTGTAAACTGTACTGCCCTGGTTAATTTGTGACTTTATAGTCACCTTGTATGAGTGAACGTGAGCGTGTTTTGTCCACTTTCCATGGTCAGTTCAAGCTTTGTACCTAATGCAGTGACTACTATTTGTGAAGCTGCATTGTAAGAAAGGAGAATGTGAACAAATGTAAACTGTCACCTAAGGGTCACTGAGGAAACCTGTAGGTTAACCTCTGGCTAATAGTTTAATTACTTTAATAGTTAATTAGCCTGTGAAAGAGACCCAGGGGCAATCAGATTTGATATCTGTAAAGGAAGGCAAGAGGAAGAATGCTGTTGCAGGCAACAGCTACAGCAAAAAGTGAATAGTAAATACCACAGATAAGCAACACAGAAGAGAGCAAAGGGATAAGACAAAGATGGACTAATATTGTCACTCCTTCATAAATATGTTTCTAAAAGAAAGATAATCATGAAGCATTAGAAGATTCCCCATGTGATGTGAGACCTAGTCGTGTGCTGTCAGTTATGTGAGAGCCAATTATGAATGAAAATAAACAGGTCAACAAAATAAACAGAAACATGTAATGGTGTCAAACAAGGCTTACTCCTTGACACCTTCATATTACATCTCTTCTTACTCCCCCAGTATACTTATTTTCTTCTTGTCTTTCTTGCCTCTAAGGAAACACTGGTGTTAATTACAAAAACATTTGACTTTAAAAAGTATGGGGCCAAAACGGCGACAGTATGTCTCTGTTTTAAATGATGAGGTGCCTCACTGATCTTTCTTTCCTTCATTCGTATGCTCAGTGACCCATTTCTGTTCTTAACAATTAAGAATCCAGATGGACCTATTTTGTGAACATCACCAAAAGCTTTTATTTAATTTTTTATAAGCCCAAAGGAGGGTATTACTCCATTTTTATTTATTAGACTCCCCTTGACAGACTTTTGTGACAAATGCCTTTAAAGTCTTTTTCCCATTTGATTGGGTTTAAGTATAAGCCTGCCAATCTTCCACATACTAATTGGTCAATGTTTTCTAGATTTTTAGTTTCTTTTATTTTTTTTAATGATCTCATAAGATTTGCTTCCTTTACTTTAATTTTCTCATAAATGTCCTAGAAAAAAATAAAAAGCCTTAAGGTCAAATCCTTGCAGTTTAGCCAGTGAACAAGAATGAATCCATTGAATTTATGTAATGGAAACTCTGCCTACAGGGTCATTTAGATGACATAAAGATCTTATGTGCCCTTTTCAAGCAAACTAGAATTAAAAAGGTCAGAATAAATTGAAGTATTCAAATGAGAATATGGAGAAAGTCAGCAATGAATCTTCAAGATGAAGAATTCATTTTTGTGTCTTTCATTCACATTTATACTGCTGATTATAATTTGACTCTAGCATAAGCTGATCATGGGAGTTGGTTGAAAAATATTTTTCTTTGTCATTCTGAAACTGGTATGCCCAGAAAAAAGATTTCTTTTTTTAATGTTCATGCATCTGTCCATTTTTTAACATCTTTATTCCAGCATTCAATGCCAGACAGGTCAATGGATCATCATAAGACAAACTCTGTGGCACACTCACACTCAAGTGGACCCATTATTACTGGCAAGAAATCGCTTAGCAAATCCCCCTGATACCACCACCCCACTGTTTCACATTCTCAGTCAAGGAGGCTGGCTGCAAACCCATGGCCTTGGAGTCAGAAAGCTCTGTTTCACCCTGGTGAGCTATAATGAAACTCCCCTTGCTCAACTTATAACTGCATCTGGGAGTGTGTCATATTACATGGTGAGCTCTCTTCTCTACCCTGCTGTATTGCCATTATAAAGAGGCCAATTACATTTACATAGATGTCTTTAATGTAGACAAAATTCATAATTCCATTTGCTAATGTGTACAGGAACAGCAGGACTCCATTTGGAAATTGCCTCATTGTTAAGTCGTTTAGCCCAACTATTATTCTGTAATCTTTTTCTAGGTTCCACCTTTTAGGAGTGACCATTATGATTTTTTGATGCTTATCTTCTCATGCATTGTTTTTAATTTAGTGACTTTGGTTGAAGATGGATTAAGACTTTCTCCTATCTTCTTCTATTATCTTTGTGGAAATTTTTTCAAGTAAAATTGGGTGTTGTTCTATATATAAATAATCATATTTAACTTGTACTGATGTCTAGAGTTTTTTAATTAAGGTACTGTAATTATGCTGATCTGGTATTATCTCTCCCAGTGAAACACAGGAGAATGCTCTGTTGTAGTCCATGGACCCATGTTTTCATTCCGGTGTGAAAAGGCTAGGTTACATGGAATATTGACAGACAGAAGATATTGACACCAGCCTGTGCTATTTTAGTGGTTTGGTATGTTTTCCCTGTTTTGGCTTCATCCAGAGACCTTTGTTTTCTTTCATAGGCCAACTATTAACTCTAACGTGGCTTTAAGTGTGCATATCCTTTAAGTAAGGAGCGTTCCTTGTTTCTTTGTATCGTGATTAGGCCACCAGCATGTCCTAGAAAGGGGCAAGTTGTTATAATAAATGATGGCTCCTAAAGTCAACAGATCTAGAAAAAAGTTAACAAGAAATGGATGGAGCACAGTTTGATAATCCTTCCTATTTATTTATTTATTTATTATAAATATAAATATACACTCCTGATGCAGCCCACAATAGCAGTGTCATCAGCGAACTTTTGCACGTGACAGGACTCTGAGTCATATTGGAAGCCTGATGTATATAGATTGAACAGGACCGGAGAAAGTATAGTCCCCTGCGGCGCCCCTGTATTGCTGAACACAATGTCAGACCTGCAGTTCCCAAGACGCACATATTTAATAATACAATTTTATACAATTTTTATGGACTCTCTTTATCACAAAACCAAATTGTCCAATCAATCAGCAATTTTTTAAAAAATCAGTCTGTACTTGTTTCAAGGGGAAGCCTCTTATTGTGGTATGCACACTCCCCTCCAGTTGGTGACAGTTTGGAAGGTGAATCTGAAGAGCGATTAAAACCTCATTAGGTCAGTGAATTATATACATATTTCTGGCAATACTGCAGATTCCTGCTGACCTCCTGATGGAATGAAAGATGGCATGTGGGAGTATGAGTATATAGTGTGGCAAGCTGGGGGTCATTTACAAGTAACCACGCAGTATGCAGCGTTCTTGTTTGGATAAGGGGAAATACCTTCTGGGTGTTAACACCTGCAGAACTGAGCATATTGTTAAGACATGTCAGCTATACCTGTCCTCCCTGCTGAAAGCACATTCCATTGTATAATGTTAGGAAAAGTATTCCCTCAGAAATTACAGATCTGTGGTAAGTAAAAGAAACCATATGCATTATGAATACCGAAAAAAGCCCTAATTTTTTAAAGCTACATATATTATGACCTAGATAAAGTAACATTCTTTTTCAATTTGTTGTATATAGAATATATGGTTTCTGAATAAGCCCCCACAAACTTGGGGCACTGATAAGTGTTTACAGTGGAAGCCAGATGGATGAAATGGAACAAAATAACAGTAAGATGGAAAATAGGATACAAAGTGAATGAAACAAGACAAACATGCTAGGGGCAGTTTAACAATTTAACTTTATTATATTAGATAATAGAAGAAAATGTATGTGAACACAGTAAAAGCAAGCTAAATACATAAATCATTTTTGTTCATATTCAAAACACTCAATGAAAAAGCAACAAGTCAGTGCTACTAATAGCTCAGCGATGTTAGCAAATACAGAGAATATAATGTCCAATCAACAGGTTCTCTTTAATCTCTTTAATCTTTAAGCAACAGTCACGTTTCAAGCTGTATAGGCCCTTCTATTGTGGGTGTCCTTCTTAGCTTATAATTAAATATTTTGAAGTCAAGTCCTTTCCTCTCCAAACTTCCAAATCAAAATTAATGTAGCAGTTAGGGTTCAGCTACTACTTGCAACTTCAAATTAGCGATTAAGGGTTCAGGGAGTAAAAAGGTTGGACTGTAAAGATAACACAAAAATTGGTTCCTAGTATATTCAAGATACTGTGTTACAAATGAAAAACTGTACAGCTGAGTAGAAGAATGCTTTCTGTCCATTCTGCAAATGTACATTATATCTGTATCATGTGTTTTGCAACACCTCAGTTTCAGTTATATCACCTTCAATTTTTTTGCTTTGTTTCACTATTAGAAGCAAAATTCTTACTTGCTGTTGCCCTCTTTTTAAGTAATAAGAAAAAGTGGTGAACAAGAAAAGCCATCATCTAATGGAACTAGCTTCTTTTTAGGTCTGTGGGGGACCAGTATCAAATACCAGGCATATACAATTCCATTACATCATTAAACACACAAAAAAACAATGCTGTAAAATATGAAAGAAAGAAAAAAACAAAAATCAAAAGTACATATTCAACAAGTACGGTGTGACAGCTCTCTGGGCGTGCCAGCCACCCAACCCGACACAGACAGACACAGGCGGCACACTTATAAAAGCACACATGATTTTATTTTATTTTCTTCCCTTGTGAGAAACGTCTTCCCTGTCTTCCACAAGCACAACAACACAGTCTAAAGCACAAAACACTTTACAATACTTTCCTTCTTTTCTTTTCCTTTCTCCTCCACTCCTCTTCGGCAAGCTTTGTTTACCTCCTCCCGACTCTGGCTCCCCGAGTTCGTTCTGCTGGCTTCTTTTATATGTTACCCGGAAGTGCCCCAGGTGCTTGATGATCTACTTCCGGAAGCACTTTCGGGTGTGGTGAAAGGATCACCCATACGGGCTCTGGAGCAGCTGCAGCGCTCCCTGGCGGCGCCCGTAGATCCCAACAGGGCTGTATCCAACTTCATCTCCAATGAAGCCCTGCGGGAGTCCGAGGCACCGCTGCCACCTAGGGGAGCTGCCATCTGGCGTTCTGAGGAAAGGTAATGCTCTGTCCACACTTACTCCCCAGGTCCTTCCCAGGAAGAGGCATCCTGGCCAAGCAAGGATCCTGGCCGTCTATGACACCGGTCTCAATTTAATTGAGTAGAGCTCAATTGAGATCTGTAAGCAAAAAACCAGAAGCAACCCACCATCTAAATCCAATCGATTATTCTTAGGAATCCCATGCATTCCAGTGACCTTTTTATTCAGGGATCCAAAACAGCATTGATTATCAAAATTGACTCTTTTCCAATGACAACTAGGTGTTCTCCCATCTGATTGTGTAAGTGACCGGGGCTCAAAGATCTCAGACCCTGAAACTCATTTTCAGCCTTGATCACAATTTTCACCTGGAAACTTATCAATTCAATCGTATCTCACTAAAAAGAAAAATCCTAGCAAGCAGACTCTCTACTTGACAGATCAATGATTGACATCTTAAATGATAAACTACAACTTGGCTTCTCCACAGCAATATCCTGCTTTAACTTATTATGCTGTCGTCAAGTACACCAGAGACCACACACTGACTTTTAGTACAAGACATATGACAAGAAGGTGAAAACAGAATAGGGAGTATTGGTCAAGAAATCCATAATCTGTGTCATTTTTCATTTTAACGGGTCTATTATATTACCACCTTGACTAGCCTGGGGTACATTTAGCCTCCATTGATTAAAAAATATATGTCTGAGCTACAGTTTAAGGTGGAGAAAATAATGCAGCAGAAGTCTACTTCAGGACCTTTGACCCTATTACCATTTCGGCCAGGTCAAAATCTGGAATTTCTAAGTTGCTAATGCTGAATGGTGGATAAAGTAAGATTTCAGTATGTTGCTAAAATTGGAAAATGCACAAGAACTTAGCAGACATTTTTCTTAATGACGATGTGTCTTTTGTAAAATACTGTGATGTGAGCAGTTCTGCTTTGCTTTCCTTTTAGGACTAGGGTGTTTTACCGTGTTAGCCATTATGGATGTAGTGAGAAGTCAAAAGGTGTCATTTTGCTTGACTTCTCACTACTTTCCTTTTAGGGTAAGACTACTAGGAGATAGGGAAGTGAATTTGCCCAATTTACATCAAATTTACATTAATGTTTTCATTTACTCCTTCCAAATATACATGTTATTTATGTTGAATAAGTTACATATTTTAAAATACCTCACATTGTTTAATTCACAATGTAAGCAACAGTGGGTCCTGTTGTTAACCACCTTCTCATTTCCCCAACAGCTCCAAGGTGAGGTGCCCAAGCGGAGCAAACCAATGCAGAGAAGGGTGAAACAATGCTTGTTTTGAGTGTCCTCCTGCATGATGCCTGAGTGAATAACATTTAGCAATTGCCTTTAACTTTCTGTTGATTTTGGACTTTACTTTACTTAAGTAAAGTTTACTTAACTTTACTTAAAAGGATTAATACACAGGGCTACACAGTTCGACCCCCAATCCTGCTCTGTCTATTCCTTACATGACAATATTTAATTTGCTAGAATGTTGATGGCGAAGAATGTTTGCCAATGTTATGTTTATGTTATGGGCGGCACGGTGGCATAGTGGTAGCGATGCTGCCTCACAGTTAGGAGACCCAGTTTCGCTTCCCGGGTCCTCCCACTGTGGTGTTTGCATGTTCTCCCCATGTCTGCATGGGTTTCCTATGGGTACTCCAGTTTCCTCCCACAGTCCAAAGATATTTGCGTTAGGTGCATTGGCAATTCTAAATTGTAAATTCTAATTCTAAACGCTTGGTGTGTGGGTTTGTATGTGAGTATTGTTTCCTGCCTTGCGCCCTGTGTTGGCTAAGATTGGCTCCAGCAGACCCCCATGACCCTGTAGTTAGGATATAGTGGGTTGGATAATAAATGGATGGATGGATATTGAATGCAAGCAGATTGCTTTCTCAAATGAAAACCTTCACCCTTGGCAAAAACACTTATTTACAGTTGGTTGGGGTTTGTCTTGTGATAGATTGAACAGAAGGTCTGGCATCACAGCATAGTGTTCCCTACTTCCAGCCTTGCAGCCATCATAAATGGGCACTTTAATGTCCACAATCTAGTTGTACAGAGAAGGATAGAATCAAAATTTCAGTGAGCTTTGTTAAAGAAAAGTTGTATAGACAAAGACTCCAATAATCTATACAAATAAAGAAGTGAAACTAGTAAGAAAACAGATGAAATTCAAAACAATTCAAATAAGCAAATTAAGATAATATCACAGAAATGTGTACTAAGAAAATAGCTCACATCATTCATGTAAGACTTCTGCCTTTAAAAGGACTGACACTAAACACAGAATAGGGCCTGTAAAGAGCAGAGGCAAACCCAAAAACATGAGTGGTTTCAGGAAACTAGGTACCATGACAAAAAGAGCTTTTATTAATATCCAGATCTAAATTTGTTTAAAACACTTTTGGTTTAGTTTCTTGCCTCAGGGAACTGAAGATGATCCATGGATGCATCAAGAGGCAGTATCCTGAATACACTTCACATCTGCCATTGTTTGCATGTAAGTTTCATAATTTATAGGAAAACAAGCAGTCACTGTATATATATGTACAGTATATACACTGTATATGCACAATATACAAAAAAAAAACCTGAATATTTTTTCCAAGCAAGCTTCACACAGAAATCAACATAAAACATCCGTTGCTGTTTGCTGTGGCTGCCAGTTTGCCAAGAATGTGTAGCAGGCTTGCGGCCAGGCTGTCTTTGCGTAGCTGGGACATGGTTGCAGTGAATTGCAATCTTTTTTCTAGTTCTTATCATTGTTAAGTGGCAGTCCTCCGCTGGCAAACATTGTCAGTACAACGATTAGCTGGGGGACCAATCTGCTGAAGCTGGAACCTCACATTCATTTTCAATCACTTTTATCAAAATTGGAGTCTAACAAGTCATAGTCCAGTTCAGAGATAATAGGCAGAATGTCATCCATGGAGTATTTTGCTTTACCCATTTGCTTTGATCTCTCGCCAGATGTCAGTGCCATTTTTGCCGTTGTTTGTGCCTTGCTACTAATGTGAGCGCAGGAAATCTCAGTCAAACCAACAAATCTAACTTTCCTTCTAGCAACGAGAGTCCAACTAAAACATAACAGTGGGTTTTGTCACAGTTTACAGTTGATTACCATCGTCAACTCCTCCTTTTGACAAAAGTCAACATCAGCCCTGAAAAAGTTAACAAGTATTACCCACAACTACTGTTGAATATGTGGTTTTAGACCCATCTTCTGTTAGGTTTACATCTATGAGCAATCTTTTTGAAAATACACACAGTGATGACCTATAATAAGAAAAATGTTGACAACAGAAAGTAATATAGTTACTATATACTATATTAACTACATATATTTACTAATATAGTTAATAACTTGTAAATATGTTGGGTGATTTTCTGGGACAGCGTTTAGCTCTGCTACCTTATGGACTCAGCATTCAGCCTTCAAACCATGTACCTCACTATCATCTGTGTGGAGTTTGCAAGTTTCCTCTGTGAGGTTTTTTCTGTGAACAATGGCTCATTTGTATTCGGTGTATTCTACGTTGGCCCTTTGTGTGTGAATAAGTAAGCTCCATAGTGGACTGGTGTACCATCCAAGGCCGATTCCTGGCTTACATCCAAAGTTGTTTAGCATAGGTTCAGATCCACTGCAACCCTGAACTGGATTTAACTACAGTTAGGTCCATAAATATTTGGACAGAGACAACTTTTTTCTAATTTTGGTTCTGTACATTACCACAATGAATTTTAAATGAAACAACTCAGATGCAGTTGAAGTGCAGACTTTCAGCTTTAATTCAGTGGGTTGAACAAAAAGATTGCATAAAAATGTGAGGGAACTAAAGCATTTTTTTAACACAATCCCTTCATTTCAGGGGCTCAAAAGTAATTGGACAATTGACTCAAAGGCTATTTCATGGGCAGGTGTGGGCAAGTCTGTCGTTATGTCATTATCAATTGCACAGATAAAAAGCCTGGAGTTGATTTGAGGTGTGGTGCTTGTTATGTGGAAGATTTTGCTATGAACAGACAACATGCGGTCAAAGGAGCTTTCCATGCAGGTGAAAGACGCCATCCTTAAGCTGTGAAAACAGAAAAAACCTATCCGAGAAATTGCTACAATATTACAAGTGGCAAAATCTACAGTTTGGTACATCCTGAGAAAGAAAGCAAGCACTGGTGAACTCAGCAACGCAAAAAGACCTGGACGTCCATGGAAGACAACAGTGGTGGATGATCGCAGAATCATTTCCATGGTGAAGAGAAACCCCTTCACAACAACCAACCAAGTGAACAATACTCTCCAGGGGGTAGGTGTATCGATATCCAAGTCTACCATAAAGAGAAGACTGCATGAAGGTAAATACAGAGGGTGCACTGCAAGGTGCAAGCCACTCATAAGCCTCAAGAATAGAAAAGCTAGATTGGACTTTGCTAAAGAACATCTAAAAAAGTCAGCACAGTTCTGGAAAAACATTCTTTAGACAGATGAAACCAAGATCAACCTCTACCAGAATGATGGCAAGAAAAAAGTATGGGGAAGGCGTGGAACAGCTCATTATCCAAAGCATACCACATCATCTGTAAAACACAGTGGAGGCAATTTGATGGCTTGGGCGTGCATGGCTGACAGTGGCACTGGGACACTAATGTTTATCGATGATGTGACACAGGACAGAAGCAGCCGAATGAATTCTGAGGTGTTCAGAGACATACTGTCTGCTCGAATCCAGCTAAATGCAGTCAAATTGATTGGGCGGCGTTTCATGATATAGATGGACAATGACCCAAAACATACAGCCAAAGCAACCCAGGAGTTTATTAAAGCGAAGAAGTGGAAAATTCTTGAATGGCCAAGTCAGTTACCTGATCTTACCCCAACTGAGCATGCAATTCACTTGTTAAAGACTAAACTTCAGACAAAAAGGCCCACAAGCAAACAGCAACTGAAAGCCGCTGCAGTAAAGGCCTGGCAGAGCATTAAAAAGGAGGAAACCCAGCATCTGGTGATGTCCATGAGTTCAAGACTTTAGGCTGTCATTGCCAGCAAAGGGTTTTCAACTAAGTATTAGAAATGAACATTTTATTTCAAGTTATTTAATTTGTTCAATTACTTTTGAGCCCCTGAAATAAAGGGATTGTGTTAAAAAAATACTTTAGTTCCCTCACATTTTTTGCAATCTTTTTGTTCAACCCACTGAATTAAAGCTGAAAATCTGCACTTCAACTGCATCTGAGTTGTTTCATTTAAAATTCATTATGGTAATATACAGAACCAAAATTAGAAAAAAGTTGTCTCTGTCCAAATATTTATGGACCTAATTGTAGTTTAAGAATATTATGTTCCTTTATTTATTGGATACCATCTTCAACTCAGCCTCCATTCTGTAGCCAGTCCTAAGCCGGGATAACTGGGGAGTTTTGGCATCAGGAAAAGCACCATACCATAAAGCTACCTACAACCACACACTCATTCAGGAAGTGGTCCCCTGAGGTAGAGCAGGCTCTGAGAGACTGCTTTGAAACTATGGACTGGGATATCCTGCAGGGATCATATAGTGAGAACATGGAGGAGGTTGTTGACTGCACAACTGATTACGTCAACTTCTGTATGTACATTGTAGTTCCAGTAAGAACAGTACACTGCTATGCTAACAACAAGCCATGGATTATAAGTGACATCAAGGGCCTTTGAACCAGAAGAAAAGGGCTTTTAAAGGCGGTGATCAGCATAAGCTCAAGCACGTGCAGAAGGAACTCCGAGGCCAGCTCAAGACGGAGAAGGAGCAGTACAGGAGAAAACTGGAGCAGAAGTTGCAGAATAACAGCATGAAGTAAGTGTAGGATGAGATGAAGATCATCACTGGCTGCAGCTTGAAGCGGGGTGCCACCATTGAGAGAGATGTGGAGAAAGCAAACCAAATGAACAACTTCTTTAACAGGTTTGACCACCCTAACCCACTCTCACCTCGGAGTACTGCACCCTCCACCCATCCTTCTGCTGATACCAGCATAGGAGAGACATCCCCACCCACAATTGCAGCAGCCCAGGTGAGCAGAGAGCTGAGGAGACTTCGTGCCAGCAAAGCAGTGGGTCCAGATGGAGTGTCGCCACGACTGCTGAAGGCCTGTGTGCTGGAGCTGGGGAGTCCTCTACAGCACATCTTCAACCTGAGCCTGGAACAGGGGAGAGTCCCAAGGCTTTGAAAAACATGTTGCATCACCCCAGTCCCAAAGGTATCACGTCCTCCTCGTGAGCTGAATGACTTCCGGCCTGTCGCTCTGACATCACATGTGATGAAGACCATGGAGCGGCTGCTGCTTCACCACCTGAGGCCACAGGTCCGCCATGCCCTTGACCCTCTGCGGTTCGCATGCCAGGAGAAGATGGGAGTGGAGGATGCCATCATCTATATGCTACACCGATCCCTCTCCCACTTGGACAGAGGCAGTGGTGCTGTAAGAATTATGTTTCTGGACTTGTAGTAGTAGTCAAGAATTTAGTGTTACCTAGCCGCTCGAGGAGGTCGTCCACTCGCGGTATCGGATAGACGTCAAATTGGGAGACCTGGTTAAGCCGACGGAACTCATTGCAGAACCTCCAAGTTCCATCAGGCTTACTGACCATGACAATAGGACTGGACCAGGGACTATAACTCTCCTCAATCACACCAAGGTCCAGCATGCATCTGATCTCCAGCTCTACTTCAGCCTTTTTTGCCTCAGGAATCCGGTACGGGCATTCTCGGACTATAACCCCGGGTTTCGTCACAATGTCATGCGCAATCAGCGAGGTCCGCCCTGGATTTTCACTTACCACTTCAGGGACAGACAGGATAACTACTTCGAGCTCCTGTCATTGTTGGAGAGTCAAATTATCTCTGAAATTAAGGTTTAATTTATGAGCAAAGAGAGAGCGTGGCTGTCCGGAGGAGGGCTCGAGATCCCTGTCCTTCCACGGTTTCAGCAGATTTACATGATAAATCCGCTCGATGGGACGACGATTTGGTTGTTTCACCAAATAATCGACCAATTCCTTCCTCTCCTTAATTTCATAGGGGCCTTGCCAATGAGTCAGTAATTTAGAATGGGAGGTGGGAAATAAAACCATGACCCGATCTCCCGGGCAGAACTCCCGAAGTGATGTACCACGGTTATAGCATCGGGCCTGGGCTGTTTGCGCCTTTTCCATATGTGTTTTCAATATAGGTCTGATTTTTTCAAATCTATTGCGTTATTGTGTGATATATTCCAATATATTTGTTGACGGAAGGGCCTCTTCCTCCCAGCCTTCTTTTAAAATGTCTAATATGCCCCGGGGTTGTTGTCCATATAATAATTCAAAAGGCGAGAACCCTGTGGAGGCTTGGGGAACTTCCCGATATGCAAAAAGAACGAGGGGGAGGAGCTGATCCCAGTTCTTTCCGTCCTCGTTGACTACCCTACGTAACATCTGTTTGAGAGTTTGATTGAACCTCTTTACAAGACCATCGGTTTGAGGATTATATACCGAGGTTTTTAAATGTTTTAATTGAAGTAGTTTGGCAGTCTCCCTGAATGTCTGCGAGGTAAAAGGCGTCCCTTGATCCGTCAGGATTTCTTTAGGGATGCCGACACACGCAAATACTCCTACTAATTCATGTGCGATAGCTTTTGAAGTAGCTGAGCGCAGTGGAACAGCCTCTGGAAACCGGGTAGCATAATCTACCAGGACCATTATATATTTATGACCTCTGGCTGAGGGTTCTAGGGGTCCTACTATGTCGACCCCAATACGCTCAAAGGGGACATCTATTAAGGGTAGTGGAACTAGAGGAGCACGGCCCCTCCTAGGAATCTGCCTCAATTGACATTTTGATGTGCAAAAGCGGCGGACCTCCTCATTAATTCCGGGCCAAAAGAATCTGAGCTTAATTCACTCAAGTGTTTTTTCGGTTCCCAAGTGGGCTCCCAGGAGATGGGTATGTGCTAGTTCACAGACTTGTCGCCAGTAAGTCCGTGGTACTAACAACAATGACCTCATCTCCCCCTCATGGTTAGCTACCCGATATAACAGATCGTTATTTAATACAAAGTGAGGACCTTGTGGCATTGGATATAATGTACATTGGCCATCTATCAGAACGACTGCATTCTTTGCAAACTTAAGGGAGTCATCGTTCCACTGCTCCCTTTTAAATGAAGCCGGGGTCTGCCTAAACTGAAACTGTAGGCATGTGAGGGGACCGGATTCAACCTCAAGGGGCGGGGTTTTATCCCGAGACGACTCCGCGCTTGATGATGACGTATTTGGCTGAGACATCCCGGGTCTCGCCCTGTCATCACCAGAGGCCGAACTCCACTCCCCTACCGGCTGTATACATGGCGTGGAAGAAGTTGAGGGCGCTGATTCTGCGTCTGTGACTAGACCTAGCAATTTTGGGGAAGAAGCGTCTGTTTTACCGCTTTTAATGTATACCCAATCCCTGCCTAATATCACAGGGAAAGGAGGATTATCCATCACCGCCACCATCACCTTTTTTAATACGCCGTCCTGGCATATAAAACATTTGTCGGATTTAGAATTCCGGACATCCCCGTGAATGCAGGTAATGTGGGTTTTGATTTTTAACCATTGTTGCGGTAGTACCAGATGGCGAGCAACAATGGAAATGTTACTGCCGGAATCAAATAAAGTTACAGCTTTAACTCCATTGACTAACACTTCTCCCGTATGTGTAAAGGCCAGAGGGTTAGCGAGTGAACACCGCGCCTCCCCCCATATAACTCCACAGACCCCGTCGTTGCTTCGCGGAGCTGGCCGATGCGTCCCAGGTTCCACCCGAGCATGCCTCGCATTGTAGCTCCGAGACTCTATGTTAATGATGCAAGTATGCCCGAGTTCACATGAGTCCCATTCTGATACTCCCAAACCGGTTTCTGCCTTGAGGAGTTCGACTGCCTCGGCTAGTGCAACAATCTCAGTAAAGCCCCAGGCCGGCTGGGCGATTTTTCCAGGTAGGGCATGAAGCAGCAAAGCACAGGCCACCTGCTCTGCTATTTGATGGCTCGATTTCTTGTGTGGTTGTAACCACCTGACCACCTTAGCCCACAAAGCCATGGCCTGTTTTTTCACTGATATATCAGGTTTATAGGTCCAGGCCATTAAGTTTTCCACCTGCCAGCCCGGGTTTCTCCCACCTTTATCAAAAGGGTTGCCTTTTGTGGGATATTTAGGGGCAGTCCCCATGCTCAGAAGTCCATAATAAGTCCTCAATGTGTCCCCAGACGCACCAGGCTCTATCCTGTGGTTCCCGTTTCTACTTTTCCCCGGACCTTTAACAGGATGATGGGTTGAAGCATACTCAAGTTTTCCCTCACACGCCCTGACCAACCCCCACTTGGCTATTTGGGAGCGGTACTTACCTATCTGACTTTTCTTGAATTTGGTGTAGTGTGTCAAGTCTTTGTTTGGTACGGACTTCCATTCTCTCCAGGAGGTCACCATCCTGCCGACTACGCCACTGTAAAAAGATTTCACTCGACACACTTAAAAAGGTTTGGGGCAGCCACCCGTATATTATTCCTGGCTGCAAAAGACTCTTTGAAAATACAGAGATGTACTCTATATCGATTCCAAAACAGAACTGAAGAAGGGTTGACAAGATGGCAGCTTTAAGGGATAGGACAGGAAGTGATGTAAGGGGACCAGAAGTGATGTTTCTTCATTAGTCAGCTGTAACTGGAAGTGATATTCTTCTAGGCGCTGGAACCGGAAGTGATATTCTTTTTGTGCCGGAACTGGAAGTGATGTCATCTGTTTTAAATCAGACAGGTTTTCCCGCAGCTGGTCTGTAGAGGTAACAAGAGAAGGTTTAGTGCACCCCGCCACCCCCTGGCCTGGCGTGGAATTACCTTTGCTTGGTCCATACAACGTCTTCCTAGTCGCACGTGTGTGACAATATATATATATATATATACAGTACAGGCCAAAAGTTTGGACACACCTCCTCATTCAATGTGTTTTCTTTATTTTCATGACCATTTACAGCACTCCATCACTCTCCTTCTTGGTCAAATAGCCCTTACACAGCCTGGAGGTGTGTTTGGGGTCATTATCCTGTTGAAAAATAAATGATCGTCCAACTAACCTGACTTCTGTACAACACAACTGCTGGTCCCAACCCCATTGATAAAGCAAGAAATTTCACTAAATAACCCTGATAAGGCACACCTGTGAAGTGAAAACCATTTCAGGTGACTACCTGTTGAAGCTCATCGAGAGAATGCCAAGAGTGTGCAAAGCAGTAATCAGAGCAAAGGGTGGCTATTTTGAAGAAACTGGAATATAAAACATGTTTTCAGTTATTTCACCATTTTTTGTTAAGTACATAACTCCACATGTGTTCATTCATAGTTTTGATGCCTTCAGTCATGAAAATAAAGAAAACACATTGAATGAGGAGGTGTGTCCAAACTTTTGACCTGTACTATATATATA